>WOXC01008524.1:0-600000 GCA_011680675.1 Gymnobelideus leadbeateri
GATGGATCTCTATGCCCCAGTGCCTGTATATCTTATTTCCCAATTACATGTAAAATAGTATTGATAATAGTATATATTTATATATTTTTAAACATTTGGTTTTAAATCTTTGAATTCCAGATTCATTCCCTTCCTCCCTTGTCACCCACCCTTACTGGGAACATAACCAATTCAATATCATGTGTACGTGTGTAGCTAATGCAAAACATTACCATAGTAGATATATTGTAAAAGACTGATTATATTTCCCTCCCTATTATACCACCTCCCACAAGTTCTATTCTCTACTTTGGTCCTGTCCCTTTTCAAAAGTGGGTACTTCCAAATTCCCTCCCCCCCAGCCTTCCCTCCTTTCCATCATCTCCCCTCTCATTCCCTTCCCCCTACTCTATGGTAGGGTGAGATACCCTATTTAGTGTGTATGTCTTTCCCTCCCTGAACCAAATTCAAGGGAAATAAGATTGACCCGTTCCCTTTTGCCTTCCTGCTCTTCCCCTCCATTGTAACCATTTCCCTTTGCCTCTTTTATATGAGATAGTTTACCCCATTTTATTTCTCCCCATCTCCTCTCATTATATTCCTCTCTCACCTCTTAATTTCACCTTTTAAGTATCATCCCTTCCTATTAAATTGGTCCTGTGCCCTCTATATATGTATACTTATAAACATATATATACACATTTACATATGTATTCATACGCCCATATACCCTCCAATATAGATTATATATATTTCTATTCCCTTCAATGATTTTAACACTGAGAAAAGTTACATCAGTTATAATTATCATTTTTCCATTTAGGAATGTAAATATTTCAACTTTGATAAGTTCCTTATGATTTCTTTTCCCTGTTTACCTTCTCATGCTTCTATTGCTTCTTGTATCTGAATGTCAAATTTTCTATTGAACTCTGTTTTTTTCTTCAAGAATACTTGAAAGTCCTCTGTTCCACTGAATGATCACATTTTCCCCAGAAACATGATACTCAGTTTTGCTGGCTAGGTGATTCTTGGTTTAACCCCAGCTCCTTTAATGTCTGGAATATCATATTGCAGGCCCTTTGATCCCTCAGTGTAGAAGCTGCCAAATCCTATGTTATCCTGATTGTGTTTCCACAATATTAAAATTGTTTCTTCCTGGCTGCTTGTAATATTCTCACCTTTATCTGGGAATTTTAGAACCTGGCTATAATATTCCTAGGAGTTTCCTTTTTGGGATCTTTTTCAGGAGGTGATTGTTGGATTCTTTCAATCTCTATTTTGCCGTCTGGTTCTAAAACATCAGGGCAGTTTTCCTTGAGAATTTCTTTAAAGGTGATTTCTAGGTTCTTTCTTTGATCATTGCTTTCAGGTAGTCCAATAATTTTTAAATTGTCTCTCCTGGATCTATATTCCAGGTCAATGGTTTTTCCAATGAGATATTTCACATTACCTTCTATTCTTTCATTTGTTTGGACCTGTTTAACAGTATCTTGATTTCTCATAAAGTCACTAGCTTCCATTTGCTCCAGTCTAATTCTGAAGGAATGATTCTCCTCAGTGAGCTTTTGAGTTTTTTTTTCCATCTGGCAAATTTGGCTTTTTAAGGCATTCTTCTCCTTATTGCCTTTTGAGGCCTCTTTTGCCATTTGGGTTAGTCTATTTTTCAAGATGTTATTTTCCTCAGTCAGGCTGTTGACTCTCATTTCATAATTTTCTTGCATCATTCTCATTTCTCTTCCCATTTTTTCCTCCACTTCTCTTATCTGCTTCTTAAGGTCCTCTATAGTCTGTAAACAGCTCATATTTTCTTTTGAAGCTTTTGGTGCAGGAGCTCTGACCCCACTGTTCTCCTCCTGTCCCATGCTTTGATCCTTTTTGTCCCCAAACTAGGAGTTAAATGTTGGAATCTTCTATTTGTTTTGCTTCTTTGCCTGGACATATTGCCACTCAATTACTTGACTTTTGGGCTTTTTGCCACAGTAGGACTCTGCCACCAGATAGGAGCTTCTGTCCCAGACGCTGGGGTTTTCTCAAGTGCTGGAGGTATTAGTTGGGTGCCCTCTCTGAAGCCTCCACACACTCTGGCAAGCTGGTTACACACCCCAAGACCTCCATCCTAGACCACAATCCAGGTCCAAGAAGGTTAAAGCAAGAGCGATTACCCCCCAGACTGGTCACCTGGTACCCCCACAGTCTGCAGGCCAGGAGCTGAAGCTGCAATGTGGCAGTGGCTGTGCCTTCGCTCCTCAGAGGCTTCACACATTGGGGCAAAAGTCGATGCTCTCCCCACTACTAGTTGCAAAGTCCACAGTGCACTGACCTCTCACTTTGTCCTTAGTGTCTATGTGTTGATAATTCTAGAAATGGCCACAGTTTCTGGTCTTCTGGAATCCCTCCAGCAGGTGTTTGGTCATGCCCACCCTGGGGCTAAAACCTCGGCTCCAGCTGGGATGGGGTTGGCTCCCAGAGTGTTTTGCTGGCTGATTCCTGCAGGCCTGCTGGACTGTCCTCAGCAGGAGGTTAGTTCTTTGTGTCATTTTGTGGGTTCTGTAGCTTCAAAATTTGTTCAGAGTCTCCTTTGACATAAATTAGGGAAGGTGGGAGCCAGAGCTGCTCAGAAATACTATTTCTACTCTACCATCTTGACTCCCGAGCCTGCCACTATTGCCCCATTCTTTAAATGAGAGTGAGAAAAGTAAAAATCCAAGCTATCACTGCCTAGTACAAGACTAGATTAAATAAACCATGAACCCATTAGAAAGGACGTGGGAAACAGGAATTGGAAATTTTTGCTATGATAATATTTTTTGCTATGATAACTTTGAATTAGTGTCTGCTAAGTTAGGAGTTTATTTATTCTTATTAGAATTGGTTTTTCATTTTGTCTTTGTACCCCCCCCCCCCATTCCATGTGTCATGCTTATAGCAGAACTTTAATATGACAATTGAATTTTACTGAATGGAAACAGTACAGATTAGTGTGATGACTTTAAAGGACCCAACTAATATCCCAAACTGAACAGGGAACATGTGGACATTTTCAAGTAGGATTAGACAACTGTGCTTAGGCAGACTTCAAAATAGAGGTCCTACTATTAATTTCCATTATCATGTGGATAGGAAAGGGGGAGATTTACTCACTAAAAATAATAGCTATCAGTGTTAAGGTGTTAAGAAGCTTCCTGAAGAAAAGTTCTTGCCCCTTCTCTTCTTTATGAACTGAGATTTAAATACATATGTATGCATGTGTATATATGTCTGTATTATATGTGGAAATATAGTTTATATATATATATATATATATATATATATATATATATATCACAAGGATAACTGTGAATATTCTGAAGAATGCAAGTGTTTTATCATATCCTAATACATGATTTGTATATATGGTATGGGATGGGCTAATGATTTTCTTTAATTTAGTTTTCTATATTCACCATTACTTATGGAGTTATTAGTATAAAACTTATAATCTGATTCCTCATAATGTGGAAGTAGTATTGGTTACTTTAATTCTGTACTAGCCAACAAAGTGTGAGCTCTATGAAATACCAATACTTTTTTAAAAGTATTTTTATAACTGCATTTCATTAGTAATCAGTTTGTTTTGTAATTTTGTGTTTTGTTTTATTCATTTAAAAAACTTCATTCAGAGAAGAGGTACATAGACTTTACTAGACTGTTAAAAGAACATAAAAATGCTAAGAACTTTCTCACTATCTGATCCAACCTCCTCCTTTTACAAATGAGGCTCAGGGAAGGTAAATGACTTAAGGGAGGTCATACCATTTGCATCAGAAGTGGAATGTGAATCCACGTTCTCTGATTCCATAGAGTCCTTTGGGCTCTATGGAATATAGAATCCAATGGATTCTATATTTTTCACCATGCGACATCCTTCTTAAGTGCACAGGTGTTTATAAACAGAACACTGGTCACCAAGTGAAGTTGTGTTTGTTTGTTTGTTTGGAGAGTCACAGCAAACCTTTGAAGGCTACCTACTCAGGTAAGAATGGGTCACGAACTGCCCTATTATAATAAGTATACTTACTGAAGATGTCATAATTTTCTCAAGGTATTATAGAAAGATTATAGCATTTAAAAATAATGTAAGCTACATTTAAATAAAACCACATAAACATCAAAAGAATAATCACTATTTGAGAAATAGAATATGGAAACACTGTGTGTGTATGAGAGAGAGAGAGATGGGTGGGTGGTAAAGATGACAGGAAGAGAGAATGAGAACATATTAGATGTGTCTGAACTTTCCAAATCCACTGAGATTAATTAAAATGATAATTTGTTGCTTATACCAGACACCTCACTCTGTGTAACCCTGACTCCAATTCTCCAGATTATTTATATTTCATCCCAATTAAGGACTCTAGCGGAAAGACATTCGATTACCTGAACAAATTCTGTGAATAGACATTGAAAAGTAGGAAGTTTAGGTTATCTATGACCTTACTAGTAGATCTGGGAGAGAGGAAATAGGTGAGAGTAAGATTATTACTTCCTCAGGAGGAGGAAAAGTGTAAGAGAAAAACTATATCTGCTCAAGAATTTTGCCTAAATTTGCTGGGCCCTGTTATTAAAAAGGAGGGGCAGTTCTCTAAAACAAAGCTCCAATTAGCTAGTCTTCTCACCAACATGTTTGGTTTCCAGTGTCCACTAAGCTATTCTTTTTGTTGTTGATGTTTCCATTTCTTTCTTTTTTTTCCCCCAAATGCTTTATTAACTTCTGGTTTACATCATTTCCGCTAGATTATGAGTTACATTTTCCCCCCATTTTGTCCCTACCCACCACCCCAGAATAGCAGTCCCACAGAATATCCCCTCATCCAATCTGCTCTCTCCCATATCTTCTCCCATACCTCCTTCAACTTTTCCATTAGAGGAAGGTGAATCTTTGTGCCCCATTGCCTGCGCATCTTATCTCCCAATATTTATATATATATTTGAAACATTTAATTTTAAAACTTTGAATTTCAGATCCATTCCCTTTGTCCCTTGTCACTCACTCCCTTTGGGAAGATAAGCAATTCAGTATGTGTTGTACATGTATAGCTATGCGAAACATTACCATAGTAGATATATTGTAAAAGACTGCTTATATTTCCCTCCCATCCATCCCACCCCCCACCTGGTCCATTCCCTACTTTGATCCTGTCCCTCTTTGAAAGTGGGTACTTCCAACCTCCCCTCCCTCCACCATGCTCTCCCCTTTATCTTTCCTGTGTCATTTTGTAGGTTCTGGAGCTCTAGAAGTTGTTCAGAGTCCCCTTTTCTATGTTTTGGAAGTGGAGTGGGCAGGAGCACCGGGGAAGTGCTCTTTCCACTCTGCCACTTTGGCTCTGCACAGTGTTTCCATTTCTAAAGGATTGTATTTAGAAACTGTGTGGGAATGAGGGGATCAAAGGACAGAAATCTTGATTCCCTCCAGATTGCCAACATTTGAAACTGCCATAGGATCACAGATTAGGAGCTGAAGGGGACCATCAACTCCAACCTCCCTAATTTTGCAAACTACATTGATAATGTTCTCTCTACAAAAGTGAGGGGAGTAATTCAGAGTTGGCCTAAAGAAGCTACTACCATCCAATTTAAAAGAAAAGCAGTTACTCAGAGGGAATTTGGATTTTTCACTCCACAAAGGAAGAAGATGTTTTTTGCTGAGGTCCATTTCTGGCATGCACATGTTAAAAAGAAACAATGCCTAATTGAAAGGAATGGTGTGCAAGAAATAAAGAATCATAACTAACATTCTCTTCACCATGTCAAAGCTGAATAAATGGCCAAATATTCACTAAAGCTACATAAGCAGAATAAAGTGGATAAATGATTCTATAAATGGCTAGGGAGGCTCCAGAGAGTTTTGTGGAAAAGCTTAAAAAGGCAGAGAAATAACATTCATTTTAGGAAAAGCAAGGGGAAAATTCCACTTAGTAAGATATATTATGTTTAATATCAAAATTAAAAGAACCAAGAAAAAATACGAGAAAGACTTAAAGGAAAATCTATAACAAGAAATTCAATAGATTTATCAGGGCAAATAGCAAGTCAGAGAATAGGTGATAGCCACAAGGGCTCAATTAGCAGAAAACAAAGCAAGGTGTGAAGGAAATTTAATATGTGAATATTCCAGAATCTAGAACAGTACTACACACCCTGTGTGCACTCTGTAAATATTTCAGTCATTTATTGATCCTTCCATTCATAAATGTCTATGAAGTACTTGATGTAAGCAGAGCTCTTTGGTTTGAATGGAAGAAATACATTTTAAAATTAAATTTTATTCACATCCACATTCTCTCAACCCACTTCCCACTGCTTCTACAATTGAAAAAGCAAGAAAAATAAAATCTCTTATTATAAACACATTTTTCTTTAGTTGTTTCAGTCATGTTCAATTCTTCATGACCCCACCTGGGATTTTCTTGGAAAAGAAACTGGAATGGTTTACCATTTCCTTCTCCATTCTCCAGAGTTACACAGCAAGTAAGTGACTGAAGGCAGATTTGAATTCAGAGTCATGGAATATGTGTGAATATCAACTGTGTCCCAATATCTGAGTCAGTTACCTCTCCATTGGTAGACATTATTTTTCATGTTGAATGCTCTGGAATTATGTTTAGTCTTTCTTTTTTGGTCTAATAAATATTACTCTTACTCCATAAATCGATCTGCTGTTTCTTTCATCACTCCATATCATTTCAAGCATGTCGTCCCAGGATTTACTAAAATCATCATGTTTGTCATTTCTTACAATGAAATAGTATCACATACTATCACATCACACAAACCTCATGCATATACAACAGTTTGTTCAGCCATTCCTTAACTGATGGGCACCCCCTCACTTTCAATTAGTTGCATAAAGGAAAAGAGCCTCCATATTTTTTCTATATGTGAGTACCTTTCTTCTTTCTTTATTCTCTTTGGAAATATGGATATAAGAGTGATTTTGCTGTGTCAAAGGACAAATATATTTTTGAACATAGCTGAAAATTAATTTCTAGTATAGCTGGATCAGTTAACATTCCCCCAGTTTTTGTCATTTTCCTTCTTTGTCAACTTTATCAATCTGATGTGTTTGAATTGGCACCTCTATTAGTGAATTTGGACTTTTTTCTTTTGTGTGGCTATTGATAGCTTGTATTTCTTTCTCTGAAAATTACCCATTATAATCTTTAACGACTTATCAATTGAGTAATGGCTCTTATTCTTATGAATTTTATTCCATTCCCTATATATATAAGAAATGAAACCTTTATGATAAGAGACGTGCTGCAAATACATTTTTTTCCATTTACATGTTTCTTTTCTAATTTTAGCCACTTTGGCTTTGTTTTCACAAAAACTTTTAATTTTGTGTCATCAAAATTATTCATTTTATCTCTCTGATCCTCATTGTATCTGTGATCCTCTCTATATATTTGTTCATGGACTCTTCTCTTTCCAACAGCTCTAACAAGTAATTTCTTCTTTGCTTCTCTAACTCTTTTAGGACATCTTCCATTATGTCTAAGTCAGGTACCAATTTGGAACTTGTCTTGGTACATGATGTGAGATGTTAGATTATACCTTTTCTGTCAGACTGCTTTTTAGGTTTTCCCAACAGTTTTCTTATTTCTTGTTTCCCAACATTAAATTATGATCCCAATAGCTAGGATTTTTGTATTATCAAACACTAAATTTTTGTGCTCATTTGTTTCTGAATATTTTATACCTAATCTATTCCAATGAGTTTAGTTCTTAACCAGATTTTTTATTGCTTTGTAGTATAGTTTGAGATCTAATAGTACCACATCCCTTTCCTTCCCACTTTTTTAAAATCCCTTTGAGTTTCTTGAAACTTTTGTTCCTTCAGATGAATTTTATCATTATTTTCATAGCTTTACAAAGGAATCCTTTGGTAACATGATTGATATGATACTAAATTAATTAATTGATTTAGGTAGTATTGTCATTTTTTATTATATTGGCTTGCATTACCTATGAGTAATTAATGTTTCTCCAATTATATATATGTAATGTATATCTACATATATATCTTAATTTGCATAAAATATTTGATAACTCTGTTTATCTAATTCTTGTGTGTATCATGGCAGGTAGAATCCTAAA
The DNA here is from genome assembly GCA_011680675.1 of Gymnobelideus leadbeateri. Lineage (NCBI taxonomy): Eukaryota > Metazoa > Chordata > Mammalia > Diprotodontia > Petauridae > Gymnobelideus > Gymnobelideus leadbeateri. The sequence goes on from WOXC01008524.1 coordinate 8,119, forward strand.
AAATACAGAGTTTAGGTAGGGCTATCCCTGACCTCATGGAAATTATAATTTACGAGGAGAATGATACCAAATCACAAATAATTATAAGACAATACGTGGTGAGTATATTTGAGGTATCTTCCTGGACATCTTTTTGCTACCCTTTTTGTTACTAAAACCAAATATGAAGAATTAAGCCTATTCTATCTGGACTTCCATCCTGACCTGCATTGTTCTCATTGATGAATTTCACAACCAGATATATTTGTATATTTGTTTAAAACTATTATTTTGGTATTATTATGAAGGATGGATTGAAGGAGGGCAAGAGTGAAAGTAAGAATATCTATCATCCAGACAGTAGGCAGTGAAGATTTGCCAGTTAAACATCTAGATGGGACAGTTCCAAAGAGAGTTGAAGATTTAGGTCTGGAGCTCAAAGTGAGGTCAAGGATAAAGGCACAAATTTGTAAGTCTTCTGCATAAAGATAGAGACAGAAAAATCATGAGATATTGAATAAAATGGACAAGGAACACATTTTTTGTGTTGAAAGTATTGAAAGAGGAGGACTCAGAGCAAACCCTTAGTGAAGAGTCTTTTTAAGAAGTCAGGAAAATGACGTGAAGTCAGAGGAGACAAACAAAAGTAATTGTTGTAAGCATCTGGGTGTGAGAGTAGGAAAAAGCTCTTGTCTGTATAGCAAGGAGGGCTAAGGCCAGACTTGGCAGGAGTGTAACAACTTGTTTCTATAAATTGTACCAGAAGCTAGTGATCAAGGAAGAATCTGTATTCTAAAACCAGGTCCAAAGTGGGCATGGGGAGGGGGAGAGGAGAGATGTGTACCACCTAGGTTACTAAGGGTCAGAACAAAGATTTTGTTTGTTTGTTTGTACATATAATCATACTCAGGAGTGACAACAATTTCAAGGATCAGAGCAATATAAAGAACAAAGTTTAATAGACAAGCATCCAAGTGGCTCAGTGAAAAGAGTAGTTAGCCTAGAATCAGGAAGACTAATCTTCAGCTGTGTGACCCTGGATAAGTCACTTAACCCTGTCTGCCTCAGTTTCTTCATCTGTAAAATGAGCCAAAGAAGGAAGTGGCAAACCACTCCTGTATCTTCACCAATAAAGCCTAAGTGGAGCCATGAAGAGTTGGAAATGACTGAAAATGACTGAAGAACTACAAGAATAAAAGGACAAGAATACCAAAAGACAGATTAAAGAATGAGAGATGTTCAATATTAAGCCAGAGAATCATGAAACCAGGAAAAATATAAGATACAAGAAAATAGAGGGATAAAAGAATCAGGGATACTGATGAAACACAACAAACATGTCATCCACACTCTGGGCTAGTTCCTTGTTAATACTCCTAATTCACATCTGCAAAGTGTAGTGAAGTCTCCCCTCGGTGTTATTAGGGAATAGTTTCCCTAGTGCTGTCCTTTATAGGTTCCTATGTGATATATTCCTCATTGATTATAAGCTACTTCAGACTTAATTAGTTTTAAGAAATAGATACTTATTAAGGTGGTGTATATATAGACCTAATTATACAATTTTTTAAAGTATCTATGACATACTCTCTTACAAACTTAGAAAGTCCAGAGGTAAATTGGATCAAACTTACCAAGAGCTCATGTTGGCCAACAGTAAATGCATAGCTTCTAATCATTGGAAGTCATTTTATTCTTTTGTAGATTCATCCTGAAATTTCCTGGAAAAACAGCTCTCTTCTGGGCTTCATGGATAGGTCTGTTTATAGAGTTCTAAAGATGACTGCCCTCTGTGTATCTAGTTTTTTTTTCTTTCTGTCCCTCAATTCCTGAGCAGATGCTACTATCATTTGCTGCTGTTTTAGGGACAATGCTACAGATGGGAAATCTAAATCTTCTGAGCTTTTGATGTTTACACAGTTATTCTTTGGCAAATGTAGGACTCAATCCTCAGTTATTGGCACAAAGGTCTGGCTCCTCAACATGTTCCCAATGTTTAACTGACTCAAAACCCTCTCTGATATGCATAAAACTTAGTAGTGTATCTAATTCTTTCCAGGAATCCTAACAAATTTTCATGTAGCATTATCTGATTCAATTCAATGCCTTAAAGGATGTCATTTCTCCCAAACTGATTAAAAATTTATTCAGAGCAAATTTATACTTTTGATTGATGATTAGAGGTGTCCGACACTTGCTCCCACCTAGTATATACTTCTGCTTTGTTGATTGTATCTACTCAGAGTTCTCACCTGATAAATTTATCAGGCTGTAGACATCTCCTTAGTTACATTAATTGGAGTTGAATGGGTGTCAGGTGCCTGCCTTATAAAAGTAAAGGCTTTAATGATTGGAATAGTTTTTTTTTTCTGATAAGACTCAGAGATTTCATATTTTTATTGTGAATGCAAGAAGTAATTTTTACCTGAGAATTATTAAAATACCTGACTGAGGAGGTATGGGTAGGAAAGGGAGATGTGGAGAATAGATACTGACGTCTATTAAATGATGCTACATCTCTGTATGCAGAATGAAACAGATCAAGACAGTAATTTGAATAATTGCATCAGATTGTGTCTACCCAAGCAGGGTGAAATAGAGGATTGGGTAATTATTCCCTGGATTTAATCAATGAGAAAATCCAATCTGCATGATTGAAGAATGCAGAGCCTCTTTCTTTCCTTTTAAAATAAGATTCCATTTCTATATAATTTGGAAAATATATTCATACACCCTTCTATCTGGAGGATTAGAGAGTTAGCTCTTGAAGGGAACTTAAAAATTCATCTAATCCAACACTTTAAATTTACTAATAGCAAAACTGAGGCCCAGAAAGAACAAAACTTTACTAAGTATGATGCCATGTTAAGATTCCTTGTGGCAGGATTTTCATTTAGTTTAGTTGAAGGAATATCTGATGTCATTTTATACCAACTGGAACCAAGAATAAAATATCTCAAATTAAAAAAAGCATGCATGCAACATTCAGAATTTCCATTATCTCAATATTTCAAATATATGTGTCCTTGAATTTCTGTACAATTGTATTATCAAACAAGTGTTGTTTATGAAATGAGGTTTGTGTTTAGTAATATCACCTGGCAAGAGGTTTTTCTGGAGTACAAAAAAAAAAAAAAACCTGAAAAAATGTTTAGTTGATTGAATGAATATAAAAGCATTTACAAAGTGTTTACTTTGTGCTAGTCAGTGGAGATACAATAACAAAAGTGATTATCTCCGACCTCAAAGGGCTTACATATATATCATGGGGGAGTCAACATATATTAGGGAGTGGTGGCAAGGAAATGGAGCTTTGGCCTGAAGTTAGAGGAAAGGTAAGTTGGTACATGTGGCAAAGAATTGTCATGAAATTCCTAGAATGATTGGTACTTTTATTTTATTGCTGCTTCCTGAGCAAAACAAAGACAAAACAAAACAAAAAAAAATGGAAGACATTGTCTGTCAGCTTATGATATTTTCCACTCATTTCAATTAAACTGTGACCTCCAGAGCAGTGTTCCATGATGAATGAATCAATACATGGAACCAGAAGAGGAAACAAATGTCCACTCAGCTCAGAAAAGAAAAAAACTGAGTTAGAACTCAGAAACACCAAGTTGGGAAAAAATTCTCCCATAAAAGATTAGTTTATTTTGAGAATATTAAGCTTTGTTTATTTGAAATTTATAACAAGAAATGAAAAGCAAAGTCTTAGCTTAAATAAAGTAGCAGTTGTATTTACACTTCTAAATCTTAAATCAAATAAACACTGCTTCACAGATTACCTAAAAGATTAGTTCCATGAGAACAAAGGACCTCTGAAATTGTGTAATGTAATAACAAAGACCACACCATTTAAAAGCATATTAAAATGTTTCCATCATCATAAACTTAGGATATTTCTTTTGTTGCTCAAAACCAGTAAGGGCAATGCCTCTATGTGTGTTTGTGTGCTGTCAGTTGTGGGAAGGAGCATGATGGAAGATAACGTGGAAGGCAGGAAGAGAAATGGACAGTGGTAGAAATAGATGAAATATTCATTGAATGCAAAAATGAAGGTATATTCCTAGTAAAGATCACAATTTCTAAATAAACTTTAGGTGAATTACTGAGATGTGAGGTTTGGGGGTAATATTTGTTTTATAATGGAAATCATTAGTGTTAATCAGACACCTAGACCATTGTCCTATGATAGTTAGTATTCATTAGAGAATTGTAACTGAATAATGATTAAAGATAAGTGAATTATTTAGGGGGAAATAAGGTATGATTTGACCCTTATTCAAAGTTTGATAAAAAAAAAAAAAAACCTTTGGAAAACACAATTTTTTGTGAAATTTCTACAATTGTTGTTGGCTTTTAAACCCAGACACTCACCGGAAGATTTGGTCTCAGAGTCACAGAATTACAGAACTGGAAGGGATATTTGAACTCATTCAGTCCAACTTCCACATTCTATAGTCAAGGAAACCAAATATGCTTAGGGGTTAAGTGGATGATCCCACATTTCCAAGCTGATGAGAGACAGACCTGGTGCTTGAACACAGGCATCCTGGAGCTTAGTCAAGGACCCTTTCAATTGAACTATCCCCATTCCTTCCAGAAGATGCTATTAGGCTAAGAATTTCTACATCAATGAAGTTTGGACTAAGACGTTGAGAAATGGATATTTACTTGATTTGGTGAGTCCACAAAAGTTTAATACTGATATAATTGAAAGAACTATTAGGGACTTGCACTGAAAATTGGAAAACTATTTAAAAAACAAACATGTAAAAAGGAATGGTTTTCCTCTTCTGTGGGGGACGCTTTAGTTGTATATTTACAAATCATCTTCCTATATTGGGCATTGTTCTCTGGTTTTCTCTAGCCAATTACCATGACTCAGTCTTTTTCTGAATCAGTTTTTAAAACTTTCATAAATAATTCTAAGACATTTTAATGTTTCACTTCTCAAAGAAATGTGGAGATGGTGAGATAAATCATATGTCTGCTTTTTGAGTCCTTCCATTTAATATTTCCATCAATTTGACCTTATTAGTCAATTCTCTATTTCAATATACATGTTTGAGGAGCTGAAGAGAGATTATTATTGCCAGTACAATAGTTAAAATTATGTTTTGCCTGAATAGCTAAAACTCACTTAAAATATAGAAAACACAATACAGTTGCTACCTCCCAGTGGCTAATGGTAGGAACTACCTTATTAATGAGAGAAAATTATTTAGGGTGAGAAAAATAACATTTTGGTCTTATAAAATCCTTCTCCCTACCCCAAGGCAAGAGTTTAGCCACAAACACAATAGATTTGCATATATGCAAGAGATCTATTGGGGGTGGAATTATTTAGTAGCAGAAAACCATGACATTTATCTTCCATTAAAAACTGATGAATCTCCTACATTCCTCATAATGGGTAGTGTTTTACCATAAGAAAAACTTCATAACTTAAATAAGGATTAAGCAATCCTTTGTTTAAATAGGCATTTGTTGAAAGCAAGACTTTTTGAAAGAAGAAATACAAACTATCAACAACTATATGAAAAAGTGTTCTAGATCGTTAAAAATAAAGAAAATGAAAATGAGATTTCACTTCACAACCATTATGCAAATACAAAAGGAAATCTAAGAATAGAAACCAGAAATTTCCAAAATATTCCAGAACATTAAAAAGCAAAATTTTTTATGGAAAAAAAAACCTGGAAAAGTTAGGTGACTGTTGGGGAACGGCTAAACAAATTGTGACTTATTCTTAGTTATTTAAAAAAATTTTTTCTTAAAGACTATGCCTTTGAGATTCTGGTGGAAAATGTGAAGACTTATATGAATTGATGAAGAATGAAATAAGAAGAACCAGAAGAATATATAAAATGAAGTGTAAAGAACACTGGTTATAAGTCATTCAGATGACTTCTGATTGGACCACTTGCATGATCTTGGACAGTTACTTAACTTCACCGAGTTTCAATGTCCTCACTTTTAAAATGAGTGGGTTAGATAATATGACATTTTGAAGTCACTTCCTGATCTATACCCATGACTTCTGAAGACTGACCAAGTCTCATATTGATTACAATGACTGATACTTGTCTGGGAAAACAGATGATAAAATGTATTTTCCTCCTCTTAGTAAAAAGGTGAAATACTATCTATTCACAATATTACACACATAGTTTGATGTGTTCATTTTGTTAGTCAGTTTCACAACTGTTTTTCTTTGTTAAGAAGAAATTTATATGAGGATGTGGGAGGTAGGAATACGTAGGTAATTTATTGATATATAAAAACCAAAATTAGCCAATATATATTTTAAAATATATTTTTTCAGTGCCTACCCTCTATATGAAAATAATTTGATTTTTTTTTTTTAAGCAATTGGGGTTAAGTAACTTGCTCAAGGTTACACGGCTAGTCATTTATGTGTGGGTACTCATTTTCTGAGGCCGGATTTGATCTCAGGTCATCCCAACTCCGAGGCCGGCACTCTTATTCACTGCGCCACCTAGCCACCCCTTTAGGGCAATTGGAGTTAAGTAACTTGCCCAAGGTTACACGGCTAGGTTTTTGTTTATGCGGATTAAGTGTCTGAGGCCTGCTCCGAACTCAGGTCCTTCTGACTCCAGGGCCAGCGCTCTATTCACTGCGCCACCTAGCCGCCCAATAATTTGATTTTTTAATACAAACTGCTTCCTCATAGATTTAAACTATTTACTCTTAATATAGTATAACAGATAGATAATAGAGAAATAGTATTCTAGGTCTTGAAAGAAATTAAGAATTTTTGTTTATTCTTTTTCAAACAAAAGTCTTTGAGAGGAGTTTCCCTAGTGATTTTTTTTTTGCTTTTTCAAAGTTTTATATTGTCAGACCTATACACATAAGCTTGCACACAGTCATAAATCTTTTAAGCTAATATTCAATATTTAAATGAATCCCTACACTGTTAAAGCATTAATAAAATCATAACTGCAATAGATAACTATGCAACAACCAAATAATTTTAATTTCCTCAGTCCAGATTAAGTTTATGATCAGGAACAGATAAGTGCGCCTAGAGGACTAACAATTGAAAGACAAAGAAATATCTACCCTTTTAAACCTTTTTGGTACCTCATCTTCATCCTCTCAGTCTATAGAGAAAGCAGTATCTACCCTGCTTTCTAGGGCTACTTCCTCTATCTGATCTCTTGATCCTGGTCCTTCTTATTTCCTCCAAGACCTTGCTCCAAGATCTTACTCCATATACTTCATTTCTCTTCCTTGCCAGTTATCCATTCCCACAAGCATACAAAGTCTCTCCAATTCTAAACAATGAGGGAAATACTACCTTTTCTATGCTCTCCTGTAAAGTTACCACCTCCCTCATCTTTCTCTTCTCCATTGCTAAAACTTTAGAAAGTATGGTCTATGTTCTTTCTACTTCCTCACCACACATTCCCTCCTAAATATTATTTGATCTGGGATTGAGTCCTGACCATTTTACTACTACTATATTCTCTGAGTCATTAATGACCTCATAATAGTCAAATCTAGTGATTCTCATATTCTCAATATTATAGACAAGCCCTATAGTACAGAAGATGAAGGGATGGCAAGGGAGACTTGAGGAAGAATGAAATGGCTTAGAATGACATAGTAGCAAGGTGATTAGTGAGAACTAAAATGATCACCTTAATGTAGTAAGGGCGTAATTGAGATGATGTGGTTTTATTTGTAATGGATCCAGTCATCGTGGTTTTACAGTTTTCTTCAGATGCTTTTGGCAGCACTTGCTCAGGAGTGACAATCAATTTTTGTTCTGCGTGCCATGCACCATTCAGAAATATGCATATCCTTATATATTCCTAGGTAGTAGGAATTTGTCAAAGATTTATCATATCAATTCTAACATTCTATTCAGACTCATTTCTTTTTAACTTTGTTATATTTGTCTAGATCTCAAAGGAAACATTGAGGTACCTTAATATTATAGTGTTGCCATCTACAACTTTATTTAATTTACTCATTTTTTTCCTTTAGGAACTTCAGTGAAATACTATTCTGAGTATACTCTATATTTATATGTGTATTCAAGTATTTGAATATGTATGTAAAATGTATTATTTCAATTGCATTGTTCCTTTGAGCATAATTTAGTTTTCATGCTTATATATCTTTAAAGTATGTCTATATTTATTATTGCCTTATCTGAGATCTTGATTGCTACAATTCTTTTTTTTTTAATTCCTTGAGGTATAAATAAACAAAAAACTAACCTCCTCAGCCTCCTCTACAAGGCTGGAGAGCAGGATATCAAACTCCCCACACCTTGCTTTATAGAAGACAGAAACAAAACTCTGGTTCACTCCATTCTTCATCTTCTTCTCTAACTGGTTGCAAATCCACAGGACAAGATGCCCCCTTGCTAAGTACTCCCTGATCCCATCCCTCCAGATTATCTGACTCCTTTTATATGGTGTCTCCCTGGTCTAGATCATAAGCTCCTTGAAGGAAGGGAGCAAACAGTCTAATGGAGAAGATAATGTGAAAAAAACTAAATGCTCGTCCCCAAAATTAAAGCCATATTATTCAAAATAAATTGGAAATAATCAACAGAAGGAAGGTATTAGAATTAAAGGAAATCAGGTATGACTTCCTGTAAGAGGTAAGATTAAAAGACTAAAAGAAAGCCAATAGGCATAAACAAGAAAGAAAAATATTCCAGATGAAAGAGAGTCAGGAAAAAGGACTGGAGATGGAGTTAATTGTTCAAGGAACAGCAAGGAGGCCAATGTGACTGGATCACAGAGTATTTAGGAGGAAGGGGTAAAAATAACTAAAAGATGAAGGGATGGGTAGGTTATGATGTGCTTTGATTGCCAAAGAGAGAATGTTATATTTTCTTCTGGAATTGATAGAGAACCCCTGGAGTTTGTTGAATATGTGGAATGATAGTCAACTTTAGAAAGATCACTTTGCCAGGTGAGTGGAGGATGGACTGGGGTAGGGAGATACTTATGGCAGTGATGCCAATAAACAGGCTTTTTCAATACTTCAGGTATGAGATGATAAAAGCAGTCATATGAACCAGAGAAGTAGCAGTGTCAAAGTAGAGAATGAGGCATATAAGAGAGATGTTACAAAGGTAAAATCAATAGGCCTTGGAAACAGATTATACTTGGGAAATGAGAGAGTGAGGAGTTGAGTTTTAAACACCTAGGTTGCAAGCCTGGAAGATTGAGAGGTTTGTTGCTTACTTGATTATAATAGGGAAGTTTAGAAGGGGAAAGTAGTTTGGCAGAAAAGATAATTCACCTTTGGGCATATTTAAAATGCCTACACAAAATACAGTCCAATAGGCAATTGAATATGAGAAAATAGCGATCATTAGATAAGTTAGGGGTGGTTAAGTAGATCTGAGAATCTTCAGCATAGAGATGATTATTAAATTTTTAGGAGCTGATGAGATCACCATGCGAATATTATGGAAGGAGAAGAGAAAAAGAACCAGGATACACCCCTGGGGTGACATCCATGCTTAGTGGTCATTACCTAGGTAAAGCTCCAGCAAAGAAAATTAAAAAGAGCAGTGAGGTGGGTAGGAGAGGAATGTGTTGAGAGTATTGTCTTGTAACCTAGAAAGAAGCAAGTATTAAGGAAAAGGTGGTGATTTTTAATGACAAAGTTTACAGAGAGGTCATGAAGGATGAGAATTGAAAAAAAGCCATTCAATCTGTCAATTAAGAGATCAGGAATAACTTTGGAAAAAGCAATTTCAATTGAATTATGAAGAGAAGGGAAAGATAGATACAGTAGCTATGTGTTTAAGGCACTAAGCTAAACAATTTTTTCCCACAAATGTTTTCTTATTTGATGAGGTCAGAAATCTCTTAAGATTGAATGAGAAGAAAAAAAAAAGAAAAAAGGAAATAAAAAAAAGATTGAATGAGAAGAATGGAAGTAGAATCCCCTATTAGAAAAGACCTTCCCAAGGAGATAAGTCACTAAATAGAGGGCAGATATGGTACAATAGCTGGGAGAGGAAGATACATCAAGTTAGTCTTTGAGGATGGGGTTGTAGGGGCAACCACACTGGCATACCCAGGATAGCTACTAGCACAAGTTCTTAGATCTGCTTTACTAGGAAAGATAGCTTTTTAAAGGGTCAACAATCTTTTAAAAATATTTTCAGTGGAAAAGTAAGCACCCTGAATATTAGAGAAAATACAAAGAAAATACAGAGAAAATACAAGCTGAGAAACAAAGACCAACAGACAGGGTTGTGACTGCCTAAATCAACTATATAATTTACATATATACATAGACTGAGAGAGTCTTTACATCTGAGCAGGCTGGCCACTCAAAATCTCGACCAGGGAATCACAAGAGCCTTCTCATAAGAAAGCCCCCAAAGTAAAAAAAAAAAAAAAAAAACCAACAACAACAACACAAAATCCCTGAGAGTATATATACACAGAGCCAGAAGAAATCACAACCCTTGTGACTCAGTGTCTCATTAGAAATTAACAAAAGGTGTGAAAGCCTTCCTACAAGCAAGGCTCCCCTAAGCAAGGTTCTCTGAATGGACTCCAGGTGAGGTCTATTAATGGTAGGGGAAGATCTTAAATCTCATTAACATTAGAGGGGTTAACAAGGGCAGATTTGTGGAGAGAATTGAAGCAGTCTGTAGAGAGAAATCATGGATAAGTGAAAGAACGGGGATGATAGAGGGGGCAATCAGCAAGAAAAGATGGTATGGAATGGAATTATTTGTTCATGTGGATGAGCTTTCCTTGGAAAGTAGGAAGACAGAACACATCTGGGTGATACAAGATAAGGAAGAGGGGAGAAGAGGAGACTCCAGTAAAATATGAGGCAAGTTTTTCATATAAGAGAGCAGGGACATGAGGAGACTCATGGAATATTTGAGAAATGTGTAAAGGTTTTGAAGTGAAGAGGTTACCCATAGAGAGGTTTAGGGTTACTCTAGAGACCCCAAAATACCAACATGCCAGGTCCTGCCAAATGAATTCTACTCAAGTCTTCCCTCAGCCAAAGAAAAGTGAAGTTTATTAAAAGTTCGCTTGTATTGGACACAGAGTAAATCTGTGCTAGGTCATTCTATGGCGCTCTCACACACATGGAGGGAAGTGGGATCTTATATACAGAAAGTTGTGGGAGGAATCTAGGGGTGGTCTAGAGGAGGAGTTTGGGGAGGGGCTTCAGGAGAAGTCAGATGAGGTCGAGTGATTAAGGGTGGGAAGTTGCTGGAGTCTACCTGGAGCCAACAAACAATGGTAGGCTAGGCCAGTTCAAGGATGGATTAATATTTTGATAAGCTCAAGGGTGGGAAGCCTAGTAACAGAGGTCTGGGCCCAGCCACAATGTAAGGCTTATGGCCTCAGGCCTCAGGCCTATCAAATGGGATGATTTAATCAAAGTTCAAGGTGGGTTCCCAGAGCCTATACCTGAAGGCCTCAAGGAGAGCTTGAGGGGGCTCCCAGAGCCCATACTTCATCAGAAGAACTGCTGTATTGAGTGAGAAAGTGAATTAATTAGGGAGGTGTAAAAAGATTGCCTTTCAACAGTGTGTATGCACATAGGTGTGCAACCTCCCTTTTCTTTTTCACCTCCATAATCATTTCCTTCATGTTTGTATACTTTTCTTAACCATTACATTTATGAAAGAAAATTCCCCCTCTTTCTTCCTCATTCTCCATCAAAATAGAAAATACTAAGCCCCCATGTTTTTCAAATGAAATTATATATATGGAGTATTTAGCACAGTTCCTGGCATATAGCAGATATTCTACAAATGCCAATTTTCTTCCCTCTCCTTTCTTCCTCCTCTGTTAGCCAAACCATTTAATCCCTCCCAAATGCTCAAATTACTCATCTTTCTATGCTAGATTTATATTGCCTCTTGTGTTGGCATTTCAATTTTTCTATATGGTTCTAGTTGTTTTGTTTTTGTCAGGAATGCTTGAATTTTTTCTCTTCTCTGACAAGTTCATTTTTATCCCTATAAAATATGGGCTGGTATGAAGTTTTGTAGGGTAAGATATTTTTGGTCGTAACTTTTTTTTTCTTTTTTACCTTTGGAAATTTTTCTCTCCTTTTTGTAGTAGTGATGATGATTATGATGATAATTGTGATGGTGGTGATAATGGTACTGGTGATGGTGATGATGGTGGTGGGGGAGGTAAGAAGCCTTGTAATATGGTTCCTTAGAACTTTTTTTTAACTATGAAACTCTAGATTTTGACTGACATTTTTGGGTGCTTTCAAGTTGGGTTTCTTTCAGGACGTTAAGAATATACTCTTTCTATTTTCACTTTTTTCTCTGCTTCACACAGATTGTGAGCAGGGTGTTATTTTATTTGTGATTTCTTGACATATAGTGTCCAGGGTTTTTATTTAATCATTGTATTCAAAGATTGTAATGATTCTTATTGTTTTCCCTCCTCAACCAGTTTTCCTTGTTAATTGACATGATGATATCTTATATATTCTTTTTTTAGCAATGTTTTGACTTTGTTCCATTATTTCTTGTTCTCTAAAATAGTTATTGAGTTCTATTTATGACTACATATATATACATACATATATATATATATATATATGTGAGTCTACTTCTTGAATAAGATGTTTTGCCTTCTATGCTAAACTATTTTCCTTCCATTTTTTCCCATTAGAGCTCTAACCTCAATTACAATTTCACTTTTTAACTGGCTTCATTTATTCTAGTTACCCTTGTAGTCGTTGCAACCAATCTACTGTTTTCTCTGAGTCCCTTCACATACTTTTGAGGATGAAAGCATAATTCTCTTCTGGGTTTATCTCTCTGGCCTCCCTTATCAAATAATACTTCGTTGCTTCTGTTGCCTTTTATTCACTCATATTTTCAGCCTCCGTCACAGGAATGGTATTTTATGCTCTAGTCAATCCTCCTTCATCTCTTGGATTTGGACATGGCTTTTTTTTTCTGTCCCCTCCATAGTCTGGATGCTATTTTTATTGCTACTGCCAATCTAGACAACATTAGGCCCTAACCACTTTCAGTTCCTGGTTTCTGCTTCAAGTCTTTTGGCAGCACACTGAGGGGTCACGTCTCAGTTGGTCTCTTTACATGAATCTCAAATGGGATTTGGCTCCATCTTCTACAAAAGTTATAAAACATCATGGCAGAATATTGGAGATCATGCTGATATCAGATTTCCAACTCATCTCTCCTAGTCATGGAGTCCAGGAATAAAACTGGTCCTGACTCTTGCTGTGTTTCTGACTGGTGTACTCTCGCCCTTCTCAGTGATCTATGAGGGCTAGTTCTGGCCCCTCTTTTTGCCTGACAGACAGGAGCAGGATTCAGGTTTCAGGTTGGTAGAGCTTATACTGGCTTGAGAGACCCTTGTTCAGGAACCTGGTTGATTTCACACTTACATATGGTATTTCTGCCTCATTCCTGTCCTTTCCCTGCCTCTATTAGCTTCCATCTGTGTTATCAGATTCCTCCTGGTTTTCCTGTTGGGACCCCTCTGCTGTCCTCCACTGTTTCTGCATTTACCTAAATTCTGATTTGCCAGGTTTAGCCACCCTCTTAGGCCCTGCCACCTTTTGCTAATCTTTTTTGTGCAGTTCTGAACTGGATGAAGGAGATTCTAATTATTTTTGGCTTAATAGTTGTTTTTTTTTTCTCATTTTTGGATTTTTTGATGTTTCTGCAAGAAAACTAGACTTTACTAAAAAAAATTTACTTCACATCTAAACCAAAATTCTCCAGAATACCATTTGTGAAAACATAGTTATTCCTCTTTCATATTTTAATTAGGGGCAACCTTAATATATGTGTAGATTAATCACCTAAATTTTTGTAGAGATGGGAAATCACACATAGGCACCTATAATTACTGATATCTTTTTTCAATTTTTTTCTATCTGAAATCACTGTCATTGCTGGCTTATTTTCCCCCTCCCTTCACCAGGTATCTTCTGTGCCTTTAATGTTTTAAAATTTATTTCCTTAATATACTCAAAAATTGTTACCTCCAGTATACAGCTCTTCTGTATACAGTTTCAATATTTTTCTGATCATTGGTTTGTTGTTGTTTTTAGTGCCATTTCTAGCTTATCTCATGGAAAAATGAGGTCTTGGTATTAAGTACCAAATTTGATGGCTTGTCAAAAAAAATCTTGGCAGAACTTTCTATTTTTTTTATCTATTTGTTCCTTTTTCATTCTTAAATACTTGCAGGACAATCTCTGTAATTGGATCTTTCACCAAAATTTCTAAAAATTGGCCCGTTTGTTTTTTTCCCCTCATTTGATGAAGGGTGTTCATAACTTTCACTATTCTCCAACAAAAATTTTTTTTAATATTTTATAATTTTAACCAATGTTTTCCTAACTGACCTTACCTGTCATCTTGGTAAGGAAAGCAAGTGGTTCCTGACTGAGGTGGCTTTACAGTTCTGACAGGCATCCTCATTGTGGTGATTAATTTAAATTGGATATACTTCACTGCATCATGACACTGATCTGTGTGAATGTCCTTATTTTTCAGTTTCAGTTGCTTGTCAAATGAGGTTGAATGTGTTTTAATAATACATCATTTCTTTTTCCCTTTTTTATTCCATTAATCTATAGTTAATTTCATTTTATTTTTGCTATATTGTTCAGGACAAACAATACCTAGAATATTTTAATATAATTATAGAACAAAGAATTTGTGATATTTTTTTGGAGGGGAGAAGACAAAGCAATTGGAGTTGAGGGACTTGCCCAAGGTCACACAGCTAGTAAGTTTGTCAAGTGTCTGAGATCACATTTAAACTCAGGTCTTCCTGACTCGAGGACTGGTGTTCTATTCACTGCGCCACCTAGCTGCCCCATTTGTAATATTTATTATAACATTTCTAGCTTACTCGTCTTTGGTCTTTTGTTTCATGGACCTGAGCCAAATTTTCTGATATTTTTATTTCTTTCCTATGACTACCTATACATCAAAGTCCCCAGTTACCAAAGAATACAGTAATTTTGCTTTGAGTGTCTTACAAAATTCTTATACAGTTTCTTGATTTCTTCATTTTCTATAATCAAAGAAATTATAACCTAGTGGTAGTCAGCCTACTGATGATGAGACTTTCCACATTTGTCTAGACTAAACAAAAGTCTTTTTTTTGTTTTTTTTTTGGAAGACAATTGGGGTTAACTGACTTGCCCAAGGTCACATGGCTAGTTTTTTTTGTGTGTGTATGTGTTAAGTGTCTGAGGCTGAATTTGAACTCAGGTCCTCCTGACTCCAGGGCCAGTGCTCTATTCACTGTGCCACCTAGCTGCCCCTAAATAAAATTCTTAATCCTATTTGATAAAAAAGAACATTTTCTTGAATAAAGTCAATGTTCTAACCTATGCACTCTGTGAACCTGGACATATTCTCTAATTTTGTTGACTTCCAGTTTCCTCAAACATAAAAGGTAGGAGCTGTAGTATGTGATCTCTAAGGTTCTTTCTGGTGCTAAAATTCTATAACACTAAGCATTATTTCTATCATCTCCAAAGTGAAATAAGATATTCAATGAATGCAAAAACTAGGTATCACCAAATTAAATATATTGCTTTTATCATATGCTGATAATGCCCATCATTCACACATTGAAAAAAATACTTTATTTATCTTTCTATTTGTTTAAAAACTGGATCTTCCTATCTCTCTCAAGCTAGAATTGCAATGGTTAATGCCACTGATGACCTGGTCTCATTTTGATCAGAATGGGAGCTTTCACTTTCTCTGTTCTGTTCTGCCTGCTTTGGTAATATGATGACCCATGGATTCTAGATGCTCACCGTATTAATCCTGAACTTAGTGTAGACATCCAATAGGCTTAGCCCACTGCATCTTGGGACTCCATAAGAAATATGAGTCTTCATCTTCCTTATAGCAGGAATTTAAAGGCATGATCCACAAAATCAGAAAAGAATTTTTAATTGTTAGTGAAGATTTTACAGATAGTTCTGGAAACCTTCTAAAGATTGGAAATGGGTTGTATCTTTGAAATAATCTTAGTCTAGTAGTCATATTTTATAGATAAAGAAATTCAATCTCAAAAAGATTTCCTGGCAAAGTATCGGCAAATTCAGCACTAGAACCAAGATATGTTATTCAGAATCCAATGTTCTCAAACCACATTGCCCTCTTCTTAGAATAAATTTTTTAAGTCTCTAATACTATTATGGCAAAAAACATGGAGAGGAAAGAATCTACAGAATGGGCAGAGGCTATTTTGCAGAATATTTAGGACTAAATTAATGTTAACCAAGCCTCTTAACCTTTGAATCTTATCTTTGTGTAATCTAATGTAGATACTTGCTACGTACTTTTTAATGTAAGGATATTGACTTTGAGTCCAAAAAAAAAAAACCACACCTCATTTAAAGTGTTCTTTTTCAGTGCTATATTTACTATTTAAACCAAATTACTCAGTATTTCCTAAATGGCAAAATAAAGCAAATATGTGTAATTCAGCTTCAGCTTAATGTAACTACAATTGAGTATAAATTAATTGAATGTGGAAAAAAAACTTAGCAAGTATAAAGATTTCAATTAAAATATTTGGTCATATGTTCAAAAAGATAATCTATGTGAAATTGACATGTAGCCTGTATATGTAGCTGAGATAAATTAGATCAATTTGATTAGTTTCTCAACCAGACTTTATTCAGAGAGGGATAACCTTCAGCCCATTCCTTAGAGGACATAGATAACTTTCATGACTGGTCCCTAATTACTAGGGGTGCTTCTAAGTGTGGTTACCACATAGGTTCAGCCCACTGCAACTCCAAACTCCCATGATCAAAAATCTGCCCATCTCTACTTGATTGGGGCCTAAAGGATTAACTGTCAAAGGAATCTCCCTTTCTCTGGTTTATAAGAATAAGCTATGAAATGGCACTAATAATTCCATCCCTTTGTGCTTCTAGACTGGAAGGCAACAAGATATCAAGAGATATCTCCCGGGAGATAAATTGCCTAGTTGCCCACTAGGAACAACAATGATGACTTGTAGAAGAAGCCCATGGGTTAGTGTAACCACTTCTGGGACAGGTAAAATGGAAAGTAGATTTCCTTTCCCACTTTGTCCTTCATATCTTTTTTATGTCTTTCTTCTTTTTTTCTTTTTCTGAGAACTTGTCAGAACTTGTGATCCTTTAAATAGATGTTTCCAATCTTGTAATTATCTTATCACCAAACCCTAAGTCAAACATTCTTGAGTTTGAGTCTACTAGTTCTATCAGAAGGAGATCATCTTATACTCTGCTTCTAGAGGAGAAAAAGACCATCAATCAATAGGAGGACCATCCTTGGTGTACCAAAGTTGTGCCATGCAGGACCAGATGTGGACCTTGACAACCCTCCATGATATTTTCTTGCTCAAATAGTTGCATGCATAAAGGTTAATGGGGAGTATTTAGTTAGTGTAAAATAGCTTTGCCTTCCAGAAAAGCCTAATGGGCTTTCAGTGTTTCAAGTAGGTTTTTAACCAATACAAATTGTGTTATTTGTTAATAGTAGTCTGTGAACCCTGTAACTCATGGGCATTTTTTTATGATAGATGAAATGAAAGCTCTCTTATATAGGATATCTATATTATATACTAAGGACTTTGTGGGAAGCAACTCTGTTATTCATTTGGAAGGGAAACCCTAAACCCCAGATTTTTCTAAAGTTTTACTATATCATTAGGGCAGAGTCATAGAAAAAAGCCTGATCCTACCCTGGTCAGATTCCTAGGATTGAACCATAGACTATGTAAGTCCATAAAATCTTTGCGGGGGAATGTCTCAATCATGAGTTGACACAAGTTATAAACACATATGATAATAAGAAATATTTCCCAAATGATCAAAGAAAGAAAATGTATACAATTCAGCTTCAGTTTAATGTCAATACTATTAAGTATAAATTAAGTGTGGAAAAACTGAGAAGGTGCAAGGATTTTAATTAAATTATTTAAATCATATGAGCAAAAAACAGTCTATGTAAAATTAACACATAGTCCACATAAACACATACATATATACATAATGTATATAACATATGTTTGTATTTTTATATGTAAAATATAACATACATAGCATTTAGGATACATACATATTATAACATATTTTCTAATTATTAGACATTGGCCTGGCAGTTGGCATGTATTCTATATTTTAAGCTTGAAAAGAATTTCATGTATATTATTTTATCTGATATTTCTCAGAAACTTGAGAGTTAAGCATCTTATTTGTTGTACAATCAATTAATATCAAAGGTAGCATTCAAATCCAAGTCTCTCATGATTTGATGTCCAGTACTCTATTACACTATGTTCCTTTATTCAACATTAATGTAATCTTAAGTCTGAACCTGAATTTCAAGTGGAACAGATTTTTCTTCTTTTTTTTATTTTATTTTATTTTTTTTAAACAAATGCTTTATTAACTTCTGTTTTACATCATTCATTTCCGCCAGATTTTGAGTTACAATCATTTTCCCCCCATTATTCCCCTACCCAACCTCCCTGAATAGCAGTCCCACAAGATATCGCTTCCTCCAATCTGCTCTCTCCCATACCTTCTCCCATACCCCCATCGACTTTTCCATTAGAGGAAGATGAATCTTTGTGTCCCAATGCCTGCACATCTTATCTCCCAATTATAAGCAAAAGAGTATTAATAATAGTATTATATATATATTTGAAACATTTAATGTTACGACCTCGAATTTCAGATCCATTTCCTTCCTCCCTTGTCACCCATTCCCTCTTGGGAGATAAGTAATTCAGTATATGTTGTACATGTCTAGCTATGCAAAACATTATCATAGTAGATATATTGTACAAGGCTGCTTATAATTCCCTCCCACTCATCCCACCCCCCACCTGGTCCATTCCCTACATGATCCTGTCCCTCTTCTATAGTGGGTACTTCCAACCTCCCCTCACCCCAAGGATGCCCTCCCATCCATCATCCCTCCTCTCATCCCCCTTCCCCCTATCCTGCTGCAGGTTGAGATATCCCATTTAGTATGTATGTCATTTTCTCCCTGAACCAAATTCAATGTGAATGTGGTTTTGCCTTTTTAGCCTTCCTTATTCTCCCCCTCCTTTGCAACCACTTCCCCTCTACATGAGATAGTTTACCCTACCATGTCTCTCCCCATCTCCTCTTGCCACTTTCCTCTCTCACCTCATAATTTCATCCCTTGAGTATTCTCCCTTCCCAACAAATTCAACCTATGCCCTCTGTCCATATATAACTGTAACCATATACACACACATTCACATATGTATTCATATGACCACACACCCTTCTTCCATTATTTTCATAGTGAGAAAGATATCATCAGTCACAGTTATTGCTTTTCCATATAGGAATGTAAATAGTTCAACTTTGATAAGTTCCTTTTGATTTCTTTTCCCTGATTACCTTCTCAGGCATCTCTTACTTCTTGCGTCTGGATGTCAAATTTTCTATTCAACTCTGGTTTTTTCTCAAGAATGCTTGAAAGTCCTCTATTCCACTGAATGACCATATTTTCCCCTGAAACAAAATACTCAGTTTTGCTGGGTAGGTGACCCTTGGGTTCATTCCCAGTTCTTTTGCCCTCTGGAATATCATATTCCATGCCCTTCGATCCCTCAGTGTAGAAGCTGCCAGGTCCTGGGCTATTCTGATTGTGTTTCCACAATATTGAAATTGTTTCTTCCTGGCCGCTTGTAGTATTTTCTCCTTGATCTGGGGATTCTGGAACCTGGCTATAATATTCCTGGGAGTTTTCTTTTTGGGATCTTTTTCAGGAGGTGATCGGTGGATTCTTTCAACCTCTATTTTGCCCTCTGGATCTAAAACATCAGGGCAGTTTTCCTTGAGAATTTCTTGAAGGGTGATTTCTAGGTTCTTTCCTTGATCATGGCTTTCAGGTAGTCCAATAATTTTTAAATTGTCTCTCCTGGATCT
Organism: Gymnobelideus leadbeateri; assembly: GCA_011680675.1. NCBI lineage: Eukaryota > Metazoa > Chordata > Mammalia > Diprotodontia > Petauridae > Gymnobelideus > Gymnobelideus leadbeateri. The sequence continues at coordinate 28,075 of WOXC01008524.1, forward strand.
ATTCTCCAGGTCAGTGGTTTTTCCCATGAGATATTTCACATTGCCTTCTAATCTTTCGTTTGTTTGGATCTGCTTAACAGCATCTTGATTTCTCATAAAGTCACTAGCTTCCATTTGCTCCAGTCTAACTCTGAAGGAATGAATCTCCTCAGTGAACTTTTGAGATTCTTTTTCCATCTGGCAAATTCGACTTTTTAAGGCATTCTTCTCCTCATGCCCTTTTGGGCCTCCTTTGACATTTGAGCTAGTCTATTTTTTAAGGTGTTGTTTTCCTCAGTCAGGCTGTTGACCCTCATTTCATACTTTTCCTGCATCCTTCTCATTTCTCTTTCCAATTTTTCCTCCACTTCTCTTATTTGATTTTTAAAGTCCTTCTTAAGGTCCTCTATGGCCTGCAACCCGCTCATGTTTTCCCCTGGGGCTTTTGGAGCAGGACTTCTGACCTCACAGTCCTTTTCCCGCTCTATGCCCCCAAAATAGGAGTCTAGGGTTGCATTTTTCTGTTTCCTTTGCCTTGGCATGTTGCCACTTAATTGCTTGACTTTTGGGCTTGTTGCCACACTATGGCTTTAAGGCCAGCTAGAGGAATTTTCGTCCCGAACGTGTGGGGGGCAACTTCCGTTTCTGGCAAGCTGTAAACCCACCCACAACTTCCACCCTAGATCACAATCCAGATCCAGGGAGGTTAAAGCAAGAGCGATTACCCCCCAAGACTGATCGCTGGATCTCCCCACGATTTGTAGGCTGGGAGCCGGAAATGCCTCTGAAAACTACAAAATGGCGTGTCTCCTCAGCAGCTTCTAGCCCCCAGGGGAGGGAGCTGACGCATTCCCCAAATACAGGTCCCAAAGTCCATAGGACACTAACCTCTTACTTTGTCCTAGGCATGTCTATGTTGATAATTCTGGAGTTGCCACAGCTCCTGGTGTTCTGGGGTTCCTCCAGCTGGCTGCTGGCCCTGCCGCCCTGGGGCTAAAACCTTGGCTCACGTGGACCTGGGCTCGGCTCGGCTGGGCTCCTGCGCTCTGCGCTCTGCGCGTTGCCAGCTCCCAGACCACTGCGCTGGTCCTTCCTGCAGGGCTGCTGGGCTGTCTTCAGCGGGAGGTTAGCTTCTCTGTGTCGTTCTGTGGGTGCTGGGGCTCCAGAAGTTGTTCAGAGTCCTTTTTTACATAGTTTGTGGGGAATCTGGGGGCAGAGAGGCTTGGACGAGCTGTTTCTACTCCGCCATCTTGGCTCCGCCCCCGATTTTTCTTCTTTTTGTACATTAGATATTTATCTGTGAAATTATATGAATTAGTGAGAGACGTGGTATCTAATAGTCACTGGAGGCCTTGGAATAATTTTAAATAATTTTTAAACATTCAGGAAAAGAAATATTTCAAGATCTTGCAATGTTAAAGTCTTGGTTCTTTGTTATTTGAAATCTAAGAGTTTAGCAATAGTCTTTCCTCTCTGAAAGGCAGTATAGACATAAAGAGAAAATATATTGTCCAAATATATCTGTCGTTTTTGAGTCATTTCAGTAATGTCCAACTCTCCATGACCTCATTTGGAGTTTTCTTGGCAAAGATACTTGAGTGGTTTGCCATTTCTTTCTCCACCTTATTTTACAAATGAAGAACTGAGGCAAACAGTGAAGTGACTTGCTGGGGTCACACAGGGAGTAAGCATCTGAAGTCACATTTGAACTCGGGTCCTCTTGACTTCCAGCCCTGGCACTCTATCCACTGTGCCACTTAGTTGCCTCTTGTTTAATTATATAAGCATATTTTAATATTTAGTTTTATGAGTTCCCTCCTACTTAACTAATAAACTCATTTTTTACATTTGAATCTTTGAATTGGTATTGATATCTTTTGGATTATATCATTTTAATTAATTAATAAATATTTCCTTCCTAGTATACTGATTGAACCAATACTTATAACAGCATGGGAGAAAGAAACAGACAGGCAGAGAAAGGGAGAGAGAGAGAGAGAGACAGAGAGACAGAGAGACAGAGAGACAGAGAGACAAGCAGAGAGAGAGAGAGAGAGATCTAGATAGACAGAGAGATTCAGCAAAACTAACCAATATGTCAAGGAAATCTGACAGCATTTGCATTCCCTGCCCCTAGTTTAAGTGCACCTGGAGCCTGTGGTGGGAGGCTTGTTTTTCAGGAAAGCCCACACCTTGATACTTTGTGATTGGGCAGTGGGTCAAGGAGGTTGTTACAATCTCTGAGCCAGGAGAAGGCTATATAAACCCTGATGCGAGGCTTTGCTTTGGGGCTCACTTTGAGAAGTGTTGTGTGATTTGACCAGATGAGACTCTGGGAAGCCGTTGTTGAGAGCCCCCGGCTTTGAAAACCCAGATGTTGATGCTTCCCTCTCTGGTAACTGTGATTTGGTATTGATATAATGGTTGGACAGTTTGGAAGCCTGTCTGTTTGATCTGTAAGTTCTGTCTGTATAATCTGAAGTTCAGGGTGCTGACCTTTTCCCCCTGAACTAGGTAATATATGTTTGATTAAAATAAGCTTGTTAACCCATTTTGAGTTGCTTTCCTTTACAAAAGCAGATCTAAGAACCTGTGTTGGCAGTCACCCTGGGGATATTGGGGTGCTTGCTGCTACAGTAACTTGCCCAAGGTCACACGGCTAGGTTTTTGTTTGTGTGGGTTAAGTGTCTGAGGCCGAATCCGAACTCAGATCCTTCTGACTCCAGGGCCAGCGCTCTACTAGCCACCCCAAGGATCTTAAGTCTTGACTAGATCAACTTCCTCATTTTATGTGTTAGAAAAATAAGATCTAGTGAGATTTAGGTGACTTTGTCATACAAATAAAAAGTTGCAGAACTTACAAATAAAGGAACATTCCATTTTCAAAAGAGCAACTTCCTGATGATAGCTGCTATCACAAGAGAGCAAAACATGTTTTAACAGGAACAGACTATGTATCCTTATGCTTATAAGGAAGGACACAGTTTAGAGAAAGACATTTACAATGGACAGCTTCAAATCAATTTAATTCAATCTGACAAATATGCTACAAATGGAACAATGGTGGTGAGAGGTTCAAGATTTGGCTTTAATAAGAAATATTTGTGAAAGACCCAGAAGAGATAATTTTAAAATTATTGGGATTCATGAAAGCCATGATAAAAAAAAAAAGAGCCTGAACATCATTTTTCAAGGAAAACTGTCCTGATATTCTAGAACCAGAAGAGAAAATAGATATTGAAAGAATCCCTGAAAGAAATCCCAAAATGAAAACTCCTGGGAATATTATAGCCAAATTCCAGAGTTCCTAGGTCAAGGATAAAATATTGCAAGGAGCCAAAAAGAAGCAATTAAAGTATTGTGGAAACACAATCATGATAGGACAAGACTTAGCAGCTTCTACATTAAGGGATAAGAGGGCTTGGAATATATTCCAGAGGTCAAAGGAACTAGGATTACCAAGAATCACCCATCCAGCAAAGTGAGTATAATACTTCAGGGGGAAAAATGGATCTTCAACGAAATAGAGGATTTTCAAGCTTTCTTGATGAAAATACCAGAGCTGAATAGAACATTTAACTTTCAAATACAAGAATCAAGGGAAGCATGAAAAGGGAAACAGGAAAGAGAAATCAAAAGGGACTTATTAAAGTTGAATTATTCATATTCCTACATGGAAAGGTGATTATTTGTAACTCATGAGATCTTTCTCAGTAGTAGGGTAGTTGGGGGAATATAAGAGAGAGAGAGAGAGAGAGAGAAAGAGAGAGAGATGGCATGGCACAGGGTGAGTTGAATATGAAGGGATAATATCTAAAAAATAAAATTAAGAGATGAGAGAGGAATTTACTAGGCGTATGAGAAAGGGGGAGATAGAGTGGTGTAAATTATCTCACAGAAAAGAAGCAAGAAAAAGCTTTTACAATGTAGGGGAAGAGGTGGGAGGTGACAGGGAATGAGTGAACCTTACTTTCATTGGATTTGGCTTAAGGAGAGAATAATATACACTCTCAATTGGGTATGGGAATCTATCTATCTTATCCTACAGGAAAGTAGGGGTGAAGGGGATACAAAGGGAGGGATGATGGGAGGGCAAATGGGAGGAGGGGGGTAATCAGAAGCAAACACTTTTGAAGAGGGGACAGGGTCAAAGGAGAGAATAGAATAAATGGGGAGGTAAGATAGGATGGAGGGAAATACAGTTAGCTTTTCATAACATGACTGTTATGGAAATGTTTTTGCATGACTGCACATATATAACCTATTTCAAAGTCCTTGCCTTCTTAATAAGGGTAGGGAGGGAGGGAGGAAGGGAGAAAATGGGGAACTCAGAGTTTTAAAAACAAATGTTAAAATTGTTTTTGCATGCAACTGGGAATTAAGATATAGAGGCAATGGTGTAGAGAAATCTATCTTGCCCTACAAGAAAATAGAAGAGGGAGAGGTGATAGAAGGAAGGACAAACTAAGAGAAGGGATAATCAGAATGAACATCATCTTGAGGTGAGGGGAGAGATGGGAAGAAATTTTGGAGCTCAAAATCTTGTGAAAAGGAATGTTGAAAACTAAAAATAATTTGATTAATTGATTTAAAAATGAAAAAAGAAATATTTGTATGATGAAAACTCTATAATTTGAATTTTCCCTCTAAGTCCATAGAACCAAGCTTTAGATGAGCTTTAGCATTGTAGTATTTGTTTGGGGTTTTGTTTTTTCCCCAGAACATTTGAAAATCTCCCCTGTCTCAGACATCTCTGGGGCAACAGATTAGAAGATAGAATTATTCTAAGGAAATATAAGCAGAAACAATTTACTACTTGATATTGACAAAATCCTCAATTCAGGGAACACTGATATAGATACATTCCAATGTGTGTGGCTAATCTAAATAATCTCTACACTGAATTCCATTGTGAGATTACAGAGATTAGTCAGTATTTGTGTTTTACTTCAGAAGCAAAAAATTAAAGAATGACAATTCCTTTGAGAGTTCTATGCCTTGTCAAAATTTTAATGTGGTTTGCAGGATATATAAAAAATTTCACATGAATAATTACTTATATGATTCCTATTTTATTTTTCAAATCATAACTGAATCCTGATTATTTTTGTTTTTATTTCTAAAACTTTTGTTGTGGTACAATATTAATTCTCTTTGAGCATATTAAATTTCATCAAAAGAGCTTCCCTAAGTCAGCAGTTATGATGAAGTCTATTGTAATATGCAAACAGAGAAGTAATATGACATAATGGAAATGAAACTGTACTTTAGGACTCCTTGCCTTTATTCTTCAATTGTGCCAATAGTTTTCTGAATGATTTGGGGCCAATCATCTCATTTATTCATTCTTCTCTTCATTTGTAAAATAAAATTGATATTAATAAAGGATTTAGATATAGCCACTGTGTGCTCTTGTTCCAGTTATGAGATTATATGATTTGTTACAAAGGAAAGATTTAAGTGTTTTGGGTTTTTTTTAATTGTTTGCTTCTTTGTTTTTGTGGGGGTGGAAGTTGGATTGGGGGAATAGGCATAATGATACTAGATAAAGGTAGATAAGCATGAAAAGAATATCAATGATTGAACAAATAAACTGAAGAGAGTGGAAGGAAATTCAGAAGGGGACTCAGATAAACAGGACTAAATTGTATCTACCAAATTAAATTTGATATTACAAAAAACACAGGCTACAAAGTAGAAATCCACCATTTCATATGAAGTCATATTTTTCTATTCTTCATATATAACATTCATGTTGATGAGATCATAATATTAAAACAAATAAATTAATCAGTGATTGAACAGAGATGTGAATCTTGTCGAATCATAACATAACTTCATACTATATACTATCTATCTATCTATCTATCTATATATACATATATGTACATGACTATATAAGAAGGTTTGAACCTGCATTGGTAGAAAAAAATTTCCTCACTAACATTTCCCTAAAATGATAAAAATAATAGGTCTTATCTAAAAAAAATAGATAGATAAATTGGGAGAGGAAGAAGAGAGAGAGAGAGAATAAAATTTGAAAAGAAGTACATGAATGTTGTGATTCAAGCTATGTTCTCCTAACACTCTGCTTATTTATAATTAGCTTAGGAGACATCTGGTTGTACTGTACTTTCTGTGACTTACAGCAATCTAGATCACTCAAGTAGCTTCATTATATACTGTAAACAATCATAGAATGTCAGGGCAAGAAGAAACCTTAATTATTTATTCACCCTTTTAATTTTATACATTTAAATTTACAAATAAATAGATACATAAATAGATGATTAAATGAATAGGAAAATAAAATAGATGGGCAACTAGATGACACCATGTATAAAGCACTGGAATCAGGAAGACCTGAGTTCAAATCTAGTGTAAGATACTTACTAGCTATATGACCCCGGGGAAAGTCACTTAACCTCAGTTTGCCTCAGTTTCCTCATCAGTTATATGGGGATAATAATAGTACCTTCCTCCCAAGATTGTTATAAGGATCAAATGATACAATAATTGTAAAGTCCTTGGCATAGTGACTGGTGCATAAGAAGCACTATATAAATATTGTTTTTGTCATTATTATAAATGAGGAAAACAGATCTAGATAGATCAAAAGACTTTTCTGAAGGATCCATGGCCATCCATCAGTGTAGGTGTTCTTTCCACCAGTGCACGTCATAAACCTCTCAAGCTTCTCAATAATCTTTTCAAGCATTGTGGCAAAAAATTTCATTTATTGGAGCCAACCTAGTGATGACCCTCTCAAAATTTAGCTGGGTTTATTCTTAGACAACAGATATAAAATCTGTCACCAGATTTGTCACTACCCCAAGGTAACAGATCAATAAGACTCTGTCTCTTCGTTAAAAAAAAGATAGCAAATTGCGAAAGCTTTTATTGTCTTTCAGTTTACTTCTTTAAAATGATTGGGTTGGCATAAATTTTTTCTAAGGTCCCCTTTCTAGTTCTATGCTCTTATAAAAAATGATAGGTAGACTATCTTAGAGGATATTGGGATGCACTCTGGAAGATGTGCATTCAAAAGCTTATCTTTGACGTATATTTGCTCTGTGATGTTGGGCAATTCTCTAAGAGGGAAGGGGGAAGGCAATAAACATTTATATAGGTCCTATTACGTGACAAGTACTACACTTCGCATTTTACAAATATATTCTAATTCCATATTTACAATAAGCCTGCAAGGTAAATGGTGCTGTTCTCTCCATTTTATGGGTGAAGAAACTGAGGCCAAGAGAAGTTAAGTGACTTTTTTAAGGTCACAGAGCTAGTAAATGTCAAATGCCTGATATGAACTCAGGTCTCTCCTGACTCAAGGCCCAGCAATCCATCCACTATACCACCTAGCTACTTAGTATAAGTTACAGTTATACTGCTGATCTATATTGGTGCAGGTGCACTGTTGTCTCTGTCTCTGTTTCTGTCTCTGTTTCAAGCATAATTAAGTATAATAAATTCACTATGCAATTTGCAAAGCTGTGTTCTTAGCTGTTTTTGTTTTTTCCTTCTGACCTTTCTTCTTTATATTTTGTTGTTGTGGTTAATTCATTTCAGTCATGTCGAACTCTTTGTGACCCCTTTGTCATTTCAGTTTGTCATTTCCTTCTCTAGCTCATTTTACAAATGAGGAAATGAGAAAAACAAGGTTAACTGTCTTGCCCAGGATCACACAGCTAGTTATTGCCTAAGCTGGATTTGAGCTCAGGTCTTCCTGACTTCAGGCCCAGTGCTTTATCCACTGAACCACCTGGCTGTCTCTATTCTTTGAATTTAAAAAAAAAATGTTTAAATGACCTTCCTTCTTTTCTTCTTTCTCCCCCCCACCCCTTCCTAATCCTCCCTAAAGTCTCTTCTCCAGACCCTCTCTGGAGACATTTAAAACTCCCATCACAGTAGAAAAGGTCCATGCTTCAGTACTGATCCAAGTTGGTCTTTAGTTACTTAGGTCTAAGGCTTTCCAGTGTTACTGTTAAAAAATATAGCATAACGTTATGTAGAAGTGGTTCCTGAATTGTTTTCTAAAAAGCCTTAAGTTTTTATGAGGCACCTGAAGATTTCAACAAATTAAAAAAAAAAAATAAGAAAAAACAAACCAACCATAAACTTACTTGCCTGATGTTTTAGCACACAGGAAAACCTTCATTCATCTGATGTACATCATTTGAAATTAGTCAAAATTGATCATTTGAGAGAAAGATAGTTTCATTTTGGACTATAGTTAATTGTGGAATGGATCAATCAGTTGATGGCTAGTATGTCTTAGCAAAGTATATGTACAATAATCGATATTCACTCTTTTCCCAGTGATTATATGCTGTTTTGTATCATTGCCCATCCTAGATAATAGAGTAAAATCAGGAAGCTTGAAAAGACAAGAAAGCAAACATGTTAATGATGGAAATCTTACTAATAATACACATTCCTATATTTATACATGTGCCAGCTCCTAAATACAGAAGAAATAAAATAGGATGCTCACTCTCTCTGAATTTGGCTTACTTCTTATAATCTGGATGTAAAATGTGTTGCATTATAGATTTTAGAAATCTCTTCAAGTAAAATTATAACTATACTTACAAACTAAGGTGTAACAAACTTAGAAGTAAAATAATCCTCCTAACTACATAATCACATAAACTAAGTAGAAAATTGAAATTGTTATGAAGCATCCTGGAAGGTGAGATATCCCATCTAATATTGTTCCAAATTATAAAACAACTTGACTATAAACAATTACTTCCTTTCCCCTAAGCAAACTACTTATAACATTAGATTTGGAGTAAAATTGTACTGAAAAATATAAAGGATTTTCATCATATTTTTATTATGTAGTATCAAAGGCAGTCGACATTAAAATCTATATTTAAAATATTTTACCATGAAGTTTCCACTAGTATCTCATCTAAAGGGGAGGGTTCCATGCATTCCCTTTCAAAGTCTATCTCCCCTCTGATATAGACAAAACATCTAGTAAATTTTTTAATAAATTTTTTCATTTACTTTTTTTAGCAATTTGCAGATATTATGTAAAATAGCCCATTTTCTTTTCATCTTCATAAGCCAAAAGGGATTTTATAATATGAATTCATTTTTTAGTTGGAGTCTTGATCTAAAATACCACAAATCCAAAAGCATCTACTTTGAGGACTAAATAAACACAGTTGATTTTCAACAGATCTGTTTGTTCCTTGGATTGTACCTTTTTCCCCCTAAGTAGGTGCATTTAACATCAAAACCTACTCTCTCGATTGAGACACTTAAATGATGATTTCATGGCTTTGCTAGAAATGAGTGTTCTTGTATGATTGCTATATTTACTCTATAAACTAACATACTTGCTAAGTGGGAAGGTGAATGATATACCAACTGTAGCTAAAGAATGAAAAACTATGAGTCAAGACACTGGGAAGTTCCCAGAAAGTAAGAGATCTTTGTTCTATTTCTAAGATTCCTCTTCTCTCCTCTCCTCTCCTCTCCTCTCCTCTCCTCTCTTTTCCTCTCCTCTCCTCTCCTCTCTTTCATTCTTCCTTTCATTCTCTTTTTGTTGCCACAGGCTATTCACAGCAATATAGTTAAACAATTAAACTGTGTCATATGACACTGATTCCTTTACAAATGCAAAAGCAGATATAAATGGTGTTGCATAATAGATACCTCTAAGTTGCTACATCAAATTATAGAGAAAGGATTCTTTTCCACCATATTCATTGTCTTGTAAATTCCTGATAACCATCAATATGAAAGATCTTAAATTAGGGAAGGGTTGTCTTTCACTGTTTCTTGGAAAGAACTGAAAGTGCCAGTCCTTAATATTATGCAGTGAAAATAAACCCTCTGAGAATTTGTGGCTTCACGATTTACAAAATTAAGTAACCTGTAAAAGGCAATTGTTTTGCTAGACAGGCTGTGCTGTGTAGTGGTCAGAATGAAGAACTTGGAATTAGGAAAGATGGTTCAAATCTTTCCTTGTACACTAGATAGATAAACAGAGATAGATAGATAGATAGATAGATAGATAGATAGATAGATAGATAGATAGATATTATTTCCCTTAATTGTGTGCTCCTCACCATCACCACTCCCCACTTTCCACCCCAGGTTCTCTCCTCAAACTCTTTCTTCCTAGACACTCTCTAACTAGATGATCTCATTAGCTCCCATAGATTTCATTATCACTGCCATGTGTATGCAGATGAGTCACAGACCTATATAATCAGCCCCAATCTCTTACTTGAGGGCAAGTCCTGCATTAACTTGTCACATAGCTATCTCAAACTCAATATGTCCAAAACAGACCACTTTATCTCTACCCCACCCAAACTCATAACTCTTCTGAGATACCCAGTGTCAGATAGCACCCTTCAGTTAAGTAAGTTTTGTACCTCAATCCTTGAGTCTTCAATCTTTTTAATAATTTGTTATCATGTTGATTCTGTCCCTATAATATATCTTACCTTGACCCCTTTCTGTCTACTCAATATATATCAGCCTAGTTTAGTCCTTTATCTCTTAGCTGAACTATTTAAACAACTGCCATTCTTTTCCTTGCCTTCTTTGTTGCCCCAAGTCTTTCACCTCTGCAATCTACCATCTGTACAGCTGGAAAAAATGGTTTTTCCTAAAATGCTAATCTGATTATGTCACTTTTCTCAATAAAATCCATTGGCTCCCTTTTACCCCAAGGAACAAACATTGTGACTGGTCTATGACCTACCTTTCCAGCCTTATTGTATCTAATTCCACTTCACACGTTTTATGGTCAAATTAAACCATTCTTTTTTGTTATTCCTCATATATAGCACTCCATCTCCTACCTGCAAGCCTGCAATTCACCCGATCCTCATATTTACTTCTTGGAATCCCAAGTTCCCTTCAAAGCTCAACTTAAGTACCACATTTTATATGAAACTGTCTCATCTCCAGTTAGTAGTCACTGAATAACAGAGATTTCTTTGGTTTCAGGCCTCCTGCATGGCGCTTTGTGGGAATTGCCTGGGGACCTCTCTCCAATCTCAGCTTCAAGAACCTAGAGCATGCTGGGTACCACCCGGGTGTATTTGACACATCCCTCTCTTCTTGTCCTATGAGGTAATGTAACATGAATATAACTTGGGATAAGTAACCATTTTGATAAGCTCTCACTTTTTTTGTAGCACCAATGATGTATAAGTGCTTCTTACTGATACAAGGCCAACTCCAATGACCTTAATCAAATAAAATTGGATTGAGTGGCTTTCCCTACTTTTAGTTAGTTCTCTGCCATTTGATTACAAGATTTCATGCTATGCACATGTCTTTCAGTAATTATTGTCTTTAGTTGTGTCTATAATTCTGTGGTTTTAATAAAATATATCTTACTCCAAGGAAATTTGTAAAAGTTATAGCTATTAAATAATATATTCCAATAATTATTGGAATATTGTAGCAGTTATTGGTGTGGGGAAGTCAAGTATTTCAAAAATTGTTCAAGCACCAAATTAAATAGGATCAGTCTTCTAAAACTTCAAAGTGCTACCTAAAGTTAAAAACAATTCAAAGAAATACAAAACAATTATTGCAAACCACCATAATTAATCCTCAGAAAGAGGGTAGCTATGTAGCACAGTGGATAAAGTGCCAGACCTAGAGTCAGGAAGACTCATCTTCCTGAGTTCAAATTTGGCCTCAGACATTTACTAGCTGTATGACACTGGGCAAATCATTTAATTCTGTTTGCCCTAGTTTCCTCATCTGTAAAATGAGATAGAGAAGGAAATGATGAGCCCCTCCAGTATCTTTACCAAGAAAACCTCCAATGGGTTATAAAGAGTTGGATACTACTAAAATAACTGAACAACAACAATCCTCAGAAAACAAGAACTTCAGAGGGACCTGAAACTTGGAGTAGTTGTTGCTGATTCCTCTATAGTATTTTAGAGGCTTCTTGTAGTTGGAAGTATGGTAAGATTAGCAGAGGGGGAAAAAATAAACAAACATGCTGACCATTGTTGTAAAGAAAAAAAAAACTCTTATCATGGATACTGTCTTATTGGAGCTATAAAGATTAGGAAAGCATTGGGTGGCTAGCTGGCACAGTGAGTAAGAGTGCTGGCCCTAGAGTTGGGAGGACCCAGGATTGGTTCCAGCTTCAGACTTAGCACCCACAAAGAAATGACTGGCCATGTAACCTTGAGCAAATTATTTAACCCCAATTGCTTTAAAAAAAAAAAAAGATCGGGAAAGGGTCATTTTTTTGCTGATGAGATTCAGTTTTTCATTCAAGCTATGCTAAAAGAATTGTCAAAAGATGTCCAAGTGAAACCTGTATTATCTGGAACTTTTTATCAAACTCTAATACATATATCTCCAAAAATGTTTCAGGGATTTTTGGTCCATTTCCAGTCTTAGATGTCTTGTCTTCATTAAGGGAATAAAGAATAAAGAAATCTCACAAATATAATGCAATACTGAGAAGAATCACTCTGGGATTACAGAGATTCCCAAATGGAGAAGAAATACTACATTATGGACTTTCATCAGGTCACATGTTACAGAATATTAAGAAATATATATGGTGGAGCCAAGATGGCAGCTTAGAAGCAGGAAAACTCTGTATGCTCCCATCATAACCACCTCAAATGCCTATAAAAATTATGCTAAACAAACTTTAGGGCTAAAGAACACAAAAAGTAACAGAGAGAAGCAAACCTCCTGCTGAAGACAGCCTGGCAGGTTGGCAGGAAAGGTCCATCACAGCAAGCTTGGGAGCAGAGCCCAACCCCACATGAGTTCCTGGTTTTAGCCTCAGGGCGGCCATAACAAGCCCTAGCTGGAGGGACTTCAGGAGAGTGGATCACGAGCAGCTGTGGCAATTTCCAAAATTATCAACCCATAAATGCCAAAGACAAAGTGAGAGTATAGGTCCAGGAGTGTAGTACAGCCTCTGCCCCTTGGAGGGAGAAGCAACTGTGGCACAGCAGCCACATCGCATGGCTGCTTTAAAGCTCCTGGCCTGCAGATTACAGGGGGACCAAGCAACCAGTCTGAGGCATAATCCCTCTTGCTGTAACCTACTTGGATCTGGATCACTGTCTAGGGTGGAGGTGCTGGGGTATGTGACTAGTGTGCCAGAGGCAGTGGAGGCTTCTGAGAGGACACCCAACTAATAGCTCTGGCAGCTGTGAAAAGGCCCAGAAATTTGAGACAAAGCTCTACTCTCTGGAAGCAGAGTTCTACTGTGACAAAAAGCTCAAAAGTCAAGTAATTGAGTAGCAACATGAGCAAGCAAAGGAAGCAAAGCAAACACAGCAGTCAAACCTTAGATTCCTTTTGTGGGAACGAAAAGGATCAAAGCATGGAACAGGAGGAAGACAACAAAGTCAGAACTCCTGCATTAAAAGCTTCTAAGAAAAATATGAACTGCTTACAGGCCATAGAGGAGCTTAAGAAGGATTTTGAAAACCTAAATAAGAGAAGTAGAGGAAAAATTGGGAAGATAAATGAGAATGATGCAAGAAAATCATGAAAAGAGAGTTAACAACCTGACTGAAGAAAAATAACAACGTAAAAAATGGACTAACTCAAATGGCAAAAGAGGCTCAAAAAGCCAAAGAGGAGAAGAATGCCTTAAAAAGCCAAATTTGCCAGATGGAAAGGGAATGTCAAAAGCTCACTGAAGAGAATCATTCCTTCAGAATTAGGTTGGAGCAAATGGAAGTAGTGACTTTATGAGAAATCAAGATACAATTAAACAGATACAAACAAATGGAAAAGTAGAAGGCAATGTGAAATATCTCATTGGAAAAACCACTGACCTGGAAAAATTAGATCCAGGAGAGATAATTTTAAAATTATTGGACTACCTGAAAGCCATGATCAAAAAAGGACCTAGACATCATCCTTCAAGAAATTCTCAAGGAAAATTGACCTGATGTTTTAGAACCAGAGGGAAAAATAGAGGTTGAAAGAATGCATCAATCTCCTCCTGAGAAAGATCCCAAAAAGAAAACTCCTAGGAATATTATAGCCAGGTTCCATAATTCCCAGATTGAGGAGAAAATATTACAAGCAACCAAAAGAGAAACAATTTGAATGTTGTGGAAACACAGTCAGGATAACACAGGATCTGGCAGCTTCTACATTGAGGGATCAAAGGGCTTGGAATATGATATTCCAGAGGTCTAAGGAGCTGGGATTAAAGCCAAGAATCACCTACCCAGCAAAACTGAATATCATGTTTCAGGGGGAAATATGGTCATTCAATGAAATAGAGAACTTTTAAGCATTCTTGATGAAAAAAACAGAGTTGAATAGAAAATTTGACATAAGAAGCAAGAGAAGCATGACTTAAAGTTGAAATATTTATATTCCTACATGGAAAAATGATCATTTTAATTTATGAAAATTTTCTCAATATGAGAATTGTTGAAGGGAATATAAAAGTATATATATGTATAAATGTCTATATAGTAGGGTATATGGGCATATGAATACATATGTGAGTGTGTGTTTATATGTGTACAGGTATACATAGAGGGCACAGGACCAATTGAATAGGAAGGGATGATACTTAAAAGGTGAAATTGAGAGGTAAGAGAGGAATATAATGAGAGGAGATGGGGAGAGACAAAATGGGGTAAATTATTTCATATAAAAGATGCAAGGGAAAACTATTACAATGGAGGGCAAAAACAGGAAGGCAAAAGGGAATGAGTCTACCTTACTCTCATTAAATTTGGCTTAGTGAGAGAATAACATACACACTAAATAGGGTATCTCACCCTATAGGAGAGTAGAGGGGAAGGGGATGAGAGGGGGGATGATGGAATGAAGGGCAGTTTGGGAGGGGAAGGAAGTTGTAAGCACAGAATTTTGAAAGGGACAGGGTCAAAGTAGAGAATAGACAAGTGGGGGTTGGGATAGGATGGAGGAAAATATAGTCAGTCTTTTACAATATATCCTCTATGGAAATGTTTTGCATAGCTACACATGTACAACCTATATTGAATTGCTTATCTTCCCAGTAAGAGTGGGTGACTAGTGAGGAAGGGGAAGAATCTGGAATTCAAAGTTTTAAAATCAAATGATTAAATATATAATTTACTTGCAACTGGGAAGTAAGATATACAGGCACTGAGGTATAGAGATCCATCTTGCCCTACTGGAAAGTCAGAAGGGGAATGGAGAGAGAGCAGATTGGGGGAAGGGGTATACAGTGGGATCAGTGTTTTTGGGGTGGTGGGTAGGGGAAAGATGGGGAGAAAATTTGTAATTCAAAATCTTGTGGAAATGAATGATATAAACTAAATATAAACATAAGGTTTAATTTAAAAAAAAGAAATATGTTCAAGAAAGGGAGATAAATATATTTTAATGGTCTAGGCCCTTGCCTGATTTAAACCCTATTGTAAAGCAATAAGCTATATAATCAAAACTAGACTTGGAAAAATGAATTATTTGTCCAAGGTACAATTAAATTATCCAAAGTGCTTTAAAAAAATGTGGTTGCATCATGAAGAAAGTATGTCAAAATCATGTGAATTCAATGTAAAATCATGCAAAAAAAGTTATTGAAGCAAAAGTGAATGTTTCATGATATTTTTAACTGAAACATTTGTAATATTTATTGTTGACATAAAAAATAATTATTTTACTTTGTTCCAGTTAATTTGCCTATTTTTGCACTGGAAGTTTGCTTTTTTCTGAAAGACTGACTTAATTCCCACTGGCCTTGGGTCTCATTTAGAAAAGATCAAGCTAGTTTCAAGCATCTGGGAAAACTCCCAACCTGTCCCCAGGCTTCTGGCCTTCTTGTGCAGTCCTAGACTAAATTATATCGATGGTTCTTTCTGGGGGTTTTGGTCATTGCTTCATCTGGTACTCTTTAAAAAAATTCTTTATTTCAGCATATCATGGAGTTTCTAGACTTAACTGTAAGATTCAACAAGTTTTTGACTAATGTGTAATGTGAAAGTATTTACAGACCCTATACTAGACTATATGCCATTGTGGGGGGTGAGGGGAGGGAGGGAAGGGAAATTTGAAACTCAAGGAACTATGGAATTGAATCTTGTAAACTAAAACAAATTTTAAAAATGCTAAAAGGAAAAAAAAGATTCAACAAGTTTTTCATAGTCCCACTCTTGCCACCTTTCCATTCAAGTCTCTGAGTTTCAGGTACATGTTAACTGGATTTGCAAAATTTCATGTCTTCCATGTAATTTCTTACTTTATCATAGGAAACAAATTTTAGCACAAAGACTTCAATTATCTTCATAACAGTCCTTTTTATATTCTGTGTTCAATACCAAGTCAAATCACTGTCTCCATGAAATGATAATGAAGTGTGTGTGTGTGTGTGTGTGTATGTGTGTGTGTGTGTGTGTGTGTGTGTGTGTTTTGTGGGGGTTTTTATATTGCAGCCTACAATAAAGTCAAATTTTGTAGCTCTTTTATTAACCTCTCTGAGGAAACTTTTCAGGCCTTTCTTCCATTTACCTGCAACTTTTCAATATCTTGTGTTTTCAATAATAATGATACAAGAAAAATGGATATGGTTCAGTGCTTTTATTTATTATTGGTCATTGGAAAAAAATAATCTGGTACTTTTCTAAGGGAGGCAATGCAACTACAATTTTGTGAATTAATGAAGTGGGGCCTATAGAAGTTGAAACCTGTCTGAGATTACATAAATTATAAGAAACAAAATCTAGATTTGGATTATTAGATTATATGGGATTATTCTCTATCCCAGTGCCTTCCAATTGATTAACATTATCCAATAATTCCTCAATTAGTAGTCAACCTTCTGCCTACTTTTCCTCTCTAAGCAGTACCTACCTCAGTCAGTAAATATATGACTTTTTGGTACAAAAAGATATAGTAGAGAAGGACAATAGCAAATTTGAGTACAAGGTCATTTGTAAAAACATTACAGAGGAAGATTAAAAATTTACATCAGTCAGACATTCTTCACAAAATAGCAGAAAGCAGTTAAGAGTAAAGCAAACCATGATAAAGCTACATGGCACAATGAAAAGTACAATGACTCCAGGGTCAAAAGACCAGGCTTTAATTGTCTTACTTGTCACCTTGGGTATGACATAGGGCTATTTTTCCTCATTTGTAAAATGAGCATTTGAAATAGATTGCATTGTAGGTGCCTTCCAGCTCCAGATGAATGATCCTATAATTAACAAAAAAGAGCTTGGTGTGAGACCCAGATAACCAAACATTTTGAAATGAAAGTGGTAATAGAATAGAAAATGGCAAGGAAAAAATCCACTAGCATTACCACGGCAATCTATTCTTAACTGTGGTGATATTGAAACCACTACATTGGGAATCTACCACCTCTGTGCCTAGTGTACCATATGAGCAAGGAGCAAAGGCATTTAAGAAGATAAAGTCTAGAAGGGAAAGTAATTTGACCAAATATAAAGAGAATAATTCTTAAAGGAGATGACAGATTTTCAAAGTTTCTCAGGATGTGATTTTTATGATATCTCAAAGATGTAAAAATTCCTAAGAAACAGAAAGTAACAGAGCAGGTAGCTTTACCAAAAAGTCCAACAAAGATATAATAGTAACTAATTTCTGTTATATTGTTACAAACATGGTGTTTGCATATAGAGAGGTTATTCTTGACATAAACAGAACACTTTCCATCAGAAAGAATTTCAAGGATGCTGTTCTATAGAAGATAAAACATCTTCACAGCTACTACAGTGAGCTTAGAAGATCCTTCCTGTTGAATACATAAACACACACACACACACACAGTAAAGGAAAGGGCAGTCTTAAAGATTCTCCTACAGCTTTATGTCTCCCACATGTTTTCAAATCATGCAAGATTCCATATAATGCAATGATAAAGAAAACTTTGATTAACTTTCTTATATCCATTAGCATTAATGGATAGACATAGGGACCAGACCTTTAATTTGGTGTATACAAGGATTTCCTGGATGATCATTCTTATCACACCCCTTTAACTGTGTCCTTTTTTTCAAGGTAGGTTGGAACTTTCTCTGTAAGTGATAATTTTAATATAGTTGCTTAGAGGAAGGAAAGAAAAAATAATAAATATGTACTGTTAGGCATTGTGCTAAGTGCAGGGATATACATATAAGCAAAAAGAGAAACCCAATCCCTGATCTCAAAGAGGTTATACCCTACAGCTAGAAGAGAACACATAAAAAGAAGTAGAGGGGCATGGTTTGGGTTTTTTTTTTTTTTGCTTTTTGGAGGGCAATTGGGTTTAAGTGACTTGCCCAACATCATACAGCTAGTTTTTGTGTTAAGTATGTGAGGCTGGATTTGAACTCAGGTGCTCCTGACTCCAGGGCCGTTACTCTATTCACTGCACCACCTAGCTGCCCCAAAAGGGGCATGATTTTGAAGTTTGAAAGGACAGGAAAAGCACTGTGAGGGGTATGAATGCAGGTCAGCCTGGATCCCATCACAAAATGAAGACTTTAGGAGGAACTCAGCAATGGAAGAAAATGGCAAGCCTTGGGGAGGGATATCTCAGGAAGAGCCGGACTCAGGAGTGACAGAATGTTTCAGAGCAAGGAGATTCTAGCTACTGAAAATGAGACAATATCCTAGGCATTATTTTGAAGTTAAGAAGCTTAGGAACAAAGCCCAAAGTGAAAGGTACTTTCTCTGTAATTTAGTCTTCAGAGAATTGCCTAGAATAGTGGTGTCAGACAGGAGTAAAAAGGGATCCCCAAGGCCACATATTGACTTAGAAAACTACAAATTAACATTATCTATATTTTCATTTATTTTGTCAAGTTTTTCCTAGTTACATTTTAATGTGATTCTTGCTACATTCTGGAATTGGTTATGAGTTTGACACCTCTGACCTAGAGCACTGAGAGTTTAAGTGATTTGCTAATGGGCAAAAGTTTACGTATGCCAGAGATGGGACTTGAACCCAGAGATTATTGATTTCAAGGACATTTTTCTATACCATAAATCTGTGACTGACTCATCACCATCAAGAGAAATGTAAAACAGAGATACCCAAGTGCTTGCCAATGTTCATCCAGGATATGCTGGGCAAAGTCCAAATAGAAAAGTACTGCCAATACCCCAGATTGCAACTGGGATTGCATCAAGCCTCCCAATGTCATAGGCCCTATTCAATCAGATTCACTATCACTCAAAGAAGATCATTTCAGTAATCTACAAAGCAAAACATGAGAAGCATGGAGGATACATTTTGTTAGCTGAACACGTGGAGCTGGATAGACAAGCCAGTGATTTAGTTATTCAAACACATCAATCTTGGACATATGCTAGATATAGATACTGATTTGGGCCCAAAATTGAAGAAGAGAATGATTTCAGTTTGTATCACATTTATGAATCATAGACACTAACAAACATTGAAATGTATGAGCTATGTTTATTGAGATTAAATGGTAAAATCCTTTAGAATATCCATTATGGAATAAAAAGTATATCGGTAATAAATAGATTTCACATGCTACTGGAAGATGTGAATTGTATCAGTATGACTACTGTGTTGAATGTGAAACTAGAAAAACTGCAGATAAATAGATGCATGGTTCACTAGAAAACAAGAATAAATAAATTGCTATTGAATTTATCATGAATCCAAAGATATCATGAAATGTCATTTCATGGAACAGTTCTATGGGACAGAGCCAAGATGGCAAAGAAAAGGCAAGGAGCTCTTCCAAATTCCCTTCCAAATGACTGTAAATAATGCCTCAAAACTAATTCTGGAGCAGTAGAACCCACAAAAAGGATGGGATTGAACAATTTTCCAGCCCAAGACAACTTAGAAGGTCAGCAGGAAAAGTCTGTCACAACAGGGTGAAAGTGCAATACAGGCCGTGCCAATGTAGATTGGGCCTCAGAAAAAAAGGAGCAGGCCTTTATGAGCAACTGAGTCATCATCATCCTCATCAACCTCATCATCAGCTGCTTATGAAGCTCTCATTCCACAGATAGTAAGGGAGTAGGACAATTGGTCTAAAGAAGACCATAGGTGCTCCTTTGTTGGCCCTGGGGGCAGATCTCTGTTGTGTTGCCCATAATCAGATCCAGATTACGGTCCTGGGTCTCAGTCCCTGGGCAAGGAGGAGCACTACTAGCACATCAGAGCTTATACTTGCAAGGGGGAGGGGACCCTAGTCACAGTTCCAGGGACACTTCACTTGGGTAAATCATGATGAGACTAAGAAAACAAAACAAAAATAAATTTTAAAAAACACTATTAAAATATTTGAAATTTTTCCACATGTGTGGCAGTCTAAAGAGGAAGAAGAATTTGCAGCAAACTTGGAAGGTTCTCCAAAACACATCATCATATATTTTGATATAGAGTGAGCTCACTAGGAAGATGCACACAATGGAGTACAGTAGAGTGTATATTGAAAATAAGGCAGTATTGAGAAGGGGAAAAAGAGGTCAAAGTTTGTAGAATACTCAGAAACTTCACAAACATAAATCATGGATTCTTTCTTCAAGAATAGAGTCAGAAGGAAGGACAGCTAGGTGACACAGTGAATAGAGCACTGGCCCTGGAGTTAGGAGGACCTGGGTACGGATCTGGCCTCAGACACTTAACACAAAAACTAGCTGTGTGACCTGACCCTGGGCAAGTCACTTAACCCTAACTGCCCTCCAAAAAAGTAAAAAAAAAAGAATAGAGTAAGAAGAAGCACCTGTGTCTGTGTTTGTCTCTGCGTCTGTGTCCGTCTCTGTCTCTTCCTGTCTCTGTCTGTCTCTGTCTCTGTCTCTGTGTTTCTTTCTCTCTCTGTCTCTCAGTCTCTCTCTGTATCTCTATCTCTGTCTCTGTCTGTCAGTCTCTCTCTGTCTTTCTCTCCCTGTCTGTGTGTATAGGTGTGTGTCCAGTGGTTCGTTATTATGTTTATACCAATGACTGCAGGATCTATTCATCTACCCCTAGTATCTCACCAGAGTGCCAGTTTCAGATCAATATTTGCCTAGCAGATACTCTAAACTGTATATTATTTTGTGTTAAATTCAATATGTTAAAAAAGAGCCAATTTTCTTTACCCTAAAACTCATCTTTCTTTTAAAATATCCTATTTGTGACAAGGACACCAATAGCCTTCTAATCATGCAGTTTTTCAACTTCAGTACTATTCTTGAATTCTCATTCTTCTTCACCCCATATATCCAATTATTTGCCAAGTCTTGATTTTTTCCTCCACAAAATCTCCTACCTCCAAACCCTTCTATCAACTCTCAGGACTGCCACTCTAGTTCAAGTCTCATCATCTCTCATCTGGACTATTACAATAGCTTTCTCAAATCAGTGAGCATTTATTAAGCACCTACTGTATTTCAGGAACTGTGTTAAGATCCAGGGATACAAAGAAAAGCAAAAATAATTACAGCATTCAAGGATCTTGAACTCTCATGAGGGCGACAATATGCACAAAGGAAGCCAGGAAGCATAGTTGAAGAAAAAAATTCCAGGCATGCAGATTAGCCAGTGAAAATGGAGCCAGGAGATAAAGGATCTTGTGTAAGGAAGAGCAAGGATGCCAGAGAAACTAGAAAGTATAAAGAGGCCAGGTTATGAAGGGCTTTAAAAGCCAAACATGTTCTCTACCTCCAGATGGGGGCTGATGAGCTTAAAGTTCAGATTGAAGAATGTTTCCTTTCATTTCCTTCCTTCTTTCTTCCTTTCTTTCATTCATTCTTTTTTGACATGATGACTGTGAAAATTTATTTTGTATGACTATACATTTTAAATGGGTTTTGTTTTTCTTGCCTTCTCAATAGGCAGGGAAGTGGTAGGGAAGAAAGAATTTGGAACTAAAAATAAAATTAATTTTAATTTTA
This sequence comes from Gymnobelideus leadbeateri, assembly GCA_011680675.1. Taxonomy (NCBI): domain Eukaryota; kingdom Metazoa; phylum Chordata; class Mammalia; order Diprotodontia; family Petauridae; genus Gymnobelideus; species Gymnobelideus leadbeateri. The sequence continues at coordinate 49,906 of WOXC01008524.1, forward strand.
AAAAATACAAACAGGATTCTTCTTAAATGGTTGCCTTGCTTCAAGCTTCCTGCCCCCATTTCTAAACCTCCTTTAAATAGATTTTAATTTCTTAATAGATTTTAAATTTCTTGAAGCATGTCTGACCAATCACTCTCCTAATCAAGAAACTCTAATGTCTTCCTTTTACCTCTAGGATCAAGCACAAGCCCCTCTGTTTATCATTTCAACCCATCAAATCTGACTCCAATCTACTTTTCTATCTTTATTATACAGTGTCCCCAAAATCTTAGTGTGATTTTTATTTATTAAAGCTTTATTTTTTCTAAATAAAGTATTAATAACGTAAAACTGCACTAGGAATTTGGGACACCTTGCACATTACTTTTCTTTTGGACCCCTGTATATTATTCTCCTTCACACACTCTATAGTCCTTCTTGCTCTACTTCACATACACACTCCATCTCTCATCTCCAGACTTCTGCACCGGATACCTCTTATGCCCGTAGGAAATTCCAAATTCATTTCACCTTACCAGAATCTCAAATTTCCTTCAAAACTCAACTGAAGTACCACCTTCTCATTAAACCTTTCCTAATTTCCCTAGTTGTTATTGCCTTCTCTCCCCAAAATTATCTTGTATTTATTTTTTATAGATTTTGCTTACACTTATATAGGTACATATTATCTCCCCTGATAGTCGGTGCTTAACAAATGTTTGTTGATTGGTTGATGCATTATCCCAAGAGCATTCTAAGATAAAATTCTTAAAAAGAATAACAAATAGTACATTGAACAGATTGGTTGTTATTGCTTTAATGATCTATTAGACTTTATGGATACTTTGACAAAGTAAATTCATTTATAACTATAAGCATTTAGTTTGAATTCTATCACTATAACACACAATTTGAAATTCATTGAAGTTGCAATGGCACCAAAGAAATTAAAGACAGAAATAGTACCTGGACAAGATTAAGTACACAAATTATTATAAATAAGCTGCAACCTATTTGTGACCATTGCCTGCCCTACGTTGTCCTTTCAGTCAAAATTTAGATTTTTCAAAAAAATTGTTATTCCATGGTTTAGAGCCACATAGCATCACTAGGAATATGTTAAATGTAAAAAAAATAGGTTTCAATGGTTAAAAAATAGTTTGGAATAATTGAAAGTACTGTGCAGTCTTCTAAGTTCAATATAGACAGCTTTATTTTCCCTTTTTTTTTCTAGGTACAATTCATTAGCTATCTTCAGTGCTTGTCCAAGATAATTGTACCAATTGACAAAATCCATGGATTGTCCAGAAAACTGAATGTCATAATGGGGGTGTGTATGGGAATGGGAATTTGAAGATCTTCCCTGCCCTTTGAGGACCTCCCCTGGTGTGAAGATAATCTCTGACCCTTGATAGGCTGAAGGTGGTCACATGGAGTCTGTGGTGGGGGAAGTTTGCTAAGGAGAAACAGAGCCCACAGGAATCTGGGAGAGAGCTAGCCTGACAGTTGGAGACAGACAGTTGGAGACAGTTGGGGACAGAGGAGCTTAGAGAGGAGATAGAGAGGGACAGAGGAGATAGAGAGTTTTGTGAGTAAATATTGATCTTGTATTGTTGGTTTGTGGGAAGGCTGAAGGATAGCATGGCTCTCAGCATTATTATGGTTTCTGATTATCTTTGGTATTGTGATGGAATTGGCTTACTGGTTTGGGGATTCAGTTTTCTGGTGTCTAAATAAATCCTTCAGCACTGTCCTCTATCTGGAGAGTCTGGCATTTTTTGCAATCAAATTTCATGTGATACTTATAGTCATGGTCTTTTTTGTGATCGTGGGCACTATAAATATTGCATTGGCGCTACAAGGTGATAGACATATATGTGTATATGTATACATATGTGTGTATGTATATATACACACATATTTGTTGAATGAATTGATTTGAAGGATAGTGAAAAGGTTTTCATAAAGTTGTTTGACCTTTTGAACTGCCTCTACTTATATTGATATATAAACAGCAATGCTCTCCAGAATGATCTTTTTGCTTATACTCACTTGTTTGGCTTTGAGTGTGTGGATTATTAGGACAACTTCCTTTTTGGTTGCCATGAATCTCAATGAGGAATTGCCATAGATGCCTGTTTTGTTCTTTGTTAATTTCTACAGATAATAGTAATAATCAAAATCAATATCCTTTCCTTTAACTATTTCCCATTTTCTGCAACAACACTTCATTTTAATAAGAAAAGGTTGAGCTATTGCAAATAATTATATGTGACATCATTCCAACTTTATGCTTTCTTCTAATTTGTTGTTGATTTCAATTTTTGTTCTAACTTATTTATGATCTTACTACATAGGCAGCAGATTTAGAAATGACTCAAACATTAGTTATCCACCATTTTTGCCTAAAATTTAATTTCAGTTTTTGTAATATAATCCAGCTTCTTTGAACACTCTTCTTAAATCATCTATGCTATATATACACATGTAGCTACTGAACAATCTATCAGCCTTTTGACCTCTTCTATTTCGTGATTCCAAATCACATTTTCCCAACTTTGCCTACCAGCCACCAAACATACATACATGTATACATGTATACATACATGTGTACATACATGTATAATACAATATATAATATATACATCTGGGTATGCATATACATACATATTTCTTGAATAAATTGATTTGAAGGATGGTGAAAAGGTCTATATTGGTATATAAACTGCAATGCTCCTCAGAGTGGTCTTTTTGCTTACCTGCATTATGAGCCTTCAATACAAATGACATTTATCTAACATTTTCCTAGTTTTAAGGCACTTTATAAGTATTACCATATTTGAGCTTCATAACAATCAGGTCGGGCGGAGCCAAGATGGCAGAGTAGAAACAGCTCATCCAAGCCACTCTGCCCCCAGATTTCCTCCAAACTATGTAAAAGGGGACTCTGAACAACTTCTGGAGCCCCAGCACCCACAGAACGACACAGAGAAGCTAACCTCCTGCTGAGGACAGCCCAGCAGCCCTGTAGGAAGGACCAGCACAGCACTCTGGGAACCGGCAGCACCTGAGCCGAGGTTTTAGCCCCAGGGTGGCAGGGCCAGCAGCTGGCTGGAGAAACCCCAGAACATCAGCAGCTGTGGCGATTCTAGAATTATCAACATAGACATGCCTAGGACAAAGTGAGAGGTTAGTGCCCTATGGACTTTGGGACCAGTATTTGGGGAATGTGTCGGCTTCCTCCCCCGGGAGCTAGAAGCCACTGAGGAGACATGCCATTTTGTAGTTTTCAGAGGCAGCTCCAGCTCCCGGCCTGCGAACTGTAGGGAGATACAGCGATCAGTCTTGGGGGGTAATCGCTCTTGCTTTAACCTCCCTGGATCTGGATTGTGATCTGGGGTGGAGGTCGTGGGTGGGCTTCCAGCTTCCAGAAACGGAAGTTGTCCCCCACACATTCGGGACGAAAATTCCCCTGTCTGGCTACAGGGCCATAGTGGGGCAACAAGCCCAAAAGTCAAGTAATTAAGTGGCAACATGCCAAGGCAAAGGAAACAAACAGAAAAATGAAACCCTAGACTCCTATTTTGGGGGCATAGAGCGGGAAGAGGACTGTGAGGTCAGAAGTCCTGCTCCAAAAGCCCCAGGGGAAAACATGAGTGGGTTGCAGGCTATAGAGGACCTTAAGAAGGACTTTAAAATCAAATAAGAGAAGTGGAGGAAAAATTGGAAAGAGAAATGAGAAGGATGCAGGAAAAGTATGAAATGAGGGTCAACAGCCTGACTGAGGAAAACAACACCTTAAAAAATAGACTAACTCAAATGGCAAAGGAGGCCCAAAAGGGCAATGAGGAGAAGAATGCGTTAAAAAGTCAAATTTGGACACAAATTTCAAACAATGTGAAAGGGAGCTCCGAACAACTTCTGGAGCCACAGCACCCACAGAACGGCACAGAGAAACTAACCTCCTGCTGAGGATGGCCCAGCAGCCCTGCAGGGAGCGGCCAGCACAGTGCTCTGAGAGCAGGCAGCACAGCATGCTGGGAACCTACAGCGAAGCCCGCAGAGCTGAGCCCAGGTCCGAGGTTTTAGCCCCAGGGCGGCCGGGTCTTCAGCCAGCTGGTAGAACCCCAGAACACCAGCAATTGTGGCGATTTCAGAATTATCAGCACAGATATGCCTAGGACAAAGTGAGAGGTTAGTGCCCTATGGACTTCGCGACCAGTATTTGGGGAACACGTGGCTTCCTCCCCTGGGGGCAAAAAGCTGCTGAAGAAACAGCTGCACAGAAGCCATTTTGCAGCGTCAGTAGTGGCTCTAGCTCCTGGTCTACAAACTGTAGGAAGATCCAGCAATCAGTCTGGGGGTTAATCGCTTTTGCTTTAAACTGCCTGGATCTGGATTGTGGTCTGTGGGGGAAGTTTGGGGTGGGTATCCAACTTGCCAGAGTGGGTGGAGGCTTTACAGAGGCCACCCAACTGGGGGAAGTTGTGAAGACCCCACGTTTGGGTGGAAGCTCCCCTGTCTGGTGGCAGAGTGCTACTGTGGCAACAAGCCCAAAAATCAAGTAATTAAGTGGCAATATGCCTAGGCAAATGAAACAAACAGAAATGTTCAACATTGGACTCCTATTTTAGGGGCAAAGAGGCTCAAAGCAGGGAGGAGGACTGTGAGATCAGAACTCCTGCACCAAAAGCCCCAAATGAAAATACAAGCTGGCTACAGGCCATAGAGTACCTTAAGAAGCAGATAAGAGAAGTGGGGGAAAATTTGGGAAGAGAAATGAAAAAGATGCAAGAAAAGTATGAAAGGACAGTCAACAGCCTGACTGAGGAAAATAACACCTTAAAAAACAGACTAACTCAAATGGCAAAAGAGGCTCAGAAAGGCAATGAGGAGAAGAATGCCTTAAAAAGTCGAATTTGCCAGATGGAAAAAGAATCTCAAAAGCTCACTGAGGAGATTCATTCCTTCAGAGTTAGACTGGAGCAAATGGAAGCTAGTGACTTTATGAGAAATCAAGATACTGTTAAACAGATCCAAACAAATGAAAGAATAGAAGGCAATGTGAAATATCTCATGGGAAAAACCACTGACCTGGAAAATAGATCCAGGAGAGATAATTTAAAAATTATTGGACTACCTGAAAGCCATGATCAAAGAAAGAACCTAGAAATCACCCTTCAAGAAATTCTCAAGGAAAATTGCCCTGATGTTTTAGATCCAGAGGGCAAAATAGAGGTTGAAAGAATCCACCAATCACCTCCTGAAAAAGATCCCAAAAAGAAAACTCCCAGGAATATTATAGCCAGGTTCCAGAATCCCCAGATCAAGGAGAAAATACTACAAGCAGCCAGGAAGAAACAATTTCAATATTGTGGAAACACAATCAGAATAGCCCAGGACCTGGCAGCTTCTACACTGAGGGATCGAAGGGCATGGAATATGATATTCCAGAGGGCAAAAGAACTGGGAATGAACCCAAGGGTCACCTACCCAGCAAAACTGAGTATTTTGTTTCAGGGGAAAATATGGTCATTCAGTGGAATAGAGGACTTTCAAGCATTCTTGATGAAAAAACCAGAGTTGAATAGAAAATTTGACATTCAGACACAAGAAGCAAGAGATGCTTGAGAAGGGTCAAAGGAATGGATGGTGAACTGGAGATGGCATTTGGTGGAAATCCCACTTATTCCCTAGCATCTGAAAACATCTGTGATTTTGTGCATTTTGATCCCTAGCTATTTTTTTTCCAAGCCTGGAAAAGCCTTCTTTGGTGGGCTACGTCAGTGCGATGTCACAGCTGAAATTCTTGCATTGTTTGTTTGCCAGCAGGAATTTGTAGATCTGAATTTCCCCTGGTTGAAATGATCCTCTCTCTCCCTCTCTGATAGAAGATTGTATTGTCTGGGAGGGAGGGTATCCCTATGATCACACCACCGTCCAGGTTCTCTATGCCCCTCTTGCAATAGAATTAAAGCAACATTTTCTTAATCTCCTTTCATTACTATATCTCAAAGTCAAACAAGAAAAAAAAACCCGAATTTGCCAGATGGAAAAAGAATCTCAAAAGTTCACTGAGGAGATTCATTCCTTCAGAGTTAGACTGGAGCAAATGGAAGCTAATGACTTTATGAGAAATCAAGATGCTGTTAAGCAGATCCAAACAAATGAAAGGTTAGAAGGCAATATGAAATATCTCATGGGAAAAACCACTGACCTGGAAAATTGATCCAGGAGAGACAATTTAAAAATCATTGGACTACCTGAAAGCCATGATCAAAGAAAGAACCTAGAAATCACCGTTCAAGAAATTCTCAAGGAAAATTGCCCTGATGTTTTAGATCCAGAGGACGAAATAGAGGTTGAAAGAATCCAGAGATCACTTCCTGAAAAAGATCCCAAAAAGAAAACTCCTAGGAATATTATAGCCAGGTTCCAGAATCCCCAGATCCCCAGGGAGAAAATAGTACAAGCAGCCAGGAAGAAACAATTTCAATATTGTGGAAACACAATCAGAATAGCACAGGACCTGGCAGCTTCTACACTGAGGGATCAAAGGGCATGGAATATGATATTCCACAGGGCAAAGGACCTGGGATTAAAACCAAGAATGACCTACCCAGAAAAACTCAGTATCTTGTTTCAGGGGAAAATATGGTCATTCAGTGGAATAGAGGACTTTCAAGCATTCTTGAGGAAAAAACCAGAATTGAATAGAAAATTTGACATCCAGACAGAAGAAGCAAGAGATGCCTGAGAAGGTAATCAGGGAAAAGAAATCAAAAGGAACTTATCAAAGTTGAACTATTTACATTCTTACATGGAAAAATAACAACTGTGACTGATGAAATTTTTCTCACTATGAAAATAATGGAAGAAGGGTGTATGGTCATATGAATACATATGTGAATGTGTGTTTACAGTTTATATGAGTTACAGTTTATACAGAATATATGTTTACAGTTATACATGGATAGAGGGCATAGGTTGAATTTGTTGGGAAGGGAGGATACTCAAGGGGTAAAATTATGAGGTGAGAGAGGAAAGTGACAAGAGGAGTTGGGGAGAGACAGGGTAGGGTAAACTATCTCATGTAGAAGAAGCAAGGGGAAGTGGTTGCAAGGGAGGGTGAGAATAGGAAGGCAAAAAGGCAAAACCACATTCTCATTGAATTTGGTTCAGGGAGAGAATGGCATACATACTAAATGGGTTATCTCAACCTGCAGCAGAATAGGGGGAAGGGGGATGAGAGGAGATATGATGGATGGGAGGGCATCCTTGTGGGGAGGGGAGGTTGGAAGTACCCACTATAGAAGAGGGACAGGATCATGTAGGGAATGGACCAGGTCGGGGGTGGGATGAGTGGGAGGGAATTACAAGCAGCCTTGTACAATATATCTACTATGATAATGTTGTGCATAGCTAGACATGTACAACATATACGGAATTACTTATCTCCCCAGAGGGAATGGGTGACAAGGAAGGAAAGAAATGGATCTGAAATTCAAGGTCTTAAGATTAAATGTTTCAAATATATATAAATACTATTATTAATACTCTTTTGCTTGTAATTGGGAGATAAGATGTGCAGGCATTGGGACACAAAAATTCACCTTCCTCTAATGGAAAAGTCGAAGGGGGTATGGGAGAAGGTATGGGAGAGAGCAGATTGGGGGAAGTGATATCTTGCGGGACTGTTATTCTGGGAGAGTGGGTAGGGGAAAAACGGCGGGGGGGGGGGGGGAAATGATTGTAACTCAAAATCTGGTGGAAATGAATGATGTAAAACAGAAGTTAATAAAGCATTTCAAAAAAAAAGTGCCGAGGCTCCCTCATCACTCTTGTACCCATGCATAGCATTCAATAAAATTGCTATATTCAATAAAAAAAAAAAAACAATCAGGTAAAATTTGCCTTTTTTCTCCACTTACAGCTTAAGAGGTACCTGTAATTGTGCCTGATTATGCAAAACAAGAAGCATCCCTTTTGTAGTAATGAATTCTGGGGGTGGGGATAGAGTTAATTTTCAAGTGGTTTGGGGTGTGTGTGGATTATATTCAGGGCTTTCCTTAGAAGAATATATACTTGGTATACATCATATTATTTACAAAATCTCACTCCTCTCCAATCAGTATTTTTACTTTAAATTTTTGTTTTAGAAATCATCTAGTTCAAATTCTCATTTTCCATCTGAGAAAACTGGGGCACTAAGTAAGGAAGTGATGATCAACATCACATATCTAGGATGTAGCAGAGATAAGGGTTGAATTCAGATGTGATTTTTTTTGTTTGTCTTTTCATTAGTTTTTACCACACTATACTGTGTTTCTAAAGGTCCGGGGAGATTACCTTGCCTTGCTGGCCCATATGGATCATAACAATAGCAATAACAATATTTATATAGTGTTTAAAGGTTTTTAAAAGTCTTTACTAACATTATCTCATTTTATCCTCACAACAACACTGAAAGGTAAGTCCTGTTATTAACAATCCCCATTTTACAGATGAGGAAACTGAGGTTAAATGACTTGCTCAGGTTCATACATGTAGTACGTATTTGAGGCTGGATGTGAACTCAGTTATTTGAACTCCAGGTTCAGTGCTTTACCAACTGTACCACTTAGTTGATTTTACTTGCCTGGGGACAGTGTTGACTCTAATAGCATTCTCATCTGCTCTCCCACATTCAAGGTTAATCTTACTTAAAGGATAAATAGATGACTACCTGTTTAATTCTTTTTAAGGGCTCAAAAAGATCCACTATCAAAAAATCTCTCATCCATTGGTCTTTCTAAAATAGCTGTTGATCACACATAAATTATCATACATTTAAGAAATTATTAAACTGCAGAGCAAAAAAAAAAAAGGCAGTCCAAGTTCCCTGATGAACCAATACTTTTTTCTATAATTTTCACTTTTAACTCCCTGCTCCCTTATTGTATTCTACACTGGTGTGTAGGGCAAAGATGTTTAACTTGAGGTCCATGACCTTGATTTTTAAAAAATATTGGCTTCCTTTGTAATTCAATCTATTTTTCCTAAATATTTAAAACCATTCTATTGGGAATTAACCCTTAGACTTTCCTGTACTACCAAAGGGTTAAGATCCCCAAAGAAGTTAAGAACCCATCCTTTAATGAAAAAAGGTAATAATACTTTACTTCTCTGATTAGAGGGGAAAATATTCTACAGCAAAGGCAGGTTAAGCTATTAATAATATCCTTTAGAAAATGCAAAGAGCTAATTTTTCATCTGTGATAAATACAGATTTAGCTTTAAAGCTATTATAATTAATAGTACAGCTCTGCTGAGGGACTTTGTCATTGAGCACCAGGCTAGCACAGGTTGATGATGTTCATCACCAGTAAGGTTATTAAGCAGATGATAAAGTGTTCAACTGCTGCAGCTCAACCATTTATTTACTACAGATTCTGACCTGCATGGATCACATCATGGAGTACCCAACTGCTGAAATCATGGATCATTTGAGGTATTGAAAATAAATTATAGTGTCCCTTATTATTTAAATTCTAATGTAACAGGTTTGTAAAACACACCAAAGGCATTTCTGAAAGGGCTATGTACCTACTTTTCCTTTTCCCCCTAAATAAAAAAGAGAGTAGCAATAAAAAATGAGTTTAGGTTTATAGAATTTAATAGATAAAATACATTTTAAAATAGCAAATTTCAGTAAATTCCTTGTGTCTCTTAATAATAATTAAAATCAACATCATATAAGAACATAAGCCATGAAGTTCCTGTCAATTTTCTTTCTAACATCTTTCTGAATAGATAATTCCAAGCTGAAGGTTTCCAGGCTAGTGGCAGTAATCATTACACTCTGTTCCCAAGGTAATGAATTGCATTGTGTTTTTTTTAAGTTGATTTTATTAGAGTTTTCAATTTTACTCTTACTTCCATTAAAACATTTTCTCTCTCTGGCTCTTGATCTTTCCTTTATTTTGTACTTGATGATTTTCCACAATATTTTCATCTAGTTAGATCACGGCTTAAACCTTGTTTTCATAACAAGATGGCAATAAAAACAGAGAATCATACCTTTTATTTCTGTGATGACTTTCTTTAGATAAGATAATAGCATCTGCATTATATTGCTCATCCTTTAAAAAAAACCCTCTGTGACCCTTGAAATTTGCAGTTATAGGGGCTGTTAGGTGGCCCAGTGAGTAAGAGCACCAGCCTGGAGTCAGGATGACCCGAGATCGGTTCTGGCTTCAGTACTTAGCACCCACACATAAATAACTAGCTGTGTAACCTTGAGCAAGTTACTTAACCCCAACTGCTTTACCAAAAAAAAAAAAAATTTGCAGGTATTACATTTTATATGTGTGTAATATACATATAAATCTACATTTATATGTCTATTACATACATATGTTTCTATGTCATAATATGATGACTAAGGCATAGAAATGTTAAGTGATTTGCTCTACATAATGGAATATGTTAAGTCAACTGAATTGAGTCACTATTATGTGATATCAAGCTAGGCTCACCACTCTACTCTGTGATGCTACCTTTTTACCTCCAAAGAGCAGTTTTACTCTTTTTGTTTGTTTTCTAGTATGAATTGCTTTTTTAAAGAGCTAAATCCCCAATAAGGGTGGAGTCCTATTATTTGATACTTATTATTTTAATTCTCTCTGAAAATCTGGCTGTTTGAAATAGTTTTCCTTTGATTCGTATTCTATAGCTTGGGGGAAAGAGTGAAGAAAATGGATTTCAAGGGAAGATACTTGGTTCAAGTATCATCTCTGCCATTAACTATGCCATGATATTCAAATCACTTTATGTTTCCAATAAAAATTTTAAAAAGCAATTATACTTTTACTTTGCTTTTCCTGTAGAATAAAAAAGATTGTCTTAATCAAGTTAGCAAGCATTTATTAAGCACCTACTATTTGCCAGTAACTATAGAAAACAGCGCAGATATAAAGAAAAAAATATGGCTCCTGTCCTCTTGCTTATAGTCTAATAAGGGAGAAAATATGCAAATAATTATGCAGAAACAAGATATATGCAAGATAAATTATTGAAGATTAATACTAGAGGGAAGACATTAATGCTGAGAATTGGAAAAGGCATCTTAACTACACCCTCCATCACCGAAGATCTTTGAGTATGGCAGCTCTATTCAATTGCCACTTCCTCAGGGCCTCTGCTCCCTCAGGCCCAGTAATTTAGCCAAGTGGGAGGCTTGTTTTTCAGGAAAGCCCACACCTTGATACTTTGTGATTGGGCAGTGGGTCAAGAAAGTTGTTACATTCTCTGAGCCAGGAGAATGCTATATAAACCCTGATGGTAGGCTTTGCTTTGGGGCTTACTTTGAGAAGTGTTGTGTGGTTTGACCAGATGAGACTCTGGGCAGCCATTGAGAGCCCCCAGCTTTGAAACCCAGATGTTGATGCTTCCCTCTCTGGTAACTGTGATTTTGGTATTGATAATGGTTGGACAGTTTGGAAGCCTGTCTGTTTGATCTGTCTGTATACTCTGAAGTTCGAGGTGCTGATCTTTTCCCCCTGAACTGGGTAATATATGTTTGATTGATTAAAGTGAGCTTGTTAACTGACTTTGAGTTGCTTTCCTTTTTAGAAAGGCAGATCTAAGAACCTGTGTTGGCAGCCACCCTGAGGATGTTGGGGTGCTTGCTGCTACAGAGGGGAAGGTCCCAGTCCTTTGCCATCATTTCCTCTCCCTTTCCCTTCAACCCTAATCTTTTCTAGTTCTCATACTCAGCCCTCCTGTTCTACTCCTGTTCCTCCTATTCTGCCTCACTTCTTCCATTTTCATAAACTTCCATTTCTTTTAGAGCTCTTTTTCCCATAATCCTACTATCTCCTCCCTCTCATAAACATCTTACTCTCTCCAGAAGTCATGATCCCTTGTGATCTTCTCTAATAGTCTAATAATTTACTAGGACATGAGGAACTGTAGATATATTTCCTCTTTAAAAAATTATATCTATAAAGATAGATAGATAGACATCTAGAGTTGTCTTGAGATATATCCATAGAGATATATTTCTAGCTTTGGCCTAGCAAAAGCAAATAAGGCCACTTCTCATAAGTCTCTTTTCATACAAGTAAAGTCCATGGACACCATCTCCATTTGTGCAGTTGATGGCCTCTTCTCAAATTTCAAGTCCCCTGAGTATATCATGACTCTGACTTGAGTTAAATTCATGGCACTAATATCTTAGCTGGTGCCAGTAGTCATGTAAACAATGAATTTGTGGGTGGATCTTTTGTCCCACACAACCAAAGTCACATCTTGTCTGTTTCACTGTATTAACAGATACGGCTTCTTTAGTTCTTGTCAGTGGCATCTCGTGAGTCCATTCCCCAATATTTCATTAGCCATATCCCATCAGAGGTGACTTACCAAGAAACTCACCATCATGGAGATTGCTTCAGCTTTGGTACACAGACATCATCTGTTTCTTCCCCTCTGACTGGAAGGCTAGAAGGTGGAGGAAAAAAACTACTCTTACATCTTTCTTTCACAAAGGGATCAAAATCCCAGTCATCTCGCCATTGATTAGTTTTGACTCCAGCATCATCATCATGTCCCTGTGCTGGGTATACTCTGACATCCACTACTTTCCCCATTATTCTATTTCCTTTTTTGGATCATCTTCCCCCATTAGATTGCAAGTTCCTTAAGGACAGGTACTATCTTTCTTTTTCTTATTTATATCCCCAGTGCTTAGCATAATGCCGGAAACAGTGGGCAATTAATAAATGTTTTTCATATCAATTTTCACTCACTTGGGTCCTTCAAGGAGTCCATCAACAGAGAACCCATAATGATTGTAGAAGCCCCAAGGGAAAGGGTTTTGGTAAAATATACCACATTCTTAAGGAAACCATTAGCAATGATTAGGACACCAGAGTACCATGCATATTCCAAGGTGTTGAATATATTCATTGCCTTGGCTGCCTATATGGTAGCACTTCCTATAAAATGCAAATGGGACCACTACTCTAGCTGATCCAATGGGAGTCAACTACAATATCAATCAGGTTTTTCTTCTGTAATCTGATAAAATATTGTTACTGATTACTACGAAGTTGTGGAATTCCTATTTGATGTACTTGATCATGTCAATTCAGAAAATTGAGTTTCCTTGGGAAGAGTCCAATGAAACTATATTAAGACCAGTCTGGGTCTGCAGATCAAGTTAATACTTGTCATCTTTGTGGGTACCAATGACTACTCCACACAGCAGCTGCATTTTGGTATTCTTGGATGCTAGTGAGTTTTGTAAATTCTTCAGTTCCATTTCATTAATTATAGCCAATAGCTCATAATTATCATTCATAATGAACAGCTTCACCTTTCTAGTTCTGATGCAAGATTTCATTTGCTTCCATTACTGTGATGCCTGCAGGAGCCACCACTAGATCCTTCTACTTTGTCATGATCTTGCCCCAAAATTGGTCATATTGCTTCTCCTTAAGAAATAAAGGTTACCCTAGAGAACATTTTTCCCCTTAAGCAACTATTCATCTTGTCATCTTCTGCAATGGGATTCTGCAGAACCCATGCTTTGACCTGGTTTCAAAAACATCTATGACTTGATCTTTGGAATGAAGGACCACAAGAGTCAGTGATGAAGTCCTACTCACATTTCCTAACTCTTCACACTTTGTAGATCTGGAATTCTTATAGATTGCAGATCTGGAATATTTTCTGTGAATGCCATGGAAATGGTCAGCACAGCCAGCCTCAGAGACTGTGTCCATCAGGGATAAAAACAGTGGAGTTTCCATGGTTATCTTCATGGTTAGTGCTAAAGTTCAGTCTACTTCATTTGCAGTTAGGTCTATTGACTAGTAGAATGAGGAAGTCATTTTGCATAAACCTTTCCTCAGAACTGAAAAGTTACTGCCCAGTGAGCTCATTGTCCAGAATGGAACAGGTACCACTGGTAAACATAATATCTATTATGTCTAATGAGGAAGGAAGTAGTTAGCCATACAGACAAGAAGGAGGGAGGGAGGCCTGGGTCTCATATCATGGATCTCATGCTTTTTCCCACAGAGGAGGTGTACTACCTATTCCTCATTTCTACTTTCAGAAATTCCCTTTGCTTGCTTCACCTCCTCCTTCCCCAATCATTTAGTGACCTCTCTTTCTATGAGGTTCCTGTTATTTGTCTATCCAGACCCTTGTTGCAGGAATTCACTAGTGTTAGCCTCAGAGTCACATAACCCTCCTTTCTCAATGAACTCAGTACCATGGCTAAAACTGTGGCTAAAAGATTTCCATCTTCTCCACCCCAACTTCATAGTTACAAACTTTAATACACATCACTTGTCTTTTCCCTCAAACCTTGCATCCCAGTCCAACAATTTCTGAAACTCTCATGACCAAAACATTGATTCTATTTCAGTCATCCAAATGGAAAGCCATAGAGTTGACCAACATTACTGTTCTTATATTACCTTGAATATTGATGTTTCTGGTCCTGATCATAATTGTTTATCCTCCTCCCTTTTATTTTCCTGACTCTGCCTAAATATTTTGTAGGTCCTCCCCATGACTTTGAGTCCCTCCTGTCCACCATTCCCTATTTTTCTACTCTTTGTATAAGTGAACTTCACTTTCCTCACTTCACTACTCTGAATCTCTAGTGAAGCACTTCATCATTGTCTTCTATTGTGGAATTTCTTGTTCCTTTAACCCCCATCCATACCTTAGCAAATCACAATCCTTGGTTACATATACCACATAATGATGAAGGAAATCCACAAGTAGGCTAATTGTCTATCAGATTCCAACTAGCTCCTCAGTGCTGCATGATACACCTTTTCCCTCTTCCCTGATTAATTTTCTCATATGCCTAAAAGGCACTTTTGCAAAGATTATCTCTGCAAACCTTCTATACCACTCTTCCACCCCTGTCAATTGAGAACTTCTCTCCTTGAGAAAATTAACTATAGACCCAAATTTTCTTTCTCTCCTACTTCATACCTCAAAAATTCCACTAATTCATGTCCCATTCCCTTTTTCTTTACTCCAGATCCTATTGAAGATGAGGTGCTTCTTGACAAGCCTTCTTCTTATGTTTCTAATTCCATCCCTTCCCCTTCCCCTCTATTTTGGAGTCTTGAGAGAAAATTCTATCTCCACTCACTCATGCTTTATTTGTCTTGCAGCACTGCTGATAAATATACCGAAGTCTTTTTTGTTTCAGTTAATATGTATCTATTTTATTTCCTCCTTACTGCCCCCATTAGGAAAGAAAAAAAAACAATGCTTTTAACAGATCTGTACAATTGAGCAAAACAAATTCCCACATTGGTCTTGTCTGAGAAATATATGCTTCACTCTGAACTCTGAATCTATCATCTGTCAAGATGTGTGTTATATGCTTCGTCAGGGAAATATATCAATGTCTTTTTTAAATCCTTAAGAAAAAAACCTCCGTGTGACCTTGGGCAAGTTACTTAACCCCAATTGCCCTCCAAAAAAAAAAAGAATAAAACCTTTCACTTAATCTTGTGATTCTCAAGTGATTGTTTCATATCTCCTCTGATTTCCACAGCTAAAATTCTAGAATTTTTCTGCACTGATCAAATCCTCCCATTCACTTTGTCACACTTTGCAATCTTCCTTCTGACCTAGTCTGTCAACTGAAATTGTTCTTTCCCAGATTACCAGTGTCCTTTGAATCATTAATTCCTGTAGCAATTCCTAAGTCTTTATCCTTGATTTCTCCATAGCATCTGGTGGTGTTGATCACCCCATTCTCCTAGAAACTCTCTCCTTCCATGGTTTCAGTAACACTGCTTTTTCTTCTGGTTCTCCTACTTTTTCTGGTACTCTTCATTCTCCTTTGCTGAATTATAATCCATCTCTTGCTCCTTAACTGTGGACCCCAACCCCACCCCCAGGCTCCATTCTGTGTTTTTTCCCTATATATCATCTCTTGATTGTCTTTTCATCAGATAACCAAATCTTTAAAACCTAGTCCTAATTTCTCTCCTGAGCTCATCACACTTTCTCAACTGCTGCCTTGAAATCTCAAACTAAATATCCCATAAATATCCTGAGTTCAAAATACCAAAAATGTAACTCATTTTCTTCCACACAAACCTGTCCCTGCATGCTTCCTTATTTCTACTGAAGGAACAATCCTACTCCCTGTCAGGCTACTCAGGTTCAGAGCCTCAAAACGATTCTTTACTCCTGTTTCTTCCCTTCCCTCCTTCCCATATCCAATCAGTTGGCATGTCTTATCAGTTTAATCACAACATCTCCTGAATCTGTCCCCTTCACTCCACTAATGCAACCACCACTTTAGCTTAGGTCCTTATCAAATATGGCTTTGATTATTTAATGGTTCCTTACTGGTCTACATACTAATAGTCTGTCTCCTCTCCTTTATACATCCTTCACATTTGTCAAAATAATCTTCCTATAGCATAATTCTGACCATTTCATTCTCATGCTTTAAAAAAATTTCTGCTGGCTCCCTGTTTCTTCTGGTTAAAAAAAAATGCTTTCCCTGACATTTAACATCTTCTATGACTTGACTTTAATCTTACTTTCTGGCCTTATTTCATAATGGCCCTCTTCATACTCCATTAGACCATAATATCTTTATGAGAAAGGACTGATTCATTCATTTATCTGTTTCTCCAGTGTCTATGGTAAGACTGGCCATATAGTACAGTACTCAGTGATTCATCAAAACTGCTCCAGTAACTAACTGTTCCTTAACTTCTGTGTTCCATTTCCTATCTCCATGCTTTAAAAAAATTCGTCCCACATGTGCAGAATATAAGAAACTTAATAAATCTTAACTTCCTAGAAAGCTCAGTGATGGGAAAACAGATCTTGCTAGTAATAAGTTCAATTCCCTCCTCTAATTATCTTCTATTCATTTCTCTGTTAACATTCTATATCACCTAACAAATGTAAATTTCTTAAGGAGAGATACTGATTTTTTCCTTTTTTTGCTCATGGCATAAGGGAACAAATAAGAACTTAATTATTATTTTTTCTGATTTAATAGAGTACATTAGTATAATGGCTATTGAGCAGGTGGGGGTGTTCAATATTGAAGATGAGTTTTTGAAAGAGTATACAATGGAAAATCTATATCAAATTGCTTTGCCATCTAAGAGAGAGGAGAGGGAGGAAGGAGAGAGAGAGAGAATTGGGAACTCAAAAATTTTAAAACACAAATGTTAAAAATAATTTTACATATAATTGTAAAAAGATAAAATATTTTTTAAAAAGAAAGTATAAAATGGGATGTGGATAAACCTAGAAAAGATTAATTATAAAACTCATATCCTTGTAGCTGCTTCCCTGTTGAATGCATGGAGAGTGGATGATTCTATAACTAGTCTATGAGACACAAGCCCGACCTGTGGAGTTTAATGGAGAGGCTGCAAGCCTGGATCCATTGATAATCATCATGGGGTAATAACAGTATATTGACACTATGGCCAAATCAATTCTTAGGGTATACACCCTAGGAAATGGCTACCCAAGCTTCAATGTATTTTGGAGGTTTGCACCATAAAATCAAGGCTTATAAATCTCTGCTGAAACTTTATATTTAATAGTCATTGGGCAAAATTCACTCAAATTTAATTCAATTTTTTTATTATTTAATAAAACAGAATGAACACAGCTAGGTGGGGCAGAAGCTAGATTGCCATGCCTAGAGTCTTTCTTACTCATCTTCCTGAGTTGAATCCAACTTAGACAATTATTAGCTGTATGACCCTGGGCAAGTCACTTAACCCTGTTTGCCTCAGTTACCTCATCTATAAAATGAGTTGGAGAAGGAACTGACAAACCACTCCAGTATCTTTTCCAAGAAAACCCCAAATGGGGTCATGAAGAGTTGAACACAACTGAAAAACAACAATGAAATGGGATAATAAAAAAAGTAACAACAAAATATTTCCCTTATTAACTTAGATGCATTCTACACAAATAAACCTAGAATTAGTGAAAACATATAGAGATGCTTGGAGGAGCAATTCATACTTCTGGTGCTAGAGGATGAAGTTTTTTGTGTAATGCTCTTGTACCTCTCCTGATAGGTCTGCTTCCCATTGACCTTACAGTTTCTGCTGGGTCAGATGCTACTACAAACTCTCTGCTTTATTCCATTCCATTAGAAACATAATCTTCCTTAGAAGCTGCTTGGCTGTCTCTGTCAGACATGTTCCACCAGACTGCTCTGCCAGCCACATAATCTTAAGCTTTTGGCTCAGATTTAAAAAATTAGCTTCTTCAAAGAAGAACATGCTTCCCATGATTTTTCAGATTAAGTAAAGCCACAGGATTTCCCAGTTCTTTGGGGGAAAAAAAGCAGAAAACCTGTGCCCGAACACTATTAACTTTCTTCTCCTTATATTCTTAGTTCCCACAACTGTAAATCTCCCCAGGAGGAGATCTTCAATTCCAGATACCAGACTTTTTTTCATTAACATGCAACATCTCCTCCACTAAGGGCCATGGGCTTTGTCTTTTCTTTGAACTTTTCTTCCTGATCTAGGTGCTCCCAAACCTCATCCTAGCCTATGGTGGTCATTTTATATACCTTAAAAATTTTCATCTCAGAAGGCAAAACTCTAAACTAGACAATGGCTATTTGCCCAATATCTTCCCTAAAACTATAAGTTTTGAAGTTGCCTAGTTTTTTAAATCTGTCTCTTCCATTCTTCAGTATAGATGATGGGTTGAGAAAAAGGCATAGATATAAGCTAAGACAAAGGGAAATATCACTGTTTCCTAGCAGCTAAACAACATTTCTGGCTTTTTTATATATGGATAGATCCCACAAAGGCCTAAAGGGGCTTTTGACATCCATAATCACACTATGACAATGAATGACAATGAATACTCTTTTATTTAAATATTGGATTGGTTTGTCTGAGCTCCAGTAGGCTCTGCACAAGGGAGTAGAAGGAAACATATTTGGGGAAGAGCTGATGGACCCAGAGTTGGAATGTGGACCTATTTAGAGGCAAATGAGAAGTGGTTATTAATGTGGGTGGATCTGCTGTTGTGTGTTCTTCCTTCATTCTCAAGGATCATAATAACCAAGCAAGGTAATGCCATGGCATGCAATGAATTGAATTTGAGTGAGGCAAGGCTGTGCAAAGTCATCAGGTTCACTTTCACCTCCAGAGCCATCTGTTTCCAGTGACCAAATATAGATCAGGACAATTGGAAATGGCCCAGGATCCCCAGTGGGGAACCTTGGCCTTTTTAAGCTAATAAGGGCCTTAGCAAGTCTCAGTGTAGCTCAGTTTGGGTTTGAGCTTATAACAGAGTTGGAAGTTACCTTAGAGATCAGTTAATTCAACCCCTTGATCTTTCACTTGATATCCTATAGTAAGGAAATAATGATTTCTGTGCAAGTTATCTTAAATTATATTAAATTTCACTGAGCAAGATGCTTTCTATGCACTAAATTTGGATCACTGATGTTGAAATACAGTAAAAGTTAGAACGATTTTAAACAATGAATTTTGTTTAAAAATCAAAATGAATATGCATTCAACTATTACTAAAGACCATGCAGAATTTAAAATTATTATGCCTAGAAAATGAGGAAAGGAGGGGAAAGAAGAGAAGGAGGGAGTAGAAAAGGACAATGATGTTCAATTGTTCTTCAGTCATGTCTGACTCTTCATGACCCTATTTAGAGTTTTCTTGGCAAAAATATTGGAGTAGTTTGTTATTTCTTTCTCCAGATAATTTTACAGATGGGGAAACTGAGGCAAACAGGAATAAGTGTCTTGTCCAGGATAACATAGCTAGTAAGTGTCTGAGGCAGGATTTGAAGTCAGGAGATTAGTATTCCTGACTCCAGACCTGGTACACTATACACTAGAAAAAGGCCAAAGGATCTTATAAATTTGTTTAGTAAGCTGGGCACATGAAACTCCTCACACAATTGATGGAAATTAATATCAATTTTGGGGGGAATTTGTTTCTCATACTAAACAACTCTTTATGTTTTTTAAGCAAATAGTGAAACTGGTACAAGCCCACCTCAAGGGAATTTTTTTTAATAGTCTATATTTTGTAAGTTAAACTTAAATTTGGGGGATATTGCTCAGGCTTGTCTCAAATTTCACCACTGGATCTATGATTACATCAATGTGAGTACTACATCTCCTGATATAAGTCTCAAAGCTTCCAAATGTATTTTCCTATATGATTTTTATCTATGCCTTTCCATAAATCCTCTCCATAGGATCTTCCCCAAAAGGAACTTTTTTTTTATTCTTTTAACATCCTAAGGCAACCCTGAGATTGTGCTGTTGTCAATTTATCCTCACTATCTGTTTTTCTATTACCCTTTGGTTATTTAAAATCAGATTATTTTTGTATTATTTGGATTACAAGGACAATGTTGACATTTGGGTTTTTGTGGCATAGAGCAGTGTGGACCATCAAATGTATTATTCAGGAGCAGCTAGGTGGTACAGTGAATAGAGCACCAGCCCTAGTGTCAGGAGGACCTGAGTTCAAATCCAGCCTCAGACACTTAACACAAAAACTAGCCATGTGACCTTGGACAAGTCACTTAACCTCAATTGACCTGCCTTCCCCCCTCCAAAAAAGCAAAAAAAAGTTAAAAAAAAGTCCTTTTCAGTTTCCTCATTTTTGATCCAATCTGGTCTCCTCCCCAAACTCAATTCTGGGCCTACTTTATTGCAAGATCATAGATTTAGAGGTGATCTTAGAGGTTATTTAGTCCAACCACTCTTTTTTTTCCTTTTTGGAAGGGGTAAGGTAGGGAAATTGGCATTAAGTGACATGCCTAAGGTCACACAGCTAGTGTGTGTGTGTGTGTGTGTGTGTGTGTGTGTGTGTGTGTGTTTGTGTTAGGTGTCTGAGGCTGAAATTGAACTCAGGTCCTCCTGACTCCAGGGCCAGTGTTCTACTCATTGTGCCACCTAGCCGCCTGCAGTCTTTTTTTTAACAGATGAGGAAATAAACCCCGGAGAAGTGAAGGTTACACAGATTATACAGGGCTCAAAATCCAACCATCTTTTCACTTATCTATGAAATCATTTTTTTAGTGTGTGTGTGTGTGTGTGTGTCTCTCTCCCTCCACCTTCCTCTCTCTCTCTCTCTCTCTGTCACACACACACACACACATACACATACGTATATATGTATAGCATATGAAATAATATTTACAGCACTTTAAACACTTTAAAGTATTATGTAAATGTTACCTAATAAATATGCATTGATTAAGTCAATATACTGCCCATCCAGGTATATGTCATAGTGTCTAGGCAACATGTTCTTTTCCTATACTTATATACTTTTCTGTTCCAGTGTATAAGGGCTAAACCACTATCTTTTACATTGCTTACATTTCCCCAAGGAAGCTTTATAGTGTGAAGATCTAAATGTAGTAAAGACAGTATCATCTGTGAAGAGGAATATTTGGAGCAATATTAACATTACCAGAGAATACTTTTATTTGGACTATGTTTAGGATATCTTCCAAGAAACTAGTGAAGATTTATGCAAGAAAAATTGTAAATTTAAAAGAATTATGTTAGTTCTATATTGGAGGCAAATCTAGAGAAATAAATATAATCATGTCATATATCATACTATATCTATATCTAAATATGGATAGAGATATCTCATATCATACTATATGATATAATACAGGATTGATGGCTGGAATGAGCCTTGGAGATTTTCAGTTCCCTTCATAGGAGTATATTAGCAGATTATTAGAGCCCAAGGAAAAAATATTCTACACTGTCTCAAGATGAGCATTCTTTACTTTTTGATAAGATGACATTTACAAAATGCCTGTTGAATCATATTTTCTACTGATTGTCACTATCCCATTAGAGATTTGGCTTATGGGGGAATGACTCTGACCTTAAGATATAATAAAATCAAATAAAAGGTACTCCTTCTTTCATCTGTCTAAGTGAGACCTTGCACTGCAATTTAAACTCTTTTCCTTTACTTTTTATCCTCCGGTACATTGTATAACAACCAGAACAAGTGCTACTCTAGATAATTATATTTTAGGGCTAATGAATCATTGCTTCAGCGAACCAAGAAGATATATTAGAAAGACTCTGAATGCAGGAAAAAAATTGAGAGAGAAAGAGAAGGTTTAATCTCCTAACATTTTAAAATACGTACCAAAGTGGCAATTGCTATTCTAACTTCAACTCTGGCAAACATTGTTAATGGCAGGGCCCTGAGGAGCATGAAATGGATGGAGAGATAGAGAGATAGATATGATTGTAGTTTTATAGAGCTCAATATATACTTGTGAATATTTGAAAGCATATAGTTTCCCAGAATTAACTTTGAAAACAACTGCATGGAAAATCTGAAGATTGGGACAGTGCCCCCACCAGCCCAGGAGCAGAAGCCAACTTGAACATAAAGTTAAAAGGCAAGAAATAGGTTGGAAACAAGAGGAGGAGGAGAAGGAGGAGGAGGAGGTAGAAGAAGAAAAAGAAGAAGAAGAAGAAGAAGAGGAAGAAGAGGAAGGGGAAGAAGAGGAAGAGGAAGAAGAAGAAAAGGAAGAGGAAGAAGAAGAGGAAGAAGAGGAGAAGGAGGAGGTGAAGAAGAAGAAAGAAGAAGAAGAAGAGGAAGAAGAAGAGGAGAAGGAAGAAGAAGAGGAAGAAGAAGAGGAAGAAGAGGAGAAGGAGGAGGAGGAGGTGGTGAAGAAGAAGAAGAAGAAGAAGAGGAAGAAGAGGAAGAAGAAGAAGAGGAGGAGGAAGAAGAAGAGGAAGAAGAAGAGGAAGAGGAAGAAGAGGAAGAGGAAGAAGAAGAAGAGGAAGAGAAAGAGGAGGAAGAAGAGGAAGAAGAAGAGGAAGAAGAAGAAGAGGAGGAGGAAGAAGAAGAGGAAGAGGAAGAAGAGGAAGAAGAAGAGGAAGAAGAAGAAGAGGAGGAGGAAGAAGAAGAGGAAGAGGAAGAAGAGGAAGAGGAAGAAGAGGAATAGGAAGAAGAAGAAGAAGAGGAAGAGAAAGAGGAGGAAGAAGAGGAAGAGAAAGAGGAGGAAGAAGAAGAAGAAGAAGAGGAAGAAGAAGAAGAAGAGGAAGAGGAAGAAGAAGAGGAAGAAGAGGAAGAGGAAGAAGAGGAAGGGGAGGAAGAAGAGGAAGAAGAAGAAGAGGAAGAAGAGGAAAAAGAGGAAGAGGAAGAAGAAGAAGAGAAAAAAAAAGAAGAAGAGGAAGAAGAGGAGAAGGAGGAGGAGGAGGATGGAAGGAAAAAGAATCTGATCATAGAAAGTTAGTATGGTGATAGGGAAAATCAAAATACAACCTCAGAAGAAGTAAACAATGTCAAAATAGCTACATGGCGGGGAGCCTCCAGTTGGAGGGATGGGGATGGAATATGGTGTTAGGCCCCAAAAGAACTCCTGGAATAGCTCCAAAAAGATGTTAATTTTTTAAAAATAAAAGTTGAAGAAAAAGTGAGGAAAGAAATGAAAGTGATGAAGGACAATTATGAAAAAAGTCAACAGCTTTAGTAAAGGTAACACAAAAATAGTAAAATACACTTAAAAAGTTCACTGAAGCAGACAACTCCTTAAAAAAAGAATAGGCCAAATGGAAAAGAGGGTACAAAAGCTCACTGAAGGAAATAATTGCTTTAAAAATAGAATTAAGCAAGTGGAAGTTGATGACCTATGAGACACCAAGAAAAAAATAAAATTGAAAAATTGAAAGTATGAAATATCTGGTTGGAAAAACAACTGTCCTAGAAAATAGATTGAGGAGAGATAGTGTAAAAATTATTGAATGAAGTGAAAGCCATGGTAAAAAAAAAGGAGTCTAGACATCATTTTTCAAGAAGTCATCAAGATGGGGTGGCTAGATGGTAGAGTGAATAGAGCACTGGTCCTGGAGTCAGGAGGACCTGAGTTCAAATCAGGCCTCAGACACTTAAAGCAAAAAAAAAAAAACTAGCCATGTGACCTTGGGCAAGTCACTTAACCCCAATTACCCTGCAAAAAAAAGAGTAACAGATGGGGCTAGGTGACGCAGTGAGTAGAGCGTCGGCCCTGGAGTCAGAAGGACCTGAGTTCGGATCTGGCCTCAGACACTTAACGCACACACAAACAAAAACCTAGCCATGTGACCTTGGTCAAGTTACTTAACCCCAATTGCCCTCCAAAAAGCAAAAAAAAAGTCATCAAGGAAAACTGCCCTGATATTCTAGAACCAGAGGGCAAAATAGAAATGGAAAGAATCCACCTCCTCATTGCCTCCTGAAAGAGATCCCAAAATGAAAACTCCCAGAAATATAACAGCTAAATTCCTAGGTCAAGGAGAAAATATTGCAAGCAGCCAGAAAGAAAGAATTCAAGTGTCAGGGAGCCACAGTCAGAATAACACAAACTTTAGCCAGCTTCTACATTAAAGGACCAAAGGGCTTGAAATATGATATTCCAAAAGACAAAGAAGCTAGGATTACAAGTAAGAATCACCTACCCAGCTGAGTATAATCCTTCAGAGGAGAAATGGATATTTAATTAAATAAAGGACTTTTAAGCATTCCTGTTAAAAATACTAGAGCTAAATAGAAAATTTGACTTTCAAAACTCAAGAAAAGAATAGAGAGGTAAACAAAAAAGAGAAATCAATAGGTATTCAATAACGTTGAATTGTTTACATTTCTACATGGGAAGATGAACCTTATAACTCCTAAGAACTTTATTATTATTAGAGCACTTAGAAGGAGTATACATAGAAAAAAGACACAGATGTGAGTGACTATGAAAGGATGATAACTAAAAAAATATTTGTTTTGTATGACTGCACATGTATAACTTGTGTCAAATTGCTGGCCTCAGTGAGGTGGGTGGGGAAGAAGAGAATTTGGAAATCAACTTTTTAAAAGATGAATGTTAAAAACTGTTTTTACATGAAATTTGAAAAAAAATACTATTTTTAAGATGATTAAGAGTCAGCATTCATTCAATGCTAGTCAGTAAAAATCAATTCCACCATTGGCAAATTATTTTCTACTACATGTCACTGCTGTATGGCAAAATATCACTACACATTAGCCATTTTCTCCATGACTTTCCTGTACTAGCTTATAGTGGATATATTTTTTTTCCATCCCAGAGCTTCATCTGGATATTATTCTACCGATGAAGAAATTCCCTCTGCCAACAATGGTAAAGAACTCCTTTTTAACTCAGTCTTAGAGAGCTGCCTGAAGCATTGAGAGCTTACCCAGAGTCCCACAATCATTATTTGTCAGATCCTAATATCTATTCCCAATGATGAGAACACCTCTACAAATGCATATTTACAACTATTCTGCAATTTATAGTCTTGTAAAGTTGCTTAGAACACCAAGGAGTTAAAACTGATTTGCCCCAAGTTACAAAACAGGAAATTATTCAGAACTGGGACTTAACAATCCCTGTCTCTGAGGCTGATTTTTCTCACCATTAGTCTGCATTAGTCCTCTTTGAGTACATACTTCAAAAAAAATGTTGGATTTAATTACAGTTTTGTTATGCAGCCTGAGTATTTGTTTCAGGCAGATTAGTTCTCTGTGACTCTCAATATAAGGTTAGCCATACCACTTCCAATTCCACACATTTCATACATAATAACAATAGCCAATATCTCCATATCACTTTAAGATTTAAAAAGCCCTTTGTATACACATTATTCCATGTGATCACCACAATGACCCTGAGAGGCACATATTCTGGGGATTATGATTCCTATTTCTTAAATGAGGAAATAAACTTTGGTCACAAATCTAAACAAAGGGCAACAACTACAACTCTCTAACATTCACAGAGTGTTCTCTTCAATCCTACAAAATGTGTTATATCAGTATTATTATCCCCATTTTACAAATAAGGAAACTGAGGCTCAAATAAATGGAGTAACTTGCCCAAGAGTAAATACTAAAGATAGAGTTCAAACTCAGGTCTCCCCTGAGGAGTAATATAGACTTTGGCTCTTTCTACTATACTATGTTGCCTCTTCCTTGAGCAGATAACTGAACAAAAAAGGATAATTCCTTCTCATTTAATTAATGTTCATGTATATCATGTGACTCTGTACCATCAGATATGGATAGTCCAAATGGCTGACACAGGACAAGAGGACACCCAAGTGTAAGGACAAAAGTTTTCAGGCAGGCAGTGGGCAGACTATCTTGCCAACTACACCAATTGTAAGGATAGTGGCACAGTCTGCGAACTCCACTTAGCTCCATTAATGAAAATCAAACTGCACATACAGTCCCTCAAGTGCAGAAATGATTACTATAAAAACTGAACCACATGGGTTTAAATACTAACCCTGTGCATTTTGTAAAATTTCTATGAATTATGGGGGAAAAATAAGTTAACAAGCAAGGATCCTTTTAAAAATGAATGGCATTATATAATGTCATTTATTCTTTACACTCATTTACATTAAGGTTTTTTGAAAAGCTTTTTCTATAGAGAAGATTCTCTCTTAAATATAATATATGTTATATATACAAACACACATATACATATATACATATATGTATATATCTATACATGTATATAGTGTGTCTGTATACATATATAGATATAGAGGGGGTTATATTAGATAGATATATATATATATATATATAAAACATACCAACATGAACTTATTAATTGAACATGACAATCAACTATATACAGATAGATTTATCAATCAGTATTCTACTATTTGAACCCCAAAATAAAGGAACTCAGAGTGAGGAAAAGGATTGGAAGTAGGAGAGGCAGAGAATTGTTCATGTAGCCATGGTTTAGAGTTAGAAACAGTTGGCAGTGTGGACCTAATTATAATGGAAAAGGACAAGAATGGGGGGAGGAGGAGTTTGGGGTCTTATTTTCATAATGTTTTGTGGGAGACAGACCAACTCTTACACATGCCACTTAGGGTTAGTTCATTAATATATCCAGATCATTTCCAAACTCAGTAAAATTTTAAAGTTAACATATCCACATTATCTAAGTTATTGAACCATTTTATATTCTGCTGGTCTTACTGCAGATGTCTAGAACTCATGAAATTTATGGATCACAGGACCAAAAAGCTCTGACAGCAAAGCCTAGATGGCTTACTATGATTTAGCACATATTATCAGGATGTGATTTTTGCTTAATATATGATACAACTTATAAATTATCCTCCTTTGATCTTTGGGACAATTGGAACATGACTTCTAGGTTCCCCTTTGCCATTTTACTTCCTACTATTGATACTTTATGTTGGCTACTTATAAATTCACTATATTGTTCAGAACAATATGGGGTGGGGGAGTAGACAAAGAACCAGAACAAAATATAATTTTAATGCACCAAGTCTAGCACTTGGACCACCAAGCTGTCTCTTGCATACTGCCACTGATCTTATTTCATATTCCTTCCCTTTATGTACTCCTCTGCTACCATGAAACTGGCATTCCCACTATTCAGTCCCAACACACAAATTCTGTTTCCCACCTGATACCTAAGTAAATGTTGTTCCTCAGCTGGAATGCTCTAGCCTCCTTTAAAGCACCAAAGTTCTAATCCAGCATCACCTCTCCCAAGCACTTCCTTTCAACCACAGTTGTTAGCCCTTTCTTCTTTCTTTTTTTGCATTATTTTTTTATTTACTTTCATGGGTACAAGTCATGCCCCCTCACTCACTCAATATAAATTTCTTGAGGGCTGGGATTCTTTTGGTTTTGTCTTTGTATTAACTGTGTATAATGGGACCTGGAACATAATGTAATGATAATATATTGACTTACATAATGTTAGTTTTATTGAAGAAAGTAAAAACTTGTGATTGTCTTCCTGGTTTATTTCCCTCTTCCAAGGCTTTATTTGTGGTCTAAAAAGTATATCATTATTCCCCAGTAGACCCAGAGTCCATAAAAGAATATGAATATATCTGGCCTGTTTTCTTTCTCTTAATTCCATACCTTGTTCAGCATATCATCTTTGTTTTTAAAATTGTATGTCCCATTATGGGAGTTTTTGTGCATTGTTAATGCATCTCCTATTACCTTTGCACTGTAAACTGTGCTGGTAAGAGCTTCCCACTTTCCTATCATGCTCTTAAATGAGCCCAGAGACTAATAAGCAATCAGCACAGTTCATGAAGAATCCAAATATTTTAAAATTTCATTTACAATTATAGTGCCATGTCAGAAATCTTTCTCAATTGGGATTTCCTGGCTCACATAAGCTTTTTACATGTGGTTTCTTTTGTTCCACAATGCTGGTGAATCCCCAACTGAAATTTACCAGCAAATACATTTTTTTTCTTTAAGCATGGCAAGGCACAATATTTGCGAAGCAGCTATTAATACAAATATAAAATGCATGTCATTTCATTCTTGTCATCCAATCCTCACACTTTTCGATCTGTGTTTATCTTACATTTTCACTTAAGAACATTTAAAAATAATTAAATGGCTGGAAAGGTCTTTATGTTGAGAGCAGATGGCAACAACTTCCTGAATCCAACATTTTGTCTCAGCTGAGAAACCTACATGAAATAGAGCAATAGGGGGAGGTCTGTTGTTTGTCCATTCAGTTTCTGTATAATGTGTTTTGGCTTAGTGGCAGTTGGTGCACTGATTTGTTATAATAAATGAGTTTTCTGTTTGCTGCAAGTCCTCTCTGTTCAACCTTTAGCTATGAATTAGATGAATATATTTTTAAATTATAGCCACCAGAAACAATCTACCTCCAATTCAATAGTCATTACCTTCTAGATAAAGCAACACAATGGTTTAGATCTGACAGACCAGTATGCCAATTCTGCTATTTTTAAAGATTTGTTGATATTTAGTCACTTCCCAATGAACCATTCCTTATGCCAATTCAATAAATCGATAAATTGACTGTATCTGGCAACATATGCCTTTCTTGTAATGATGAACTGCCCCTTATAGCAATTCAGTAAATCAACAATTTGTCCTCGTCTGTCAATATATCCATTATTCCATACTTATAGTCCACCACCTCTCAAATGAGCAGCTTACCGAACAATCATGAAGGTGTAATATGTATAAGGCATAGGGCTAGGCACAGACTTCATTTTGTAAAGTAATAAAGAGAACTTTTCAAAACTCTATCCCTTGCCCTATAATTTGTCATTAAGATGGGGGTTATGATTACCACTTTTACAATGTTCTGTCTCATCTCTCTTCTGCTTTGTTTTTCTTACTGCGTTCATTTTGGCTCACTTTCCCAGTTGCTTTATTCATCTAGTTACTCGGTATTAGTTCAATCCTCATGCATCAATTTTTTCATCTTCTTATCCTCACCCTATGAAGCAGTTGGAAAGACTTCTGCCAGTACATAGCCAGTGAAGAATAACTTTGAAGCTCACAAGGGTCCCTTCAGAGAGACAAAAGGACTCTTATCATAAATTCAAAACAACTTCAGAAAATTTGAAGGAGTTATGACATTCAAATTCGACATTGCCAGGGATTAATATCACATGGGAGGTAAGATGTTTCTGTACTCATATTGAACATTTCCCTATACCCTGCCCATAATTCAGCCAATTTCAGCATAATTGTATCTACTTCTACATCCCTGAATAAGTTTTACCTGGTCCATTTTGCAGTTGAGGGAACTGAAGTAGACAGAGGCTATGTGACTTTCCTAGGGTCACACAGCTATGTATCTAAGGCTGTATTCGAATTCAGATCTTCCAGACCTGGCTCTCTATTCACTATGCCACCTAACTGGCTTAATAATAAACAAGGTCATTTATATGATGCCTAGTGAGTACCAGGAATGTGCTGAGTATTTTGCCGATATTATCTCATTGGATCCTCACAAAGCTGAGAGGTAGCTGCTATTATTATTCCCTGTTTATAGTTGAGGAAACTAAAGCAAAAAGAGGGTAAGTGACTTGCCGAAAGTAACAGAGCTATTAAGTCATTGAGATCATGTTTGAACTTGGCTTCCTGACTTCAGGCACAGCACTCTACTCAACATATCACCTAGCTGTCCCCTGTCTTCAGGAAGTTATATCATTCTTCTAGAGAAATGTAAGAAGCATGGAAGAGAGGGAAATTAAAATAGCAAAAGAGGCAAGAAAGTGATGTAACTGGAGTGTATATCTAAAAAACAGCACAGTATAGGAAAGACAGATCTGAACTGGGAGTCAGGAGACCAAGGTTTTCAACCCGGATCTGCCACTCACTCTATGACCTTGCCAAGACACTCTCTGGATCATTTCTTCATTTGTAAAATGAGAGGGTAGGATTATATGGTAACTCGTATTTACATAGTGTTTCAAGATTTGCAAAGCACATTAAATGCATTGACCCTCTGAGATAGGTAGCATAAATATCATTTTCTCCATTTTTGAAACAAGGAAACGAGGCTTCAGTTAGCTGAAATGCCTTTTTTGGGTCACCCTGATAGTAGTTGGAGGCAGGACTCACAGCTAAATTTCCTCTTAATTCCAAACCAAGCATCCTTTCACTAGTTTAGACTGGCTGCTAAGGGCCCTAATATCCTGTGATTCTGGGGTAATGCATCCAAGGCCTCATAGCCTTGACTATTATCTTGAAACTGTTTTGGTATAGTTAGGAAGTTGAAATGACTGTGCTTCTATTTCTTCCATCCAGGAGAAATTTTTTAAAAAACGGTTGAACAAATTGTTTCTAAGGCATTGCTAAAGTCTCTTCATAAAGGAGAAAAGAAAACATTAGTATCCAAGCAACCTAGAAAAAATGTTGATGATATGGCAAGTTAAAAATAAAAAAAAATTTAAATCTAAAATAAAAGTTGCTGGAACTTTTTGCCCAAGATAGAGCATGAAAAGCTGAATTCCCAAAATCATTTTTCATTCATTCAAATATTTGAGAGTCTATGAAATGTAACATAGAGGATAATAATAAGCAATAAAAGTATAGTTCCTGACCTTAAGAAGCTTATGGGTTGTTAGTGTAGGTAAGGTATTTATGCAAATACATATAATGAAGAGGAGTAAAGGGGAGTAGATGGACAAGAAGTAAGCTGGGACCCAATCTTGGCGGGGTATGAAAGTCAGCATATACAATGCCAGACCTGGACAAAATTCTAAAGTAGAAGTACTTTAAGGCATTTCCATCTTCTTTTTCTTTATCTTCTTATCCCTTGAAACCTAACCTTCCTTTATGCAAACAATACACACTCATATAACCCTTTTGCCTAGAACATTTCATTCAGAATTCAATTCTTTCAGTAAATCCAATGGGATGATCATAAGTTAGGAAGTGCCCTTTCTTCACATCCCGTCAAAACTTAGTTCTCTTTTATCTAAATCCTTCCAATCGCTTTGAGGTGATTGACTTACTGTCTCTGCTAAATTAATATACAAATTGTTATAACTGACATATTTATATTTTTCAAAGAGCACTATTGATTGATTCTAAAGGAACATATCTCTAATAATGAGAACTTTAGACAGCCTTGCCTTTTGAGTAAATTCTTATAAATCACATTGAGCAGGTGACTGCTTATCCTCCAGCCAGAGCTGGAAAGACAGTATTAGACAACAAACAAAAAGGTATGAGTTGTAAGAAGGCAGAGTTAGATAACATGTCTCTTGGAACCCAGCATCTGAACTCAACAGGTAATGTACAAGATACATGGTTATTAAAACTAGAGAAAGCAAAAAAATTAAAATTGTTTTTATTGTTCAGTCATTTCTAATTCTTCATGACCCTCTTTGGGGTTTTCTTGGCAAAAATACTGGAGTGGTTTGTGATTTCCCTCTCCAGCTCATTTTATAGATGAGGAAACTGAGATAAACAGTGTTAAGTGACTTGCCCAGGGTCACACAGCTAGTACTTGTTTGAGGCCAGATTTGAACTCAGGAAGATGAGTCTTCCTGACTGCAGGCAGGGTATTCTATTCATTGTACCACCTACCCACCCAAAGAACACAATGGAACACATCAACTATGAGGTAAAGCTGTCTGATCTAGATAATGGAGCAGAATTAAGTTGGGAACCCTCACCTCTGCCCCTTATCCCTGCCCTCTATCTCACTATTGCATTATTCCTCCTACTCCACACTTACTCAAAAACGACCAAATACTCAGTACAATGGCCAGTGCTCTTCCTTTACTACACCCAGTTGAATTTTCAATGTCAAAACAACTAAAACATTTAAAAAGTACTGGAGAAGAGTAGTCAACTTCATGCCCCTGAAATATCAGATGAACAGTAGCTGCAGTCCCTTCACTGAAAAACGTCTGAACTGATGTGTTTACAAATGTCATGATTATGAGAATATTATCATTTACTACCATTTTCCTTCCTTGCTTAGAGAAAAAAGCATGCATAAGATTCTCTCATCATAGACAGAATGGTTATTCAAGGATGATGCCTGTGTGAGGGAAAGACTCCATAATTACATTCCCTTACCTACCTGGAAAAACAAAGAAACAAACAAACTTAAATCTCCTAAATCTTAAAAAAACAAAAAGAAAATTTTCCTCTTGGACCTTCTACCATACCCAGCTTCTATCCATTCTCTCACTTTCAGACTCAAACTTTTTTTTTATTTTAAAAACCTATCCATTAGACAAGACACCTCCACTTTACCTATTAAATACATAAAATATGGTGTATTTTTCCACCCATCTCTTCATCTGTCATTCCCTACTTTTTAAAGTCTTTCCCTTTTTTCAGTTCTCATTGTCTTGGATGTCTCTGCAGCATCTAATGCTGCTGACCACACCTTCATTCTGTGTACCTTAGGTGGTCTGTAATATGAGAGTATTGGATTAGATGAAGACTAAGGTCACTTCTAGCTCGAGAATTTTATGCTATATGATCTAAGTGCTACATGTGGAGATAGAATCTTTGTCAAGCAAATCAAACTCTTTTAAAATATTTTTTCACTTAATGACTATTTATATTTTCTCCTCACCACCATCACTCCACTTGGGTAGATGGAGGAGACCCTGTAACAAATATAAAGCAAAATAAATCCCCAGAGAGGCCATGTATAAAACTGTGTCAACAAGGAGTTTCCAAGGGGAGAAACTGAAGCAACAAATAACCAGAAGAAGAGCTCCAAGTCCCAAATAATTCAAGAAATACAAATTCATTTATCTCCTCTTTCATTAGGCAGTTCAGTAAATGATGTCCATCCTCCTCTGTCCCTGTTTCTACAACCTTAGTGCCGTCTGGTAATACCAAACTTAAATTATTTCAACTGTTTCCTCAAGGAAATCTCTGCATCCTACATTGCCCCTTTCAAGTCATAGTAAGTTTGTTGCCAGATCTGAATTCTTCCCTTATTGCTTGGATCATGAAAAGCTTCTCCATAAAATCTTATATTCTGAAGCTCAGATCGCAAAGCCTCCCTTTTTTTTTTGGATTTTCTTATATGATTCCCCCTTTATCTCTTAACCTATAGGCAAATGATTCATTGTTCCCTTTGTCTAGTTGTTCTGATTTGATTCTTTAGCTACTCTCAACTTATATTTTAAGATCTCTATTGCATAGCTCACTAAATCAGGAATATTTGATCTTGGACTCTCTACTTCTCCCATAAAGTTTCCCAGGCCATTATTGTCGCCTTTGGCCCCACGGAGGCAAACTTCAGGAATTCCGAATCAATCCAACAATCATTTATTAAATACCTACTACACAGGGTATCACAAAACTCTCAGTGCAAATTTAAGTTTTAGTAGTTTTCATAGCTTAAAGCTGCATGAAGACTTTTGGGACATCCTGTATAAAAGGCACTGTGTTAAACAGTAGAACATAAAGATATTCTCACATATCTGTAGCCACAGAATTCCTGCTTTCAAGGAGCTTATATTCCACTGAAGGCATATGATAGAGAAACAGATAAATACACACAGCATAATTTGAAGAAGTAAAGAACACTAGTGTCCTATAGACAGAAAGGTAGTGCAATAGAGTGCCAGGCTGGGAATCAAGAAGAACTGAACTGAAAACCAGTCTCAGACACATACTGACTGTGTGACCCTGATCAAGTCATTAAGTTGCTATTACCTCAGTTTCCCTCTCTGTAAAATAGGGATAATAATAGTACCTACCTCCCAGGGTTGTTGTGAGGATCAAATGACATAATAATTGTAAAGCACTTACTACAGAGCCTGACACATAGTAGGCACTATATAAATGTTAGCTGTTATCATTATTATTGTCAGGAAACATTTCCTATAAGAGGCGGCATATAAGTTGATACTTGAATGAAGGTAGGCAGTCTACTAGGCAGAAGTGAGGAGCAACTGCATTCCCAGACTGGTGGACAGTCTATACAAAGTCATGGAGGTGGGAGATGGAAGAGAAAATAAATTGGCCAGTTCAGCTTGCGTGTAGCTTACCTGAAGGAGTAAAACAACATGAAATTAATCTCAAAAGGAAGGCCATGAGGAACTTCCAAAGGAAGTTCTCAAGTAAGTATTTTATCCTAGAAGCAGTAGGGGGCAGGAAATTCACTTCATTTGAGGATGAAATAAATTTCAGGAAACATCTATGGTGACCCTTTTGGGGAGCTCCCTCTTCAAACAAATGGAAAGTGAATGTGAGTCAGTAGATGAGTTTTACTTAGCTGTCTGGAGCATTCAGTGAGAGCTAATTGATTTGCCCGGGGCTCCCACATTAGTAAATACGACATGTAAGATTTGACCCCTGCTTTTCCTGATTTCAAGTCTAGTACTCTAACCCAGTGTCACACTGCCTCCTCTGAAATGAATTAATGCATATAAAAACATATTGACAAAATGCCAGGTGACAGAGATATCAATGTTGTATTCTTTTCATTGAAAGGATTTCAGATTTCTCTACATTTCATTGCCTATTATCTGAAGGAAGAATACCATTCATAATATTTTGCAGAAAAAATAATGAGCTTTCAATTAAGTTTATAGTTAGTTGGCTGAACAAATTAAATCGTAGACCTGCAATTAATGTATTCAAGTTTTATATCAAACATTGCAGTGCCTCTTTATCACAGAAGCCTTTGTTATGAATGGAAGTGAAAATCAATGGCAGCCCCTGAGCTACTCAACTTTAAGACCTGAGGAAAGTAGACGTCCCAAGCAGTTTCAAAGGAGACACTCCTGAGTGTCCTCATGGTTCATTGACTTCCAGTACTTCAAAGATCACACAAGGGACTCATACAAAAAGCATAGCAGGACAGTAAACAACTTCCACCGCTGTGAAACTAAAACAGTCTAAACCATGAGAATACATGGCAAACAGAAGAAAGTGTAGAGGTTAAAATGACTGGAAAAAGTTCAAAGTTGTTATGTATTCCCCTACAAACAAAACAAAAGGGAATTCTCCCAAATAACATGGTTTTCCATGTTCTCTTCAGTTCAATACAAATTAATTAATTACTATGTGTAAGGTACTGGAGATAGGAACCTATACTCAAAGGAGCTAACATTCTCCCAGAAAAGCAAACTGACATTCTACTTGAGTCTATTTGATATAAAATAAAATCTACTGAATTTGATTTTTTTATTTTTAACTAATTTTTAAAAAATATTTTTTCTATATACAGCAAGTGTTTTCTAAGCATACAAAGCTCTCATTTAAGCTGATCTGTGTTAGTCCTATTTTAATTAATGGATCATGTGAAGCAGCTTGGGATTTCTCAGAGCTTGGCAATGTGTAGTGAGGCATAAAAGAGATGGGCACTTTTAGAATGTTAGAACAACACTGAGATGGTATCTTGGGGGCTAAAATAGGCCTCCAACAGGGATGCATTCTCCACAGACTACCATCAGGGGATCCCTGACAAAATCTTCCAAACCTAGAACCAAAAACAACAATGGGTGCCATATTTTTTGGTAACTTTGGTTATCATGGATTAAACCAAACAAAATCACAAATTCCAAATGGAATACATCAGGTAAATCTGCTAAATTTCAGAGCAAGTGATATGGAGTGGATCTGAGCTGCCTAAAACTAAATCAAAGCACAGTATAATAGCAGGCAGGTCCTATTAAACCTGGAAAGGATGCATGTTCAGGTAGACAGAAAGGTTCTATTCCTAATGGACAAACATACTTTCATTCCAGAGAAGCTCATCACCCTAAAATTGACTAATGGTTAATGAAGTTTTTGGACACAGCAAATCATGAAATATTAAACTAGGGTAAGGGTGGGGAACTTGTGGCCTTGAGGCCACATATGGCCCTCTAGGTCCTCAAGAGCAGTCCTTTGACTGAATCCAAACTTCACAGAACAAATTCCCTTAATAAAAGGATTTGTTCTGTAAAACTTGGACTCAGTCACAAGGCCTCACCCAAGGACCTAGAAGACCATATGTGACCTTCAGGCTGCAAATTCCCCACCCTTGAACTAGGGTATGGAGAATTGCCATTTGTGAGAAAGGATGGAGTATTCTCAGTGACAAAAATAACAACACTAAAATAATATCCAAATGCACTTGAGACAGAATGATGAAAGTGATTCTCAGAAAAAATAAGTTAAATCATAGGTCCTTAAAGATATATACATTTGTGTGTATGTATATTTTATATGTGTGTGTGTGTGTTTCTAGATAAACAGCATGAATTCTAGAGCTGGATGGAAATTTAAATATTATTTAAATGAATAGTCTAATTTTTGTAAAGGAGAAACTTAAAGTTCAGAGAGGTAAATACTTTTCCCAAGGTCACACAATTAGTGAGCAACCAATCTGGGATTCGAATCTAAGTCCTCAGACTTTAAATATGTATGTGTGTATACATACATGTCAACACATGTGTATATGTATGTGATATACGTGGACATGTATGCATGTGTGCATGTGTCTGTATACTTGTGTGAACACATATATACAAATATGCACATGTAAGTCTACACACTTATGCGTGTATATACTATATGAAATGAAAGGATTAGAATCAATCATATCTAAACTTCATTCTAGTTCTAAACTCTCCTAGATATATTCCTTTGATTTTACATACTCTTAGACCATTGCCTGGGTCACTGAGAGGTTAACAGTTGACAAGCAACATAACCTCAGCTCTCAATGAGCTTATAATAATACTCATCATTTAACCAATCAATAATTAATCTACAAATATGCATTTGACTGATTGCTGTACTGCACATCTAGCTTACCATCAGCTAATATAAATTTAAAGAAACCAAGAGATTATCTCTATGCAACGATGAAGAATGAAAACAGACAAAAGTCCTGAAGTATTCATCTTAAGACAAATATTAATCTTCTTTTGTATGAAATAATGAAATTATATTTTAGGAAGAAGAATTGACAGTGACACCAAAAATAAAATATTCCAAAAAGGTTATAAAAATGTATTATAAAAAGCATATGCTATAATCAGGTTATATTTATACCAGGAATATAGAGTTCATTCAGTATAATGACATTTCTTTTTGTTTGTTATTAAAATATTTTTAAACCACAAATAAAAAGAATAACCATTCTCATTCTGGTTCATGTGAGCAACACGATGGAGGGCTACATCAACCTACTGAAGCACACAAAAGATTTTAAAGATGCAACTACAAAGTTTTCCTAAAAGAAATAAAGAACAATTTAAATACCTGAGGGAATAGCCAGGGCTCATGACTGGACTATGCCAATATAATAAAAATGCTAATACTTCAAAAGTTACTTTACACTTTTAATGTATACAAACGAAATTACCAAGGAGATACATAATAAAATAACAAGAAAATTCATTTGAAAAACAAAAAATCTAGACCATCAAAGGAAATTATGAAGAGAAGTAGGGAAAATGAGGCAAACACTTAAAGATTTCATAATATATTATAAAGCAACAATCATCAAAGCCATATGATATTGGTGGAGGAAAAATATAAATAAATGGGAAAGACTAAACAAGGGGTATTTAGAAACACCAGAACTCAATAACCCAGTATTTGATTAAGTGGAAAACATTAATTATTTAGGAAAAATATTCTTATGTGATAAAAACTGCTGTGAAAACTGGTAAGCAGTCAGCCAGAAATTGGGCTTGGGCCAACACCTTAAAACATATTTAGGAATACATTGTAAATGGATGCATGAACTTAATATTAAAGATCACAATATTTAAAAAACAGAAGAAAATATATACATACCTCTCACAATTATCCAAAAACAGAGATAGAGGAAAGTTCAAAAGATAAATAGATAATATTGATTATTTGAAATAAAAAAGCTTCTGCACAAATAAAACTAATTACTCTGGGTAAGAAGGAAAGTGGTAGAATGGGGAAAAATCATTGTATCAAATGTCTCTAATAAGCAATTGGTATCCAAGATATACAATTTACACACACACACACACACACACACACACACACACACACACACACACACATACACACACACGTATATATTTGTGTTTGTAGATGTGTTTATTCCCCAAAACATTAGTGGTCAAAGGATATGAACCAACACTATGCAAAAGAATTGCAAAATAATCACAACCATATGAATGAATGCTCTGCATTCATATAAGAGAAGTTAAAATCAAAACAACTATAAGGTTTCAATATACACTTTGCAAATTGGCAAAATGACCAAAAATAAATAATTGTCAATAATAATAGTGTTGTGGAATGAAAGGCAAATTAATATGTTGTTGATTGAGTATGAAATGGTTCAACCATTTTTGAAAAGAATTTGGAAGTATGCAAATAAAGGCACTAAAATGTCCATTCCCTATGAACCAGAGATTTCCTTAAAGGGCTCATACTCCAAGGAAGCTATTGATAAAAAGAAAGTCCTTGTGTTCTCCGAAATATTTATAGCAGTACTTTTTTGATAGCTAAGAACTGGAAACAAAGTAGATGCCCATGTACTGGAGAATGGATAAACATATTGTGGTAAAAAAAAAATAAGTGATAGAATATTACTTTTCTGTTAGAAATGTTGTATGTGATGAATATAGAGAAGCATGTTAAAATCTATATGAACTGATTGTGAACGAAGTAATGAGAGCTATTAAAATAATATGCACAATAACAACAATAATGTAAATGAAAAGAATGACTAGACATCAAAAAAATCAAATGTAAATATAACCAAATTATGAAGATCAAGAAGCATTAAAATGAAGAGACATTAGAAGAAAGTCCTAATCCACCCTCATGGAGGTGGGATTTCCACAGATATTATACATTACATATTTTCAGACTTTTTCAAGGTATCGATTAATTGGGCCAATTTTTTTTCTCAACCCCCCCCCCACAATTTATTTCATGAAAGGGTTCTCCGGGATGGATTCTTGGCATAACGATGATGATGTAAGAAAAAGAATATATCTATGAAATTATTTTTTAAAATAACAGTCCTGATTTTATCTTGATGAATAAATTAATTTCAGTATTAATTACCAAATTACTTATTTGTAAATGAATAATCAAAATCTGCAGAGTGCTTAGATCCTCTCTTGTTGAGCACAGCGTAACACAGTGCTGGTCCCATGGTGGTTTTTCATGCTTTGCCAGTGAAATTTTATTTGCATTGAAATTTATTTAAATTTGGTGCATGGGAATAACTTTCTGAGAAATACTTTTTTATGGATCCTTGGAGACTAACATGCTGCAATTTTATTCCAGCCATATAAAGTAAAATAGAAACATGAAAATATGTTAATATTCAATAACTGAGCAGTTAACAATTTTACTTAACATTTCTTAAAGCAAATAATCTTGGGTTGAATTCAACAGTAAGAAAGGCTTATTAGAGAAATTTCCAATGCCTGTAAGCTCACACTTCTGGTCCATTTCATTTACACTTGAAAATTAAATCTAAAATTTTCTTCTTTCCCAAAGGCAATTATGGGCACAAAATAGAGCACTTGCATGAGAAGAAAAATGCTATTTTAAAAGGAGACTGAAAATGACAAGGAACTATTGTGGGATTCAGAATGAATTAGCTTTCTTGAATTGTTATAAATGTCTTGCTATTTATGTATTTTTACTCATTAACAACAAATCTGAACATTTTAAATATGAATTATATATTATATATATAATATATATATGCACACACATAACACTTTGCTGTAAGACTCTGCTTTCTTTGTGTGGCCAGTTATCTGGACAGATTCAATAATGGAAGATCATCATGATCAAAATTGCCCCAGTTAATCCACTACAAAGATCAGGTACATAAGATGATTATTTAACTCTTTACTTCACTTTTACACATACAACTTTAGTCAAATGGAATAAACATCTGACTTACAGAATCTCAAGGGTTTTGTGATTTAAAATATAGCATTTATGAACTAATATAAAGGATAAGAACTGGATATGAAAGATAGAGACAAGGTCTGAAGCTCAATTTTATGAGTGTTAGTAAGAAAAGCCTTATATCAACCAACTAGGTATAGACAATAGACCTGTGATGTCATTGAATACAGAATCCCCATATTAGAAAATATTCTCCACCACTGTAGGTCAGTACTTACAGCTTTGTCAGTACTCTGCAACCTGTAGTCTTCAAGAGTTGCCTAGAACATTAAAAGGTTGAGTTTTGTGTTCAGGGTTCTATAGCCAGTTCATGCCAGATGTAGGATTTGAATTCTCATCTTTCTGGATTCGAAGTCAGCTCTCTATCCACTAAGCCCAACTATCTCTCACCAACTAGGTACCATATCAATCATAAACCAGGCATGAAGAAGAGAAGTAGAGTCTGGAAATGATAGGCATTTTCACGAAGCATTGACCAATGACTTTGATTTAAAAAGTACCCTTCACTATGATGCAGCATAGTGACTTCCAGAAAATATTTTGATTATATGGAATAATATAATGCTATCATCAAGACATGGACTTCTATATTTATGAGTAGTAATAAGATGACGATTTGGCCTAAATGCCCAGGGCCAAAAAATAACCAACTCAGTTTGAACTAAAGATTTGCATTTGTCCTTTTATATCTTTTTCCTCTTAATGGAGTTTCATCTAATTCTATGTTAAAGAGGAAATACTGACTATTTCTCCAGCAAGTAAAGGGTTATGTGGCAATTGAACATTCCACAAAAGTGGAAACAAGCCCAGATCACTAGGTAAGAGTATGGATTGAAGAAGTAAGATTACAAGAGGACAAGTTTGGGAAACTGAAAGAAAGCATATTAAGGTTTCAAGATCTATGATAGAAGGACATTTCCTTTTTCCCTTAACTATCTAGTAGGCAAAGGAGACAAAGAAAATATGAGTTCTTTAATAGGTAAAAAGTCATTAAACCAATGAAGCTGAGATGGGGAAAACCTTGGAATACCTCTGTTTTATGAAATGTTTAACCATAAATACTTAATGCATAAGAAATAAAATTATAAAATGGTAAAGGATACTTAAAGTCTTTGCATGTCTGGTTGACCAAAAGCCTTAATGACTTGCACCCTATGGTAGTTAAGGATCTGGTGGCTAGGATATCAGGAACAATATATGTCCATATACAAAAGGAGAAGGTTAGAAAATGAAACCTGTGGAACCCTTATTAGAGAAGAGACTATAATGTTAGTCAATCAATCAATCAATATGTCTATTCACCAGAACATACTTTCAAACAATTAAATGAGTTGATGGCTTTTTTTTCTTTTGAAGTGGATCTAAGAGGATCAAAAAAGGCCTGACCTTGGAAACTTGAGTTCAATTTCTGCTTCTTATGTATACTAGATGTTTAATGATAGGCAAATGATGATGGGCAATGCTCTAAAAATATAAGGTACAGATGAGTGGCCAATATGTATTGTTAGCAGAAGTTTCCAGTCTGGGAATTTCTCATGTCACTGAACTTATAGTAAATCACAGGTTTGAGTAAAAAAACGTTAGGTGATTCTATGTTAAGCAAAGAACCTAGTTATAAGTCCTAATGTTATCAGTGAAGGCAAAGCAATCTCATAGAAAGAACACTTTACTGGGTAAGAAATCCAAGCTCTAGTTTCAACCTTCAAGCTGATGAATAGAGTATCCTTGGAAAAGTCATTTGAACTCTATCCATCAACACGGCTTATTTGACTCTTTTCTTTTCTTTTCTTTTCTTTAGAATTTTCTTTCTGCTTTTTGGAGGGGGAAAGTAGGGCGATTGGGGTTAAGTGACTGGACCAAGGTCACACGGCTAGTAATTGTGTCAAGTGTCTGAGGTCAGATTTGAACTAAGGTCCTTCTGACTCCAGTGCTGGTGCTCTATTCACTCTACCACATAGCTGCCCCCATTTGACTCTTTTCAAAGAAGACTCTAAGATATCAGGGAAGCTCTAGATGGGATAATGGGTTTCTGAAGCATGTTAAGTGAAAAGAGGAAGAAAAAGAGGAAAAGGAAGTGGCAAGAAAGAGTCGGATATTATTTCTAGAGAGGCATATTTAAGCCCCAAATAAGGAAAACTTCTCAACAACTATTCTCCAAACTAATTCTCCAAAGTGTAATGATATGCCTTAGAAAGGCATAATGATATGCCTTGGAAAGTAATGAGTCCTCCAGCAAGGAAGGGCATCAAGCAAAGTCTGGTTGACCACTATGTCAAGGACAGCAGAGAAAGGATTCTTGGATAGGCAGAAGCTGCATTAAATAATCCCTGAGATTCCTTCTAATCCCATGTAGGGGCAAGGTAAACTGCTCGGTGAGGAATAAGATTATACAAACCAAGGCTCCAATTCAATATGACCTTTCTATTATCCTGAACTGCTTAGGAACAGGGATCCTGAGAACTTGAGGGTTGCTCCTCTCCTGGGACCCTGGCCAGGTCCTTGAGAAGAGATATGATAACTGCCCAACTCCTGGAACTAGCCACTCCAAGGAAACATCGATCTTGGGGGGGCCTTGGAGGGACTGGCCTCCATCCCAGGCCTCACACAAGATACAATATTTGCTAAAAACATCTGGAAGCATGCCTTCTTTGTTCTCAGCACTACTTAAATTGTAAGATTCAGACCCCAAATTGGAATCTCACCCATCGAGAAGATATCTTGCCTGGGACCCTCCCGTGCGGGACCCTGATGGCTGTACAGGGATTCCCCAACTTGTGTGGTCAGGTGTTGGTGCTTCCCCAAATATATATATATCCACTATTAATCATAGTTGCTCTTATTCTGCTATCTTTAAGCCTTTTACTGTTATCTCCTGCTTTTTTTCTCACTTGCCTATATATACATACATACATATATTCTGAATAAATAGTCTAAAGAAATTGCCTTGGGTCTTTCTTGGAGTGCCGAGCATGCATACGTGAATCCTGAACCTCCTTAATCAGACACCCTGAGATCCTGCCTTTCTGTAATTTGCTTAAATGATATTGAAGCTCTATTATAGAGGCCATCTTTTTTTTGCTACCATTCACCACTTGTGGTTTTAACAGTATAGGGGCCTCTAGTATGGAAACTGCCTTTCCCAATGCACATATACATGTTCTGCAACTTACAATTCGAAACACCAAAAGGGCAAATGCCCCAAATAATACAACCAATATATGTTAGAGGAAGAAGTTAAATCTAGTTCTCCTTGACTCTGAAGTCAGCTCTTTTCCCATTATGCCCCATTCTCTCTTACAATTGCCTCTAAATGCCCCAAATTACAGTTCAGTGGGGAAACTTTTCATGGGATTAGACAGTTTTTGAAATGATCTATTTGGAATTCAGACCATCTGGTTTCTAGGTTCAAATTCCATTTACTAAGTGGGTGGTCATGGACAAGTTAACAAGGTTATAAGCATTTATTAAGTACTTTCTATATGCCAGGTATTCTGCTTAGTGCTGGTGATAAAAATATAAGTAAAAAGAAAAATAATCCTTGACTTCCAGGAGCTAACATCCTAATGGGGGAGGAAAACATGTAAAAGGAGCTGAAAAATAGAATGGGGGGAAGTAGGAAGAGAAGGGCTTGGCCTGAGGGCAGAATGACAAACCAAAGAGTCAGAAACACATCCAGAAGGGAAACAAAGAATGTCTGGTCTGGGACCTGCCCAAAAAGTAGAGAGCAAGCAGTTTCTCTGAACTTTAGATTTCTCATTTGCAAAATGGGGTAGGCCAAGATGACTCTGAAGGTCTTTCCTGTTCTAAGTTATGATCCTGTTATCTTTGATTATGGAATAAAAGAACAGATCCCACTATTAATAGGATATGATAACAGATACTATCGTTGATTGAGAGTAGATCTAGTGATTATGATGCCAAGGTAATTGAGATCTACTGAAGACTTGTAAGCAATGGGATGACGTGACCACACCAGGGCATTACTTGAATTATTTTGGCAACCACATGAAGCGGGGAAAGAAAGTATAGAAGCTGGGCCTAATGGAAAAAACACTAGACCACCATGAGCCTGGGTTATGTATGAGAAGAGAGTTTAAAAGTATAATAAGAACAGAGTCAAAATTTTTTTATGTGCAGCCTTCTTTTGTTCTCCCACCATCCTCACTCCAGTTATACACTTAGTACTTCTATTACCCTTTAATGACAAGAACAATCCTTCCACCTCTGGGAAGGCTCAGCTGCAAAGACAGGCTTAACCTGGGTTTCCAGCACATGTCAGCTTGGACAACTTCTGTTTGTGGCAGACTTTGGAAGGAAACTGTTAATTACAGATCAAACACAGCTGAGCAAGGGAAAAATCTGCCTTGTGCAACAA
Organism: Gymnobelideus leadbeateri; assembly: GCA_011680675.1. NCBI lineage: Eukaryota > Metazoa > Chordata > Mammalia > Diprotodontia > Petauridae > Gymnobelideus > Gymnobelideus leadbeateri. Next base: position 94,499 of record WOXC01008524.1, read on the forward strand.
AATTTATACATGATTTCAGATATTTTTGATAAGCCTCTTAAGGACCATCACTCTCAGAAATGGATTGGATGAAATTATATGTTTGTGCTATTTTAAAGCTTGATTCATTTGAACACATTATGTCATCATTTCATGATTAGGTCATGAACATCCCATTTAAAGTTCATAGCCAAAGTCTCATTGTTTTCAGTATGTATTTCTTTGAAGGGATTTCTGCCCATGGAGCAGCTTCATGGGGTACGGAAGATGAGGCTTTAACTGATTAAGCCCTGTCATAAATTGCAGGTTTCTTTCTCTGTGTGTTCCAATACCATCAATAACCACTTCATCTAATTGCTGAAAATGCAGCCAATTCCCGCCTTGTGATCTGATGTGTTTTAATATCAGCACAACTGGCTTAAATAACCATTTCTAGAGCTGAATGCACTTCTTTGCTTGTTTCCAAAGTCAATATCCTCCCGGGGTAAGGAAAAGACTCATAAATTTGGAATTTTGCACATTAGGGACCTGTGCTATTATCAATAGGAATGAGTTGAAGTTTCAACTAAACTGTAAATTTCTCAGGGAAAGAAATCTTATCCTATCCTCCTCCTATATCTTCAGAAGGACTACAGGAAATCCGAGCATATAATTTAAGCATAGCTAGACTTAAATTTCCAGGTGCTTAATAAAGTGTACTCTTACTTAACTAATTCGTTAATAGTACAAATTGAATTGAAGAGAGAAAGTCGATTAGCCAAAATACTTATTTTTAATTAAGAGCTAAGTAAAAGTTATTAATTTATTAAAAATTAATAAATAGTATTAACTCTTTTCAAACCTACCAAACAATTTATCCCCTTACAAATAGCTAGGCAACTGCCTATCAAAATTTAGTAGTATCAGATCTTTTCTAATAATAACTTATATTTGTATGACTTTTAAAAATAGTTTTTCATATATTATTTTATTTTATGCTCATATTAACCCCGAGAGACAGATGGTAAAACTATTATTATTGAATGGAGCTGGTCAATGTCACACAGCTATTGAGTGGCAAGACCAGACCACAAATTCAGGTCTCTTGATTTCATACCCAGTTTCTTTTCCATAATCTCTTCCATAATCCTAGCTGTTCACCAGAAGTAAAATAATATATTCATAGATTTTAAAGACAAAAGGAAACTTAGAGATCATTTAGTTCAATTTGCTCATTTCCTAAATTGAGAAAAATCAAGACCACAACATCCAGTGAGGTCCAAATCTTTGTTTACCAATATACAACTTACTTCACAGCTTAGTGATAGGATTCAAATTCACATCACAATTATATCATCTTGGGGCAGCTAGGTGGCACAGTGAATAGAGCACTGGCCCTGGAGTCAGGAGGACCTGAGATCAAATCCTGATTCAGACACTTGACACTTACTAGCTGTGTGACCTTAAGTCACTTAACGCCAATTGCCTTGCCTTTCCCCCGACAAAATTAAAAAAAATAACTAATCATATCATCTTGATTCTATCCCCATCATACCCCATAACTGAGCACAATGTGCCAGTTGTATCGGAGTAACATGAAATGTGGCCTATATTGAAACATAGAATCCATCCTGTTTTAGCAGTCAGCATTCTGTCCACTCATATGAAATTTAAGAAAAGTAAGTAGAGTGGAAAGAAATCCCTGCACAGATAAGAGATTATCATTGTTAGACATCAGTTTTTCTGAGTCAAAGATAATATTTGCAGTATTGCTTGATCAGTGATAACTAATACGACACTGTAAAGAACATTGGATTGGGATTAAGGACACCTGGGACCTAATCCTGAGTCTATCATCAACTGGTTTTGTTATGGTAGGAAACTTAAACTTCCCCAGACCTCAATTTCTTCACAACGAAAATGAAGGAGTTGAAACAGATTATCTCTATGGTCTCTCCTAGCTTTAAGGTTCTATCATTCCATTTTTAACACTAACACTAACCAAAATGCCAAATAAAAAAAAAATATAGGCAAACCACAACCCTCCAATTTAACAAGTTAAAAGGAATCATAAAATCTTAGAGTTGGCAAGAACCATAAAGGCAAAAGAAAACTATCTTTATTCCACTTCAGATTGTAAAAATACAACTATGTTATGTCAAATACAAGAAAAGTCTCATTCATCACAGCATTTAAAAAAAGTAAAGAAAAAGAACCAAGCAAGAAACCAATGTATCCTTAAGCACTTCAGAAAGTCACTGACCACTTTAGGAATGACCATGTCATGAAGGCTCTTCATGAGAGGAGCAATCAATTATGAAAATTATTTTAAGTACTTGCTTTGTATAAAATATGGTATAAGTGTGAGCAGTACAAAGAGAACATTCACTTTCAGTCCCTGCTATCAAGGAGTTCCCAAAGGAGAGAAGTCTCATAGGACAGTTCCACAGCACAATAGAAGGGAAAGCACAGCAGTGCTTAGGACTTAGCAGCAAAGAACACCGCAATGCACATTCTTTAGTGTCATTTCTATATCCATTTCTGATTTGGGACTATTTGGTAGCTCCAAGGACTTAAGTGTTGGGAACTTTCCTTCGTGAGTCTTCATTATTAGATAGACATTTGCTAGTTCATATCTCAATAATCTCTGTACCTAATAGCAATGCTAGCCAGGCTGGAACAAGGTAGGTAGACTTGAGGCAAGGAGTGCTAGCACTACCACTAGACACCAACAGGCAAGTAGTTGATGGTGGTGCTGGAGGTAGTAGGTATGGAGGCTCTAATTCATTTATTCCTCTGAACAACCCTCAGCTACCTCTAGGTAGCCAGGTGGGAGCCTGGCTTGAAGCCGGGATCAAGGGCTTTTTGGCATCAACCAGGGACTAAGAGAAGATCACCAGGGACAAAGGGAAAGTGGTGGTCAGAGTATGATGGTGTCTTGACCTATCTGACACTTCTTATCTTTCCCTCAAAGCACTTTGTTCCTATATCTTGGTTGGATTGTTTTCATGTCTGTGACAGTTGTTTAATTGGCATTGATGGAAGCCAGGATTGCTCCTCTGGACAAAGACTGGGGTAGGAAGAGTATCTTAACTGGAAGCAAGACTGGTTATATGGAGGGATTTTGTGATACTAGCTTCCTAGAGGTTTTGGCTTTACCTGTCCTTTGGTAGTATGATAGATCATAGTACTATATAGAGATTAAGGAACCAAGCCCTGGAAAAAAATTAGATGCTTAGTAAATGTGGGTTGATTGAAGAAAAATGAATTAGAACTGCTTCTGGGCTTAGAAGAATAAGGTGCTAATCCTCTCCATTAATGACGTTGTACAGCTCTTGAATGCAGGCCAGGTTCAATCTTAGGGGGACTTGGCCTCTACAGAGAAATTTTAGGCTCTTCATTAAACTGCCTTGTTTTTTATACCACATCCCCTCCCATTCAGGATCCCTGGGGAAAATTACTTAAAACTTAAATATGGCTCATGTCTAGGGTCTCCCCCCAAAAGGAAAGGAGAAGACAATTTAACTCAACTATGGGGCAGCTATTTTTTCCCTTCACACACAAAATAAGTGCTACATAGAAAAGACTCACAAACAAGCATTGACAGAAATTTTAAATGAATTATAATAACTTTGTAACCCTATTATACTCTTCTTAGAAGTGTAAGACTCAAACATTAAAACATAAAGCAGTTTGCAGGGCTGCTAGATTGGCATTTTATATCTCAACTCAACTTAGCATTGTGCAAACAGTATCTCCAGATCCACAGCTTCTGGCAAACCAGGTCGGGTGTTGGATTTGTCCTTCGGCTGTTGAACATCATCTCCAAAGCAGAAGTTACTTCTCTGACCAATCTTCTCTGACTGAGAGACCCCGAAGCTCCAACCTCTGGAACTTATAAGGCTGCCTCAGAGACTGAAAATATCCATCTCCAGATCACTAGTTGGTCACCTGTATTAAAGAATGAAACAAAAAGCACAAAGAAAAGTAAACCAACCAGGGTTACAAAATCAGCTTACCTATCCAAAACTGTGCTTTAGCTCCCATGTGCTCCCCAGACTGTGCTGAGGGGCTGTAATGTTAATTGGGATAAAATCTCCCCCCCACCCCGCCGATTAGTAGGCCTATGTTCCCATCTGCGATACATCCTGAATCACACAGAGCCCATCGGGGAAGGAACTTACTTAAAGAGAAGCTTGCTTAGGGGAGACTTGCTTGTAGGAAGGTTTTCACACCTTTTGGAACTAACCTAATTAGGCACTGAGTCACAAGGGTTGTGATACCTTCTGGTTCTAAGAAGTGTATATATAATTTTAGTTGATATTTTGCTTTGGGGGGTTGCTTATGAGAAGGATCTGGTCGAGGTCCTGGTTGGGACTCTGAACAGCCATATGTTCAGACTGCCCCCACCCTCAACAGCTCTTTTGATCCAATAGTGTTTGTAAAGTATATAGCAATATTACTTTAATTCAGGCAGTCAGAGCCCTGTCTGTTGGTCTTAATGTAATTTCTCTGTATTTCCTCTGACATCCAAGGCTCCGACCTTTCCCCTGAACTAGTAGATGCAATAAAAAGTAAGGTTGTTAACCCCTTTTTGAGCAATCTTTCCTAAAAAAGCAGATCAAAGATTCTGTGTCAGCAGGCCATCCTGGGTATGCTAGGGGCATACAGGGGTAAAGAACCACATCCCTCCCACCTGCCTGGAGAAATGTACAGACATATATGGGAGAGAAGAAAGGGAAGACATAAATGATTGTATCTAAGCTAAATACTAACCTATAAGCCACATAAAGAGAAGGATTCTGTTTTTTTTAATATTTAACTATTACCAGGATTTGACATCTATGGAACACATATCCTGGTGAATATGACTAAATAAAAGCAGAACCAAAAATACTCGGATTGTCATGTTAGTTTCAGAATGAGTCTGTTTCACTACTGAGTCAATCAAGCTTCTCTTTAAGATGGCAAGAATTGATCAATGAGCTCACTGGGACCACACAACATTGTAGATTGTCCACTACCTTGGTATTGACTATATTGCAAATGCAAAACTCAAATTATATTAGTGTAATTGTAATGTAATCTAATTATCAAAAAGTAAAGGTCCCCCTAGCAAAAGGCACATATTAGAATAAGTCTCATTGCATCATAGTTTTATAGATGGAAAGGACTTTGAAAGTCATCTTCAGATGAGAATTTGAGGTCAAGTGAAGATAAACGACCTATCCTAAATAGCCCAGGTAGGAAAGTGACCAAACTGGGATTTAACCCCCAATTCTCTGATTTGAATTTGAATATTCTTTCTATTGCACTATAATGTTTCCTCTGTACCTACAGTGGTTTCTTTGATCAGCCAATCAATTCTTTACCCTAATTGGAATTGTTTCTCTGTACACATTCATAATTTCATCATTAAAAACTTCCCATCCCTCTTAGGGTGACTTTCCCTGTAGAATTTTAGACCATAGTGTCATATATGTACTTTCTTTGAGCACTTTGAAAATTGCTCTGCCCAAGTCTCCCCAAAGCATCTCCTGCCATGCCTGTCTAATTTCTTTTCTATCGCTTCTCCCCATGATTTCTTTTTTTTTCTTCTTGGAACTAACTAATCAGGCCAAATCAATGTCATTTTCTCTTTGATAGTTTCCTGGATAATAGATCAGGAGAATGTAATGAACATAAAATTTTTGAATTACCAAAAAACATTCAATGAGTCACATGGGATTCTTGTGTACATAGTAGAAAGATGTGAGGCTGACTTCCTCAAAAATGGACTCCCCTTTACTGGAGTATCCCAAGAGATGGGGCAAATAAACACTTGCTAGGGATACTCTAGAAGGGATTTCGATGTGGTTTGAATGAGATCCCTTCCAGCTTTTCAGTTCTGCCATTCTTGTGCACACTTGCATCATCTTTCTGGGGAAATTACTATGCCAAAGAACTTATGGTTACCACCATTAATGGCTATAGGATCCTAATGTCTTAGGATCATGTGCTGAGGTCTGAAAAGGACCTTAGAGATCATCTAACCCAATCTCTCATCTCTCCTTACTGATGAAGAAATTGAGGTCCCCCTAGGTAAAGTGTCTTGTCCAAAGTCACTCCAAAATTAAGTGGCAAAACTAGGATTTCAATTAAAATCAAATTGTCCCAAGTTCAGAGTTTTCCCATGCTCCCTCCCATTGTTTGATCCAGGTTGTAGTTTCACGGACAAAAACTTTGAATGAAGGTCTGCATCGTTTGATCCTTCTCAAATTCTATTTTTGCTGTGCTGTCAGATTAAAGAGAAGCCTAAAATTTTACAAGGTAAATAAGTTTTTGTTACGTTCTTTAAAGAAAAGAAGCTTGTCATGGACAAATATGACCTCATTTAAACTATTAAATTATTATGTGCATGGCTTTAATTGGTCATTTTTTCAGAAGCATACATTTTATTGCTGAGAGAGACTATTTCACTTACTTTGCTCCTGTACAGAATTGCTCTCATTATGTCTGATTAAGCAACTTAATTAAGTAAAGAGCTCAACTCCTTCCACAGTTCCTCCAAGAAAGAAATTCCATTGGTTGCCTGTGAGTAATATGCAACTCTTCTGAAGGATGATTAAAGTTAGAGGGTAGGATTTTGGAGCATGATATTTCAGAATGTTTTTGCTATATCCAATCAGTCACCAAATGTTGCTATTTTTACCTTTACATGTCTCACATTTGGACCCTTCTTTTCATTCACATAGCTGCAAACTTAGCTAAGGCTCTTATCACTTCTTAACCAGATAATTACAGCGGCCTAATTGAACTTCCTTTCTCAAGTTTCTCACCATACCAATTCATCCTATACACTGCTGCTAAAGTGACTTAAAGCTTAGATATGACCCTGTGATTACCCGACTCAAAAAACTCCAGTAGCTCCCTATCATTTTTTAGGATTAAATACAAACTCCTACACTGAGTTTTTAAAGTGGTATATAATGTGACCTCAACCTCTCCTTCCAGCCTAATTATATTTTACTCTTTCTCACACTATGATATCTTTCTCTTTGTTCCTTGCATAGAACATTCCAATTCCCTCACCGTACCTTTGTCCAAGCCATTCCACTTCCATATTGCACTTCCTCCTTCCATTTATCCTCAAGTAATTTTGCTTCTCTAAAACACAGCTGAAGCTCCACCATCTTTATGAAGTCTTTCCTGATCCTTCCAGCTGCAGTGCCCTCCCTCCCAAACTACCGTGTATTTAACTATTTTGTATATATTCACATTTATTCACCTTATATTTATATTATATGTATGCATGTGTCTATTTTTGAGCATATATATGCATTTGTCTCACACTAAAACATAAGTTTCTTGTAAACAGGAATTATTTCTCCTGCTCCTACTCCTTCTTCCCAGATCTCTATAACATTATATATGGTCTAGGCATAATAGTTTAGCGATTGATTATCATTCTGATATTATGCTGTCTCCATGGTTTAAGTTAAATACATTCTTTAGAGAAATTATTTAGGGTTATTGCTTATGTATTTCTTTGGAGGATCTAGTCAACATTTCCCTGAGGCTGATCAATATGTACAGGAAAGGATTGTTTAAGAAGAAATGATATTTTCTTGATGTCAGTATTTTTCAGAAGGAAGATTTAACCAGGAGACTGGCTTCTTCTGTAATTACTTAATTAGACTACTTGCTGTTTAATAGCAAAGCAAATTGTTCAATTTATGTTCAATTCAATTCAATATATCCAACTCAATTCGATATATAATTTGTAGGGACAAATGGTTACATCGCTTGGGCAATATAAAGTTCTTCAAAATGTTTTCCCATTGCTTATGAAAAAGAAATTAAAATATTCAAAATACTCATGCAATTTGTTTTTAAAAGTTATTTCCCTCATTAGCATATTATAATTTTGAAAGACTAAGTAGCTAACGTATTTCTGTTTTCTCTTCAGAATAGAGATGAATTTGGCTTAAATTTGGCCAGATATGTAACTTCATCATATTAAAAAGTACTCCCTGTTTCGGTGTAGCCCTGGAAAATTACCTGTGACTCTGAGGGGGTAGGTGACTCAATTATGGCCTCATAGACAGTATGATTCTAAGGCAGATGCTGAACCTAGGTATTCCCAACTACAACATGATTTTGATTTCCATTATACCACACTAGTTTTCTCTCATTTAGTATTAAATGATTTTACATTACTGGACTCAATTTGATACATTTATATCTCCTTTAGATTTCATGCCCTCAAGACTTTCTTAGTGGGTCAGAGCCAACATGGCAGAGTAGAAACAGCTCATCCAAGCCACTCTGCCCCCAGATTTCCTCCAAACTATGTAAAAGGGGACTCTGAACAACTTCTGGAGCACCAGCACCCACAGAATGACACAGAGAAGCTAACCTCCCACTAAGGACAGCCCAGCAGCGCTGCAGGAAGGACCAGCACAGCACTCTGGGAGCCGGCAGCACCTGAGCCGAGGTTTTAGCCCCAGGGTGGCAGGGCCAGCAGCTGGCTGGAGAAACCCCAGAACATCAGCAGCTCTGGCGATTCCAGAATTATCAACATAGACATGCCTAGGACAAAGTGAGAGGGTAGTGCCCTATGGACTTTGGTACCAGTATTTGGGGAATGTGACTGCTTCCTCCCCCGGGGGCTAGAAGCCACTGAGGAGACATGCCATTTTGTAGTTTTCAGAGGCAGCTCCAGCTCCCGGCCTGTGAACTGTAGGGAGATACAGCGATCAGTCTTGGGGGGTAATCTCTCTTGCTTTAACCTCCCTGGATCTGGATTGTGATCTGGGGTGGAGGTTGTGGGTGGGCTTCCAGCTTCCAGAAGCAGAAGTTGTCCCCCACACGTTCGGGACAAAAATTCCCCTGTCTGGCTGCAGGGCCATAGTAGGGCAACAAGCCCAAAAGTCAAGTAATTAAGTGGCAACATGCCAAGGCAAAGGAAACAAACAGAAAAATGAAACCCTAGACTCCTATTTTGGGGGCATAGAGTGGAAAAAGGACTGTGAGGTCAGAAGTCCTTCTCCAAAAGCCCCAGGGGAAAACATGAGTGGGTTGCAGGCTATAGAGGACCTTAAGAAGGACTTTAAAATCAAATAAGAGAAGTGGAGGAAAAATTGGAAAGAGAAATGAGAAGGATGCAGGAAAAGTATGAAATGAGGGTCAACAGACTGACTGAGGAAAACAACACCTTAAAAAATAGACTAACTCAAATGGCAAAGGAGGCCCAAAAGGGCAATGAGGAGAAGAATGCCTTAAAAACCCGAATTTGCCAGATGGAAAAAGAATCTCAAAAGTTCACTGAGGAGATTCATTCCTTCAGAGTTAGACTGGAGCAAATGGAAGCTAATGACTTTATGAGAAATCAAGATGCTGTTAAGCAGATCCAAACAAATGAAAGATTAGAAGGCAATGTGAAATATCTCATGGGAAAAACCACTGACCTGGAAAATAGATCCAGGAGAGACAATTTAAAAATTATTGGACTACCTGAAAGCCATGATCAAAGAAAGAACCTAGAAATCACCCTTCAAGAAATTCTCAAGGAAAATTGCCCTGATGTTTTAGATCCAGAGGACAAAATAGAGGTTGAAAGAATCCAACAATCACCTCCTAAAAAAGATCCCAAAAAGAAAACTCCTAGGAATATTATAGCCAGGTTCCAGAATCCCCAGATCCCCAGGGAGAAAATAGTACAAGCAGCCAGGAAGAAACAATTTCAATATTGTGGAAACACAATCAGAATAGCCCAGGACCTGGCAGCTTCTACACTGAGGGATCAAAGGGCATGGAATATGATATTCCACAGGGCAAAGGACCTGGGATTAAAACCAAGAATGACCTACCCAGAAAAACTCAGTATCTTGTTTCAGGGGAAAATATGGTCATTCAGTGGAATAGAGGACTTTCAAGCATTCTTGAGGAAAAAACCAGAATTGAATAGAAAATTTGACATCCAGAACAAGAAGCAAGAGATGCCTGAGAAGGTAATCAGGGAAAAGAAATCAAAAGCAACTTATCAAAGTTGAACTATTTACATTCCTATATGGAAAAACAATAACTGTGACTGAGGAAATCTTTCTCACTATGAAAATAATGGAAGAAGGGTGTATGGTCATGTGAATACATATGTGAATGTATGTGTATATGGTTACAGTTATACATGGATAGAGGGCATAGTTTGAATTTGTTGGGAAGGGAGGATACTCAAGGGGTGAAGTTGTGAGGTGAGAGAGGAAAGTGGCAGGAGGAGATGGGGAGAGACAGGGTGGGGTAAACTATCTCATGTAGAGGAAGCAGGGGGAAGTGGTTGCAGGGGAGGGGAAGAATAGGAAGGCAAAAAGGCGAAACCACATTCTCATTGAATTTGGTTCAGGGAGAGAATGACATACATACTAGGTGGGACATCTCAACCTACAGCAGAATGGGGGGAAGGGGGATGAGAGGAGGGATGATGGATGGGAGGCCATCCTTGGGGGGAGGGGAGGTTCGAGGTAACCACTATGGAAGAGGGACAGGATCAAGTAGGGAATGGACCAGGTGGGGGATGGGATGAGTAGGAGGGAATTATAAGCAGCCCTGTACAATATATCTACTATGATAATGTTTTGCATAGCTAGACATGTACAACATATACTGAATTACTTATCTCACCAGAGGGAATGGGTGACAAGGGAGGAAGGAAATGGATCTGAAATTCAAGGTCTTAAGATTAAATGTTTCAAATATATATAAATACTATTATTAACACTCTTTTGCTTGTAATTGGGAGATAAAATGTGCAGGCATTGGGACACAAAGATTCACCTTCCTCTAATGGAGAGGTCAAAGGGGGCATGGGAGAAGATATGGGAGAGAGCAGATTGGAGGAAGCGATATCTTGTGGGACTGCTGTTCTGGGAGGGTGGGTAGGGAAAAAACAGGGGGGGAAAAATGATTGTAACTCAAAATCTGGCGGAAATGAATGATGTAAAACAGAAGTTAATAAAGCATTCGTTTAAATTTTAAAAAAAAAAGACTTTCTTAGTACATGGTATCTATATTTTTCACATTGTTAAGATTACTGTTTTCTTTTTTAACTCAATATTTACTCAATCATATCTTATTCCTTTGTACAAACCTTTTATTTTTTTCCACTTGATGCTTTAATAAAGCAATGATATCTAAGATGTATGGAGGCAGTTAAATAGGATTTGATTTGGTTTGATTTTTATGTTGTTTGTCTTTGGTAGGGTCAAAGATGACCCTAAGGTGTCAAACAGAAGGACTAGAGGGTTTTGTTGAATGTGAAGTAAGGAACTGAATGAGAGACTATAAAAACAGTAGAGGCAAAAAGAAAATAGCCATATTTTAACACAGCCTTGCATTTTTCTATATGCAGGTTTTAAGACAAAATTAGTTTCTAGGGCAATTCTCACTTCTTTTTATGATATATTGAAATAAGTATTTCATTTGAGTTGAGAAAAATGATATGCTTTATTTATAAACAGTGATTATATTAATACAGTATCGTTTGGTATTTTTATAAAGAGGGGAAATGTTATGATGAAGAGCAGAGAAAATCTTTTCGAAGGATGCAATTAACTTGTTGACTGCTTTATTTTTGTTTTAAATGGAAAACAAGTGACTACATAATCCTGATGTTCCCTGCTGGGTGACACAGAATGAAATAATCACTTGGGCTTCTATATCTATTTTTTTAATCTCATTAAAAATGACATAATGACATTCTTCAACTGCTGAAGATGAATAATTAGAAAGTTAACCATTTTCTAGGTCACATCCAATTAGGAGGAAAACTATTAATACTGAATCAATGATTGTGTCAGCTTTTCTTGTGTTGGAACTAATTCAGGGAAGACATTACATTTTGTAAATAATGGATTTTTACAAATAAAAATGTCTTCTAGTGCTTAAACAGTCTGTGTCACTATTTTTAATCTCATGTTGTTCCTTATGGCAGCTCAGTAGTACAGTGGATAAAGTGCTGGAACTGGAGTCAAGAAGCTGTTGAATCATTTTCAGTCATGTCTGACTCTTTTTGACCCCAGTTAGGTTTCACTTGGTAGAAATACTGGAGTGGTTTCCCATTTCCTTTTCCAGATCATTTTACAAATGCGAAAACTGAGGCAAACAGGTTTAAGTGACTTACCTAGGGTCACACAGCTAGTATGTGTCTGAGGCCAGATTTGAACTCAAGAAGATGAGTCTTTCTGACTCCAGGCCTAGCACTTTATCCTCTGTGACACCTAGCTGCCACTGGAATCAGGAAAAAATGAGTTCAAACTCTGCCTCAGAAATTTACTGGCTATATGACACTGGCCACATCATTTAACCTCTATTTGCCTCATTTTCCTTATCTGTAAAACTGGAATAATAAAAGCACCTACTCTCAGGGCTGTGCTAAGGAGAAGGTGAGATCATATTTGTAAAACTTTGCAAACATTAAAGCAGTACATAAATACTAGCCATTATTATTACTATTAGCTTAGCACAATGCCTTGTATATAGTATAATAAATGCTTATTGATTAGTATTATTACATCTAGTAGTACAAAATTGACATAAAATCAAATAATTTATTCCATTCCATTTTAGTTCCCCTGTGTACATATAGGGAGAGTGTTTGGAAAGATTGGCTTTTGGAAGGCAATGAGCATCACACCTCATATTGTATAAATTGCCTAGTATTACTTCTGCATAGACCTGGATAAATCATATCTAAACAGCCCATGGCCCATGGCTGAATAAGGCCTGTTTCTTCATCTGTGAAGGTGGGAGGCTTGAACTGAATGACCTTTTAGTTTCTTTCCAGGCCTGAAATGCTATGACATCTTATGTCTCTAACTTAATGTAAAACAACCACTGAAGGATGAGATTCTATGACATCTTGTGTCTCTAAGTTAGTGTGAAACAACCAGTGAAGGCTTTCAAATTTCACTAATCAAAATTCTAAAATGAGGTGTGCATTTTCATGAGGATTGGTTAAAGTATAAACAGTGACCACTAGTCTTACAAACCACATCACTGGGTTAGTGTTGCCAATAGCAGAAAGTCAAATATTTTAAGGTATATTTAGCCCTTTCTTAGATTGAAAAAGATAGGAACTCAAATTTATTTTCTACTTTTGGCTTAAATATATAATACATATTATATATTGCAATATAATATATATGATATATGCCAGGTTTTCTTATATATAACTATGTATAGTATATAACTATATATAATATAGTATGTATATATATATTACATAACACATAGGGTGTATATATAGTATATTTATTATATATAGTTGATATATTGTTTATATATTTTATTTATACACACACATATATAATATATACATGTATATATATAAAAGCATGAGCACCATAAAACATTTTGTATATTTATATGTGATATGGACATTTTATAACATCATCTTACTCCCAGGAAATTTCTTCACCAAAAATCTCATCATCTTGGGAGATCACATAAGCTTTAGTACTCACACATCTTTAGTACCTTCAGTACCCTCTGTCCTTCCGATTAGAGGTCTAGAAGGTGGAATAAAGAATCCACTCTGAAGCTTTCATTTAAAGAGGCTTCACAGAATAGCCAATTTTTCCTTTCCAACAAGCTGTATTCTTTTGACTCTCTTTGAAGCAAAACTGTATTCTTTGACTCCCGCATGGGCTGAATCATGCCACACTTTCTTTTGCATTTTGGGTCTTCCTTCTTTAGCTTGTAAACTTCTTGAGGGCAGGGACTATTTTTCTTATTGTTATTTTTATCCCCAGCACTTAGCATAGTGTCTGGCATTTGGCACTTAGAAAATGTTTGTTGACTAACTATTTTTATAGACAGGTGACTCAGTGAAGAGGGCACTGGACCTTGAGTCAGGAAGTTCTTGAGTTCAGATTTGGCTTCAAACTCTTACTAGCTATGTGACCCTGGTCAGTCACTTAACCTCTTTACCTTAATCCACTGGAGAAGGAAAAGGCAAAGCACTCCAGTATCTTTGCCAAGAAAACCTCCTGGGCTCTATGGTCCATAGGGTCACAAATAATTGAATGACCAATTTTTATAACAGCAAAATAGCCAATAAAGTAAAATACTAAATTATCGTCTCTGTGGTATCATCTTTACATTTCACTCTCTGACAAATTATAGTGTTTATCAATAGAAATAAAAGTTTGATTTAATGGCATAGTATTCACCTTGACCAATCCTATACAAATATGGTGAAGCATTGTGATTACATATATATATATATATATATATATATATATATGTATGTATTCCATCAAAGCAGCTTTACCTAAAAGAGAAAAGTTAGCATGTATTAAGATGGAACTCCCTCACAAATAGAAGCCCAGAGTAGGGAAAGATTTTAAGGCTATCTATTCCATTCATTAACCTAATAGTAATGCTCTGCAATATCCAAAAATATATATGCATGCAGCTTCCACTTAAACATCTTCCATGATCTCCTGAAGCAGTTAATTCCACCTGGAAACTGCTCTACTTATCAGAAGGGTTTTCCTTCCATTGTCCAAGTCTGTGTCTCTAAAACTTCCAAGAAGTTTTTTTTCTACTTCTTCCACCTAGAACCAAGAAAAACTAAGTGAATCCCTCTCTAACAAGACAGTCTATCAATCCTTGCAATTAGCTTTCATTCTTTTCCTGTTAATTTCCTCTTGTTCCCCATTAAAAGTTCCCAATTTCTTCAAATGATCATCATGTGACATGTTCTCCAGTACCCTCATCACGAATGTTGGTCTTCTCCGGATGTGTTCCATTTTGTTAATGTCTCTCCTAAAATATTACATTTAGATCTGAACACTGTACTATAAAATGTCATCTAACTTTTACAAAATACACTGTAACTCCCACTTCACCCATTCTGGACATCATGATTCTCAAAGGATACTAGGCTAGTTTAACTCTGACTGTCATGTCAATGCATTGATACATATTGAACCAACATTCCACTAAAACCCTCACAATCTTATCAAGCAAAAATGGAGCCAATCTAAATAATGAAAAACCTGAAATAAGGACTCTGTTCAGTTGTATGGATTTTGATGTATATATGTATATTGAAACAATGACTTTTTCATAGTCATTGTCTATTTACTCTCCTTTCTGAACTCTTTGAAAAAGATTTGCAATAACAATATGTTTTATTGAATTGAATAGGAAATGACAAGTATAGCTATTCTGATGTAGGTGAAAATAATGATTTCCTGCATGACTCTCTATCTAGATTAAACAGTCATCTATTTATTTATTGTTTCAATCAAAAATGATTAGTATTGGAAACCAAAATCAATTTTAAAAGTTTCTGGAACTGTTAGACTATTATAAGGACTGGGTTTGTGGTTTTAATGTTATAGAGAACTCCAAAATAATAGCACCCACTTTCCCCATTATAGATCACCTTCTCTTGCCACAAAATTGAAACTACCACAACATCATCAATTGTCTATTGGACACTTCAAATTGAATTTCCCATAGACATCTTAAACTCAACATAACTAAAACTAAATTTATGAAGATTATTTGTAACTATAGCACCTAGCCTACCCGGGTAAATATTGTAGGTAGTTATTAGATATTAGCTGATGTATTGCTTGATTTGCAAAACTATTTCCTAAGAGAGTAGAAAAGGGAAAATAGTGAAAATTATCACACATACAAGAGACACAAGGAAGACGTTTACATTGGAGGAGAAAATGAGTTGAAAGTAGGCGACGTTTGAACCTCACTCACATCTACATTGGTTCAAAGAGGGAAAATAGAGACCGATAGGTAGATACTTCCAAACTTCTGAAAATGACTGCCCAAGGCCTATATACTCTGCAGAATTAAACATACCAGTACTTCTGAATATTCATCAAAAATATTATCAATATTATTCATATTGATTTATATAATTTTACAAATGTCATATAGAAAATTTTTGTATAAATATAATAATACTCTATAATCATGTTATTATCACTGATGGAAAATAGCTGAGGACCAGGTTGTTTGTTCAGATTGAATGTCTGGCATTTCAATAGGAAATTGAATTCAAAACAGAAGTTGTGGAGTGATATTTGACTTGCTTAGTTGCAGCATGGCTAAATTTCATGTCAAGGACTCAAACCCTGGTCTTCTACTCCTTTTTTCCACTATCTCCCAACTACCACTTGCTATCTTATTTGTTTACATATCCATCATACATTTTAATTTTGAGAAGTATGTATAAAATTGCTTCATTGATTAAATTTTGAGGCACTTTGTTATAGAAGAATCCCAAGTATGATTATAAATACCTTCTGGGAGAAGAATTTAAACAAATGTCCTTCAAATCATAACTGTTAATAAAATTCTTTTGAATGTGTTTCATTTTGGAAAATGTTAAAGGCAAAGATTGTGTTCAGAAATGCCAATGCCTATGATTATCATCTATTGTAGTCACAATTACAAATCAATGCTATTATTTTAAATTCTTCCACACCCACTAAAGAAAATCTTTTGTTAATTTCATATTACATTGAAAATGAAACACACCCTATTCTCCTCTTCCTTTCCCTGACTTCCACAAGCATTCAGGCCCCTCTCTCCCTCTAAAGTAAAACTGTTTATAACTCAAGTAACATTATGTAATCACACTAGAATATAAATGTGAAACAAGTCAAAGAAATTGAAATGGTATATTATAACATGTGCAATTCTATATATTCAAATGAATAAAACATGTTTTCCTCTTTTGGAATTTCAGCATACCCCATGATATACATCCATATATCCCATATATACTTAAAGGTGGGTAAAGATCACTTTCACTTGGACATTAACAGCAAGTATTGTGGTTCCAGGTTACATAACCAAGATGGAAAACTAGAAACTTTTTTCTGATTCTCACAACCTCTCAAATATCTAAAAAAATAGGAACTATGTACAAACAATAAAGCAATTTCAGCTGACATCCTTCTTTAAGATGCCAAGAAGTCTAATGAAGTTTATCTTTCATATTCAGAGATGATCAACGACATCATGGTAGTGATGTCTTGACTTGGGCATGAAATGGATTTAAGTGATACAAAGCTGTGCAAAGCTTTTAGCCTCACTCTCTTCCCGAGAGTCATCAAAGTCCAGTGGCAAGACATAAGTCAATGCCTGGTGATGACCCAGGATGCAGTGGGTAACAAAGTAAAAAGCTGAAGAACTAAGAACAGAGAAGGGCAATGTCTAACCCCAAAAAAGAATTCATTTAGCCCACCTCCCTTACCAGCTATCAGGCTTTGTCAGATGACCTAATAGAACTCGACTCTGCCACCACCTCCCTCTTCCATCTCCTACCAATGTCGTGGAAAACTAAAATGTGGAAACTTCCTTGGATAGAATAGAAACATGGTTAGAGATCTGGGGACTGGAGGGAACTAAAATACACCTCACATTATTCCAATGTGTGTGTTGCCCCACCAGGTCTGAAGGCAAGTGGTCTGGTATACTTCTGGGACCATTTCTGTTATCCCAAGAAGTCAGTTGAGGCAGATATTTAGACTGAAGAAACTTAATTGTTCAGTGTGCTCAGAGGCTTAGATAGTTCCACAGTGAAACCACAAAGAATAAGAAAAGGATCAACAGATGAATATAAGGGGAAGAGTCTATAATTTCAAAAGATCTCAGGTGGAAGAAAACTGAATTAGAGTCTTAGCATTAAGCATATCAACCAACAGGGAAGATGTTAATAACATAAGTGGATGCAATTTCTAACAGCTAGCACTTATATAATTCTTAAAGGCTTACAAAGTACTTTTCAAATAGTATTTAATTTTAACTTTTATAGATGAGGCTCAGATAAGTGTGTCCAGGCACTTGTGAATACTTATTACAAGAAAAAGGAAAACAAATAAATATCTGATGTGGTAGAGGATCCTGGGAATTACCAAGAGAACATGGAAATACTGCAGGAGTTTCCTGAATCATTTAAAATAAAAATAAATATTGTGAAAGCAGAACTTTTGGCTTGCCCAGAAGAAATCATTAACTGAATAAAAAAACCTTGAAACCATAGTGGCAAACATCTGCAAGGTAAAGAGAGAGAGAGAGAGAGAGAGAGAGAGAGAGAGAGAGAGAGAGAGAGAGAGAGAGAGAGAGAGAACAAGTGGGAATCTAAATAGATAGAAGTCAAGAAAAATCTGGAAGAAGAGGAGCATATTGCCTGCCCCAGAAAAACAAACCTATGCTAAAAATTCCATCACAGATAGTTGTTAAATTTAACAATACCAAAAACAAGTAACAAATTCTGAAAGTGATAAGGAGAAAGACCTTCAAATATAAAGGACAGAAAATTTGAATAACTTGTGACTCTTCTTTATCCTTTAGAAATTGTAGAAGAGAAGGGATTGTGTTTCAAAGAGCAATTATTTTTACAAATGTATTACAAAATTTACCATGTGTTAGGGCATAGTTAGTCAATCATTTAGCAGTTATTAAATGTCTACTAGGTGCCAAGCACTGAACTGAGCACCGGGAAATAGGGAGTATCCTCTTTTTCCTTGCCTTACATCCTTACCTGAAGGGGCATATTGATGGAGGATAGCAGAGGGAAGGTGTACCAGTCTTTGATTGTCAGTAGTGCTAGGAAAGATCCTCTCCTAGGAAGAAATAAACTTTTGGTCAACATTTGGTTTTCTCTCTACTCCTAATCCAAACCAAAGTTTTAATACTACCTTTCTCAGCCTTAGGAATTCTGAGTGACTATTGAGCTAATTTCCACCCCTGATCTCACCATTTTCTCAGTAGCCTCACGCCTCACAGTTTCATATCTTTCAACCACCAGATCTTACAAGTACCTTATTTTTAATGGGATAGAATCACTGGAAAATGTCCTTTAAAATTTCTTATCCTTATGCTACTTCCTACCCTTGGCTAGAGCTCTAATCTCCTCATCGTAGTACTGGTCTGATTGTATAGCCTAAACAGAAATTCCCTGACAAACTGGGCCTCACCAAGTACTTCATTCCTACAAATGACAAATTATAATTTTCCTAGTTTTAGATAGATAGATACATAGATAGATAGATAGATAGATAGATAGATAGATAGATAGATAGATGATAGATCATAAGTATAGATATATACATTTCCTCTTAGCTTTATGTATTTCACTAGTGATACTAATTTTTAATCAAACTTGCAGCTTGTCTATTGGCCATTCATAATATTATGGAGGCAATGCATTTAGATAATTATATTCTTTCCATTTTATTATTATCGGTGATAAATTTTTGAAATAAACATTTGATAGGTAATGTTAAATTTCTTTGTTATTCTTGCTATTATTGTTGCTGTTATTATTTCTCCTCAACATTTCTTTTAATTTAATGGAAACATCTCAGATATAGTAAGAAGTGTGATGAACAGAAGGCATATGTTTAAATCCTGGCTGAGCTATTTACTATCTGTGTAGACTTGGTCAAACTATTTTATCTCTCTGAGCATCAGTTTCCTGCTCTGTAAAATACGAATGATAGATAATGTTTCCATGTTATGCTTCAGAGAGATTTTGTTATTCATCTTGATAGTGGGATGATCTTTGCAGAGGATCTGATAAACCACAAAATACTATAGAGGCAATTATTTCTGGAATAACCTATGACTTTGAATGAAAAGTTTGTGCTCATTTTGGGGGAAGAAACATAAAAGGAATGGTATTTTTATATTTATATTTATATTTAACTATCTAGTGTTTATTTTGTAACTATTTAAAGTTTTCTAAAAGTATACAGATACATATGTGTATGTGCATGTTGTCTATCTTGGTAGAATGAAAGCTCCTCAAGGGAAGGGATTTTTGGGGGGTGTCTTTATATACCACAATGAATTACACAGTACCTTCCTCAAGGAGCTTAATAAGTGATTGTTTGTTAAATAATTCATTGTTCTGTGGGGTAATAGAATTTAAGTGATTTTCCCCAAGGTCCACAGCTAATGAATAGAAGATGAAAGATCTGAATTGAAGTCTTCCTCACTCCAGGATTGGCCCATTCACTATGATAACTATTACCAGGTTCTTGACATGAAATTATTTAATAAAATCTGTTTTAACCAAAATATTTTCCCCCTTACTCTCTCTAGTCCCATATGAGAATATTATTGTCTATTAATGGCTGTCCCAGGGCTATACTTGTGTCAGGCTAAAAAGCCACTGGGTTCTAGACTGTGTCTAAACCAACAGACTCTCGTAAAAATAGCCAAATAACAAGTCATAGTATTCCAAAATTAACTTGTTAAATTTAGTCAGCCAACAGCATGGCACATAGTAGATAAGAGTGCTAGACCTGGAGTCAGTGAAACCTAGTTTTGAATCTTGCTTCTGACATTTCATTGTGGGAGTGAGTCACATTGTATCTCTGAGGTTCAGTTTTGTAATCCATAAAGTGGACATAATAATACTGTAGCCTCCTAGCCCTATTCTGATTTTCTGGGTTAAAACATGCCTCTATTGTGTCTCATCCTGAAATGTCCATTGGTGCCTGGGTTCTCCTTGCCCAAGGAATATCCAATCAACTCTTTGGCTTTTTCATCCTAGATTATTCTTCCACATAGTCTCCTCCCATTGGTGAATCCCTCCTAAGGCTTCCATTTTATGGAGGGGTCCTTAACAGTCTTCCTCCATTTCTTTACTAGTCATGCTTCTAAAATTCAGGACTTCAAAACCATGGTTCTACTGCTTTCTTACATTGGAATTTCCCTCAGCACCTGGGGCCCTTTTGCCCAGAAACCATCCATCCCATTTATTTTGCTTTCTCATTCTGTGATATCCCTTCACAAGGTCCCTTCCCATCCTGAGGACTTCCTTTCTGTGAAGGATACTGTTGATGCCATTGTCCCCTGCAGAAAGTACCTCCTCCACCTTTTTGTTTTCCAGCTCCCTTTTGTGTATTTTATTCCCTCATTAGAATGTTAGAATATAAGCTCAATAAAGGCAATGATTGTATTTTTTTTTTGCTTGTATTTGTATCCTAGCACTTAACATAATGTCTGGCACATAGTATTTAATAAATGTTTTCTTCCTCCCTTCCTTTTTTCCTCCTTTCCTCCCTCCCTCCCTTCCTTCCTTCTTTCCTTCCTTCCTTCCTTCCTTCCTTCTTTCCTTCCTTCCTTCCTTCCTTCCTTCCTTCCTTCCTTCCTTCCTTCCTTCCTTCTTTCCTTCCCATATTCCAAAGTTACTGTAAGGTTTTATTTGAGTAATATCTATAACCTGCTTCCCAAACCTCTAAGATCTGTAAAAATGTCAGTCATTAATATTCTTACTAACAGATAGATTTTTAAAATAATCTGATGCTCTCAGAAACAGTTTTATAAAAGAATAATATGTAATGACAATAATAATATAAATCAAGGTGATAGGGAGAGGCCCAAAACTGTCTAATGAATGCCAAAGCTAAAGGAGGAATCTTTCCTATTTCCTAAGAGACAATCTGTTATATATAGGCGGAGGGGAGGGAAGAAATGTGCTTTGTAGGTAGGTTTTATGTTTGTCGGGAAGTTTCTACTGTGTCCAAACAAAATGTAATATTTGTTTTAAAGAAAAGAAAAAAAGATTTTGAATTTAGGATGCCTGGATTCAATACCAGCTCTGCTATAACTAACCATATGGACCAGCACAAGTCCGTTTAGCTTTCTGGGAGTTAAATTTATCCATCTATAAGACTATCACTAAAGACCTGCATCATTTCTAAGAATCTAAACATCAAAGGGACAGCCAAACCTAATGTGTATATTTGATTATTGTTCATAGAGTTTCCATATGGCACAGGTTTAAGTGTGTATGAGATAAGCTAGGAAGATGTTCATGGGTAGGTGTGTTGTGACGTAAGATTATAGGTATGTGTAGAGTGTGGGTTGAATGTGTTGATCCCCATTATATATACTCTTACATAAGACCTAATCTATTCTGAGACCTGACCTCCCTTTTTAAAAAGAGAAGCATTGGCTCAAAGTATTGTTAATAAGTTAGTAAAGTTTGTGGGATTCTCCACCATTACTGGTTGGGAGATTCCCAAATTACATCCCCTGAATGAATGTACTTAGCCTACTTGTAGACTTTTTACTCATCCAAGGATTCAGACCAATTGCAAACTTAAAACCAAATATTTCCTCCTATTATGGCTATAAAAAATATTTACTCCACTTTGGAGGAAACTGACCAAACATGGTCGAAACTAATAGTCATGAAGACAACGTTTGTGCCAATAAATCAGAATCCATCTTTAACAGTGACAATTGTATGAAGTCTATTAATTCTATAAAATGTTATGGTTGACTCAGTTCTCTTCTTAGAGCTGCTACTCTCACACTTCCCACTCCCCGGGATGAGTCATTTTCGGTTTTCATTTTTACACCCTTCTTTTTTTTCACTGAAAAGTAGATTCTTTCATTTGGCCTTCTATAATTTCAACTAGTCAGGTAGTTAGTTTTAAATAGACAGAACTAATAAGAATAAACGTATTTTAAGTTGTGAATCTTTACATTAATGTCAATAGCTAACTTGTATATATTCCCCCAAATCCTATTGAATATTCTCTCTATCCATTCTATTAGTGACTTTCTGAATTTCCCTGACAGACTGGATAAAACTAAATTCCTAATGATTTCTGGAGCATGGAGTCATGAATGGACTGAAGGTATTCACAGTTCCTATGGCAATGGTTGAGATCCTGTATCCCTTGCTCTGTATGAGTTCTAAAATCAATCTTACCAGGAAGGGCTCCCAACATTTCCCATAGAGTTCGATTAAGAATTCATCCAGCTGATATCTTGTATCCAAATACACCAGCAATGACCAACTGTGCTCCTAATGTACAGTAAGTTTTAGGGGAAAAAAAATCCAACATGATCACATCTTGAAGTATTACCTAAATATTAGATCAAAACTCCCTTTAATAGCTTGCATTGATATATAACAATTATCTTATTCTGAAAATGTCTGTTAAAATAGGCACCATGTTCTCACTTTGTGAAAATGGATTATAGCATTTAAGTTCTTTGCCGGAAGACAAAAGAGGGTAGGCTACAGCTGCTGCATAGCTGGGTGTAAGGCATAGACAGGTTGTTGTTTTTTTTTAATGGAGTTCTTGCCTCTTAGCAGATGCAAAGCACTGTGGGGTAGGTTTCTATTTACATAAAAATTAGTTTAGTTATTCTAGAAGCTTTGGCACTGGTAACAAAGGAGTGAGAAATTCAAGTAACTCATGACTATGAGGTAGAAATTCTTATAAGTTGCAGTTACCAAGGCAAATGGAAGATAAATAAAGTTTCTAGACCTTGTGAGACCTGATAATAACCTACTGAGAAAACTACTTTTGTGAGAGAAAATACACCTTGAAGGAGTAACTCAGAATTTCCATTTAAGAAATTTAGAAACTCTTCTCTAAGAACAGCTCTGCAGGAGAAAAAAATATCTTTAGACTTGATGATATAGAGGTAAGGTAAAAATCTGGACTATAGAATTTTGACCAAGATTATGGATAGGAAATTTTTATCCAAAAGTACAAATAAATTTACTTGCAAGTGATATGATTAAAAGAAAATGGGTGAATTATTTCAATATTCTATCTATCCATGTGGATTACTTAATTCCCATTTATTTCTCTGAGATGATTTTCTCACACCTAAAGTAAGAGTTAACATTACAAAATAGTCTTGGTAACTGAAGAAATTACTATCTTTTTCTTCTGGTGGGAATTAACTGTTTTTATTAATGTTTTATTTAGGATAATAAAAAAGTGATAAAGAGTTTGAAGAGATTTCAGAAGCCATTAGGTCAATATCTTAATTTTGCAGTTTGAGAAACTAAGGACTAGGGAGGTAAAAGCATTGCCAAAAATCACATAAGTACTGAGTGTCATAAACAAGATTTGAACCAGGACCCTTTGTCTCTAGAATCAGTATACCTTCCATTGTATTATTTTTTAATTTATTTTATTTTTAACTTAAGGAATAAAACAAGCATTTTCACAACATAATATAATTTTTTAAAAGTTGATTGCACATGAAACTGCAAATTTTTATGTTCAATTTATTATTCATTTTAAATATATGATAAAGTTATCATGTAAATTTCTTTTTTTCTTCTCTTACCCCCCAAAATGATTACCATTAGATACAAATAAGTTGTGTGTGTGTACAAAGTTAATTGGATGTTTGTGTATTTGTGTATGTGTATAAAATTATTCTATACATATTTCTATTTACCAATCCTTTCTCAGATGGTATCTTTCTTCATATGTCCTTTATAGTTAAATTTGGATATTTATAATAGTCACCATGACTTATTTGCTCAAAGTTGTTCTTAAAACAATATTTCTGTTACTGTATACAATGTTCTCTTGGTTTCTTCCATAGTACTATTTATATCATATGTGAAAATATTGTGAAAGTATTTTAGAAAATCATTCCCTTGATGGAGAGAGATGAATCACCAAAGAGAATCTGAGGAAGTCAGTGAAACTGGTAAACTAAGATTGGAAAGATTTGATTTAAGATATTTGATCATTCATTGGCCCCAGTATGTCTAATCTCTGTTTAACAGCCTACAGATGAAGACATCCCTGAGCTGGTCAGCCTAGCAGGAAGAGTAATATCTTCTACTGGTCATTTGAGAGGCCAGGTATGAGTACAATAAATTCTAAAGATAATGACGCTGTCATCAAGGCTGCTTAGCTAGACAGAAAATTGGCATAGATATGGGCTGGAACATAACAACTACTACCACCTCCACAGCAACAACTAGGGTTTTAAAGAAACATACAGTAAGGGGTGAAGGATCTAATCTTCAGGAGAGAACACTGAATGCTAAATATACTTCAGGCAAACTAAAGAAGACAGAGAAATTGGCCAAAGAATAAAGGTTTCCAGGGCCTAGAATCACAGAGACCACCATCAAAACTAAAGTTCAGTATAGGATGTCTGGAAGTCCAGGAATAAAATCATTAGGAAATAAATAAGAAAGTCTATAGTTGTTTGTTTTTATTTTGTTTTCCTCTAAAAAAGACTAAATAGCTAGAAAGAGCAAGTGCTATTGTATATAAGAATAATGAGTATAATTAATTAATTCAATCAACATTTATCAATCAACTATTATGTGTAAGAGACTGGATTGAACATTGGCAATACAAAGATAGTTACTTTATGAAGAAAAATAGGTACACAACTATGATGAAGGGAAGCCTAAAGTAAGTGAAATGCAGAGGCAAAGTCATAGGATTGACTAAGATAAGGAGACTGGGCTTCTGCTCAGGCCACAAAAATGTGGAGGGTACTTACAATACTAGATGTCTGTTAGCAGTATAATAACAAGCAATGTTGGAAATTAGCAAGAATAATTAGTTAATATAAGAAACTACATGATGCCTTGTTATAGCTAGCTCTTCACTCAGCTACTCATCCCAGCTTCTCCAGAAGCATTTGAGAGTGAATTCTGTAAAATTTGCCTAGAATCTAATAATTGATCTTACTAAGTTCCTTTGAGAAAATAACATGAGAAGTTTATAAAGGGGAAGATGGCATTGACTTTAGTGTGGAGGGAGTAACTGAAGACTTCATGGAAGAGATGGCATCTGACTTGTGCCTTGAAGACAAGGACTTCAAAAGATGGATAGCAAGGATACATTTCAGACATGGAAGACAAAGAAAAGGAAGAAAAGGCACAGAGGAAAAAGAGGGATATTAAAGGACAGAAGGTAAGAGAACCATGTGAATTAGGATGTTTGCTGAGGGAATTGATTCAGAGGGGAGAGGACAAATGATAAAGATAATATGGAAGTAAAGTAAGATTTGGAAGATAGCCTGGTGTGTAACAAAAGAGAGAGAGAAGGCAGAAAAAAACTCCCATTTTATGTGCGTGGGTTTGGAAGGGATGGCAGTGTTATTAATGTTTTAGAGATTAAAGTTGTAAAAGTCATCTGCGTAAAGGTGACAATTGAAGCAAATTAGATTGCTAAGCAGGGGAGGGAGACAGAGACAGAGAAAGAGACACACAGAGAGACAGGCTACAGGGAGAGAAGTAAGATGTTAGAATGAAGGCCAAAGCATAGTATCTGGGATTACATTTCAAAACAGAACATTAGGAAATTCTGCCTGGGAGGAATTAGTAATCCTATCAGAACTAACAGGCAGTGCCAAAAAAGGAAGTTAGCACAGGCTAAAACTGTGAGTAGCTTGTTTGTTGTTGTTGTTTGTCCTTCATTCTCAAAGAGGACCATGACTTCAGGGAGGTGATGCCATGACATGCAAGTGAATTGGATTTAAGTGAGGGAAGGCTGTGCAAAGTCACCAACCTTACCTTCTCCTCTGGAGCCCTGTGGGTCCAATGGCCAGATATAGATCATGACAACTGGAGAGGACCCAGGATGCAGTGGGGGACCTTAGCCTTTTCCAGTTAAGGTTTTTAACATTCTATAGAACTATATTCTTGACAAATGGTGTGACCTTCTGAAGATAGTGTACATGAATGGATCTACTCCTGCCACATACCACTTAGTCTTTTATACAGTGACACTGACATTCAGGCATTTTCTTTTGCCACCCCTCATGCCTAGAATATTCTCCCTTCTCACCTCTGCCTGTTGGTTTCCTTGGTTTTTCCCTTGACATTCAATTCAAATGAAGTTGAGGTAAAGGGGAGGAATTGAACTTATTTTTCAAGCTATTCAAGTTCTGGGTCAGCTGAATCTTTCTACGGCAAGATGTTAATTAGGAAACTTTAATAATTATATTTTTTAACCTTTGTTTCCTGGTAAGGTTACCTTTGTAAAATTCCAGCTCTGTCTCTGCTAAAAGGAGGGAAAGTTTGCTTGTCTCCACCTAGATGGGAGCAGATATATAGCTAGAGGCCATTAGTGGTGTTAACATTGGCCAATGCAACTGCATATCTCAGGAAAAAAGATGAAAAATTTTCTTTTAAAACAATAGCAAGGCAAGGCAAGACATTTATTAAGCCACTCACTATTTACCAGGTGCTGTGCTAAGCTCTTGGGAAACAAATATAAACAGAAAGAACTATAGCCCCTACCCTCAAAGAGCTTTCATTTTGAGGGAAGAAAACATAAAAGGAGGTTGAAAGCAGGGAGGTAGAAAAGATATCCACATAAGAGCTTGATTTAAAAGTCCAGGAAGTCAGAAGGAGTCAGGAGGACAATGAAGGATGGCATTCCTGGGCAAGGGGGAAAAAATCTTGGGTAAGATGCAATAGCATCTAATTAGATGGTTTTAATTGCCCATTCCTTCTTATAGCGCATTTTTCCTTGTTTTTCATCATTAGCAGCAGTAATGACAGTGTTACAGGAAAACTTCTATAGATATGGCACAGTATATTATTTTTATTGTTTTTCAGCCATTTCAGTTGTGTCCAACTATTCGTGACCCCATTTGGGGGTTTTCCTGACAAAGATACTGGAGTGGTTTGCCGTCTCCTTCTCCAGCGCATTGTACAGATGAGAAAATTAAGACAAACAAGGTTAAATGATTTGCCAAAGGTCACCAAGATAGTAAGTGTCTGAGAGTATATTTGAACTCAAGTATTCTGGTCCTCTGTCTACTGTGCCACCTACCTGTCTATATGATAAACACTGTATAATATATCCCAAAATCACAGATGGTATTGTATGGAAGCATAGAAATTAATGCCATTATATATAGTGATATGAAGTTTTATAAAGAACCAACAAGTAATTCAGCAACCATATAATAAATATGTGAATTATATAGACTTTAACTTATATTAAAAATTTATGTAAAAGAATTTGTTTGCTTCGTAAGGTCATGAGAAAACAGTGAGCCATAGAGTCGAATGATTTTTTTGGATAGAATATATGATAAAAGAGTTCAAAGAAGCTTCTAGGTTAATGGAAGAGAGAGAGCCATGAGGTTGAGAGAAACTTCCAGGTGCTGGGCTCAGCTTGGGAGGAAATAGGATTATTGGATGAAGGTGTATAATATGTTTACTTTTGTATGGAGAATAAATCACGTTAATATCTTAATAGATCTGTGTTCTCACCTGAGTACCCCCTTCCCTGGTATAAATTTTAACTCCTTTATGCCTTGTCATTCTGTGTGATTCAAGACCTTGTTATTTCATAAATTAGTCATGAAGTATCTACCCCAGTGGTTCTCTTTGCCACTCTTCATATAATTGTCTGCACCCTGCACTCTGCTAATGCAATAGCATCTAATTAGAAACTATGACATAAGAGGAAAAGCCATGGGAACTACTCTTTCTGAGGCCATTTGGTTCCTTGAGAAATAGAGCTTCTTAAGTCATTTTGTTCAGTCTTTTTCCATTCTAAATATAGAGATTAGAGTCTCCAAACTTGTAAGTTTCAAAGACTGGGAGAGTAAATGTCTCATCCTCTGCCTCTTACTGATTCTGCCTCCACCTCTGACTTTAATTGTAAGCCACTAGAATCTGGGAACTGGAATACAGACCTGATTTGTAGTCACTGAAGCATCAAAGCCTTAAGAAACCAAATAAATAATATTTGGGAGTGACCTTCAATGACCCAGTTCATCAGAAGGACTCATCTGGAAGAAATGTTGACTTTAGACATGAACTTGATGGGATCAATATTATGTAGAAATTGAACTAAGTTAAGAGTCTAATTCCACTATACCCTCCCACTCCTAAAAATCCGAGATGGTACATTGTGAAAAATGTTTGTAAGCTTCTTATTGCTATATCTTTGAAGTAAATATCAGAAAAAGCCATTCCCCCTACCCAAAAAAGAATCTACCCAATGCTTTGGAAGCTTTCTTCGGGTTCTTTTAATATTTGTTGGATAATCAGGGTAACATTTGGACTCTCCATCTGCTATTACTTGCTCTTAATACATACATGTTCCTCCTTCTTGTTTTGATTATATATCCTTTATTCTTTTATGTCTTTTCATCTCCTTCTGGCATACAAATCATTGGGAATATTCTGCAACCCACTTTCACCCACTGCATTTATTTCTTTTGTCCTTTAAGGCCCCTGCAGTTTTGATTCTTCTGAAATCATTGTGTTCTTTAATTTGTAGCCACAGAACATAAGAAGACTATTGGTGTTAAAAGAAGGACCTTTGTGGCATGGAACGGCTTGTGATCATTGAAAATAATATGTAATTTCTTGAGTGTGATACAGCTTGTCCTCCTCCTCTTAACTTGCCCAGTACACTGTCTATATGCAATACACATCCAAGATATATATGTCCTTCTGACCAAATGTCATAATCTAACAAATACATATTGTCCACTATTTGTTGTTGTTCTTTGCTTGTTCACTTTATTTAGTCCCTGTGTATTTCCTAATTGATATCTTCTAACTGGCAATAGGTGTCACTAAGGAGAAAAAAAAACACATGTTTTTTTTGACAAATTCAAAACTGTTTGCAATGTATTTTGAAATGCAATCTTCTATGAAGTTTGTGCACATATAGGTATTATTGCTTTGTTTTTGGTTTAAAAAAACTAATAATTCAAGGATTTTTTCAAATAAAAAAATTGAAGCGTATTGATTCTCAGCAATAAAGTTAAACCTGACATACTACCTTCCAAAGTTCACCATATCGATTGATATACTTTATAAATTCTTTCTGGCTGTGAAATGTTCATTACATATAGTGTAAGTGTTCATTACATATAATGAAAAAGTTCATTCAAACCAAGCTAAACAAGGATTTCTGTTTTGATTTGGCTACTGTGATACTCTACCATATACAAAGATTTCTGAGTGGATTTTTTAAGGCAATCGGGGTTAAATAACTTGCTCAAGGTTACACGGCTAGTCATTATTTATGTGTGGGTGCTCATTTTCTGAGGCTGGATTCGATCTCGGGTCATCCCAACTCCGAGGCCGGCGCTCTTACTCACTGCACCACCTAGCCGCCCTTTGAGTGGATTTTTGTTAAAGCTATAGGTTGGTCTACCCAAGTAGCAATGCAAACACTGGACCCCAAAAGTATCTTCCTTTACTGAAGCTTCTTATCACCTTCATGAACAGTTTTGTTCAGACATTTCAATACTATTTGACTCTTTTTTACCCATTTGGGGTTTTCTTGGCAAAGATACTAGAATGGTTTGCTATTTCCTTCTCCAGCTCATTTTACAAATGAGGAGACTAAGGCAAAACAGTGTTAAGTGACTTACCCAGGATCACACAGCTACTAAGTATGTGAGGCCAAATCTGAAGTGAAGAAGGTAAGTCTTCCTGAATCCAAGCTTGGAGCTCTAGCTACTGCACCAGCTAGCTGTTCCTCTCTCCCACTCCAAATCCTCTTACATGCTGCTGCCAAAGAGATTTTTTTTATATATACAGAGCTAATCACATCATCCCCCTATTCAAGCTCCCTAATATTTCTAGGATAAAATATAAACTCCACTTAACCTTTGTAAAGCCTTTCACACCCTAAATCTAACCTATCTTTCCAGATCTAACTTATATAACTTTACTCCATTGCACTCTATAATCCGGTCAGATGGTCTTTCTGCATCACATGACATCTCATTGAGTGTCACTGTGCCCTTATCTGGCTATGCCCATAAGCCTGGACTACATTCCCTCCTCACCTCCTTTTTATAAGATTCATCTTTTCCTTCAAGTGTTAGATCAAGAAATAATCTCTATACGAAGCTTTTCTTGATCTCTTCCCACAACTTTATTTGTATTTTTCTTTCTTTCTCTCTCTCTCTGTCTCTCTCTCTCTCCATATGCTCACATGTATACATGCACACATACACATGTGTATATATACATATGCATATATATGTGAATATGTGTGTATGTGTATACATATGTGTACGTATACATATGTACACCTATATATTTATGTTATATATATGTAATGCCCCATGGAGTAGGGGTTGCCTCCTTCTTTGTATTTTTAACACTAACACCTGTGCCTATTACAAAGTAGGCATTTAATGAAAGCTTGTTGATTGACTGAAGAAGGTTACATTCATGGTAGGGAGGCAGAAATAACATATATGATGCAATTAGATAACAATTAAGTGACAAACTGTAATTATTTCTGATCCTAAGTGAAGTGTCCCTGACCACAGGTCTGGCAATCTATCCACACTACCACCTAGCAGTTAAGGTGAAGGAAAACCCTGAAAGACAGAGTGTCTGTGTAATAAATCAGTTTATTAATTAGGCTAGTTGGTAATCAATATATGGTCAGTGGCTTCTTTCTGTAACCAAAGACCTCAAGGGAGACCCTGAAATGGCTAAAATCCTTCCTACAAGGGAATTTCCCTGACAAGTGAAATCAACCTTGATTAGTGGACAGCTAATGAGGAGGTAGGCTAAAAGTCTACAAGTCCTCCTGCCGAGAACATTTCTTATCATAAGACTCAACAATCTCCAGCAATCTGGACAGGGGAAGCAATTTCTATCTGGACTTCTCTAGTTATTTTCTCCTTTATGAGCTGGGATACCTTTTAAACTCTGATGGAGGAGGACAGGGGTTCCTTTTCCCAAAATAAAGGTTCATTCAGACTGGATTTTGTTTACACTCTAAATAGAAATTGGGTTTCATGAGATCATGCCCATTTTCCTTGACAGCTAGGAGCAATCTCATCAATAAGTCATGATCCTTCAGAGACTGACCTTAAGAGGAATTGGCCCTTTACAGAAACTGAAGGAGAAAAGGTGGATCACAATTAATAATTAGTTATTAGTATAATATTACTTTCTCTCACTGCCCTGAACAGCCATTATCAACTGTCTAAAAGCTGACTGTGTAAGGTTTCATAACCCCTATGTTTGTCCCCCAAAGCAGACCAGTCTGAAGAGAAGAGATTGTAAGAAGAGGCTGGAGTGCTCTTACTCTCAGGGAGCAAAAAAAAAGGGGGGGGGATTAACTCCTTTTTTTCTCTAAGTTGTTACCTTCTTTTAGAAAAGGTGTTTGGACCTAAAGTAGACTGTCATTATCTGACTGCAACATTCACTTACAAGATTCATTTGCATTTAAATTAGAAACCTGATTCTTTGTACCAATTAGATACAACCATATGGAGCAACATATAAATCCTTCTCATGTTACACTCAGGGTATAATCCTTTACTAGGGCAATTCTAGAGATAAGGTTATTGGTCTCATATTCAGAAACTATAAAACTTATTTTATAGTCATGACATCAAAAACATCCAAGAGAAAAGCAGTCAATTAATCCAACCCCTCAACATTTTTTCCCCTGCATCAAGAACAACTCTAGTACATTGATCGGAATGAGAAACTTGTTGATTTTAATTTGAGGCAAATTTAATATTTGCATTTATAACCTGTGAAAAGTAGTTAACATTCACCCAGTGATCCCATTACTGCACATATATCTCAAGGAGGTCAAGGCTAGAAAATAAGGCATAGTAATTAAACTTAGGATTTTATTGGTAGAAAGAGTATTTCAATGGATCTTCCCTTCTCAATGTATATCAGCACCTTCTCTGAAACTTAGTGTATTCAAGAGTTCCTCAAAAGATTGACTGAGATGTTAAGTGACTTGCCTGCATCACTCAGCCAGAATGAGGCCAACCTTCCTAGACCCAAAGCCAGCTCCCCAGTCACTTAAACCTGGCAAGGCAACCTCTTTGTTGAAGTATTATTGTACAGTAAGAAATTATGACTATGGGGGAAGCTAGGTGCCACAGTGAATAGAGCAGCAGCCCTGGAGTCAGGAGGACCTGAGTTCAAATAAGGGCTCAGACATTTGACATACTTAGTAGCCATGTGACTTTGGGCAAGTCACTTAACCCCAACTGCCCTCCAAAAAGCAAAAAAAAAATTATGACTATGAGTATTAAGAATATGGGCAAGCTTTTGTTTGAACTTATGTAAAGCAAACAAAAATTCAAGCCAGGAGAAAAATAAATGCACTAACTATAATAATGTAAAAGAAAACGACACTCAAAAATAACTGAATTCAGATGGTCAGAAAAGGCCCATTATTGGCTCCAGAGGCCAGATGATAAACCACATTTCCTGCCTTTTTGCTTGAATGGGAGGTCAAGATGCTGAATGTCACATGGAGATACATACTTAATTAACATGGCAGTTGGTTTCTCCTAATTGTTTTTCTTCATGACTAGGAATTAATGAAAAAGGGGTGGATTTTGGTAAATATCCTATTAGAAAATGAATAAATGAATGAGTAAATAGATGAATAAAAAACAAATAAATGGCATCGTTACACTTTTTTTTCCTTTAATTTGTTGTTGCTGTTTCTGTTGTTGCTGTTGTTTTGAAACTGGGTCTCCCTACGTTGCCAAAGCTCAAAGTACAACAGTATTCACAGGCTCAGTCACAGTACTGATTGGAATGGGAAACGGACTTTCTTTGTTTTTGAACTATGTTGGCTTGCTCCTCCTTAGGCATGCAGGTGGCTCCCTGTTCCTGAGGGCTCACCATATTGGGATGGATTTAGGGCAAACACCTGATGAGCCCCACTGCAGCTCAGACTTCCTCAACTGAAGCAGTCCACTGGCCTCTGCCTCTCCAGCAACAGTGTATATGGCACCCATGTCTAGCACTAAGACTTTTAAACTTATTAAAAATTGTTAGAACCTTCGATAATTTCAATAGGTGGTTGAAAAAAGGCAAAGAAAGGGTGCTTTAATTTAAAATGATCCACATAAAATAACCTAGAACAGTCATTAATACCCCCTAAAATAGGATAGATTACTATTATATATATTTCATATGGGTCTTTATCACTGTTTGACAAATTTTAAATTCATTTAATTATGGCTTTTATTTTTCACATCCATCCTTAACACTGCATTAAAACAGATTTTGAGTTCTAATTTGAATAATTATTGTTTAGTTGTTTTCAGTCATGTCTGACTGTGTGACCCCATTTATGGTTTTCATGGCAAAGATACTAGTATGATTTGCCATTCCCTTCTCCAGCTCATGTTACAGAGAAGGAAACTGAGGCAAAAAGGTTAAGGGACTTGCACAGAGTCACGCAACTAGTTAGTGACTGAGGTCGTATTTGAACTCAGGTCTTCCTGACTCTGGGTCTAGCACTCTATCCATCACTCTATTTGGTGTTCTAATTATTTTGTCTATATGCCTCATTTTTGTAAGTTTCTTGAGGGCAAGGCCTTCACTGGTGTGTGTGTGTGTGTGTGTGTGTGTGTGTGTGTGTGTGTGTGTGTATGTGGGGGGGGGAGGGGTTGCTTCTCTTACCTACAGAGATGAGTGAAATGCATTATACATAAAAATTTCCTCAGAATGTTTTTTCTTCAGGAATTCAGCTGTAATATTTATAAGGAGAAAAAAAGGAACTAAATGTGTAGTCATAGATAGGATCATGAGATTTAGAGCTGAAAGATATCTTAAAGTTTATCTAGCACAAGTCATTCATTTCATAAGTAAAGATCATGAGACAAAATGAGAGAAATTGACATTGTCCAAGGTCAGATGGGTCGTAAGTAGTAGAATCAGGATTTAAACCCAAAGATGATGTTTATTTAAAAATATTTGAGTAAAAGCAGGGACTTGCTTGAGATCTTCCCCAAACCACTCCATATACCTGTAAAAATTACTCTAAACAAATTCTAGAGCAGTAGATCCCACAAAAAGACAGAGTAAAACAAACTGCCAGCCCAAAGCAACTTTTATGGTCAATGGGAAAGCTCTGTTGCACCAGACTGGGAGAGGAACTCAGACCAGTGTGGGCTGTGCCAGCATAGATCCAGCCCCAGCAAACCCAGAACAAGATTCAGGGAACTGAATCACTGGCACCTGAGGCACTTTCCAGACTTCTCAATCCACAAATGCCAAAAACAACATTGAAGGGCAGCAGGAAAGGTCTGTCAGACCAGCCCTGGCCCCAGCATAGCCTTGGGATGAGACTGGTGGCAATGATGGCAGCTGCAGCAGTGATGGTGGCAGAAGCTGATTCCAGAGCTCTCAGCCCACAGACAGTAAGGGGATAGAACAACTAATCAGAAGGAGATTACAGGGATCTCTTTGCTGGCACTGAGGCAGAATTCTGTTGCTTTGCCCATACTTGGATCTAGGTCACAATCCAGGTGGAGGTCCTGGGGTGAGAAAGAGCACTGGCAAAGCAGAGCCCATGGCAGCAGTGGAAAGGAAACCCTTCTCACAGTTCCTATGGTGGGAAAGAGTGTTTATGGTCACTCACTGACCAGAGCACAGACCAGGAGAAGAGTAAACATTTCTCCTTAGATCATAACACTTTAGAAGAGAATGAGTGAACATTACTCTCATCAGAATTGGTTTAAGAAGGGAATAACATACACATTCAATTGGGTCTGGAAATCTTACTTACTCTATAGGAAAGTGGTAGGAAGAGGATAAGTGGCAGGAAGTGAAATAAGGGAGGGTAGGTTTGGGGAGGGGGGTAATCAGAAGCAAACACTTTTGAGGAGGGACAAGGTCAAAGGAGAGAATAGAATAAATGTCAGGTGGGAAAGGATAGAGGGAAATATAGTGTTTCACAACATGACTATTATGGAAGTATTTTCCGTGACTACACATGTACAACCTATATCAAATTGCTTGCCCTTTCAATGAGGGGGTGGGGGGAGGGAAGGCAGTCTGAGTATGGATGGGTGGGGATCAAGGAAGGGAGAGAATTTGGAACTCAAAATTTTAAAAAACAAATGTTAAAATTTTTTTACATGCAATTAGGCAATAAGATACACAGGCAATAGAGTATAGAAATCTAGCTTACTCTACAGGAAAATAGAAGTGGAAAGGGATCAGAGAAGGGGGAGGGGTGAAGAAGGGAAGGAAGTTTGAGAGAAGGAATAATCAGAATGCATGCCATAATGGGGTGTGGATGGGGAGACGGGAGACTGTAGTGCCAACAAAATATTCACCTTGCCAAGGGCAACTGTGAATATGCTGGTATAGTTTTCAATCATGAAAAATATAACAGACTCTCCATGTATGAAACAGAAGCAAAACATTTATTCAGACACCAGAGAGCCAAATCTCAACATCAGGAAACTAAATCCATCATAGCAACAAAGAAGTTAATACAACATAGCACAGCAGGGAGCCACACCATCTATTACCCTTCCCACAAACAAATGCTCACAAACCTAGCTGTCACAGCAGGGGAAAACCATACACTCACAAACCTAACTATCTCCTTGGGTGCATCCTCTCCCTCCATCTCTAATTGCTCTCACTCCCAGCCTCCTGTGGGTTCTGCTGCATCCTTCAGCAAGCTCCTCCCTCCACAGACTCCATGTGATTACATTTGGCCCATTAAGGTGTAGAGAAGATCTTCAAATTCCCTTAGGCCTACTAAGGGACAAGGGATATCTTCAAATCTCCATTACCATTACAGAGAGATGGGGAAAGAAATTCGGAACCCAAAATATTGTGGAAGTGAATGTCAAAAAGTAAAAATAAATAAATAAATGGGGGGGGGGACAAAGAAAAATAAGAAAATATTTTTAGTGATAGTCTCCCCATTGCCTGAATTTCCACCTATATTCCTTCTTATACACTCAACCAAAGAACCATCACTTTTAACATGTTATTCTTTTAAAGAGGAAAAGGTAGAAAAGGGAAAAAAATCAACAAAAACAATCAATATTTTTGGGGGGGGAGATATTGTAACATGTACAATACTCCACACCCACAGACCCTTTAACTTCTACATAGAAACTGGTGTTTGACTATTGTTGGTGGAGTTGTGAACAGAACCAACCATTCTGGAGAGCCATTTGGAGCTATGACCAAAGGGCTACAAAACTGTGCATACCCTTTAACCCAGCAATACAGCTTCTAGGTCTGTATCCCAAAGACATCATAAAAATGGGAAAAGGACCAACATGTACAAAAATATTTATAGTAGATCTTTTTGTGGTGGCCAAGAATTGCTAAATGAGGGGATGCCCATCAGTTGGGAAATGGCTGGATAAGTTGTGGTATATGAATGTAATGGAATACTATTGCTATAAGAAATGATGAGCAGCTGGACTTCAGAAATCCTGGACTTACATGAAATGATGCTGAGTGAAGTGAGCAGAACCAGGAGAACCTTGTATATGGTAACAGCTTCATTGTGTGGTGACTGACTTTGATAGACTTACCTCTTTCAGCTATGCAAGGATCTAATATACCAAAAGACTCATGATGGAAAATGCTGTCCACATTCAGAGAAAGAACTATGGATTTTGAATGAAGATCAAAGAATACTATTTGTTCTCTTTTTTTTTCTTTTGTTGTTTCGTTTTGTTTCTTCTTTCTTGTGCTTCCTCCTATTGGTTCTAATACTTCTTTACAACATGACTAATGTGAAAAGATGTTTAATATCAATGTTTATGTAGAGCCTACATCAGATTGCATGCTGTCTTGGAGAGGAAGGAGTGGAGGGAAGGGGAGAAAATTGAAATCTTAAAAGCTTATAGAAGTAAATGGTGAAAACTAAAAATAAATAAATTTAAAAATAAAAGAAATTGAAGTTTTGGGTTTTTTTTAAACATATCTCATCTTTGGGGCCAATTTTGTTCTTTGTAATTTTGCAACACTCTCTCTGAACTGTTTTGTAATTGTTCTTTCCATTTACCTCATTGTAGTCATGATTTACAGTTTTCTTAGCTCTGCTTACCTTACTTTAGCAAAACTAAGTTTTTCCAAGCTTCGCTGTATCTATCATTTATCTTTTCTTAAAGTATAGTAATGTTACATTAAATACGTTTACCACAATTTGTTTAACCATTCCTCAATTGGTTGATATCTATTTTTTCCAATTCTTGGCTACCACCAAAAGTGTTTTGGTATATGGTATATTTGGTATTTTAGAAATGGCCTCCTTGGACTAGATCTAACAATGGAATTTCTCAATCAAAGGATAGGACATTGGCTACTTTATATAATTCGAAATTGCTTTCTAGTATTGAAATAATTCATTGGTCAACTAATAATGCATTAGTGTGCCTATCTTTTTACAACCCCTCCAACATTGATTCTTCCCATCTTTTGGCTTCTTTGCTAATTTGCAGCATGTGAGGTGAAACTTCAGGGTTGGTTTGATTTTTATTTTTTTACATGCTTATTAAAAGTTTATGATTCCCGGGGGCGGCTAGGTGGCGCAGTGAGTAGAGCGTCGGCCCTGGAGTCAAAAGGACCTGAGTTCAGATCCGGCCTCAGACACTTAACGCACACACAAACAAAAACCTAGCCGTGTGACCTTGGGCAAGTTACTTACCCCCAATTGCCCTCCAAAAGGCAAAAAAAAAAAAGTTTATGATTCCCCTTCTGAGAACTATTAATATCCATTGAATACTTTTTTTTCTATTTGGAAATATTTTATTTTAACATAATTCTATTAGTTGTATCTCTACATCTTTATAATGGACTATTCTATTCCCCCTTTGAAGGATAAAACCTGTGATTTTATGAAAAACCAGCTATTCAGGAATATTACTGAAAAGAATTCTTAAAATAAGAGGCTAGGATAAATGTCTCTAAATAACCAGGAATCCAAGACTCTATGTTTCAATGTATCTGTTCTTTTCTTGGATTATCATTTTAAATTTGCACCATCGAAAAACAAAGTATCACATTCCATACTTCATGCTTGGTCCTACTGTAATATTTAGGGATATAAGATATATTCTATCTTTCCAACTAATCAGAGACATATAGGTCGCTTAGACATTTCCTAATTTGGCATTGATTGGCACTAATTTTTGTTAAAAAATTAGCATTGTGGAAATAAAATAAGAGAGGGTTATTTTTAACACATTTCTAGTTCTGTATGCTTTGTGGCCTATCTACAAATATCATCTACAACTTTAAGCAGCCTAAATTGGAGAGAAAAAAATTTCCAACATATGTTAGTACATTTTCTATTTCTATAGACCATGTATATAAAAACAGAAAATGTTTCTGTTTATTCTATAAACATATAGAGGTTACATATGTATATACTTACTGTATACTATACACATATATATGAAAAATCTGATCCCATTATTGTTTCATCCACTTATATTTAGAAAGTAAACTCTTTTTAAACATTTCATCATTTTCAAATCTCAGCATATCTGGTAGTTCCTTCACTTTTGTTTACAAATATACTTACATGTACCCCCATGCTAAAAAATGTCAAAAGAAAAAAAAGTCTTTTCATTTGACTCTCTCATCCTTCAAGTTATTTTCCTATTATCTTCCCCCTTTTCATAGCAAAACTTCTAGTGGAGGAGAACAAGAGATGAGGAACTGTATATACTTACTGTCATTTCTTTCTCTCCTCCAAGTCACTTTTCAAATTGTTGCTATCTGGCTTATGACTTTATTTCTCAAATGAAATCTTTCTCACCAAGGAACCATTAATCTCGATCTCTTTTTGTCACAATCATCCAATTGCCAAACCAAATGGCTCTTTCTCGTTGTTTGTCCTTCTTGCCCTCTGTAGCTTTTGACACTGATGATCACACCCTCCTCTTGAATGAATAAATGACAAAAGAAAAATTTATTGTTTATTACATCCAAAGAAGTGTTCCAAGTGATGAAAATGCAAAAAGAAATGATCACATTCCCTATATTTAGGGAGTTCACATTCTTATTAGGGAAATAACATATGTTGAAGGTTTTAGCAAATAGAAAAGTCCCATGATCCTTAAGAAGCAGTTAGTATTTGATGTTGAATCATTTAATAGTGACAAGAACTTTGCTGAGTCTTGGTTAGGAATAGCTGCCGCACATACAGGAGTCACATCTCCACAGGAGTTATTATCCCAATGGATGGTTTCAAAGGCAAGGCTAGAAGTTAAATTTCAGATGAGGAGTATGCCTCAAATCTCAGGGACCTTAGACTTACCTCCCAATAAGTAGAAGTTGGTCAGCAGCTGGTGCTGGTAGTGGGGAAGAAATTAAAGAACATTACTCATTTCCAGAGAAATTTCTACCTTCAATGATGACTGTCAGCCCCTGAATGGAATGAAGACAAGTGGTGTGGAAGACAATGTCCTTTTCAAGTCTCTTGAGTTCAAGATCTTAGCCTATTTCCATCAGTGTCTGAGGGAAAATGGCGGTAAGGTGGTGGCAGTGTTTTCTTCCTTGAGATCTTTTTTTTTTTTTTTTGCTTCTGCTCTCCCTTGGTTTTCCTAATACCTTTCTATTTGACCTTTCTCTATCTCTTTTCCTGGAAACAAAACTCCCCATGCTTGTTTGGAAGCCAGGTTACACCTGACATGTATCCCCTTTTCCCCTCTTGCCTCATAGAATACCAGGCTTGTTTCAATGTTCAATACAAGTGTGG
This sequence comes from Gymnobelideus leadbeateri, assembly GCA_011680675.1. Taxonomy (NCBI): domain Eukaryota; kingdom Metazoa; phylum Chordata; class Mammalia; order Diprotodontia; family Petauridae; genus Gymnobelideus; species Gymnobelideus leadbeateri. Next base: position 134,737 of record WOXC01008524.1, read on the forward strand.
CTTCCTAAAGGAATCCCATCCTTATCCCTACAATTGCAAAAATCCGCCCTGTTTAAATTACTTTTTATTTGTTTTATAGTTTACTTTTCTGTATACATGTTGTTTTTCCCTAATAGAATGAAAGTGCTTTGCTGGAAGGGACTATTCCGTTTTTGACTTGTCATGGGACAATATCAAGTACACAGTAGGCACTCAATAAATAATCATTGTATTTTGAACAAATTCTATATTCAGTACAAATTAGAGTTGAGTTATTTCATCTCTCCAGGAAAAGACTTAGATTTCCCTACATTCCTGTTCAAAGAGTTCAGATTTTTAATTTATGTAGAATTTCCCACATTTGTGGATCAAGATTTGACTCTGGTGTCAGCAAGACTTAGATTCATATCTTTGTCTCTGATACAGACTGTGTGATTACAGGTAAATTATTCAATCTCTCAGTGTCTTAGGCAACTCTACATCTGTAAGTAATATGAGTTCCCAATCTGTATCTGTAAAGAAAGTTGCCATCCAGAGAGCTCTCTATATCCATGAAATCAAAGATAATTCCCCTACCAAAAAAAAAAAATCCATTTATAATTATCACTCTGAGTCTCCTTCAAGTTCTACCAACAGAATGAGACTTATAAAAATGTATCATCTCTTCTTTAAGAGAAAAAAATTAATTTGGCCCTGGTTTAAATCCCATATAACTTCTAGGATGGAATCATATTAACAACAATTATTGACTGGTGAGGTGGTTGTTTTTTATTAAGGTTAATATGCAACTGAAGTTATCAGTTATATGTATTTCACTCTGGTTATAAGAATGTTTTAATATCATGGAGGTATAGGATATCTGTTCATTAGATTAAATATATACACAAAAAAGCAAGACTTTGAGACCATAATGACACAGGCTGGGTATCGTAAGTGTGCTTTGTAAAGTTCTTTGTTAGTCTGTTTTCCAGATAGATTGCCTTTAGACTATGTTATGTGATAAAAGAAGGGTAGTTTAGAAACTATTAGAGGAAGATTAAGCTTTAGGAACAATGATACAAAGCAGAGATTGGAGTGGGAGGAATGAACAAAAGTGGAACTATTAAAGAAAATGAGATGGGGAGGAGGAGAAAGTGAAAGGAAAACAATATTTGTAGGTAGGAGCTGAATAATAGCAGAGAAATTTGAAATGCCAGTTTGAAATCACACAGTCAGAAGATGTATGCCTTTAATTATATATATATATATATATATATATATATATATATATATATATATGCTATAGCAGTTGTAATATCTCTTATTGTTTACACATATTCATCTGTCCCTTTTCATCTCAAGACCCCAACTCTTTGTGCTCCCTATTACTAAATAACAACATCCCCTATTTTGCAGAGATGATTAAGGCTATCCAGTTGAGATTCTTTAATCACCTCCTCAGCTAGGTGGCACAGTGAATAATGATCTGGTCCTGCACTCAGGAAGACTCATCTTCCTGAGTTCAAATTTGACCTCAGATACTGTAATGGAAATGCAAATTTAAAGATCTTCCCTGACCCTAGGCCCTTTGTTAGGATTGAGAACCTTCCTTGACTTGAAAATATACTTTCCCCCTAATACGCTGAATGTGGTCACATGGAGTCTGTGATAGGAGGCTGGGTTTTCAGGAATGACCACACCTAGATGCTGTGTGATTGGGCAGTGGCTCAAGAGGGTTGTTACATTCTCTGAACCTGGAGAAGGCTATATAATCCCTGATGTGAGGCTTTGCTTTGGGGCTCACTTTGAGAAGTGTTGTGTGATTTGACCCGATGAGACTCTGGGCAGCCATTGAGAGCCCCTGGGCTTTGAAAACCCAGATGTTGATGCTTCCCTCTCTGGTAACTGTGATTTGGTATTGATGCAAAGGTTGAACAGTTTGGAAACCTGTCTACTTGATCTGTTTGTTTCTCTGTCTTGTAAGTTCTGTCTGTATACTTTGAAATTCTGGGTGCTGACCTTTTTCCCCTGAACTAGGTAAACAATCTATGTTTGATGGATTAAAGTGAGCTTGTTAACCTATTTTGAGTTGCTTTCCTTTAGAAAGGCAGATCTAAGAACATGAGTTGGCAGCCACCCTGGGGATATTGGGTGCTTGCCGCTACAGATATTTAGAAGCTATGAGACCCTGGGAAAGTCACTTAACCCTGTTTGACTCCGTTTCCTCATATGTAAAATGAGTTGGAGAAGAAAAATGGCAAAACATTTCAGTATCTTCACGAAGAAAACCCCATATGTTGTCACAAAGAATCAAGCACCACTAAACAACAACAAATTCATTTATATTACTTATTTTCTTAACCTCTCTTCCTTTCTTCTGATTTTAGAGTAAGAGCTGATGCTTCTTCTCAAATTCAACCCCAGTATCTGTGCATTGTAGCCTACACATGCCTATCTCTTCCCTTCTTTCTGTCTTCTTGGCACGTTCATATTTCCTGCTGGTCACGTAACAACATGTTATTAAAGTTTTGCTTATTTCATTTAAAAAATATTATTTCCCTTTAATACATCCTCAAACTATCATCTTCATTCTCTTCCCCCTCGTTGAGAAACCAATGAAAAATGTAGTCTCCCCTTCTTCACCACCCACCACTCATTCCTTAGTACCCTGCCCTCTGGATGTCATTTCCTATCACCCTCTTGATACCAATCTCTAAAAAAACATCACATTCTTCTTACTACATTTAATAGTCTTTTCTCAGTCCCTTATTAGGCTCTGAAGCATTTGGTACTGCCACCTCTTCCATGATATCCTGTAATGTGTCAGTCACTCTACTGTTTCTCTTCCTAAGCATACTTTGTTTCCTTAACTGGCTCCTTCTTCTTCTTCTTCTCCTTAAATATGAATGGCCCTCGGGACTCTGTCCATGGCCCTCCTTTCTGTCTCTATTCTTCAGAGGTTGCTCATAATAAGAAAAAGCTGAGTTCAAATCCTGCTTCAGTACTTAGTTAAAATGTTACTGTAGGCAAATGACTTAACTTCAGGCTAACTTTTCTCAGCAGCAAAATGTTTAATCATTGCATCTATCTTGCAGGGTTATTGTGAGAATCAAATAAGATAACATACGTAAAGGGTTTTGCAATCCTTAAACAGCTACATAAATGTTACTTATTATCATTATACACTTATCCATTCCCATCATTTCAAATATCACTTCTACATAGATGACGTGCAAAACTTTGTCTTCCCTGAACCTTTCCTCAGAATTCTTCTCTCTCTCTCTCTCTCTCTCTCTCTCTCTCTCTCTCTCTCTCTCTCTCTCACACACACACACACACACACACACACACATACACATCATCATCATCATGATGTCCAACCAACAACTAAAAGTCAACATATCTAAACACAAACTTAATAAAATTCATCAAGCCCCATCCCCCATTTCTTAACTTCTCCATTTTTATCAATGCTACCATAACCATCCTAGTTAAACAGGCACAAAAGTTAAATCATCTTTATTCTTCTCTCTTCCTTACTTCCCCAGTGTTCACCATTTTGTAATAATGAAAAGAGTGCTGCTTTGGGAAAATGAGCAGGGAGTTATATCTTGGTTGAAATTTTGTCTCTGATCTACATACATATATATAATTGAACACCAATTGTGTCAAGATGGGCACTAACTTAATCAGGTTCACTTCTGTGAACCAGTTTCCTCATCTATCAGTATACTAGAAAGGGCAATGAATTGGAGTTGAGAATATCTGAGTTAAAAAGTCATTAAAACTCTCTAATTCTTTATCTGTAAAATATAAATAATAGTCCTTATATAATTGTTGTAAGGAAAACTCTTTCATAATCTTTATAGTGCTTCATACATTTTACCTATTGCTATGTAAGTGACCAATTGCCAAACCTTGTCACTTCTGCCTCCAAAAATTGTTCTCATTGCTTTTTTTTTTTTGCCTTTTGGAGGGCAATTGGGGTTAAGTAACTTGCCCAAGGTCACACACGGCTAGGTTTTTTTTTTTGTTTGTGTGTGTTAAGTGTCTGAGGCCTGATCCAAACTCAGGTCCTTCTGACTCCAGGGCCGGCGCTCTATTCACTGCACCACCTAGCCACCCCTTTCTCTTGCTTTTCCATTTCCACCATAACTTCCTTGGTTGAGGTCACCTGTTGCCAGAGATGTTATCTATTTAAATAAATTTCCTAAATAATATTTTTTTCTCTTATCTCTCATCTTTCATATATATTATTTACATAGTTGTCTGACGAATCTGAGTATCTTTCTAACCACCTAACTCTTCTGTTCAAAAGCTTTTAAGTAACTCATTTCCTGCTTTAAAAAAAAAAAATATATATATATATAAACTCCTTATCTTGACATTTGAGGTCTTCCACAATCTGATTCTAATTCAACCTTCAAACTAATGGAATGCACTTCTTTTCCATCAAGGCCCAATTCAAGTATCACCTCCTTAGCAAATGCTTCTCTAATTCCTTCATATGAAAGCTCTCCCTCTTGTCTCATCTTTCTTATAACCCCATTTTTATATCTCTCTTTTGCTGCCATCATTTTCTACCATGTATTATATCTGCCTTTATCTCTGTATCTTAAGCTAAGTGTATACTGAACCCAAATGCAATTTCACAATATGAAGAAATCTAATCAATGAGGTAAAAAAGTATTAAATGTAAACAAACTACAAAAAATTATCAAACATAGATGCAGCAAGGATATACAAGAGATGTAGCTCTATATATCCTTATGCACTTAGTTATAACAGTCTTGAAAAGCTAACCTATCTTATTGATACTGGTTTATATAAGGTACCTCAAAAAGTAGGCCTTGGTAAACTTAGCCTATCCCCCATCAGGATCTCCATGAGAAAGGGCTATATATCTTCTCTGCTAGCTAATTCATATAGTGAATAGAGTGCTGGACCTCAATTCAAATCCAGTCTCAGACATTTACTAGTTTGTGACCTTGACCAAGTTACTTAAGCTCTGCCTGCCTCAGTTTCCTCAATTGAAAAATTGAGATCATAATAATAACTACTTCCTGGGGTTGTTATAAGGATCCCATGAGATAATATTTGTAAAATGCATAGCACAATGACTGGCACATAGTAGCTAAATAATAAAACCTTGTTCCCCTCCTTCTTTCCTTGCCTTTCCCTACTCTATTCATTAATTTTCAATTGCTAAAGTCATTGAACTTAAATAGTTCCTTAGACCCAAAGGTTTTGGCAGAAAGACTAACACCTAAAACATCCATCTATTTATCCTCACCTCCTTGTAGGCAGACATCCGATCTTATTTTATCTTTGTAGCTCCAGAACCTCGCCCATGGTGGGTGCCTTGCTTAGTATAGTAGATGCTTAAGAAATGTTGTCTTGTTTTTTTCTCACTTGAGTTTCTCTTTCAAGAGTGCAGCAATGTGAGCAGATTATGTGCACAGAAAATGGTGACTTGGAAATTAACTGGTGAACTAGAACTCAGTGGCTCTATATTCTAATCCAAGCTTGTATGACCTGATATCAGAAAGGGACAAATCAAACATTCCTCAGTTTAGTGAATGTTGCTTCATTTATCTCTTTTTGAGAAAAACAGTGTATCATATCAAATATTTTACAGTTTATATCTCCATAGGGGTAGCATATTTTAAAGGGGTATTTTTCATTTTAAAAATATTTAAACAGAGCTGAAAAGGAATCCTAGGAAGAAAAGTTACAAGAAACAAGAGTTTCAAAATTCTCAGATTAAAGAGGAAATATTGCCAACAACAAGAAAAAATATTTCACAATAAAAACAATTTCACAAGACCTTTCAGATTCTACACTAAAAAGCCATAGGTCTTGGAACATTACATTTTGAATAGCAAAAGAGTTGGGATTGCATCCAAGAATAACTTATTTAGCAAAGTTGACTGTAAATCTGAATTTAAAAAATAGACATTTGATGAACTGAAATACTTTCAGGTACTTGTAACCAAAAGACCAGAACTCAATGGAAAATTTTATATAAAAGGTCCAGAAGAATATGAGGCGATCATTAAAGACTAATATGAGGCACTGATTAAGGTCAAACTGCTTACCTGTGATATATAAAAATATCTCAAACTTACCATTACTAAGGCAGCTTGAAAAAAATGTTGGGGCTGAGTTGTATATGATGACATGATTCTAAAAAAAAAAAACACAATTGGGTAGAAAACATTAAAAGGAGAAATTATCTCATAAACATATGGCAGGAAAGGAAAACTAATAGAGAGGGAGCAGGTTGGGAAAGGGGGCTGGAAATATTAGAACCTTTCTCTCATCTGGGTGGAAGAGGAAACAAAAGTACATATTAGAGGTTTAGAATTCTTCTGAACTTTGAGAGAGATGAGAAATCTGGGTGTTAGGGTGGGGAGGGAACCTTTAGAAAGGGATATTGATTGAGATTAGAAGGATGAGGTAAATAGATAAGGGAGGTTCTTTCAGAAGGGAATGTAAAATGAGGAATAAGGGGGTTAGGGGAGAAGATAAGATAACAGAGATAAAGAGAAAAGAGAGGCTGAGAAGGAAAACAGTGAGTAAAAGTAAGATGGAGAGAAATTTGTAAATAGTAATTATAACTTTGAATGTGAGTGGGATGAACTCACCCACAAAATGAAAATGGATAACAGAATGAAATAAAAATCAGAATCAAACAATATGTTGTTTACAAGAAACACATTTAAAAAGGAGAGATACACATGGAATTAAAATGGAGGGTTGGAATAGAATTTATCATGCCTTGGCTACTGCAAAAAAAGTGGGGTAGGAATTATGATCTCAGACAAAGTTATGATGAAAATAGATATAATTAAGAGAGATATACAGCGTAACTACATTTTTATAAAAGGTACCACAGACAGTAAAACAATATCAATACTGAACCTATATGCACCAAATACTATAACATCTAAATTTTTAAAAGAAATGTTAAATGAATTATAAGTGAAGATAGGTACTAGTATTATAATATTTAGGGGACTTGAATACCATTACTTGATCTATTTCTAAAGATTATTAGGGAAAAAAGAAAAGAACCTATGTGTTCTAGAATGTTTCTAGCAGCTCCCCATGTGGTGACAAAGAATCAGAATTTGCAGGGATGCGGTCAACTGGGGAATGGCTGAACAAATTGTGGTATATGATTGAGATGGAACACTACAGCACTGTAAGATGGGATGAGCTCCATGATTTTAGAAAAATGACTTACACAAAATAATGAAGAGCAAAATGAGCAGAACTCATTGTATATAGTAATAGCAATATTGTTTTAAGAAGGACTTTTGATGAATAAATAATTTTGTCTATTATACATACCCAAATTAACTATAAAGTGTATGTGAAGAAAGATGCTATCTGCATCCAGAGAAAAACTGACAAATGGAAGTATGTATAGAATAATTTTACATATATACCTATTTGAGTCTAATAGTAACTATCTCTAGGATGGGACAGGAGGGAAGAAAAAAAGAAATTTATATGAAATTACAACTTTGTTGTATATTTGAGAGAAATGGCTAGTTGTGCATAGGAGATTTGCAGTTTCATGAACAATCATCTTTTTATTGCACTGTTATGTAAATACTTGTTTTACTCCATAAATTAAATTTTAAAAACACATTCTCATAAAAATAAATGAATGAATGAAACTATTCAGTAATAATATCATGCAGAATATGGGATGTTCCATCATTACATTATCTTTGGCAAGTAAGATGATTTTTTTCCCAATTAAAATCCAATAAATCTTCATTAAATACCTCCTTTGCTCCAGGAACAATGTAAGTTCTGGAGATACAAAAAATTAGCCTGTCAAAGAGTTTATATTCTACTGAAGAGAGAACAGCATCTAACAAATAAGAAACTAGAAAAGAAACTCAAGGTATTTTGTGAGAAACATTAGCTAGGAAAATCTAGAAAGGTGTCTTGTAGAAGGATGGCCCTTGGGACAAACACTGAAGGGAACAAAGAATTCCAAGAGTTAGAGATGAGGAGAGAGCAGACTCTAGGAATGAGACTTGAAAAAAGAAAATGGCATACTCTATAAAAGAGCCATCAGGTGGACTGTATTGACTAGAAGGCAGAGTGTGTAAAAGGGAGCTATATAAAATAAATCTGAAAATATAATTTAAATCCAGATTGTGATTAGCTTTAAAAACCAAAATGAGAATCAATAATAAGGGAGCACTGGATCTTCAGGAATGGGAAAGAGACATGGTCAAATCTATGCTTTAGGAATATTAGTCTGGTAGCTGGATGGAAGATGGGTTGGAATGGGAATGAGACTTGAGTTAAGGAGACCAATTATGGGACAATTTCAGTAGTTTATATGAGAGGTGATACAGGCCTAACACAGTGTGGTACCTTTTCTTCCATATTCAATGAAAGGAATGGATTGTAAAGATGTTGCTAGGTAAAAGTGAAGAGCTTAATTTAAGGAGGTGGATATCATATTCTATTGAGAGAGAATGGAATGGATGGAAAATGTGTTGGAAAGGTAAAATCAATGATCCCTGGCAATTAATTGAATAAGGGAATGAATGTGTCAAGGATAAAAGAGTTTAAAGATGATATCACATTTGAAAACCTGGGTGACTGGTCTTGTCCTTGAAAGAAATAAGGAATTTAAGCTCATGATTGGGATAAAGGAGAAAGATGGAAGGTTATGCTTTGAACATCTCTCACTTTAAAATGTCTTAAGAGATTTTAAATAAACAGTTGTGATATGGGACTGGGGCTTAATAGAGAGATAAAGAGAGGATTTGGAAATCATTTTCATAGAAATGGTAGTTGAATCCATGGATCATGTTGAGACGAGCAAGGAGAGACAGAGACAAAGACACCGAGATGTGGGTACAAACAGGGAGAGACAGAGGCGTACACAGGACAGAGTCATGGAAGATGCCACACAAAAGACATTGCTGTTCATCAACTCAAAGAGGACCAATGACACATAATGTAGGAGTCAGGATACAGTTTGTTTGGTCGATCAGTCCAATATGAGCTTAGAAGGTTCTAGTACAGGTAAGGCACTAATAGTCCATTTGAACATTTGAAATGAAGATGTCTCTAGATTTGCACATCTCATATTTCCTTTGTGATATTGTGGTTCACTCAGTGCCTTCTTTGATGTGGGCATACCATGCTGGGGAGTCCTGTGCCAGTGTCTCCCATGTCTGACAATCAATACTAACGTTCTTCAGAGAAACCTTGAGGGTATTCTTGTACCACTTGTCCTCACCTTGTGAATGTTTGCCTTGTGTGAGTTACATTTAAGCCATAAGATGCGTGCAACAACTCTGCAAAAGAGACTAAGAAAGATAAGAACCAAGAGAGAGCAATGTTACAAAAATATGGCAAATAGAGACATACCCACAGGTAGAGGCCATCAACAACATCAAATGCTGAAAACAGATCAAGAGAACGAAGACAGAAAGATCACTGAATTTAACAAGTTAAATCTTTGGTAACCATGGAGAGAGTATTTTCAGTCTGTTGTTAGGAGACCAAATATTAAAAAGATAAGTGTGATTAGGAGGTAAGGATATGGGAGCAAGGAATATAGACTGCTGTTTTATAGATGTTTGATTATAGAATAATAGCTTGAGGGGATAGGAACATCAAAGGAAAGATCTTTGAAGATAGGAATTGAATAGATGAATAGACAGACAGACATAGACATAGATATAGATATCGATAGATAAATAGATAGATAGATAGATAGATAGATAGATAGATAGATAGATATAGATAGACTAGGCAGCAAGAATATGAGATTATAAAAAAAGAAAGTTTCCAGGGGAGAAAGGAAAAGATCAGAGGCAAAAAGTAGAGTGGCTCTTATTTGCAAGAAGAAAAGTTGCCTCTTCTTCAGCAAATGGAAAGAAAGGAGAGGGGAGATTGGTTTACATTGTTGAGAAGATTCAAAGTGTACACTTGGGAAAAAGAGGTCTCAGTGGATGGTGTCATTTATTTTTTAAAATAAAGTGTAAGAAAAGACCCTCTTCTAAATGGGGATAGGGAAGCAGGGAGTATAGGTGGCCTCAGTAAGAAGACCTGGAGCCATTACTATGGAGAACATAAGAGAAAGCATTGCTATGAAGTAGTGAGGCCCAGTTGAAATTAAATAACAAATGTCTTTTCACAGCAATGTGACTTCCTGCACAGTTTTGAATAATTCAAAAGTTGGAAAAATGGAAGGCCAATGGTAGATATAATCCAGGTTCAACATTTGCAAAGGTAAGAAAGCAGCTAGTTACACAATGGAGCACAAGATACAGGGGCAGAGAAAAAGAAAAGCTGAAGTGATTACTTGCAGGGTCATGATTTCAAAAGAAAGGCTGGGCACTTGCAGGGAGGGGGTTGGGTTGGGGTTGGGAGATGTGGGAAAGAGAAAGTAGAATAGGGCTTGTAAAAGTACAATTCCATTGTCATAGAAAAGAAAGTAGAATGGATAGAGGTTGCCAAAAGGAGGGAGAAGAGGTTAAGTGAGAAATAGGAAGACATGAAATATTAGGAGTCTGTAGTCAGAAAGAAGTATTCAGTTATGGAGCAGAAGAACTGTGAATGACAATGAGAATAAGATAGCAATCTGTATGCAGCTCAAATGAAACAAAGGTGTAGAGCATGGGAGATAATGTTGATGAACTGAGATGCAACAGTATTTGAGGCAACATCAACATCTTTTGAATTGAGTTCAAAAAATTGAGTCTATTCTCTAAGGATTGGAAGTGGTAGTTGTGCTTGTGTTTTTAACAATAATAATAACAACAGTAATTATAAATAATAGCTAATATTATGAATAGAGTACTAGCCCTGGAGTCAGGAGGACCTGAGTTCAAATACAGCCTCAGACCCTTGACACTTACTAGCTGTGTGGCCTTGGGCAAGTCAGCCCCAATTGCCTTGCCTTACCTCCTCCAAAAAAAAATAGCTAATATTTAGATACCACTCTTAAAATTGAACTCAGGTCTTTTTTATTACAAATTCAATACTCTATCCATTATAACACCTTCTTAAAGTTTCAGAATATTTAAATCAGTGTAACTAGGGGAAAGCACACAGCTCTGGTTCTAGAATTGGAATTATACAGGCAACCAAGGTTCTTGTTTAATAAGAAATATTTAGAAGAACTGGGGATGCTCATCCTGGAGAGTTGAAAACTCAGGGGTGTGATAGTTGCCTACAAATATGAGACTTATCCTGTAGGAAAGAGATTAGATGGGGAAGCTATGTGGCATGGTGGATAGAGTACCAGCCCTGAAGTCAGAAGGACCTTGAGCTCAAATCTGGGCTCAGATACTTACTAGCTGTATGATCCTGGGCAAGTCACTTAAACCCAGTTGCCTCCAAATACAGAAAAAGGATTAGACTTCTTTTGCCTTCCTTCATAAGGCAAAAGTGGGGCAACGGGTGAAAGATTGACAAGAGGCAAACGGCAGAAAAACAACAAAAATATCCTAACATCTACAATGGTCCATATATGGGCTATAATGTCGCAATCGATCTATAAGCAGGCATGAGATGAACACATGTTAAATATTCTTTTTTCAAGTATAAGCTAAACTATAACTGTAGAGATTCTAGTAGGCTCTGAATTTCTGTGATTCCATGATAATCTTCCTCCACTCTCCCAATTGAGCTGTGAGCTGTAGTTTAGGAGAGCGGTGGGTAGCATAAGCCTTATCTCCCTTTAACTTTTTAGTATCTTGGAAACAGAATCCATCAAAATTATTTTTTTCAAAGACATCTTTATTTAAAAATCAATTATAACTAATTTCCAATAACCACCCACATCTCTTACACTTGGTTAAGTTTTGCCATTAGCCTGTCATTTATTTCCCAGATTGGTGATGACTAACAGCACTTTTTCTACTCCTAGACTTTGTCCTGGGCTTTTACATTGAGAAGATTCATCTCTTTACTCTACTTTTTCATTGTGGGTGGAGATCTATAAAGTAAAGCTTTAGAGAAAAGAATTGAGAGGGGAATCTAAATAACTGGGTATAAGAAAATTCAGTATGGAAGGATCTATACAAAATCACAAAGCTCAGCTCATGTCAAGTAGGACTCCAAGTCACAAAAGAGAACAGTTTTGCTGTGGACTTGACTTCTGAACATTTAACAAGGTATTCTTTATTCAATATCTTCCCAAATATTTCCAGGATAATCAATTTGAATTTTAAAATTCTACCAATGGAAAGCATAGTACAATCATACAGTAAAAATACAAGTCTGATTAGAAAAAGAAATTGATTAGCCTTTTAAGTTATTTACAAAGGCCGTTTAAGACAGAATATGCAAATAAATGGAAAAGCAGGCATTTCTAGTGTCTGAATTTGAGGTTTTTAGATTTTGTGTTTGTGCTAGGAATCAAACAACTAGGATGTTTCATGGTTTTATCCACTTTCAAGGTGGTGCTTAATATGAACAATGTTCTGTTCTACCACAAGATAATGAAAACAGAGAATGGAACAAGAATAAATAAGTATTCTATAGTATGTGCTTATAAAGTGCATATGAGTTAATATAAACAAGGGTTACAGAAGAATCAATTTACTTTCTCTGGCAGGTATGGTATTTACTTGCTTTATTTTTCTCTAAATGAGTCATCAGGGGAAAAAAGTATTTTGTCAACCCATAGATCGTATCTATGCTGAACTTCCAACCTGAGCAAAGTCATAAATACAATGTATTCTTGTGTTGTGTGAGTAGAGACTCATGATCTATCTTTTGTGAATCTATTGAATTTTTAATCTCTTCTCCTCTGGATCTTTAGCTATAACCAAATCCCTACCCCCCAAAAAAAGGGGTTTTTTTAGATTTTGATATTTTCTCAAACTAACATTCTCCCTTCCACTATCAAACTTATAGAAATAATAGTATACCTTGCTTGCCCTCTAAAAACTAACCATGCTTCTAATGCCTTTTTAACATGACTTCTTTCAGCAGGGATTTGCTGGTCTCCAAGTCAATGACCTTTTCCATCATTGGCCTCCTTAACCATCATCAATAAAGGTTTATTTGAACTAATCCCTCAATATCATTTGACTACATTGATCATCCCGTCTTTTGTGAAGCCGTCCGTTGTCATGGCATCTTTAATATTATATTTCGTTCTAACTTTTCAATCACCTATTCTCTTTCTCCATTAACTCTTTTCCTTCTTTCCATCCTTGAATGTTGACATTCACCAGAATTTTATTCTGAGCCCTTTCCTTGTCTCTCTTTACAGATTGTGCATTGAAAATTTCTTTTACCTCAAGACCAGCTTCAACTATTACCTCTATGCAAATTACTCCAAAACCTATATTCCAGCCCCTAACCTCTCTCCTAAGCTCTAAGTTCACATTTCCCATTATATTCAGGGAAATTAAAATCTTACTAGCCTGCCATCACTTACTAGCCTGCCATCACTTGAAATTTGACATATCCAGTGACAAAATTCATTCTCTTCCCCATCAAAATAATAGTGTCTCCTCTTAACTTTCCTATTTCTTTTATTGGTGCTATCACCATCTAATATTTACACTCAAAACAGGCTCTTTTTTCACTCTTTTTGTTCATTTATAAATAGTTTTGGAGGGTGGAAAGGCAAGGCAATTGGGATCAAGTGACTTGCCCAAGGTCACACAGCTAATAAGTGTCAAGTGTCTGAGGCCAGATCTGAACTCAGGCCTTCCTGACTCCAGGGCTGGTGCCCTATTCACTGCACCAGGCAGCTGCTCCTCATCTTTCACTCTTTCTCTTTCATCTCTCACATACAATCAACTTATGAATCTTGCCATTTTTAGATGAGCAACATACAATATACAATTGCATCAAATTCTAGAACATTTTAAGCTTCCTTTAACATATGCATATTTATCTGAAATAATTCACCTTACCTACCAAAAAAAAGTTGATGAAAAATTCTTATTGTCCCTTTATGATATTCTATTGGTTGGAGAGGCAAAGATCTATGTATCAGTGCAATTATTTTGGATAGACACCAAAATGAAATGAGTGAGAACTGAATTGGAGAAAAACTACTGGATTTAATTTTGGAAATTACATAGTGTTTTTAATGACTCTAAGCTTCTTCTAAAATAAAGAGCCATATTTTTAATATAATTTTTCTTGCTGTACTGCTATATGGCTATGAAGCATGGAATTTCATAATCATTGACAAATTAAAGTTGCAAGTTACCCAAAAGACCATAGAGAGGATCATTGTAGGTATGGGTAAGCTATAGCATATTACCAATGAATAATTAACTAAGCACTTTTAAAATATTATCTCATAATATATATATGCATATACACATTTATATGTAATATATATTATTCATACATTCTAATCATGTCAGAACAACATACTACTAAGGAATAAGATGGGGACAATCATGCAGAAGTAACAAGAAATAACATACATATAGTCCTTGTACTCTATTGTGTTATCATGAGATCTAGAGGAATTCCCCAGTATGGTGGTATCTCTCCCTGGAGGATGATGGGAAGACATGGACAAGAATGACATTGAATGGATTGCAATCAGCAGTTTGTGAGAAAGCAGTCACATGGATAAGACTATAAGTACAAGGAAATATTGAAATATTATCATTTAAATATTTAAATTGTCAATCCATCCATATTTATAGATCTCTAGATAGATATATATGTAAAAAATACCACATATGCAATCCTAGGCAACTTATTTAACCTCTCAGTGCCCTAGATAAGTCTTATATATGTATGAATATGTGTATGTATATGTATGTGTATGTGTATATTTATTTACATATATTATGTGTGCCTATGTTTGTAAGCTTACATATATTAAAGTCTCAGAAGTCTTCGCAAATTATATATGTATGTGTCTACACATATATGTAGTATGTGGAAGTGGGGTAAGGGTGAGGTACTAAATTATGTGTATATATCCATGTATAATTCACCTTTCTATGGTGTAGCTATATATGCCTGTATGTATATATGTGTATATATGTATAAGTATAATTCAAAACAGTTCATATATATGCTTATGATTGATCATGAAATTACTTCATAACTTTTAAGATGTTAGTCACTTTCCAACACTGTTAAGTTCCTGTTGTGATGGAATTTTTTTTTTTAGCTTCTGTGATAAACAAGTATTTAATTAAAAGTATGAAACAGGGGCAGGTAGGTGGCGCAATGAATAGAGCACTGGCCCTGGAGTCAGGAGGACCTGAGTTCAAATTTGAGCTCAGATACTTGACACTTAACTAGCTGTGTGACCTTGGGCAAGTCACTTAACTCCAATTGCCTTGCCTTCCCCCCCTCCAAAAAAAACAAAAGTCTGTGATAGTGGACAGAGGACTAGACATAGAACCAAAAAACCTGGATCAAATTGTCCCTTTATGACTCTAGTGAAGTCATTCAACCACATGTGGTCCTTTGATTCTGTGATCCTAAATGTTCCAAAATTTGCTGAAGAAAAAGAAAACACAAGGAATGGTAGCTTGTATCATTATGTAGAATAGCAGTACTAAAAACATATGCTTGGTTACTGCTTACATGAGCATTAAAAAGCTCTTAATGCAGATCTTCATTGATTTAGCTGTGCGGGTTTAAGGAAACATAAAACATCTGAATGATACATAAATAGACTCAGGAAGGATATTTTAAAAGTGATACATTGGAATACAACTCCTTAAGCCAAGGGAGTTTGAGTTATGGATGTTATAAAGTGCTTTTTCTTATTTTCAATGATGGAATTTTAGAGTAAGGAGGGGCCTTAGAGATGATCTAGTCGACACCTCATGAACTAAAGAGCCTTGTTTATTACTTTTGTATTTAGTTTAGAAATGCCCAAAATGACAGGAAGATACACCTGAGGTTGGAGATTTAAACGAGTTATATTTCTAGGACACACATGCTCAGGAGAGAAAAGATGTCAATTGCGCAAAACTTTCCTTACCGGTGAGTATGGCAAACTATGGCAAGCTCTAGGTAATTGGGGTATTTCAAGACAATGACCCAGAACAGATGGCCTTTACTCAAGCCTGTCCTACTCCCACCTCCCACTCTCAAGACTTTATACACACAAAGTAAAGGCTGGAAGTTTCTATCTTATAGAGTGAGTGATAAGTACTTTAAATTTATACACACACTCCTCATGACATTCCATTAGGGAATAATTGTAAAAAGGATATAGGAACTTGGAAACTGTGTGCCAACTAGTAACTTGTAGTAACCATGTAGCCAACTAGTACAGAAGCATTAAAGAATGTCAAGTTCCCCACCCCCAATTTTTCTGTAAGGAAACTAAAGTATAGAGTGTGGTGACTTGTCCAAGTTCACATAAGTAGCAAGAGGCCTAAGTTGGGGTGTGCTAGAATCATCTAAAACCAGCTCATGAGAGTTGAAAGTTAAATTTTCATTGTAAGTATGTACACTTGAGAAATCAGCAAAATCCATAAATTATGGCTTAATTTGTTGTTTTCTTGATTGTCCTGACTTAAAGAAAGCAATGGAGAAATTGTTAATAATGCAGATTAAACTTGAAAGTGTATAGCGTCTCTTTGGAAAGTTTGTTGTTAAATATTTACAATACCCCTACTTCAGCAGCACTTCTTTCAACTAAATTCAGTCAAGAAATATTTATTACATACATGCCATAATTAAGACACTGTACTAGGTGGTTGGGGCAGGTAGTGGCATAGTGGAGAGAGACATGGGCCTGGGGTTAGGAAGACTCATCTCCCTGAGTTCAAATCCAACTTCAGACACTTACTAGCTGTGTGACCCTGGGCAAGTCACTCAACCCTTCTTGTCTCAGTTTCATTATCTGTAAAATGAACTGGAGAAATAAATGGCAAACCAGTATCATTGCCAAGAAAACCCCAAATGGGGTCACAAAGAGTCAGACAATTGGATAACATCTAGGTGGCTAAGAAGAAACAAAAATCATTTAGAAATAATTCCTGCCCTCAAGGAGTTTATAGATTTGGGAGTAAAACTGGTGCACAGACAACCATAGTATAATATGAGAGAGGTTAAGAATCATGGACTCGGAAATTTGGAAGGCCCTTATTACTGACCATTTAGTCTAAGCCACATGCCAAAGGAATTTCTTTTATAGCACACCAGAGAAGCAATCTTCCACCCTTTTCTTAAAGACCTCCAAAGGGAGCAAATCCATTATCTCCAAAGACAACCATCCTGCTTTGGGAGAACTCTAATTATTAGGAAGTTTTTCATTATATGAAGTTTAAATTTGCCTCATTGCAGATCCCCTCCATGGTTCCTGGATCAGCTCTCTGAAGCCAAGGAAAACAGGTCTAATTCCTATTCTTCATCCTTATGCATGTGTACATACATACACTCACACATATACACACATGCACACATATATACTTATACACAGTTCAATATTTTGTATTGTAAATATTATCTATAGTATATTATATTATATTACTATATTGTATTATATTATGTTATGTTATGTTATATTATATCATATCATATTTATTATATTAAATTTATTATATTGTATGTATGCAGAATACAATGAATTATATTATATACCATATATCACATATGTATATATATATAAACACATGTACAATTCAATATTTTGACAGTTTCCACATATGCCTATGACTAACCATGAAAACCCTGAAAGTACTTAAACAATGCCACCACCACCTTCCCTCAGTTT
The DNA here is from genome assembly GCA_011680675.1 of Gymnobelideus leadbeateri. Taxonomy (NCBI): domain Eukaryota; kingdom Metazoa; phylum Chordata; class Mammalia; order Diprotodontia; family Petauridae; genus Gymnobelideus; species Gymnobelideus leadbeateri. The sequence goes on from WOXC01008524.1 coordinate 152,417, forward strand.
TCTACAGGCTAAATATGCCCAGTTTCTTCAACTGAGCCTCATGTGTTTATGATTTCTCACCATGCTCGCTGCCCTTTCCTTTATGCTCTCAAGCCTTTTAGCTTCCTTTCTAAAACTTTTAAACCAGATGAACACAATAAGCCAGATGAGGTTTAAAGAGGACAGGGTTCAGTGAGTCTATCACACCCTTTTTCTGACCAGCTGACCTTTATGCAGGACTTGAAGATTTGTAAAGTGCTTTATCATTTGATATGGACAGCAATACTATAAAGCAAGCACGGCAGACATTATACCCATTTTCCAAATGAAGAAACAGATTTAGAGAATTCAAGGGATTTGTATATAGTCGCACAGTAATTGAGAGTCAGAGGCAGGATTTAAACCATAATCTCATATGACTTTAGTTCCAGGACCCTTTTAATTACAGCACACTGAGAAAATTCAGATGAGGGGAAGATGTTTATTCAAATCACAAGTTTAACAATAAAATTCCATGGGATAACAGATGGGGGCAGCCTTGAAACCACAATGACCTGGTTTCAAGTCCTGTGTAAGAGACTGGGTAGGTGACCCTTTGCAAATCACTTAAACTCTTAGCGCTCTAGACTAATGGTCAAACCCAAATAGAAACAGTGGCCATTACTCTGTACATAAGGATCCCTGTGGGTAGGTAGCACATGGCTTAGTTTAAAAAATATGTTACTGATGTTTTATTGCATTTGTATTTATTTTATTATGTTTTCACACTTATATTTGATCTAGTTTCAAAGCCAATTAGAAGGGGAGGGGAGAAATGGGGGCATGAATCTGATACCTCTGCTCCAAGCAACATGTTAAGATGAAAAACTGCTGAATAAATAAGCATTTACTTTTGTTGGTAGAGAAAATTTCCTCACCTAGGAGTTTCCTGTACTACTGAGATCACAAATTCAGTCCCTATTCCATACATTTAGAGCTCCAAAAAATGTTATAGGCCATCCCATTCAACCCTCCTTTTACAGATGAGGATTCAAAGACCCAGAGGTGGTTAGTGAATATCATATCATATCATATCTTGTTATATTACATTATATATGCAATTGAAGAGTGAAGATTTGAACTCAGGTATTCTGACATCCAAAGGTAGAACTTTTTTTTTTTGCTTTTTTTTTTTTTTGGAGGGCAGTTGGGGTTAAGTAACTTGCCCAAGGTCACACGGCTAGGTTTTTGTTTGTGTGTGCCTTAAGTGTCTGAGGCCGGATCCGAACTCAAGTCCTTTTGACTCCAGGGCCGGCGCTCTACTCACTGCGCCACCTAGCCGCCCCTAAAGGTAGAACTTTTTTACTTTCAGCAAAAACAGAAGAAGCATGTTCTAGAGAAGAACCAGCTAAGTGACACAGTGGATGGAGTGCCTGGCCTGGAGTCAAAAAGACTCATCTTAATGAGTTCAAATCCAGCCTTAGATACTTACTAGTTGTGTGACATGGGAAATTCACTTAACCCATTTTGTCTTAGTTCCTCATCTGTAAAATGAGCTGGAGAAGGAAACAGCAAACCACTCCAGTATCTTTGCCAAGAAAACCCCAAATGGGGTCATGGAGAGTCAAACATGACTGAACAACAAAAATGTTCTAATTTGGTTCTGGTGCTTTTATCACTACAATTAAGTAGCTGAATTTTCCTTAATAAAGCTCATGCTTTTGCAGTGTCATAAGACAAAAAAGATAATAAATAGCACCCTTAAATATGACTAAAGAAGATGTTTGGAGGTGTGATCTGTATTGTTTAGATAGGTGCATATCAGGCAGCCTAAATTAACAGCAGAATCAAACTAAATTGACTTTCTACCACAAACTCTTCTTAACTTTCTCCTAGGGAAGATTTTAACATGTTCAGAAGGAAGAACTGAAGCATTTTGTGAATGAGAAAGCCCCATCTCAGAATATCACCATTTGAAATATAAAATTAGCAACAATTTAAAAAACACATAAAAGGTCTAGACTTTTTTTGTTGTTATTATTAGTATTTTCCCCAATATGAGGATGCCTTCTCTACCAATGCAGGTCAGTACTTAGGCTGCAGTTTATAACTTAAGGAGTTGGGGTGGCTAGGTGGCGCAGTGAGTAGAGCGCTGGTCCTGGAGTCAGAAGGACCTGAGTTCGGATCCAGATTCAGACACTTAACACACACACACACACACACACACACACACACACACACACACCTAGCCATATGACCTTGGGCAAGTTACTTAACCCCAATTGCCCTCCAAAAAAAAACAAAAAAAAACTTAAGGAGTTACCTAGAGGCACTAAGAGGTTATGAGTCTTACCCAGGGTCCCTCATCCAGTACATAATAGAGACAAGACTTGTACCTATGTCTCCAGGGTTAGTGTTTTACTACACCATACACAATCCAGAAATTCAGAAAAAATCTTGTTTTAAAAGACTGATAGTAAGGTTGTTTAGAACTCAGAACACATTTTTCCTCCCTGAAATGTTAATTAGGTACTCCCAGATCAGCCTGAAAATGCCAACATAAGCCTTAATACAAGTTCCATTTGGATTTATTATAGACATTTAAAAGAAAGTAAGATCTACATAATAGAGATTCATGGTTCCATATACAAGGCCTTTCTGTTCTAAAATATACAAATGCTCATCTTAGTTGTTGAATGTTACATTCAGAATTTTTAGAAGTTTATTTAATACTTAATTTTGCTGGATAATAGTAACATCAGAAGTACATACAGTCTCAGTTTGAGCTGACCTTTTTTTCTGATGTGGTGGAAAACTATTAAGCAAGATATCAACAGTGGCATTCCATTATCTATGTATATCATCTGGTCAACTCCAAGTCTCCTGGGTGGGCTGCTGTGCTTCCCCTGGTCACTCCTTAAAGAGACCCTACATGATTAGGTCCCACCAGCAGTCCAAAGTACTAACTGCCACTTAATTTCTCATTCGCTCCTGCCAATTGCACCATGTTTTCAATTTACTGATGAAGTTGGAGAGCTCCTACAGCTAACAGAGATGAGTTTCTACTATAAGTGGTAGCACAGGGTGAGATTGTGGACAGGAGTCAACACTACTGGTGGTGGGGAGAGACATGGTGAGAGGAAGGCTGGGAGAGACAAGATCAGAGTAGTGAGGGTGGTGAACAAAAATTTATCTGAAATATAGTTGGAAAGATAATGTGAAATACAACTAGAAGGGTAGGCTGGGGCCAAAATTAATGTAAGATTTTACATACCAATTTGTTTTTATTTTATCCTAGAGTTAATCTGTAACTACTAAAAGTTTCGAAGCAGAGAACTGACATGGACTTTAAGGTGATTTCTTCAGCAGTATGGAGGGTAGGCTAAAGAAAGAAGGGACTAGAGGTAGAGACACCATTCAGGAGGCTTGTTAGCAATAGTTTAAAGAAAAGCATTAAGAATCTGAACTAAGGTGCTGGCTGACTGAATGAAAGGAAGGACACAGATGTGAGAGATTGTTTGGTGGTAGAATCAATAGGGCTTATCAGTGGATTGAATGGGCTTGAATCCAAATTTAAATCCTGGCTCCTCTTACCAGCTGTGTGACCTTGGGCAATTCATTTCTCCTTCCTGAGACTCATTTTCTTCTTCCAAAAAGTAAGAACATTGGGGCTATGTAATTTCCCAAGATCCCTTTCAATTCAAATTCTCATGATCTCCAAAAAACAGGTGCCCAATGAATGAAATTTCACCATTAGAGGCAGCACTCTGTTTGCTATGGACTCTTAAAATAGATTCTTGACAAGGGGTAACATGTTAGTCATCAACAGCTTAGTATGAATTATTTTGTCCAATTACTTTCATTTGGAGGAGCTGAGAAGGGAGGAAGACAGGCAAAGAGAAATTTTAAAAAGGGCTGGTAAGAGGTGCCCAAAACAAACCTCACCTACTGTATAATTTGCTGAAAGTCAGCTCTAGCTGCATTTATTCTGTTTATACATTGAGAAGTGCCATTCCTTGGACATAATGAGATTTCTAAATTAGTTTTGCTTTTTAAGATTATTTTCAGAATTGCAGAGCCAGTGTATCATTTCTAAACCACGTAATGCCTGGATGTTTTATTAGCATCTCTTCAGAACACCTGCTGAATCATGACAATGAAGCATCACCCTGTGAAGTTTGAAAAGACAGATTACTTTTATGACAGTCTTTTGAAAAAAAAAAAGTCACAACTTTCAAAAGGGTGTTTTCATAATGTTGACAGCTCTGTTCCTGATTACTCACCGAGAGCCGTATGTTTTTCATTGAACAGGCCCTCCTTTTTCCGTGACTGGGAGACTCCAACATGAAAATGCTCATTCTGTGTGGGGAAAAACTTATAATAAAAGAGAACTTATACTCCCACAAGTTCCTAGCATTGAGGAAAATTTTGGTAAAGTGAAGGACACCAACATGACTTTTTGATTCAACTGAGTGGTCAAATCATTCAAATAATTCTTTTCACTAAACTGAATTTTTAATTTGGTCAGAATGGTTAAGCTGATCATCTAAAAGTTAATTCCCTCTCCATTATGGAAGACTAATCTAAAATAAGAAATTCAAACAAAATACCTGTTAAGGACAGTGCCCAAACTCTATGAAAAGTAATGTGACATATATGTATAGGCTCCCCAGCACTCTTTAACCCATGCAGTCTGATTTCTTTAACTAACACAACCAAACCAGCTCTCAAGGGTCACCAATAACTTTCTTATTACTGAGATTTATTGTCTTTTTCCTCATCCTCATCTTCTGTGATTTCTCTGGAGCAATTGGTTCTATTAACTATCTCTCATTCTCTGTACTTACTTTCACTGACAATCCATTTCCATGACTTTCTTCTTCTCTTTCTGAATAGTTGTATTTTTGTCTCCATTATTTTCCCATTCTTGAAATATGGAAATCTACTAAGGCTCTGCCTTCTTCTTTTCTCTTTATTCTCTATCCCATGGTATTCCTATTCATTTCTATACTTCAACTATCACCTTTTTCTCAATGATTCTCAATTCTATAGTTAGCAGTCCTAATAATTCCCTTAAACTAAAAACACAACCCTCAATTGTCTGAAAGACATTTTTACTGGTAAACGAAACCAGAATCATTATTATTTCCCAAAACCCAAGTCCCCATCTTCCCTTTTCCTATTAATGGTATAATCATCCTATTAGGCACCTAATTTCAAAAGCCTTAGAATCATATTGTATTTCTCCCTCATCTTTCACTTTCTAGCATCTTATCAATTATACCTATTTCCATCCTACTTCAGGCCTATTTATTATTTCTTCTGTCCTTTACCACAGAAAAGCAGGACAGGAATTATCAATCCTATTGATTTGCATAGGTCCAGATTAGTGACTGAGTTCCTATTAGAAATTGAAAAGAATTATTTTACCTTAATCCAGAAAAAAAGTCTGAAAAGTAGCCCAAGGGCAGTTAGGTGGCACAATGAATAGAGTCCCAGGCCTGGAGTCAGGAAGACTCATTTTCCTGAGTTCAAATCTGACCTTAGATACTTACTAGTTAAGTGACCCTGGGCAAGTCAGTTTCTTCATCTGTAAGATGAACTAGAGAAGGAAATGGAAAACTACTTCTGTATCTCTGCCAAGAAAATCTCAAATAGGCTCACAAAAAGTTAGACACGAATGAAATGACCCAACAACAAATGTGTTAGGCACTATGCTAAGCACTGGAGATACAAAAAGGGGCAAAAGACAGTCCATGTCTTCAAGGAGCTTACAATCTAATAGGGCAGACAGCATGCAAACAAATATATATATATATATATATATATATATATATAATATATATATATATATATATATATAATATATATATATATATACAGGATAAATAGGAAATAATTAACACAAGGAAAACACTGGAATTAAAAGAAGTTGGGAATTGCTTCCTATAGAATATAGGATTTTAATTGCAACTTAAAGGAAGCCAGGGATGTCAGTAGGAGGAGTAGAGGAAGCAATAGTGGAGCATTCCAGAGATGAGGGACAGCCAGAGAGAATGCTAGGAACTCAGAGATGGAGTGGAACAGCCAGGAGGTCACTGCTGACTAGATCCAAGAATATGTGTGAGGGAGTAAGATGAAAGCAGACTGGAAAGGTAGGAGAGGGCTAGGTTGTAAAAGGTTTTGAATGCCAAACAGAGGATTTTATATTTGCTCTTGGAAGCAATAGGAAGCCACTGAAATTTATTGAGTAGGGAAGTGGGAGAGTGAGATGACCAGACTTGCACTTTAAGAAAATTACTTTTGCTGCTGAGTAAATGATAGACTGGAGTGGGGAGAGACATGAGACAGGTAGACCACCAGGAGGCTATTGCAGTAATCCAGGCATTAGATGATGAGGACCTGCACTAAGGTGGTGGCAGCGTCAGAAGAAATAAAGGAGCATATTCAAAAGAGGTGAAATCAACAGGCCTTGGCAACAGCTTGGAAAGTAAGGAATCCTGAACATAGGATACTGCTTAGTGGGGATGGAAGTGTCAAATGAAGGTTTTTTCGGGATAGGGGAAGCATCAGTATATTTACTGTTGTTCAGTCCTTCAGTCATGTCTTAACCTTTGTGACTCCATGGTCCATACAGTCCATGGGGTTTCTTGGCAAAGATACTGAAATGGTTTGCCATTTCCTTCTCCAATGGATTAAGGCAAACAGAGGTTAAGTGACTTGCCCAAGATCACATGGCTAATAAGTGATGTGGCTGGAACTGAACTCATATCTTCCTCCTCCAGGTCCAGCGCTCTATCCACTGTACCATCTAGTTACCCCAAGCATTTTTATAGGTAGTAGGAAATGAGCCAGAAGAGATAACCAGACTTTTCAGAGCTACATTGCTCTGACACACAGAACTCTGACCTGATTCTCTTTCTCCACTTCCTAATAACATTCAGCTTTGTAGCACTTGCCTAGAATATTGAACTGTTTTTTTTTTCTTTTATAATCTTATAGCAAGCAGCCTCAGTTGGAAGTGAGACTGGTCAGGCTCATCAGTAATATCTCCTTTCCTGCTCCTGAGATCAAACTGTAGCGGTAATCTTCTAAGTCTCTTCAGTCCAGCGGAGTGTAAATATTGATTCCAAGTAATTTTTACTTCCACATAATTTCCCTGATAACAAATTATGATTACATTATTTCCCCACAAAAATAAAACAAATAAATAAATGCATGGATGAATGAACGGATAGCAGTCTCATTAACTATTGAACAAATGGATTCTTGTATTTCAAAACTCCATAATATAGTTATAGTTGCCTTTTCAGCTTTATTTCAAATTTCTCCTTTTCACATACTGTTCTCTGTGGCTGAACTGAAGTACACACACACACACACACACACACACACACACACACACACACACACACTATTCCTCACTTCTGTACATCTTCTGACATCATCCCTTGTACTTCAAATGTTTTAAATCCACCCCACTCCCATTCTATCTCTTCTTCTTGTAATCCTACCTGTCCTTCAAAGACTTCCTGGGATGCTACATCCTCCATGCAGCTTTCCCTAATCCTCCCAGATAAAAATAATCTTTCCCTCCAGTAATGAATCAATTAAAAAGCATTTATCAAATGCCAGGCATTATACTAAACACTGGGTTCGGTATTTTCTTTGCATCTATCCTATATGTCTATATTTTTGTATTTCTATTAGATGTGTGTGTACATAGTTGTCTTATTTACTCAAGTATACTGCCATGTCTTTGACAACATGAATATCATCTTATTTTCCATGGATTTTTCCATAGACACTAGCACATATACTAGGCACTTAATAAGTGTTTAATGGAATTGACTTACTACCTGGAGGTGTATGAGAAATCATGAACTTTTTTTTAAAGGGTAGTACTATTCTTGTTACAATTTTTTTAACTTCATGACATTTTTATTTTTAAGTAGGGAAGTTACTTTAAAGCCTAGTGTTTATACTTCTGCACTTCAACAACTCATTGAATTCTTTAGGCCATGAGGAAGCAAAAGATATAAAATATTAGTGAATAAGGTGACAGTATTTACAGACTAAACAAGCTTCAGCACTTTTTATTCTCCTGATTGTCTTGAGTCACGATAAAAGCACCCCTAGGTTGAGTTACATTTCAATCTTGTACCCAAGTAGGATTTGTGACAATAAGTATTGATTGAATTTCCTTTTACATTGCACTGGCTAACAAGTTGGTAAATAAAACTTGTGATAAGGTCAGGCAATTCAAGTCCTTTAATAATAACTGACTTCAAACTAGTTTCACACAGATGTTGATCTTCTACAGTCAAGGCTTTAGAACAAGCAAACATTGGTACCTCAGACATAGGTTTAGATTTCTAACTTCCTCTCAGAAGAAAGAATTTGTTATTTTTGTTATTGAAATTATTAATACTAATAACTGATATCTGCAGAGCATTTAAGATTTGTGAAGTTCATCATATCTCTCATTTGGTTCTCATGATGATCTCATTGATGTAGGTAATAAAAGTATTCATTTTCCTGCCTAGATCTGTGATTTAATAGGTAAATGGAACTCCCTATAAGGAAATTCACCCAATTAAGTTCTATACATTCTCTACAATATATAGTCTTAATTGACTAGGAAAATTATAGTTTAATCAACTTGATTAGGATCATATAGCCAGTATATGATAGAAGCTGGGTCTTCCTGATTTGAAACTAGATCTTTCTGATTCCAAGGAATTGGAACTGGCCCTATGGTCACCATATCAAACTGCCACTCAGTCCTAGTGTAATTGTCCCCTACTACAGATTAAGAAACTGAGAAAGAGCAAAAGTGATTTGCACAAGTTTCACAACTAATAAATAGCAAAGCTGGAATTCAAAACCAATCATTAATTTATACTATATAACCTTCTGTCTAAAACAGTTCTCTTTCCCCTTGACCATTGTCAGACATGTGAGAGATGTTTTGGACTCCAACAAAAATAAAATATATAAAGATATTTTCTTGGATTACATAATTTGAAAATAACAATAGCTAATATCTATATGCTGCCTACTATGTGTCAGGCACTGAGCTATGTGCTTTTAAAATATTATCTCATTTTATCCTCACAACAACCCTGAATGGAACATGAAAAAATTCATCATCATAGCCAATATTTATGTAGGACCCAAAATGTGCTAGGCACTATCTATAAGTGCTTTATTAAGTGTTTTACAAAATATCACCAATAGTAAAAAACAGTCCTTCAAAGGAGGTACTATTATTATTATTGTTGTTTTACTGATAAAGAAACTAAGGTAAAGAGAGGTTAAATAACTTGCCCAGGGTCAAACAGCTCATAAGTTTGAACTCAAGTCTTCCTGACTCCAGACACAGACCTCTATCCATTGAACCACCCACTATTCATTATTAATAACCCTAAGTCAGTGATACAAGAGAGAAACAAGGTTTTTAATCTGATGTCTATTTAAGGCAATATATGTAAACAGGCTATCCTTAAAATCTTTTTAATTTTTTTTAGTATTTTTTCCAGGCACAAATATTCCTGCAGACATTTTCAAGGGATTCTCATGATCAAATTGTTTTTAAAATTGGACATCGTATTTTCATAGTTTCATATTTACAGTTTTCTATATAAACATATACCCGGAAAAGAAAGAAGTATTCCTTTCTATTTTCCTCTCTATTGATAGCAATTAACAATCATGGAGGTAAGATGGGAGAATTACATGGCTATAAAAAAGATAAAGCACTAGGAACAATGTAAACTTTGATCAGAAATTTTCACTCTTCCAAATGCGAATAAAGCATCTTTGAACTCAATTAATGGAATATTTCCCACTTCCTGAAGACCATGTTAAAAAAAAACGAGGTAGGATGAGTCTGATTCTTATACAAATACACACACACACACACACACACACACACACACACACACAAACACTTACTAGACCTAGATTTCATTAATATAGGGAATTCCTGCTTAGGACTTTCTTCTGAAACTTAAAGTTTTAGTGCTTGGGGCATTAAGGGGTTAAATGACTTGCCCAAAGTCACAAAGCCTACATATTTCAGTGGCAGGATTTAAGTACTAAATGCTGATTTTTTTTTTTTTTTGCAATTTGGCTCTGCCTTTGGCTTTTAGTTGGCACATTCAGCAAGTTAATTTGCTCAGATAAGTTTGTTGACTACCACAAAAGGTTTTCCCAAAGCCAAAGTACATAATTTATTTTGCCACACTTTTGCTGAGAAAAGGTCAACATGTACCAGTGTTTAGACAAAGTTGCTGGAAGGAAAGATAAATTTCTGTCTGGGAAAGAGAAGGTGTGATCTAAGTTGGGAAGAGAATGAGTGTAAACCAAAAAGTCAGGCTGTGTTGATACCAGGATATTTGCAGAACACCAAAATCCAAGAGACTGACAAATAGGGATAAAACAAAAGGGTAACTGATTCTCTGAGCAAAGATTCAAAGCAAGATGTCTGTTCCAGACTGGGAAGCAGACTACAGGGAGGGTCATGAAGCTGATTATTTGTTTGACTCAAACTTTCTCCCCCAAACATTGGTCCTTTTAGGACAACAGTTGCCATTAGCTGTTTCTCTGTGGTAAAGTTTTACAGCTGTTCATTCCCCAATTGATAAATGATCAAAAGATAAGAACAGTTTTTCATATGATGTAATCAATATCTATAGCCACATGAAAATATATTCTAAGTCACTATTGACTGGAAAAATGCAGATTAAAACAATTCTATTAGATTGGCTAATAGGACAGAAAATAGGACAGAAAAGTATATTGACAAATGTTGGAGGGGTTGTGGGGAAACCAATACATTAATGTACTGTTGGTGGAGTTGTGAACTGATTCAACCATTATGTAGAACAGTTTGGAACTACGTTCAAAGGAGTATAAAACCATGCATACCCTTTGACCTAGCAATACCGCTACTAGGTCTATATCCCAAAATAGATAAAAAAAACAAAGGGGACCTATATATACAAAAATATTTATAGCAGCTGTTTTCTGGGTTCAAAGAATTAGAAATTGAGGGGATGGCCATGAATTGGAGAATGGCTGAACAAGTTGTGGTATGTGAGTATGATGGAACAGTATTATAGATAAGAAATGATAAGCAAGATGTTCTCAGTAAAATTTGGAAAAACTTACATGGGCTGATGCAAAGTGGAATGTACTGTGTACAAAGTAACAGCAATATTGTAAGATGATCAGCTATGAATGACTTAGCTATTCTCAGCAATACAACAATCCAAGACAACTCTGAAGGACTTACGATGAAAAATGCTATCCATCTTCAGAGAAAAACTGATGGCGTCAGAATACAGTTGAAGTATACTTTTTTAGCTTTATTTTTCTTGAGGTTTTTTTCCTTTGGCCTGTGTTTTCTTTCACAACATGATTATTACAGATATGTTTTGCATGATTACACATGTATAATATATATCTAATTACTTATCTTCTCAATGGGGGTGGGGACTGGGGAAGAAGGAAGAGAATTTGGGACTCAAAGTTTTAAAAATAAATGTTAAAACTTGTACTTGCATGTAGCTCGTGAAATATAAAATACTAAATAATAAAAGAAAAAACAGGAAAAAAAGTTTTAAAGGAGTACTCTCCAGATAAATTAAAGATGGGAGTTTGTCTGAAAAGCTCTCATCTTTTTATGGGGATCATCTATAGCAGAGACTTAACCTAGGAACTCTATACTCTTATTTTTAAATATTTTGGTAACTAGTTGAATATAATTTATTTTCTTTTAGAAAAAAAGTGTGACCCAGTTAGGTGGCAGAGTGAATAGAGCACTGGCCCTGGAGTCAGGATGACCTAAGTTCAAATTCATCAAATTCAGATACTTGACACACTTACAGCTGTGTGACCTTAGGCAAGTCACTTAACCCCAATTGCCTTGCCTTTCAACTTCAAAAAAAAAAAGAAAGAAAGGGGGTGGCTAGGTGGCTCAGTGAGTAGATCATCAGCCCTGGAGTCAGTAGGACCTGAGTTGGGATCCGGCCTCAGAGACGTAATGCACACACAAATAAAAACCTAGCCGTGTGACCTTGGGCAAGTTACTTAATCCCAATTGCCCTCCAAAAAGCAAAAAAAAAAAAAAAGAAAAGAAAAGAAAAGAAAAAGAAAAAAAGAAACATATAAAAAATTTTAAAAAGAAAGAAAAAACTGTTAGAGTTGTTCCCCTTGACTCCCTTGATTCCATCAAATAATGGGTAAAATCATTACTTTCCCAAAACATTTTCCTGACCCCAAATCACTAGTTTGGTCAGATGACTTTGGTGGAAGTTCTATATAGAATTTAGGGCATACACACTAGCTACCACTTCTCATGACCACCTTTTGAGCCCATACTCCTGCCAGTACATTCAGGACTAGAGATGGTTATGACACATAAGTCATAAGTCAAAGATATCCTGAACAATCAATTAATCAAGAAGCATCTATTAGAAGATGGCAGAGTAGAAACAGCTCTTCCAAGCCTCTCTGCCCCCAGATTCCCCACAAACTATGTAAAAAAGGACTATGAACAACTTCTGGAGCCCCAGCACCCACAGAACGACACAGAGAAGCTAACCTCCCGCTGAGGACAGCCCAGCAGCCCTGCAGGAAGAACCAGCGCAGTGGTCTGGGAGCCAGCAGCGTGCAGAGCTCAGAGCGCAGGAGCCGAGCCGAGCCGAGCCGAGCCCAGGTCCGTGTGAGCCAAGGTTTTAGCCCCAGGGCGGCAGGGCCAGCAGCTGCCTGGAGGAACCCCAGAACACCAGGAGCTGTGGCGACTCCAGAATTATCAACATAGACATGCCTAGGACAAAGTAAGAGGTTAGTGTCCTATGGACTTTGGGACCTGTATTTGGGGAATGCGTCAGCTCCCTCCCCTGGGGGCTAGAAGCCGCTGAGGAGACACTCCATTTTGTAGTTTTCAGAGGCAGCTGTGGCTCCCAGCCTACAAATCGTGGGGAGATCCAGCGATCAGTCTTGGGGGGTAATCGCTCTTGCTTTAACCTCCCTGGATCTGGATTGTGATCTAGGGTGGAAGTTGTGGGTGGGTTTACAGCTTGCCAGAAACGGAAGTTGCCCCCCACACGTTCGGGACGAAAATTCCTCTATCTGGCCTTAAAGCCATAGTGTGGCAACAAGCCCAAAAGTCAAGCAATTAAGTGGCAACATGCCAAGGCAAAGGAAACAGAAAAATGCAACCCTAGACTCCTATTTTGGGGGCATAGAGCGGGAAAAGGACTGTGAGGTCAGAAGTCCTGCTCCAAAAGCCCCAGGGGAAAACATGAGTGGGTTGCAGGCCATAGAGGACCTTAAGAAGGACTTTAAAATCAAATAAGAGAAGTGGAGGAAAAATTGGAAAGAGAAATGAGAAGGATGCAGGAAAGTATGAAATGAGGGTCAACAGCCTGACTGAGGAAAACAACACCTTAAAAAATAGACTAACTCAAATGGCAAAGGAGGCCCAAAAGGGCAATGAGGAGAAGAATGCCTTAAAAAGTCGAATTTGCCAGATGGAAAAGAATCTCAAAAGTTCACTGAGGAGATTCATTCCTTCAGAGTTAGACTGGAGCAAATGGAAGCTAGTGACTTTATGAGAAGTCAAGATGCTGTTAAGCAGATCCAAACAAACGAAAGATTAGAAGGCAATGGGAAATATCTCATGGGAAAAACCACTGACCTGGAGAATAGATCCAGGAGAGACAATTTAAAAATTATTGGACTACCTGAAAGCCATGATCAAGGAAAGAACCTAGAAATCACCTTCAAGAAATTCTCAAGGAAAACTGCCCTGATGTTTTAGATCCAGAGGGCAAAATAGAGGTTGAAAGAATCCACCAGTCACCTCCTGAAAAAGATCCCAAAAAGAAAACTCCCAGGAATATTATAGCCAGGTTCCAGAATCCCCAGATCAAGGAGAAAATACTACAAGCAGCCAGGAAGAAACAATTTCAATATTGTGGAAACACAATCAGAATAGCCCAGGACCTGGCAGCTTCTACACTGAGGGATCGAAGGGCATGGAATATGATATTCCAGAGGGCAAAAGAACTGGGAATGAACCCAAGGGTCACCTACCCAGCAAAACTGAGTATTTTGTTTCAGGGGAAAATATGGTCATTCAGTGGAATAGAGGACTTTCAAGCATTCTTGAGGAAAAAACCAGAATTGAATAGAAAATTTGACATCCAGACACAAGAAGCAAGAGATGCCTGAGAAGGTAATCAGGGAAAAGAAATCAAAAGGAACTTATCAAAGTTGAACTATTTACATTCCTATATGGAAAAGCAAGAACTGTGACTGATGATATCTTTCTCACTATGAAAATAATGGAAGAAGGGGGTGTGGTCATATGAATACATATGTGAATGTGTGTGTAGATGGTTACAGTTATATGGATAGAGGGCATAGGTTGAATTTGTTGGGAAGGGAGAATACTCAAGGGATGAAATTATGAGGTGAGAGAGGAAAGTGGCAAGAAGAGATGGGGAGAGACAGGGTAGGGTAAACTATCCCATGTAAAAGAAGCAAGGGGAAGTGGTTGCAAAGGAGGGGGAGAATAAGGAAGGCTAAAAAGGCAAAACCACATTCACATTGAATTTGGTTCAGGGAGACAATGACATACATACTAAATGGGATATCTCAACCTGCAGCAGGATAGGGGGAAGGGGGATGAGATGAGGGATGATGGATGGGAGGGCATCCTTGGGGTGAAGGGGAGGTTGGAAGTACCCACTATAGAAGAGGGACAGGATTATCTAGGGAATGGACCAGGTGGGGGGTGGGATGAGTGGGAGGGAATTATAAGCAGCTTTGTACAATATATCTACTATGATAATGTCTTGCATAGCTAGACATGTACAACATATACTGAATTACTTATCTCCCAAGAAGGAATGGGTGACAAGGGAGGAAGGAAATGGATCTGAAATTTGAGGTTGTAACATTAAATGTTTCAAATACATATAAATACTATTATTAATACTCTTTCGCTTGTAATAGGGAGGTAAGATGTGCAGGCATTGGGACACAAAGATTCACCTTCCTCTAATGGAAAAGTCGATGGGGGTATGGGAGAAGGTATGGGAGAGAGCAGATTGGAGGAAGTGATATCTTGTGGGACTACTATTCTGGGAGGCTGGGTAGGGGAATAATGGGGGGGAAATGATTGTAACTCAAAATCTGGTGGAAATGAATGATGTAAAACAGGAGTTAATAAAGCATTTGTTTAAAAAAAAAAGAAGCATCTATTAAATACCTACTAAATGCAGGGAATTTTTCTGTAAAAACAAACCCTGGCTTCAATATGTTTACATTCCAATGGAGGGGATGACATGTCCTATATAAGTATAATGCATGCAAGGTTTATACCTTTTCTGCAGCATAAAGTCTTAGAAAATTGTCTAAGGTATTGAAAGTAATTGGCCCAGGGTCACTTGGCCTGGAGTCACAGCTATGGCTTAAACTCAGCTCTTTGTGATTACAAGGACAGTTTTCCATATACTATGGCATACTACTTCTTAAGTTATATGTGATAGAAATCTAAATCTTCATCTGAACTATCATGAATATTATGGTCCAGAAATATGAGCTACACTGGAGTATTGATCTCACAGAAATATTTATGACCAAATTCCAGCTTTGCCGCTTTCAACCTATTGGACAAGGCATTTTACTTCTCTACACCTTGGTTTTCTCATATGTAAAAGGCAGGGTTAGACTATATGACTTCAAAAGTCTCTTCTAGTTCTAAGTCCAGCAATAGATTATAAACACAATGAGATTTGCAATACTTGAAGTTAGCATTCAGGAGCCCTACACATAGTTGTTTTAAACCTTGGTCAACCTGCAGAGAGAATATACAGAGAGCAAGGCCATAGGAGACAATAATGTGGTTTATATGAGGTTGGTCTCCTGAAGGCTGAATACGTTTTTCTCCATAATGAACTACTTTGTCTGGATCTGAATATATAAAGAAAAGAAAGGATATGAACCAATTCTTCAGGTAATTAATGAGTCTTCTATATCTGGTATTTAAGGCAAAACCTTGGGTTCATTCAAACAGATCAATAAAGGACATTCTCAAGGCAGAAAATGTGGACATGAAGCCAAAGAAATACTATATCTCTTTCATAGAAGTACAGGTCCCCAAATGCAGTGTGACGAGCATTTTTCATGGATCCTTATGGATTCCTTACCACTAAACTATTTTTTGCCCTCAGACTTTATTACTTCCATCTCAAATTTACATTCTTCAGCTTTGGCATATGTCCATTGACTAATGTAAGTTCTAGGGAATGGTTCAGGTTCATTAGGCATACTTGACAGAATGCCAGAAGTGTATAAAACATCACCAAAATAAACCATCACACTCTAGTCCAGCAATTCTTGAAATACCAGATTCAGGAGTCTTTGAAAATCTGCGAGGTTGTTTTCAGGTACCATCTATAGCATGGAGTCTGAAAGGGACAATTATCCATTCCTATACAACTGGACAATGGTATATATACAATTTGGTGACTGTCATCACACCTTGCCAACTGAGCTGAATCATGGCTCAATGGTTAGTATTACCAGTGCCTGGAACAACTTCTGGAGCCCCAGCACCCACAGAACAACACAGAGAAGTTAACTTCCCGCTGAGGACAGCCCAGCAGCCCTGCAGGAAGGACCAGTGCAGCAGTCTGGAAGCGGGCAGGGCACAGCGCGGGGAGCCAAGCTGGGAGCCAAGCATAGCCGAGTGCCTGAGTCGAGGTTTTAGCCCCAGGGTGGCAGGGCCAGCAGATGGCTGGTGGGACCCCAGAACACCAGCAGCTGTGGCGATTCCAGAATTATCAACATAGACATGCCTAGGACAAAGTGAGAGGTTAGTGCCCTATAGACTTTGGGACCAGTATTTGGGGAATGCATCAGCTTCCTCCCCTGGGGGCTAGAAGCCGCTGAGGAGACACTCCATTTTGTAGTTTTCAGAAGCAGCTCCAGCTCCTGGCCTGCGAACTGTGGGGAGATCCAGCAATCAGTATTGGGGGGTAATCGCTCTTGCTTTAACCTCCCTGGATCTGGATTGTGATCTGGGGTGGAGGTCATGGGTGGGTTTCCAGCTTGACAGAAACTGAAGTTGCCCCCCACACCTTCGGGATGAAAATTCCTCTATCTGGCCTTAAAGCCATACTGTGGCAACAAGCCCAAAAGTCAAGTAATTAAGTGGCAACATGCCAAGACAAAGGAAACAAATTAAACAGAAAAATGCAACCCTAGACTCCTACTTTGGGGGCAAAGAGGGTCGAAGCATAGGGGAAGAGGACTGTAAGGTCAGAAGTCCCGCTCCAAAAGCCCTAGGGGAAAACATGAGTGGGTTGCAGGCCATAGAGGACCTTAAGAAGGACTTTAAAAATCAAATAAGAGAAGTGGTGGAAAAACTGGAAAGAGAAATGAGAAGGATGCAGGAAAATGAGGGTCAACAGCCTGACTGAGGAAAACAACACCTTAAAAAATAGACGAACTCAAATGGCAAAGGAGGCCCAAAAGGGCAATGAGGAGAAGAATGCCTTAAAAAGCCGAATTTGCCAGATGGAAAAAGAATCTCAAAAGCTCACTGAGGAGATTCATTCCTTCAGAGTTAGACTGGAGCAAATGGAAGCTAGTGACTTTATGAG
Source organism: Gymnobelideus leadbeateri (assembly GCA_011680675.1). Classification (NCBI taxonomy): domain Eukaryota; kingdom Metazoa; phylum Chordata; class Mammalia; order Diprotodontia; family Petauridae; genus Gymnobelideus; species Gymnobelideus leadbeateri. The sequence continues at coordinate 170,059 of WOXC01008524.1, forward strand.
AAATCAAGATGCTGTTAAGCAGATCCAAACAAATGAAAGATTAGAAGGCAATGTGAAATACCTCATGGGAAAAACCACTGACCTGGAAAATAGATCCAGGAGAGACAATTTAAAAATAATTGGACTACCTGAAAGCCATGATCAAAGAAAGAACCTAGAAACCACCCTTCAAGAAATTCTCAAGGAAAGCTGCCCTGATGTTTTAGATCCAGAGGGCAAAATAGAGGTTGAAAGAATCCACCGGTCACCTCCTGAAAAAGATCCCAAAAAGAAAACTCCCAGGAATATTATAGCCAGGTTCCAGAATCCCCAGATCAAGGAGAAAATACTACAAGCAGCCAGGAAGAAACAATTTCAATATTGTGGAAACACAATCAGAATAGCCCAGGACCTGGCAGCTTCTACACTGAGGGATCGAAGGGCATGGAATATGATATTCCAGAGGGCAAAAGAACTGGGAATGAACCCAAGGGTCACCTACCCAGCAAAACTGAGTATTTTGTTTCAGGGGAAAATATGGTCATTCAGTGGAATAGAGGACTTTCAAGCATTCTTGAGAAAAAACCAGAATTGAATAGAAAATTTGACATCCAGACACAAGAAGCAAGAGATGCCTGAGAAGGTAATCAGGGAAAAGAAATCAAAAGGAACTTATCAAAGTTGAACTATTTACATTCCTATATGGAAAAACAATAACTATGACTGAGGAAATCTTTCTCACTATGAAAATAATGGAATAAGGGTGTATGGTCATGTGAATACATATGTGAATGTGTGTGTATATGGTTACAGTTATATATGGATAGAGGGCATAGGTTGAATTTGTTGGGAAGGGAGGATGCTCAAGGGGTGAAGTTGTGAGGTGAGAGAGGGAAGTGGCAGGAGGAGATGGGGAGAGACAGGGTGGGGTAAACTATCTCATGTAGAGGAAGCAGGGGGAAGTGGTTGCAGGGGAGGGGAAAAATAGGAAGGCTAAAAGGCAAAACCACATTCCCATTGAATTTGGTTCAGGGAGAGATTGACATACATACTAGGTGGGACATCTCAACCTACAGCAGATTGGGGGGGAGGAGGATGAGAGGAGGGATGATGGATGGGAGGGCATCCTTGGGGGGAGGGGAGGTTGGAGGTACCCACTATGGAAGAGGGACAGGATCAAGTGGGGAATGGACCAGGTGGGGGGTGGGATGAGTGGGAGGGAATTATAAGCAGCCTTGTACAATATATCTACTATGATAATGTTTTGCATAGCTAGACATGTACAACATATACTGAATTACTTATCTCCCCAGAGGGAATGGGTGACAAGGGAGGAAGGAAATGGATCTGAAATTCAAGGTCTTAAGATTAAATGTTTCATAAAAAAAATTAATGAGAAAAAAAATAAATGCTCAATGATTGAAAAAAAAGTATTACCAGTGCCTATCAGTGATAGATTCATGCTCTATAGTCATGTAAGACTTAGCTCCCTACTTTTCTTTTTAACAAATGTAGCCAGCACACAAGTGGGGAACATACCAGGTAGAATAAAACTATTTTTTCCAGTTCTCTTCCAAGAATTACTTCAGGCTGCCATCTTCGCTCTAGGAAATGAGGAGATTCATTTAGCCAGGACAGAAGCTTCTGAAACCACACTTATGGTACAGTCAGACAATTGTGAGGGAAACTTCTGTTCCTCAGCTATGAAAAATAATGTCCTAATAAATATCATGCTAGGGAAGGAGCTCTTATTTGGGGTGTATCTGAGGGGTGAGGCTTGAAGTAGCAAAAACCCTTTTAGTTGATGCTTTAAGCTTCAATAAGAACAGAAAGGGACTTTCCCTGAGTTTCACAGAATGGCTATATCATGTTACTATAGGCAAGTAAGAGGGAAGGGAATCAGGAATGGCTTCATGTAGAATGTGATTACCTGTGCATTGAAAGAAGAGATGGATTTTTCATACCTGGATGGAATTGTTATTGGGCTACAAGGATAAAACAAACAGAATACCCTATAAATGTTACTTGTTCCTCCCATCATTCGTTACCCAGTGTTTAAAATGAGACAATAAGGTAGAGTCTGCAGCAAGTTAGACCACGACCATTGTGGGGGCCCCTGTATATAGACATTGATGGAAGCTCAGTAGCCTGTCAAGTCTTCAAGGTTCATTTATTTTAAATGACTACAGGAAAGCTCTCTGAAAATGGATCTACCAAAACAGGTGTATTATTCCAAGCCAAGCATTGTTTCAAGGTCTGGGAAGAACTGCTGTATTCTTTCAAGTCATTCTTCGCCTGGACTGGAAAATCTGTTTAGCCATCTCATTAGTATAACGGAAAAAGTCTTAGATTTGTAGTCAGAGGACCAGAGCTCCAATCATCTCCCTACTAATTAGTAGCTGCCTGTATGACTCTGAACAATTCATTTAACTCATTTCTGGGACCAGTTTCGTTACTTGTAAAATAAAATTTGCACCAGATTGCTTTTGAGATCCCTTCCATCTATAAATCTTTAGACCTATACTCTTCAAAAGTCAGCCTGGAATGGTGGAAAGAGAGTTAGTCTCAAAGCCAAGGAGACTTTGGTTTAAGGCCTTTCTTGTACACACACTGGTTATGGGACTCTACATAAGCTCAAATCCAGCCATAGACGTTTACTATCTGTGTGATCCTGGGCAAGACATTCAACCCTATTTGCCTCAGTTACCTCATCTTTAAAATAAGCTGGTGAAGGAGATGGCAGACCACTTCAGGATCTCTGCCAAGAAAGTCCTAAATGGCGTTTAACAAAAAGCTATACACAACTGAAAGGACAGAAAAACAACACCTATTTAGAACTATAAAATTACAGAGAAAGTGCTGACCTTCACAGGGTAGAAACCCATATCAACAATACTCCAGGGCTCTTCCTCACGCCTATAATTTCAGCTTAATTGGGGGAAGAGGCTGGCAACGACCAGCAATCTTCTTGAATGTCTGAAGAAATCCCTATCCATTTTCTAATAAGGGATTATTATTTTTTGTGTGTGTGAGGTAGAGAGTGGACCTATAAGTAGCCTGCCCTATTAGATAAGAAGCCCATTTGGTCTAGTCTGTGAAGATCCACAAACAATTTGCATTATGGCAGAAATTCCAGCAAGTAATCTGTCTGGCAAAATAATCTTGGGGATTCCAGGTGCAATCTAGAATAAGAGTTGCTGACTCTAAGAACTGCCTTCAGACAGAATTGCAAATTCACCTTGCCGGGTCCTCTGAGGTCTGGGACAACTATTGACTCAGCTCTGCACCTGGACCACCTCCTACAGGGCTTACTGTACAGAAATGATTCTGCCATTGTCAGATAAATACTGTCTTTCAAGAATCCTGGCAAAACTTTTATTCTGGCGAAGACAGAGATGACACAAGGGCATGAGGAGCCTAATCTCAGGGTGGGGAAAGGGCCATCCTCACCTGCATAAGAAAAGGCTGAGTCCTATTTGGGAGGAAAGAATTTTTTTTTAAAAACCGAACAAACAGAATATTGAAACTAAACTGCCTTCAAGGGGACTATGAAAGCCAAAATCTTAAACGACCAAAAAACTGGAAAGGCTGGTGGGGAAAAGCATAGATTCTGGTTAGACCATCCTCTCTAAGCTTACATTCCATCCACTCTGTATATATCTTATATTTATCTATTTATTTACATATTGTCTCATCCCCTCCCCCATTAGAATATAAGTTCCTTGAGGGCAGATATTGTTTTTACCTTTCTTTGTAAGGCCATAGATAACACAGCACAGTTCCTGACATGACAGTCAATGTTTGTTAATAGCTTGCCTAAAAATTTTAATAAATCCAAAAATAAATTACAGAGAATGCCAGTGAGCTTACTTTTTTATTTGGCTCAACCTTTAATACTAATGTTATCTATTATGCTCAGAACTGAGAGTTGTCCCTTGCCTTCTGCTGACATTGACCCCCAAGCAGGTATGGTTAGAAGCAGAGATTACCACACTCCCTCCTAATTCATTGAGTCTATAAGAAAGACCATTAGCTTATATGCTTCTGTCATAAATTCCAACTTATATACAAGAATGATGATAAAAATAATGCTAGTGTAAATAACGTAACAATGGACATTAATATAGCACTTGAAGTCTTGCAAAGTACTTTCTTATAACAACCTAGTGAAGTATCATTACCCTCATTTTACAAATATGGAAAGAGAGGATCTAAAAAGCCAAATGACTTGACCATGATTATACATACAGCTACTAAGTGCCTGAAGCCTATTTTGAACTCAAATCTCTGATCTGGCAACTTATTCCATGCTTCTCCTCATAGGAAAGGAAAGGAAAGGAAAGGAAAGGAAAGGAAAGGAAAGGAAAGGAAAGGAAAGGAAAGGAAAGGAAAGGAAAGGAAAGGAAAGGAAAGGAAAGGAAAGGAAAGGAAAGGAAAGGAAAGGAAAGGAAAGGAAGAAACAAAGGAATGAAGAAAGGAAGGAAGGGAAAGAAAGTAAAAGAAATTGTATTCAAATTGAAAAGATCTATTCACCTTTGGAAATAATACTACTAGAGTAACTTTTTATAAATTACAAAATAAACACAGTTAATATGTAGATATAAATTTGTATATATGTATCTGTTACTGGTATGATTATTATTTACTGGTTATTTGGTCTGCTAAATAATTTAAGGTAAGGTTAGTGGAGTTTTTGGAACTATTAAATAGGTAGTGATTAATTCTTTAAAGGAAAATAAAGTTAAATAATTTAAGGTAAGGTTAGTGGAATTTTTGGAACTATTAAATAGATAGGGATTAATTCTTTAAAGGAAAATAATTTGGGTTTTTTTTACATCTTTTAAATTTCATTTTAGACTCAAACACAAGAACACAAATACAGACTAGAGAAAAGAAACAAAAATATATCATAAACTTAAATATTGGAACTTAAATACAAAGTTAGAAAGGGAGAAAAAGTTTATTGTGTGCATAGCAGGACAAAAGAAAGGATTCAAAACATGTAACAATAAATTTTCATTTCAACAAAGCCTATATGATAAATAATACACACTGTATTGAGAATTGTCCATCTTTTCTTTGCTTCCTCGTGAGTTTTCTTTTGTTCTCTGCTGTGCACTTTTTTATTTTGCTCTTTTTTCCCTTCCCTCAACCCCCCAAGAAGGCTACAATGCAGTTTAGATATGTTTCTCCATAATTATTAATATATGTATACACATATACATATATACATACATATGTAGACATATGCTTTCCCATATGTCTACTTCTGATCTTTGTTTTTATGTTTGGGCATATCTCATATTTCCTATTCTTCCTGCCTCCTCTACTTTACTTCTACCCACTACTTTGCCCTCCTGTTACTTGCCTAACCCCCTCCAAGGATCCCTTCCCTATCCTCCCATTCCCATAAATCTAAACATCCCATCCTTCTATACACCCTCTTTTACCTATTCACTCATTCTCCCCTTTAAAAATCCCTCCTTTGTCCTCTCACCCCTCCCTATGCCCCTACTATTTTATTTCTTTTGAATTTAGAAGACTTATACTCTTCTAAATATATATGTATTATTCCATCTTAAACTCATTCCTGATGAAAGTAGGTTACCAGAACTACCAGCCTTTCTCCCCCCTCTAATCCCTCTGTATTGATTCTTCCTATTGCAACTCATTTGTATAAAATAGTTACTCTTTTTAGCTTTTCCTAAATAATTTTACTTTTTAAATTCATATCATATTCAGGTTTACCCCCAATCTTTCTTATGAGCTACCTAATTATTAATAAGAATCTTAAACATACATTTTACATTAGAATAGACAGATATAGATATATAGTAAACATCTGTCCTTATGAATCCCTTATAATCAGTCTTTGGTACACACCTTATATTGAATTTCTCTTAGTTCTTATATGTCAAATCTTCTATTAAGTTTAGGATTTTTTTAACAGTCTTGAAAGTCCAAGAATTTATCAAATGTCCATTTTTTTTCCATTCAAGAAGATACTTAACTTTGCAAGGTATGATACTTTCAGTTAGAGCCCCAGTTCTTTTTCTCTTTGATATATTGTGTTCTAAGACACAATAGGGGTCCTTTAATGTCTCTGCTACTAGGTCTTCTGTGATTCTAATTGTGGCACCACCATATTTAAATTGTTTTAATCTTGATGCTTTTAATATTTTGTCCTTGAGCTGGAGGTTTCAGAATTTGACTATGATATTCCCCTTTTTTTCTATTTTGTTATATCAAGATTCTTTTTTTGATCATAACTTTCAGTTAGTTCTATTATTTTTATATTTTCTCTTCTTGATCTGCTCTCTAAGTCTGTTGTTTTTCTTATATTTCACTTTCTCTTCCATTTTTTCATCATTCATATTTTGATTAATTATTTCTTGATCTCTTATAATTTTACTGGCTTCACTTTGCCCAATTCTAATTTTTAAGGTGTCATTTTCTTCCTAAAGATTCTGGACCTCCTTTTCTAATTGGTTGACTTTCCTTACATAACATTTTTGTTTTTTCTTGGATTGTTCTTATTTTTTTGTTTGTTTTTACTCTATCTCTGTCATTTGATTTTTTTTTAAGTATTTTTTTAAAGATCTTCTAAGAATTCTTTTGGGGCAGGTGACCATTTGACATTACTCTTTGGAGATTTCATTACTTCAATATCCTCCTCTGAAGATGAACCCTGGTCATCTCTACTCTAATAATTGCTTTCTGTGGTTGAATTCTTTCTCCTTTGCCTGTTTATTGTGTGTGTGTGTGTGTGTGTGTGTGTGTGTGTGTGTGTGTGTGTGTGTGTGGTAATGGCTTAATTTGTGTAATCCCCATTAGACCTGGGATATGGGGGATTGTGCCTCTTGTACCAGATCTTCAGTTCTCCCCTCTAGCCTAGAACCAAAGCCAAACTTTGGTGTGCTAGTTCCTTCTTGCCCCTGCCACTCTTTGTAGCAGAGCTGGGTCTGGCTTTCCTTGTCAGGAGAAGTTCCCTAAATCTTCCTGGGCTCAAATGTCCAACTCCCCTGACTATCTTGGGGAAGTTCCTGTAGTTGGGACCAAGGAAGCCTCTCAAACCAACTAACCCCAGGGCTTGCTGCTTGTTGTAAAACTGGAACCTAGGCTAGAGGTGTTTACTCTTCACTGGAAACAAACCTTGTCCTGAGATTTTTCTTCTGATCTTTTCAAATTGTTCCAAGAGGACCCCTATTTTGTCCCCATTCTTATTTGTCTCCACTCACACTTTGTTCGTCCTAAGGTGCTATTTTAACTCTTTTGTGCAGGGAAGATCTTGAGAGCTTGGAATTTTCTGACCTACTCTGCCATCTTCCCAGAATCCTCTCCAAAGGAAATAATTTTGTATCTTAGTATTCAATTTGAATTTCTTTTACAAGAAGAAAAACAAAACAACAAAAGAGGCACTTTCCCTTCTTGTTCTCTTGTCTTCAAAAGTTCTTAAAGACAAGGTCATTCTGGAGACAACGAGCACAAGTTTTCCATTTACATGAACATTTTTATTTAGTTGTTTCAGTTGTGTTTAACTCTTCATAACCCCATTTAGGGTTTTCTTTGCAAAGATACTGGAGTGCTTTGCTACTTCCTTCTCCAGCTCAGTTTACAGATGAGGAAACTGAGGCAAACAAAGGTAAATGACACTGCAGAGTCATGACTTGCGTGGATGTCTGAGGCTGGAGTTGAATTTAGGAAGATGAGTCTTCCTGACTCCAGATTCAGCACCCTATTCACTGTTCCACTTAGCTGCCCGTATGAACATTAGTGATAGAAAATAGTCCTCCCACCAGCATAGCCAAGTAGGTCAAATCCTTACTGGGGTTCTGTGCTATAAGATGTTTGGGAGAGCAACAGATCTTTTTAACCTTTTGGTGGAGGGATGTATGTCAGTATTCACTCACTACCTTTGACTCTCTACTACTCAGTCATTCACTATGTACTTTCTTTCTGTCACTACGTGGGATATTCCAAAAATCTCAATGCAGATTTAAGCTAAAACTTAAAACTGTGCTGAGACTTTGAGGACACTGATTACAGTTCCCTGAATCACATGGTACAATTCATTGGGTCAGAGGGTAGGGATAGGGGAAAATTAGTTGGATTAGTTAAATAGGAGGGTAAAGTAGCAGCATACACTTACATCTATCAGAATAATTCCTAATGGGAACAGAGTGAACCATGGGCTGTAAACCAAACCAATCAATTTCATCCTGAACTTCTGACTAGAGCCCACTCACAGGTGAACAAAAGAGTGTACTATAGAAGAATGATGACATTCTCTTTTTGAGTCATAAGAAAGCAAGAGATTTAGGGGAATTGTGGTAAACTCAGTGGGCCCAGGGAAATGTGAAAAATTTAAAACTAGTTTAGGAGTCATTTAGTCTGATTCCTCAAAAGAATTTATTTGGATGTGTAATTTTTATTAACCAAAACTTGTTTTTGTTACTTTTAAATATTTTCCATTTGTGAAAAAGACAAAAACAATAAAACAAATGCCTCTAGTAAAATTATATTTGTGATCCCAGAATTGTAGGATCAGTGGCCCCAATCAGGACATTATATGGTGCCAATAAAGATCTTTTGGAGGTTTATGGCCTGGTTCATTTCATAATATAACAAAATATTGATCATGGAGGTAATACAGTGGATAAGATACTGAACTTGGAGTAAGGAACACCTCTGCACTATTTCTAATGCTGGAAGTACCCTCCACTCTTATAGCCATCTCTCTGATTGGCTCATTCTTCTCAGAACTTCCATGTTAAGCAGAGGCCCAGGCCAACCATGTGTTCATTCCTCTCCATGCTAACTCATCTCCATAGGATTTTCTCTCCCAATCTCCTTTCAGCTTTTTGAGGGCATGTTTGAACTGTTTGTACTGAACTAGAATTCAGTGACATTTGATTACTCCATCCTGGAACCAGTTGAATTTCAGAAACCCATTGGGGTTTCTGAAAAAAAAAAATTCTAATCTCTGATTTCAAGGAATTTTTAGTCTACTGGAGGGATAAAACATTTAAGTTGGCAATATGTATTTTTATTAGAAGAGGGAGAAAGCACTAATGCCTACAGGTATTATTCATGTCCAGATGATGATGAGGAGGATAAGGATGTCTATATGCATTTATTAAGCTCTTACTATGTGCCAAACACTGTGTGAAATACTGGTAATAGAAATAAAAACAGAATGAAAGATATTCTCTGCTCTCAAGGAGGTTATATTCCAGGAAAGATGTAAATGTAAAAATGTAAAACAATTATGAAAGCCTACACATAAAATGGAACTTTTGTGATGAACCAGTCAATCAAAGGGAGATGGGGCAGGGGCAGATGGTGTTTCTATTGTGGGAAGTAGCCCATGGGGATAATGAGTTTCTAGGGTGAAGAGGTTTCTATGACAAGTAGAGAAAGTTCTGTGGAATTGAATCAATAGCACAGCCTGGAGAGGAATGAAATCATCAGATAAGGAAAAATTCCATATAGGATATGGTACAGCAAATGACCCAGAAGGAAGTCAGGAATTCTAAGATTCAAAGTTCAAGAAAGAGAACATTCCAGATAAGAATAGCATTTGCCAAGATGTTAAGTCAGATGAAGGAATGTCTTTCAAATGTCTTTGTACCATATTCTTTTCCATTTCATTTCAATACATGGAAGTGCTACTTTATGACTTCCCTCGGGAGGTCAAAACTTGTCTCTGAGTCTTGCAATTCTTCCTGTTTTAAAAGTTGTGATAGTACATTACCAAAGAAGTGATTCTTCAAACATCTTCTGTTGTCTGAGAAACGAGTAGAGCTAACAGAGACATCATCTATATTACTAAAGAGGCATGTCTAGAAAATGTCTGTACAAATATAGTTGGGTGATACTGAATGAAGCCACCAAAATGTGCCAGGACCTTGGTAATAATGCCATCCTTGGGTCCTAACTTATAGTTTAAATCACTTTTTGAAGATTTGGAGGCACAGAAACAAGAGTCCCTCAGGTAAGCCATTGCAAATTTGCCTTCTGCTAAAGGATTCTGCTCTGCCACTTGGAGTGTTAGATGGAGTTTCCAGTGTACAAAATGTGATCCTGTATTAGTCCAATCCAAATTCAACAAATACTTAACAAGGACAACAAATATTTGTCGAGCACTCAAGTGTTGCTAAGCATTTATGAAATGTTTTCTATATGCTAGATGGAAGAGACTCAGAAAAAAATTAAAATGATTCCTTGTTCTCAGGGATTTTATTTTCTACTAGGGACAAGGTGGGGATAAAAATATAAACAAATAGTAGATAAGTACACATGTGATTATTTGAAGAAGATACTGTAGCAGCAAGCACCCCAGTATCCCCAGGGTGGCTGCCAAAATAGGTTCCTAGATCTGCTTTTCTAAAGGAAAGCAACTCAAAATGGGTTAACAATCTTGTTTCAATCAATCAAATATATCATTTACCCTCTTCAGGGGAAAAAGTCAACACCCCAAACTTCAGAGTATACAGACAGAAGTTATAAAGCAGAAGTTACAAGAAAACAGAAAAACATATCAAGTAGTCAGGCCTCCAATTGTCTTGACCATTACCATCCATACCTAGTCAGCCACCAGAGAGGGAAGCATCAACATCTGGGTTTTCAAAGCCAGGGGTCTCTCAACAGCTGCCCAGAGTCTCATCTGGTCAAATTACACAACACTTCTCAAAGTGAGCCCCAAAACAATGCCTCACAACAGAGTTTATATAGCCTTCTCCTGGCTCAGAGAATATAACAACTTTCTTGACCCACTGCCCAATCACAAATCTCCTGAAAAAGAAGGCTCCCACCACAAGCTCTAGGTGCACTTAACCTAGGGGCAGGGAAGATCTTAAAAATTTATATTCCTGTAACAGAGACAAACACTAACTACTAGGAGAAAGGCTTCCTTTGAGGCAGGGATTACTAACTTGGAATCTATGGATGGTTGTCAGGAGGTCTTGTGCTCTTGGATGGGTAAAAACACCTTTATTTTCAGTAATCTTAACATGAAATTTTTTCCTTCAATTATTAAAACAATACTTCCTAGAAAGGGCTAATAACCTTCATCAGATTGCTAAAAGAATCTAACATACAAAAATGGTTGGAAACCCCTTTTTAAGGGTGGGCTGATGCTGGAAGGAATCCAAGGATTCTAAAGGGTGAGATTAAGAAGTATATTTCAGGCAAAAGGCACAGTATTTACTAGAAGCAGGAAATGGAATATCAAGTTTGAAGAACAGCAAACACGACAATTTGCTCCTGAAACATAGAATAGGTGAATGAGAGTTATGAGAAATATGTCTAAAAATATAGGTTTGAGCCAAATTCTGAGGAGTTTAAATGTTAAACCAAAATGTTTATATTTCATTATTAAGCAATAAAGAGCTCCTGAACGTTGGGCTTTAGAATATTATGTTGACACCTGTGTGGAAGGTGACTTGGAGAGTGCAAAGACTAGACAGTAAAGATGTTCAATTGGAGATTATTACAAAATGAATGATTAATAGAGACATAATGGTACTTTTTATAGTTCAATGTAATTTTCTAAAGAATTCTTTCTAGGGGTGTCTAGGTGGCTCAGTGAATAGAGCACTGGCCCTGGAGTCAAGAGGACCTTAGTTCAAATCTGGCCTCAGACACAACACAAAACTAGCCATGTGACCTTGGGCAAGATACTTAACCCCAACTGCCCTGCATTCCCCCCTCCAAAAAGCAAAAAAAAAAAAAAGATTCTTTCTAATACTATAATCTATAGTATACTTCTAATACTATAATCTATAGTAGCAAAACAAACCGGGAAATGATCAAAAACTGCATTCTGTTTAACACCACTGAATTAGGCTTGATTTAGGGAGGTAGATATATAGAATTTGTTCCCTAAAATGTATGAAAAGGAAGCTTTATAATGGCAGCACTGAATTGAGCTTCAATGGACTTATTGATTTATAGGGCTTAATTATCTACAGAAGGTCAGAGACATTGCTTGACTATTGAAGTGAAAAGAATCTCTTATCTTGGGGGTACAAAATCTGTGGTTGCCATAAAATTGTAAAAGCCTATTTCATTTTCTGGGTTGATCTGACAACTGTAAGAATCTTCCTTCTGTCAAAGGCCCTGAAAGCTTTTACTTCATATTCTAGGTCCCTTGAATTAATGAAAATAACTGTTCTTTTTTATATTAAATTTCATTATAAAGTCTAAAAATACTATTTTTACCTTTACTCTTTTCCATGCCATATATTAAATGCACTTTACTAATTATTCCTTTTACCTGCTACTCTTACTTTAATATCATTGCTTCCATTTAAGCTTTTAAATCATTATTGCTTGTGTTTTTTGAATCCTTACCAGCTAAATCAATGTTTCTTTCAGTATTGAGCTTTCAAATGGAATGACTACACCAGATTCTAAAAAAAAAGCAATTTCTTCCACTGGTATCTATCTCTAGTCATCCTGATATATATCTTGGCTCCAGAGGAGAAATTGAGGCTGATAACTCTAAACAGCCCTCCCTCACTTAAATCCAATTCACCTGATGAAAGACAAACAACATCCTGGATGAAATAATTCATTTTATGGAATTAACTACAACATGAGTAAATCATCTCCTGCTGCTTCATACCATTCACGGTCTTTGGAATTGCCATAATAAAAGATCTAAAAAGGAGAAGAGCAGAAGAAAAGAGAAATGGGGGAGGCAGAAAAGAAGATAATTATGAGATTTTTAGGGATCATCTAATCCAGTCCAACCCCCTCACTTTACAGGTAACAAAATCAAGACTAGAGCATTTGCTAAAGTTGACAAATGGAATAATCGGTCAGATCAGTCAGATCTGACTCCAAAATTAGAACTCTGTTTACTAGTATTACAAAACCATGCTATCATGTTTATACTTTCAATTATTGAAGGAGAAAGCTAGAGAAAGTGGATCTAGCTAGTATATAGCAAGATTTCCCTGAAATGCTTTCATATTGAGAGACAGTGTGGTGTAATAGATACAGGGTAGCACCACACAACTATTACTTATGGTGGGGTCCTAGGAATAACCTTTTATTTTAGGGAGAGACACTACCCCTACTTGTCACTGTAGTTCCTGAGCCTTTATCAGTGTGCTTCTGCATGAAATCAGGCATTAGCAATGATGACACTATTAATCTAAATATAAAACACTTAATGATAAGGTAAAAAAAGAATAATCAATACATTGTAGATATTTAATATGAAGCAAATGAAGGAATAGTCAATAAATTATACTCCTCATAAGCCTAGCTCACATTTACACCCAATGTATATAGTATTCGTAGGAAGAAGTGAGCACATACTTAAGAAACCTAGCAGGAAGATGCTAAGTGAGGATAGTCTGTATGCTCAGAACAACTCACAACTCTCAACAGGTCTAGATGTTTGCAGTTCACTCACAATCAGGATCACAAGAAGTCACTTGTCTTCCACTCACTCCCCTTGTGGTCCACATTTTACTTCTTTTCTATCTACTCTCATACGGGTGACCAGCTCTTTTAATTCAAAATTACCATTACAAGTATAATGATAAAGTGCTAAACACAATTTTAATAATTAGCAATTTCTTTAATCCAGAGAGCGGAGCAAAGCTCGTCTGGTTGGATCTCTGGGCAATACAGACAAGCAAAGACAGGTCTTCATTCAGCAGTGAGCCAGTTTTATTAATCCTCTTTTTTATCTTTATGAAAAAAAATTATCTTCTTTCTCTTTTATCAACAACACTGCTCACCTATGAAAATAACTAACAAATGATTTATCTTCTTAAAGGTCAGACTCCACTAGTAGTAACAGAATCATTAGCTCAGAGGGTTGAAACAATTTTTAAGAGATTCGAATATTTTAGCTAGCTCACATATACAAATATAGTTTGTGTTAAACATTTCTTCAGATATATTTCTTGTTCTTCAAAAGAAAATATTAAATCTAAGAATGTGGGTTTAAGTTTGACATTTATTATTTTTAGTTTCAAGTAATGGGTTTGTTTGTTTTTTCCTCCAACATCATGTTTACTTTTTTTCATTAAAAAAATAAAGTCCAGCCCATTGAAGTATTTATTCCTGGAGTTAGCTCAGTTACTTAATGAAATTCAAAGATTTCTTTCTTGATCTGTATGAATAACAGGAATAGCCAATTCTTTTGTAGACATAACATATTGGTATATAATAAAAACAATTGGTCACATTATTAAGCCACTGTAAGGATTGCAAAGAGATTTACATACATTCTTTCATTTGATTTTTATAACCTGAGGTAGGTTCTATTATTATTATGCTCTTTCTATCGAAGCAGAAAAAGACACTGAGGGAGGTTAAGTGACTTCCCGGGGGCTACACAGCTCCTAAGTATCTGAAGCAATATCAAGCCCAGATTTCCTTATTTCAAATCCAAGGGTCTGTCTTCTAGGTCTATGAGATAGGAATCTCAGATGCGGACATTTGGATCTGAAGAGAAGGGAACCTTCACTAGAGTTTATTTTATACCATATACAATGTCTAAATTTTAGGAGAGGACAGGACAGGAGAGATTCATAGAGAAAGAGAAGGGAAAAACAAGAGAGAGGGAGAAGATTTACTATGTTCATTTTTTTAATATTTAATTTCATATTGAGCTTTGTCAAACCAATGGAAGGGAAGGGAGAAAAGCAACTTCAGTTTCCTTTTCATCCTGTTTGCTTAGCCAAGTTCTCAGTATAACTGCTATAGTGGCAAATTACAAGATTATTGAAATTAAAGAAAGAATCGGTCTAATTTCCATATCAATATAATATAAGCATCTTTGGATTCTTTTTTTTTTTTTTGCTTTTTGGAGGGCAATTGGGGTTAAGTAACTTGCCCAAGGTTAAACGGCTAGGTTTTTGTTTGTGTGTGCGTTAAGTGTCTGAGGTCGGATCCAAACTCAGGTCCTTCTGACTCCAGGGCCAACGCTCTACTCACTGCGCCACCTAGCTGCCCCTGGATTCTTTTTTTTAAAGAGGAAAACAGATTTATTTGGTACTTTAAAATACAATATATACCAAAAGGAGTTCAGAGAGCAACCTTGAGCTAGTTGGTAGCCACCAGCTAGACCTGTCCTTTTATTCAAAGGGTCTCAGTTGGAAAAGACTTCTGCCTGGGGATCTAACCCCACTGGTTTAACTCAAAGCCTAAATTCCCAATTGTGGAGCATTTCCTTTATATTAGTGTGTTGTCCAGGATTCTGAATTTCAAAATGCCACCACTCTTAGATAGAATTACACATTGTGATATATCAACCACTGCTACATTGGCACAGGTTGATTTATCAGATATTAGAAAGCACGTAAACTATCATGATCCTGAGAGGTATGCGCAAAACTTTTTGAGATCCAGGAGAGGAAGGATTGATTGCCTCAAAATAGAGTGTTGCTTGAAAGCAATAGTTAAGGGATGGTTATAAAGCAGAGTTTGTATACTGAGAAAAGAGACAATTTCTGGGGAAAGGGAGAGAGCAAAGGTTGATGGGAGGAATCTGAAGGGACACCACTGTTTTGTCCAGATTTCATTACTAATAAATTCACTGTTCCCTCCACTTCTCTAGGTCCTAACATAGAAATTTTCCTGTAGCCTTCTTTTCTTAGGAAATAATGGAAAGGTTATTTTTTTGTGGGGGGTTTTGTTGTTTTGGGAGGTTTTTTTTTGTTTGTTTTCTTTTGTTTTGCCCATAGCAGATGGCAATGAGAAGAAATATCAGATTTATTTCATAAATTCTTTAGTTTATCAGTTAATGGTTGGCTATCTGAGTGTTACTTTTAAAGAAAATGTAGATAGCTAGAAAATTCAGAGATACAGAGAAATCCATTGCTTCATATAAACTCCATTGTATATAGGGTTTTTTTTTTAAAGGATTTGTTTTATCATGGTAAAAGCTTGTCCTATTATTACTATGGGTTTTTTTTTTTAATTACCTTTATTTGGGGCAGCTAGGTGGTGCAGTGAATAGAGCACGGGCCCTGTAGTCAGGAGGAGCTGGGTTCAAATTCGGTCTCAGACACTTAACACTTAGTAGTCATGTGACCTCGAACAAGTCACTTAACCCTAATTGCCCTCCAAAAAGCAAAAAAAAAAAGAAAAAATTACCTTTATTTAATATTTTTCTCTAGAATGTATATAGCAACTTTCAAATGAGTAAATCATTTAAATAAAACAATTCAATGTCAAAGAGAGAGACCCTATTATGCTATACATCTGGAAAATACAGATAAAGTTTTGACATAAAAATAGTACAGCTTGGTTGATTTGAAAATACTTGAATGGCCAGAACAAAAGGTAGTCACTGATGGTTGGTCTAATGTTTCCTTGATGAGATTTCTCTCATGAAACTTTCAGGGATTGTGTTTTAAATTTGTAGTTTTTAGCATTTTTATCCACAATTTAGATAAAGACATAGATTGTGCTTATATCAAATCTTCAAATATCACCAAAAAACTGTAAGAGATAAATAACACATCATATGAGTCAGGATTCAAAAAGGTGTTCACAGGCTAAAACATTTAGACTAAATCTCAATGAAATTTAATAGTGATACACAGAAACATATGTACATATAGTTTTCACCTGGATTTCAAATAAATAGCTTTTAAACTACAAAATGGGAGGGGCGGCTAGGTAGCTCAGTAAATAGAGCTCGGGCCCTGGAGTCAGAAGGACCTGAGTTTGGCCTCTGACACTTAATCCACATAAACAAAAAACACCTAGTCCTGTAACCTTGGGCAAGTTACTTAACCCCAATTGCCCTAAAGGGGCGGCTAGGTGGTGCAGTGAGTAAGAGCGCCAGCCTCGGAGTTGGGATGACCCGAGATCAGATCCGGCCTCAGAAAATGAGCACACACTAGCCGTGTAACCTTGAGCAAGTTACTTAACCCCAATTGCTTTTAAAAAATAAAAAATAAAAAAATAATAATAAAAAAATAAACTACAAAATGGGGAAGGCACCGCTAAATAACATTTAAAATGAAAACAATCTGGCTACTGTATAGAAGAATTAAAACTGAATATAAGTCAATAATTTAATATGGCAGCCAAAAAATAAATGTGGTCCAAAAGTGATTTGGAATTTTTACTTCCCTAGAACCAATGTAGCTCAAGTGAAAGTTCCAATGTACTTTGCCTGGGTCAGCTCACCTCTGGAATATTGGGTTCATTTCTGAATGCCACATTTTAAGAAATACACCGGAAGTTAAAGTGTCATATTCATCAGAATTTATATTAAAGTACATTTCTAGTATTTCTACCATTATGGTGCTGCTAACTTTTGATTAGATCAGTAAAAATACTTCTTCCTGTATTTTTTTAATTTTAGTTTTATTTTTAATAAACATTCATCTATTTTCTCTTTTTCCTACACCCACTCCAATTAAAAAAAAAACTAGAAAAATAAATTCCTTGAAACAAATATGTATATTAAATATAAATACATTTTTTCATTGGGCATGATAAAAGAAACAATCTCATTCTGCACTATGGATTCCCTGTTAGAATCTGTGTAATTTACTTCATCTTTGATCTTTTAGAATTATGGATTGGTCATTGCATGGTCAGAGTTCTTACAATTTTCATAGTTTGTTCCTTTAGTTTTCTAGTTATTGGATAAATTGTTCACAGTAAAAATAAAAGTAATTTATGTAAGGTAGAATCAAGTTTTAACAGTGGGCAAGGGAAAAAGAAAAAGTACAGGAAGGTATTGGGTTGAGTGATGCCCTCCAAAATTACTAATTAAGGTTACCTTTGCCTCATCCTTTTTAGAGACAAGCTTGATTTATTTCACAGTTGTGACCAAGGCCAGAGCTTTTTTGAAGGTATAAAAATGTCAGAAAAATATCCAAGAAATGACAATACGTCAGCACTATATAGGTGTCTCTGAATGTAAATAGTAGTACTTTTTCCTGATGTTCATTTTAACCTCAGATTTTAAGACTCTGAACCCACTCTCAAACTCACAAAATCATAAAGATGACCCCCACTAAAACAGTATGGCTGCATATATCAGCATCTTAAAAAACTAGTTTCATATAAGACATCATTGAAGAAGTGTTCCACTGCCATCACAAAATGAACATATCATTTGACCAAAACCTCCTTCTCCTCACTATTACTTTGGTCAGTAGCATTACCTTTTACCCTATCAATCATGTACTCAAAACTCTGATGCTATCTTTGGCCTCCCCCTATCTCTGACTTCTCATCTAATCAGTTAACAAGGTGTACTAATTCTCCCTCTTCAATATCTTGCTTCTATCCGCTCCTCTTTATTGTAATTATAAAAATTCTTGCATAGGGATTGGTTATCATCATTTTGTATTACTATAAGAATTTTCAAATAACCTTACTATCCTCCATTCTCTTTTACCTCTATATCTTCCTTAACACTGTGGCCAGACTTCATTCTTCTTATTCATAGATTTCATCATTTCATCCCTATGTAAAAAAAAAAAATCCTTCCATGGTTTCCTATCGTCTACAAAAGAACATCTGATTGTCAATGTCTTTGGAAAAATTTATGACCCCCAAATGAACACTTCAAATCTCTTCTGAGTAGCACACAATAAACACACTGGTACAATTAACTCCTCTGTCCTTGACATTATATCTCTTAAATGCAAACTAAGTCACTATTAGCTTATTTTGCATCCATATGATATACTTGACTTTTATTGAGCTTTCAATCTATTAAAATCTTGGACATTTTTTAAAATAATAAACTGATCTTTAGGTATGCATTCCCAACTTTTTACTTGTGTATTTTTTGAAGCCAAAATTAGACATTTCTCTGTTAAATTCCTAGATTCAGCCTAATTTCCTAGCCTCTCAAAATACATTTGAAGCTGTCTCTGTCATTCACCATACCAGTTATTCCTCTGGCCATTGCTTTCTCTATAACTATTTAAATTTGTAATTTTAACTGTATTGTTTATTTTATGCTACTTTGATTTATGAATGTACAATCAATAACCAACATGGCAAAAGAGAATGACATACACAAAAGAGAATGACATCAAAGATGGGGAGGGTACATTTCTTATCACTTCCCTGTTGCTAAGCTTGATCATAATAAATATATAGTGATTTTTCTTTCCATTTACATTATAGTTATTGTGAATAATGCTGTTTTGTGATTACTCTTACTTCAATCTGCATCAATCCACATGTTTTCCCAAACATCTTTGAATTTTTCATATTCTTGGTTTCTTAGGGTGAAATAATATTCCATAACATTCATGTACCACAATTCATTTGGCCATTCTATCAGTTTTTTGCCACCACAAAAAAGTATAACTTTAAATATTTTATAGCATATGTGACTTTGTTTTTTCTGTCTTTTATCTCCTTGCTGAATATGCCTAGCATTGGAATTGAGGAATTAGAAAAGATATGGATAGTGTGACATAGTGGGTAGAGCCTTGGATTTGGTGCCAAGAAGATATGACTTTGAATGCCCTTATAGATACTTACTGGCAGATCACTTAAACTCTATGAGTCTTTTGTATAGAATCAGAATAATAATGACACTTAAGGGGCAGCTAGGTGGCTCAGTGAGTAGAGCCTGTCACTGGAGTCAGGAGGACCTGAGTTCGGATCTGACCTCAGGCGATTAACACACACACACACACACACACACACACACACAAACTAGCCGTGTGACCTTGGGCAAGTCACTTAAATTGCCCTATAAAAAAAAGGTAAAAATAAATAAATAATGACACCTAAAAGATTATGTTCTTAGACTCAGTGGAACAAATATATGCAAAGTGCTTGGAATACTTTTAAGTATTACACAAATATCAGAGACTGTTATTGTTGCTCTCATTCTTCTCACTTCATATTCAATGTAAGGAAGAGATTTTAATGGTCTTAGGACAAATCACCATGTTCCTGTTGTTCTCTCATGGTTGACTTTGAAAAGATGACCATGAGGGAACATAAATGGCTACTTTTGCAAATGAACAAAAATGCTGTAATGGAAGCTTATCTTCTGAAAGAAGTTTGGGACAGCTCCAATAGCAGAAAAACTGGTGAAGAGGATATGTTCATCATGTTTACACATCATTTTGCTTTCTTTGACTGATTCTCTATATTTTGAGAGTTTTCCATTCCATATAACTTGAAAATTTTGAATATTTGATTGGTGACAATAATTAAAATATTGCAGTTAAATTTTTATGGATTATGCCTGGGAGATTGTGGACAATAATTGTGTCTTTGCTAATGATTCAGTTCCAAGGTTATTTTTTTTAATTTTAGGGGAAGTTTTGGGTTTGTATTTCCAATGTGAGGATTTGTCATCTGTCTATGAGCAAAGCAAAATTGAAACATCTCAAAGGAAACACAGGATGCACAAATTTGGAGAATCCTCCCCAAATGTTCATACAGACTATTTGTGCTTGATCTGTGGTAGAGCATTCCAAGCTCATGTTGGTCTGATCAGCCACAGTCAGACACATTAAAACTTGGCTTTAGAAGAGTGATGTAGTTTCGATCCTCTTTCAGAATGAAGTTCAACAACCATCGAACCATGAAGGATAGACAACTTCTGGTACATATTCTGGACATGTGATTATATCTTACTAGATAGACACTAAATGCTAAATTTTTGCAACCTACAGTAATATGTCACACAGTTTGTACCATTCTCTTACAAAATCTGTATCAATTAATTTGTCTTAACATTGAGGATGACATATTATTTTGTTATTTTCATCATTATCATTACCTTAGACATGTCAAATAGACTAGGGATCCACTAAAATATAATGCCTCTCAAAGAGAGATTTCGGATAGAATATTTTATATTTATCTGCAACTTACTGTAAATCTAAGGGTCATAATATTGGTCCCTGATTTTCTCCAATCATTAGTTTTGTTGTTTTGTTTTGCGGTTGTTGTTTTGTTTTGGGTTTTTTTTTTTTTTTTGGAGGCAATCAGGATTAAGTAATTTGCCTTGGGTCACACAGCTAGTAAGTGTTTAAGGCTGGATTTATACATTTGGTATTTGGTCCTCCTGACTCCAGGGCTGGTGCTATATCCACTGCAACACCTGGCTGTCCCTGAATCATCATTAGTTCTTGAAGGTAGTTTGATAGGTTAATAAAGGAGTATTTCCATGTAGTGTTTCTTTTTAATGTCTGGATCTCAATAATCAAAAACAAACAGAGGTTGGTCCAATAACCAAAACCATTCAGATGAGGGATAAATATTAAGGCTGATGGAAGAATCAGAATTGGATATAAAATCAATATTGACAATGTTATGGCCTTACTTAATTTTGGTACTTTTTTTTAAATCCACGACAACTAGAATACCATCTGCCCTCTCTTTCTTAAAATTTATTCCATTAAGACACTACACAACTATGAACAATCCTCAAACGTGGTCAAGACATACCAAAAAATATCTAGAGAACCAAGCTCTTCCAAATTCCCTATACACAAGCATATAACCTTACCAGTAAAAAGTCAAATTAAAGCAAAACAAAACAAAAAACAAAGACAGACTCTTACAGTAAGTGTTCCACCACTAGAGGCAATTCTTCCCTTTCTGAGTAGGAAACCATACACTTCTAAATCCATCAGTTCTACTACTTTCAAAACAAGCTGATGAACCACTAGGAGAAAAAAAATTAAAAGTTGCCTACTCTCCCTTCCCCTACAAATATATCTACTATAAATATTTTATCATCTATTATAAATATCCACTTTAGAATTCTATAGTCAGTCATACTTTATAGATGTGATTCTTTGCCAATGATATTAACCAGAGCATTCATAATTGTGAGAGACTTCAAATACCTTATTTTTTCAATTGTGGAATGATTTAAAATTATGGTAGTCAGAGATACATCCATATCTATTATTTAAATGACAGCTAATTAGGATTAACACAATATGAATGCAAATATGAAGAATGAAGAACCCAAAGCCAGAATTTTAAGCAGAATGACGAGAAATGGAATAGTGAACTATACTTTGACAGGACCATCCTGAGTGCTGATAAACTGATCAGTGAGCAACTGTGGCCAGAAATAAAATCTAATTTAGCAGTACAAGGAAGGCTATCTTTATTAGTATCTACCAAAATCTAAATCTATTATTTTTATAGTATATGCTAGGTTGTGGTAAAAGCAAACTTATTTTTAGAAGAGTCTAATGTTTAATCGGATCTTCAATAGAGATCAAAATATTGATTATACTTCCTGACAAAAAGAATCACATCATTTGAAGAAGGCAGACTGGGGCCTTCTTCTGCACTATAAATACCCTCTGACCTTACTGCTCATTAAGATTGCCAAATCCTAATCTTTGGTTTCCTGATCACACAGCAAATATGACAGCTTAACAAGGATAGGTTTTAACTGTAATAAAGGTAAATGAATGGTCACTTATCTTTGCTTTATTCAATGACAGTGAAAAGTGCCTCAAGGTTTACTTTTAAAATGGACCTTCATAAATGCTGTCTGTGATGTCATTAACTTCTTGTTAGTCAGCAGTCTCTGAGTCTCTCTCAAAGGAGATATGCTTGGGTGATTTTATGTGTATTTGAAATATAACAAGTCAAGAGATAACCAATGAGTCACACAATTTGACATATACCTGTAATAATAATAGGTTAGATTTGTATATAGTTTTATAGACATAGATTGCTTTAAATCATGTTCTTATTTAATCTATAAAATAGCACTATGAGTTTAAAAAATATTAATAAGCTCATCTTACTGAAAACCAGAGGACTAAAGTGACTTGCTATTGCCATCCAGTTATTAAGTAGTGAGGCTCAGACTGGCTCTTAGATCTTCTGATTTCAGGTCTGAATTAGATATGTAGTTATTTCTTACAAACCTGACTCCATCTCTAGTCTCTGTTCCTGTGCATACACTATCCCCCTATATGTGGTATGTTCTCCCTCTTGAATCTCAATTTTCCTTCAAAGTTCACCTCTAGCTCAAATTCCTTTCCCCAATTTCCTGATTTCCCCAATCACTAGTGCCTTCACCCATGAAATAAAGACATTAACAAAACAAAACAAAAATTTAATTTAAAGTTTATGTATTTTGTGAATATACACACATATCTGTGAATAGATACACATATGTTTATCAATAGATGGATGTGTATGTGCACTTACACATACAGAGCATCTCAAAGTCTTAGTGCAGTTTTAAGCTAGACACTCTGTATATATTCACATGTTCATATGAATATAGATATAGATATATAGATAGCTATAGACTTATCTATCTGTGTAGATATGGGTTTAGATGTAACTAAATATATGTGTATATATATATATATATACATATATATATATATATATCCCAGTGGGATGAAAGCTTATTAAAGATATAGATTATTTTATTATTTTTACTTTTCTTTGTCTTCTTATCCTCAATACCTACCACTGTGCCTGGAACATAGGAAGCATTTAATAAATATTTGATTAATTGAAGTACATTGCTCTGTTATAAAATGCTGCCTATCCAAATTCTGTTTTACTTACAAAACATGTCCCATACTGCAATATTGGCCCTGTCAACTAAAAACAACTAAAGTTTTAAGATTAGTTCTTTCTGGTTCAAATGTCGGAGTTGAAAGGAAAGTGAGTGTCCATCAATAGGCAAATGGCTGATGAAATTCTGGTGTTTGAATGTAACGAACTATGATTGTACTATAAGCAAAGAAAAAATGGAACAGTTTGAGAAACTTGAGAAGATGCATATGAATTTATGCCAAGCATAGTTCATAGAACTAAGAGAATGCTATTCATTATGTCCATAATAATATAAAGAAAAGCAAAACTTAAAGACCAAAATTCTGATGAATGCAGTGATCAATTACGACTTCAGAGGACTCAAACAAAGAGGTGGTGAACTATAGGTGTGGAATAAAGCCTGTGTTTTCAAACATGAACAAGAAGTTGATTGAATTTTCTTGACTGTACTTATTTGTAGCAAATCTGGTATTTCTACCAGGTAGGAAGAGTCAATTGAAGTGACAGTGAATTTAAAAGATAAATTTGCATTAAAAACCAAAAAAGCACACACAAGAACAAGGGGTTGAAGTTTTTGAAAACCAAGTTTCCACTCAACATAAGGTATAATGAGAAAATCCTGGGTTCAAATCAAGGGTATACTTGTAAATATTTAGCAACCAGCCAGCTCACTGAGGGGTAAATGAATGTGTGTAATATCTTTAAGTTTAATCTCCATTGTTGGCATGTTCTCCATCTCTTTCTTAAGTCTAGGCAATTGGCAAACCAATAAATAAAGACCTGATTCTTAGCATTTGCCATTTTTTGAGGTTCAAATGCTCATAAGGAAAATCTAACAATCAGCCCTTCAGGAAGCAGTTTGAGCTGGCTCCAGCACACCCCTGGTTCAGATCTTGCCTGTGGCACACGTGTGATGTGATGAGCAAATCACTTTCCTTCTCAGTGAGCTAGACAACACTCCAAGACTGAGTTACAGAATAGTTGCCCAATTGCTTCAATGGAAGGAGTTCGCAAACTATGAATATCTACACTAATGAAACAAAAATTCTGGTTCAGAAAAATGCATAATGAAAAACCTCTAAGATTACATGAATGCGTGAGCAAAGCAAAATAGGTAATGCAATTTTTATTATCTTTTTTCCCCTAGAGATAAGGAAACCAAAGCTAAAGGGCATCATGGAGCACAGATTTAGTCACAAATTAAGGAACAGAAATGGGACTGCAAAATGGAGTCTCCTAGATTCAATGCCCAGGGCTCTTTCAACTACTACTTGATTTGTAGTGAGTCTCTTGACAAATGTTTGTTGGAATTAATCCTTTACATCGACTTGGGACTATAATTTAGGATTCCATCTAATTTAGTGTTTTAATGAATATCTAATGAAATAACCACCGAAGCACAAATCCTGCTTATTCTGAAAAGTTAGCCCCAGAAATCACAATCAGCAGAGTCATCTTCAAAGGAGAGAGAATGAGAGAGACAGAGACAGAGACAGAGACAGAAAGAGACAGAGAGAGACAGAGAGACAGAGACAGAGAGACTAAAATCCAGAAGGTATCTATACTTGCTTATTTTTTTTTAAGCAGTTGGGGTTAAGCAACTTGCTCAAGGTTACATGGCCAGTCACTATTTATGTGTGGGTGCTCATTTTCTGAGGCCGATCCCAGGTCCTCCCGACTCTGGGGCCGGAGCTCTTCCTGCGTACACTTGCTTATTTAAAATGTTTTTCTTTGTGTGTATTTGCTATGCAGTTGAAGAGGAGGAAGAAGGGAATACAAATTTATTAAGCACCTACTATGTGTCAGGCACTGAGCTAACCACTTTCCAAATATTATCTCATTTGATCTTCACAACAACCCTGAGAGGCAGATGGTTTTATTATTCCTAATTGACAGTTGAGGAGACTGAGGTAGACAGAGGTTAAGTGATGAGAACAGGTCACATAGCTAATTAGCATTTGAGGTCAGATTTTAATTCAGATCTTGCTGATTCCAGACCCAGTGCTCTATGTACTTTGTCACCAAGATGGGATGGAGTAAGGCAATTGGACCCATGATTTAATGAATAGAGAAAATGCCTAGGTAAACAATTTCACTCTGCCCATGATGCTTATAATTTTCTCTGCAACTTAGAGTTTTAGGGAGTTGCTTGAGGACACTGAGGTTGTAGGTGACAGGTCCAGATTACAACAGTCAATACGCAATAGCATTGCGATTTGAACCTAGGTTTTCCTGGCTTCAAGATCAGCTTTTTTTATTATTATTAATTTGTTTGTTTATTCTACAGGATCCAATTCCATAGTTCCTTGAGTTTCAAATTGCCCTTCCCTCCCTCTCCCCACCCCCCACAATGGCATATAGTCCAGAATAGGATCTGCAAATACTTTCACATTAGACATAGGTTACAAAGGTGGATTGTACTAGGTGGAGTGAAAAATGGTAAAGAGGAAATAAAACCAAACAATGAAAAGAAAAAGATCAAGTAGTCTTCGTCCATCAGGATTCAAACTCAAGATCAGCTTTTTAAACATTTCATCACGTTGCATCTCTCATGTAATTATGAGGCTCAACAAATTCTGTGAAACTACAAACAATAGCAAAGTCTCATCTAGTTGACTGAACATATACTTACCTTTAAAAGACGCTCTACTACTCTTTAAACAGACTTAGAAGTGTTTCTGAACACCTTAGAAATCTTATCCCATCTCAAGGAAATGTGAAGGAACCAAATTATGTGCCACTTTACATCATCCTGAGACAATATAGAAATAATGCCAACTAGTTCCCAATGTGTAATTTAAGAAATTTGCAAGGCCACCCAAATGAAAATGTAGAACAGTAGTTTTATTAGTTTCCCCAACTCAAAGTTCCAATATGAACATTCATAAAATCTAATGTTGTGCATAACTATTGATCCACAGATATTTTTCCAGAAAAATTTATTAAAATAGTGTATTGCCACTTCCTGTTTCTAAAAATATAAGGCTTTCAATTTCTAATATTATTGCTCTAAGTCTTTAGTAAGTAATCCTAATGCTTAAAATCTTATGTCTGAGGTAATGTCAAGTGAATGGCAATTATTAACAACCTACTATGTGTGAAGCACTAAAGATATAAAGATATGTTATGACAGAGCCTTTAATTTCAATGGGCTTATAGTCTAATGGGGGAAAGACAAATATGGAAATCATGATGATGCAGCAATGTAATGTGATAATACACAAAGAAAGTATAGCAAGAAATTTGAGAAAGGAGAACTCACTTTCTGTTAGTAGGGATGAAGAAGGGAAGTGGAGGGCACAAGTCTGGGAAAACTTTATGGATGTGGCATCATCTGAATTGGGCCTTGAAGGAAGGAAAGATTTCAATCAATGGAAATTGGGAGAAAGAGCCCATTGCAGATATGGAAGATGGCATGTTGAAAAACACAGAATGTAGGAAATGTTGGCTAGACACCGGAGCAATAGTTTAGTTTGCTTTAAACATAGAATATGTAAGGAGAAGTAGGATAGCACAAGGTTGGTCAGGTAGGGAGGAGCCAGAATGCCAGAATTAGAAGCTACACCTTTTTGACCAGGAAAGGATAGCCATAAAGATTCTGAGTAGAGGAGTGTTATGTCATACTAATACATTGGAAGGGGAGTCTAAGAATAATGGAGAACATAGATTAGAAATGGGAAAGAAAGCAGGCAGGAAGGAAAACTCTTTAAGAGATAAATATAAGTAATCTAAACAAAAGAAATGAAGGGCTGAATTTGCTTCATTGAAGAAAGGCTTATAGTATTTTCTTTTTGCTTGTCTTCTTTTTAAACTATCACAGAGTTGACATATCATGACTATGCCAAAAGGTAAGCTCCACTTCCCACATTTCTAATTATACCCTCAAAAAAAAAAGAAACATTAAATTTCCATGAAAGTACAGATTTTATGATAATATATTAGAGAAAGAAAGGTAAACACAATTGAACTAGAAAGCTTTCTTTCATTCAAAGCTTTAAGGATTTTTTAATTGGATGTAATTGGACAAATCCTCTCCTACAGCATAGTAAGACTATCATTGGCTATCAAATACATTAAGATTTAAAGGACATGGGGAGGCTATGTGGCTCAGTGAATAGAGCACCCAGCCCTGGAGTCAGGAGGACCTGAGTTCAAATCCGGCCTCAGAGCTTAACAAAAAAAACTAGCTGTAGGCAAGTCACTTATCCTCAATTGCCCTACCTTCCCTCCTCCAAAAACAAAAAACAAAATAAAAAAAAAAGATTTAAAGGACTTCATGTCCTGACCCCCCCCAAAAAAATTAAAGTGCTGACAGGTTGACTAGTAATAATTAAATTAACATAATTCTAAACTTTCAGAATATATAAATCAAAACTGGTTGACATGGCAATCATATGATCCCATAGGCAGTGCCTTGATAGTAATGGGATAATTTGTTATTTCAGTTTTAGCAAGATGGTTCTTTTAATGGCAAAATAGGGAATTGGGGAGATTGTGTGGTACTATTTTAAAGAATTAAGGGAGCTTGGGGAGGCTAGGTGGCACAGTGAATAGAGCACTAGCCCTGGAGTCAGGAGGACCTGAGTTCAAATCCGGCCTCAGACACTTGACACAATTACTAGCTGTGTGACCTTGGGCAAGTCACTTAACCCCAATTGCCCTCCAAAATACAAAAATAAAAAAAAATTTAAAAACAATTAAGAGAGCTCTGAGGCTATCCAACCCAACCCCTTCATTTTACAGATAAGAGAAATGATGACAGTGAAGTGAAGTGACTTGGTGAGGTAACAGGCAATAAGGAGCTGGGGCAGAATTTCAACTCAGATCTTCTTATTCCAAATCCATTGTTCTGGCTACTATGCAATGCTTCGACGAACAATAATAACCAATAGACCAATTGATTTAACGATATAGAGTGAAAATTGACATGCTAAATTGGGGGGAAGGGAAGAGGTTGACTTTTAATTAGTCAATTCAGTAAACATTTTTATTGATTATAAGATTTATTATAAATCTCTAACATTGTAATTAGAACCATGTAGCCAAATGGAATCTTATTCCAGCAGACAAAACTGAACATAGCTTTAATGTTTGTGAGTGATTGTTTAAGCAAACAAAATCATCACTTATGAAAAATGAAAGACTGGGGAAAAGGAGGAAGAAAAGAGAAAATAGAGAGAGGTGGAATGATATGGCAAAACATCACAAATCCACTAGTAATTCAATCTAGCAGAGGTTGAGAATAAAAGATTTTATTTTCTTGTCTTAAGAAAAGATTTAGAGGGGCGGCTAGGTGGCACAGTGAGTAGAGTGCTGGCCCTGGAGTCAGAAGGACCTGAGTTTGGATCTGGCCTCAGACACTTAACACACACAAACAAAAACCTAGCCGTGTGACCTTGGGCAAGTTACTTAACCCCAATAGCCCTCCAAAAAAAAAGCAAAAAAAAAAGATTTATAATCTAGAATTCTATCTGGGGCATATTATTACTTTAATGCAACAGCATTGCAGCAACAGAACCATGTAATACTATGATAATCCTATAGAAAATGTGGAGTATTATTCTGATTCACATGTAGCTAAGGTTATCCAGTAGGGAAATCAGCTTAAACCAGATGCAAGAGTACCAAACTGCAAAATCAGTAAACATTTTTAAGCACCTACTATATAAAAGACATTGTGCTTAATGCCAGTGATTCAAAAAGAAGAATAGGACAGTTCCTATCTTCATGAAGTTTATATGATTCTCGGGTTTATATATCCAGTTCCAGTTTCTCTCCTGAACTACAATGATGCACTTTCCGCTGCTTAATAGACCTTTCAAAATGGGTGACTTATAAGCATTTCAAAGTCAACATGTCCAAAACAGAAATCATTACCTTTATGCCCAAATCTAGTCTTTTTCTAAATAAACTTATTCCTGTTGAAGTGATTATCATCCTTCTAGTTACCCAGGTTTGTAACCTCAGTGCTATCCTCAAGTCTTTACTCTCACCCCTACATAATAAAAAAAGTTGCTAAATTCATCTTTGCCTCCCCATATATTATATATTCCCTCCCTTATAAACAACTCTCACTTAAGCACTTTTAATCTATTTCTCCTTAAGAAATGTTTACTTCTCTCACAATTTTTTGTCATTCTGCCATCAATATCTTTTATTTGCTTATGTTCTGAACAATTCCAGTTGTTAAATTTCTGCTTAAATGATAATTATGTCATTCACATCTTAGTTCCCTTCCTAATGGCACACATACAATGATGTCATCACATTCCAACCCAATTCTTCCATTAACTTTTTTGACTTACCTATTGTCACTCTGAATCACTCCTTTTATAGTAAGTCATAATGTAAAGTCAGTCAAAATATTATTTTGTATACAAAAGCTATGAAATTAAAAGAAGTTTGCTCCTTGGAAGGAAAACTATGTCAAGTCTGGACAGCACGTCAAAAGGCAGACACTTCACCAACAGAAAATTCATATAGTCAGTTATGTTTTTTTCTTTTTTATATATAAATTTATTTATTTATTCTTACTTTTCAACATTCACTCACTTCCATAAGTTTTAAATTTTCTCCACTGCCCTCCCCTCCCCAAGATGGCTTGCAGTCCAATATAGGCTCTACATAAACAGTCTTATTAAACATATTTTCACATTAGTTATGTTGTATAGAAGAATTAGAACAAATGGGAGGAACCATGAGAAAGAAAAAACAAAACTAAACAAAAAAAGAGAGGAAATAATATACTCCAGTCTGCATTCAAACTCCATATTTCTTTCTGTGAATGTGAATGGCATTTTCCACATTGAGTCTTTTGGAGTTGTTTTAGGTCCTTGCATTGCTGAGAAGAACTAAGTCTATCAAAGACAGTCATTGGACACATAATGGCTGTTACTGTGTATAAGGTTCTCCTGGTTCTGCTCACTTCACTCAGCATCAGTTCATATGAACCTTTCTAGCTTTTTCTGAAGTCTGCCTGCTCATCATTTCTTATAGCACAATAGTATTCCATTACATTCATATGACACAACTGGTTCAGCAATTCCCCACTTGATGAGCAATCCCTCAATTTCCAGTTCTTGGCCACCACAAAAAGAGCTGCTATAAATACTTTTATACATGTGGGTCCTTTTCCCATTTTTCTGATCTCTTTGGGATACAGCCCTAGAAGTGGTATTGCTGGGTCAAAGGGTATGCACATTTTTATAACCCATTTGGACATAGTTCCAAATTGCTCTCCAGAACAGCTGAATCAGTTCACAGCACCACCAGCAATGAATTAGTGTTCCAATTTTCCTACACGTTCTCCAGGATTTATAATTTTCCTGTTTTGTCATGTTAGCCAATCTGATAGGTATGATGTGGTACGTCAGAGTTGTTTTGATTTGCATTTCTCTAATCAATAATGATTTAGAGCATTTTTATATAAATATAGCTAGCTTTAATTTCTTCCTTTGTAAAATGCCTGTTCATATCCTTTGACCATTTATCAATTGGGGAACTACTTGTATCCTTATAAATTTGACTCAGTTCTCTATATATTTTAGAAGTAAGGGCTTTATCAGAGACACTGGTTGTAAAAATTCTTTCCCAATTTTCTGCTTCCCTCATAATCTTTATTTCATTAGCTTTATTTCTGCAAAAACTTTTCAATTTAATGTAATCAGAATTATCCATTTTGCTTTTCATAATGTTCTCTATCTCTTATTGTTGTACCCTAACCCGAATCATATACTACCTGATTTGGAGCCCACCATTAAGCCCAACCCCCTTATATTTGTCTTTGTTTCTATCCTAAACCCTGTAACCATTTGCAATGGCTTAAAGACATAGTCCTGGGTAAAGTGAATCACCGAAAGCAGAGTTCCCTGCTCTCTTATCTTTCCCTGAGTTAGTACTTCCCTAAATCAGTAAGCCTTGAAGCAGCATTTTATATAATGATCATGGTACAAGTCTGTATAGAGATCATGGGGCAAGTGTATCCCATGCAAGAGACCACCTTGTTCTGGGATGCTGACCCAAAAAGGTCCCCCACCCAGACCGCTGACCAAGCAGGGTCCCGCATACCCTTCACCCAGGACATGATCCTGGCCTATTCTATGACCCCAGACTGTTCTGGGAATTCCACTCCCCCTGTGCACTCCACCCTGCACCCTCCACCCTGTTCTAGGAGGGACCCCTATCACGAGGAAGGTGGCACCCTTGTACCCTTGTGCCATGATTCCCAAATTAGCCCTGAGCTATAGATCCAACCAATGGCTGTTCTTGGCTTCTGTATGTCATTGCTTATACTAGTTCTCCTCCCCAATTACGGTTTTGGGGTTTTTTGCCTTTATAAGCATTGTATGTACCCCAATTTGGGGCTGTCTGATTTGAGTGTATACTCTGGGCAGTTGCGCATTTGATCAAAAAATCCACATCTAAATTTATCTTAAACCCATGTCTTGGCCTCACTCTTATTCTCTTCACAACATTGTACACAAATTCCTCAGTTCTCCATAAATCTGATGCGTAAACTATCTTTTGCTCTCCTAATTTGCTTATAATGATAATATCATTAATATCAATATTATTTATTTAAATATCAGTAATATTTGCTTATAATAATAGTATCAGCCTTTATATGTAAATTATGTACCTATTTGGACTTTATTTTGGTATATGTTGTAAGATGTGGTCTATGCACCATTTCCACCAGCCTATTTTCCTGTTTTCTCAGCAGTTTTTGTCAATCAGTGAGTTCTTATCCCCAAAACTGGGGTCTTTGGGTTTATCAAAGATTAGATTACTATAGTTATTGATTACTATGTCTTGGGTACCTAATCTATTCCACTGATCCATCTCTCTAATTCTTAGTCAGTATCAAGTAGTTTTGATGACTGTTGTTTTATAATACAATTTAATATCTGGTATGGCTAGGCCACCTTCCTTAGCATTTCTTTTCATAAATTCCCTTGATATTCTGGAACTTTTTTTCTT
Organism: Gymnobelideus leadbeateri; assembly: GCA_011680675.1. Taxonomy (NCBI): domain Eukaryota; kingdom Metazoa; phylum Chordata; class Mammalia; order Diprotodontia; family Petauridae; genus Gymnobelideus; species Gymnobelideus leadbeateri. The sequence goes on from WOXC01008524.1 coordinate 202,540, forward strand.
CTAGATGAATTTTGCTATAAGATAATTTTTGGTAGTTTGGTTGGTATGGCACAGAATAAGTAAATTAATTTAGGTAAAATTGTCATTTTTATTGTATTAACTCAGCCTACCCATGAGCAACTGATGCTTTTCCAATTATTTAGATCTGCCTTTACTTGTGTGAAAAGTATTTTGTAATTGTGTTCATATAGTTCCTGGGTTGTTTTAGCAAGTAAGTTCTCAAATATTTTATGTCTACAGTAACTTTAAATGAAATTTATCTTCCTATCTCTTGCTGCTGGGCTTTGCTATGCCAATTACCTAAAAAAATGACTCTAAACAAATTTTAGAGCTACAGAACCCACAAAGTGGCAGAGAGAAACAAATCTGAAAGCAGTCTGGCAGGCCAACAGGAAGGATCTATTACACTGGGCTGGGAATGGAGTGCAGTCCCATGTGATCTGCGCTAGCCCAGATCCATGGCACAGCCCTGCTGGAGTAGACTTCAGGGAGCTAATTCACCAGCAGTTGTGGTAGTTTCCAGACTTCTCAACCCATAAACACCAAAGAGAAAGTAAAAGGTCAGTGTAGAACTCTGTTGGAACTGGGTCAGAGAAGAGCATGGTCCAGTACCTGTCCCTGGGATGGGGGAGGTGGTGGAGGTAGCTGCAGCTGCTGCCCCATGGCTTCCTCCTGAGCTCCAGGCCTACAGATCACAGGGGGACCAAGTGACCATTCAGAGGGTAATTGCTCTTGCTTTGACCTGCTTGGATCTGGGTTGAGTCCTGGGTGGCAGTCCTGGGGTGAGGAGCTCTAGCTTGGCAGAGCTTGATGAGACTGTGGAGAAGCAGTCATTCTCACTGTTCTGAGGTAGGTGCCTAGAAAAAGCTCTGACAACAACTGTGCAAAACCCCAGAAATTTGGAACTTAGCACTTTCCTCTTTGGAAGCAGAATTCCACCATGGCAAAGGGCTCAAAAGTCAAGTAATTGGCTGGCAGAATGAATAAACAGTGGAAGCATAATCAAACTATAGAATCAGTTTTTGGTGACAAAGATGATCAAAACATAGAACCAGAAGAAGACAACAAAGTCAAAACTCCAGCATCAAAAGCCTCCAAGAAAAAATATGAATTGGTCGCAGGTCTTGGAGGAGGTAAAGAAGGATTTTGAAAATTAAGTAAGAGAAGTAGAGGACAAATTGGGATATGATCAATTATGCTAATAGTTTTCCTAATATTGAACCAATCCCACATTTCTGGTATAAATTCTACCTGATCATAGTGTCTTGTGATAAATTACTGTAATCTTTTTGCTAATGTTTTATTTAATATTTTTACATTTATATTCATTAGGTAAATTGGTCTATAATTTTCTTTCTGCTTTGGCTCTTTCCCATTTAGGTATTGGTACCATATTTGTATCATGAAAAGAATTTGGTAGGACTCCTTCTTTACCTATTTTCCCAAATAGTCTGTACAATATTGGAATTAATTGATCTTTAAGTGTTTGATAGAATTCACTTGTAAATCCATCTGACCCTGGAGACTATGGTTTTTCTAGTAGCAATGTATGGTTGTGAGAGTTGAACTATAAGGACTATTGAGTGCCACAGAATCAACACTTTCAAACTGTGGTGATGGAGAAAAATTTTGAGAATCCTTTGGACATCAAGGAAATAAAATCATTCAATATTTCAAGAAATTAATTCATATTATTCACTGGAAGGTCAAATACTGATGAGATAGATAGAGTGTCATCGAAGCAATGAATATGAGTTTGGACAGACTTCAGGAAATAGCAGAAAAGAAAAGGTCCTGGTGTACCACAGTCCATGGGGTCCCAAAGAGTCAGAAATGACTGAACAACTGAACAAGAACATGTAGGACTTCAGAAATCTCAAAAGTCATTTATTATAATTATTATATCATCTTTATTATTTTATAATTATTCACTTTCTTTCCTCAAAGGAAGTGAGGAAAATCTCAAGTAGGAGTTTGTCCATTTGAGTGTGTGTCTTCAGTGGCCATGTTTGTGTCCTACCTAAGGTGGAGTTAGAAAGGATTGTTCTGAGCGGTAATTAGTGTTCTAGTTTCAGAAGTATCAAAGTGGACTCATTTGTTCACATTAGCCTGAATAAAAGCTTCTATTGGGGAGCTACAAGAATGATTAATATTCAGGGGGTTGGGAACCTGCAGCCTCAAGGCTGAACTAAATGCTAAATTTTTAGCATGAAAAAGTATTGAAAAGATCCCAAGATGAGTAGAAGACTTCATCAGTTATTTAACAATGCTCTGATTCCACACTGAAATTAGATGCCTCCCAAAAAGGAAGAGGGTTTGAGATTAGGGATTGATATAGGAAAGCAGTATCTGCCTTATCCTTTCCTCCCTGAATCATCTCTGATATCTCTGTATTTAAAGAGCTGCACCTTTTCCAAGGGCAATTTGAAGTCTCCAAATTGACCTTGAATGCACCTACTCAAAAGAGATGTGGGCCAGTAGATGTTTACAAATATTTACAAGTAAGAAAGAATGTTCTGATACAAGCTATGTGTGTTATTTGACTTTGAGCAAACCATTTACCTCATCTGTCAAATGTACAGGCATGGTGGAAAGAACATAAGACTTAGAATTAGAATACTTGGAAGCAAGACCCCTCTCTTTCATCTAGCAGCTGTGGTAGAATATAGCTAGTTGAGGGGAAAAAACTCTTTGAGTACAGTTTACTTTCCTATGAAATGGTGATAATAATTGTATCAACATAAGTTTGTTGTGATGAAAATGCTTCTATAAAGTTAACAAGCACTGTAGGATTTGTAACATGGGGTTTTATAAACTAAGGTTCAATTCTCTAAAATGTAGTGCTGTCTAGAGATACTACCCAATTCAGGCTACCTCCATAGTGCATTTTAAGGCTTTTCTTTCCCATGCAGTAATATTAGGGCTCTGCATCACAGCAAAATAGACTATCTTCTTCCTTTAGGGAAAGACTTAAATGTTTTCAGTCTCATTAAAAAAATTCCAAACTTTAGCTAGTTATTTCCACTAAAGTCATCTATCCTTCTCAGCTTGCTATCTGCTCTGTGATACTCATTCCTGCTGCCTGAGGTAGGAATATGTTCTCAACTTCTCCAGTAAACATACACATATCCTAGGAAGAAAGCTCTAAAGGTTCCTTTTGAAATAAGAAAATCTATTATATTGAGTTGAAATTTACAATTAGAGGTTTATACATTTTAAATTATGAAAATGAAATGAATAGTTCATTTCCCATAAAGAAATAATAATTTGGAAAAAAGACTTTAAAAAATCATGCACTAAAATAGGATAGAAAGCTGACTTTAAAAACTAGAAGTAATCTGATGAAGAGAATATTAATCATTTGGAAAGTCTTTTCATATCTACCAGCAAGTTAGCAATCTCCATATCACGTGGTAAAAATGTGTTTATTTTACTGCTTTTACCTCCAATGCTAACCTCCCTAATATCAAGAGAAACTAGTGTGATATGTGCATATTAGGTGATGTTGTAGAAAATATGCCCTCTCACCACTGGTTCATTCCACTGCAGAGAAGCCTCCAGAGAAGCAGCCTGTCAATTAATTAATTGTCAGCTAGGAAGGGTAGTATATTCTCTGGCCACCATTACTCCCTTCTTCCACTACCCCAAGCTCTTCAGTTAGCATGCAGCAAGGCTACTGGCCCCAGATTTAATACAAATCTGGAGGTATCATCCATAATATATTCAAAAATTACCAAAAAAAGAAAATTACTTATCTTTGCTCTGAGTTCCTACCCTGCATCTGGGAAAACTCCTGCTAGTAAATTCATTTATAAAATTTAGATAATTCAATTTGTAATGGCCACATGATTTATTGAAGCATCTTCTGAACACAAAGAGAAAAAAAACTATGGAGAAACCACTTTACTTGATCAGCTCTGCTCCTCCCACATACAACCCTCCCAACGGGTAGGTGTAGGGTGGGAGGAAGAGGAAGAGAAGAAAAAAGCTACATTTCTGGAACTTGCTGTGATTCTCTCAGTAATCTCTCACAAGAAATAAGAGGGAAAGCAACAGGAGCTAAAATCACTTCCCACTGTGGTTTCTGGGGTTCCATGGCAAGGGGTAAATCCCATTCAGTTTCCCTCTGGTCTGGACGTAGGCTATTCGCACATTTGCCATCCACAAAACCACATCACTGCATCCACTGTAGATCTCCATGCAACTAACAGTTTTACAGGATACGTCCTAGCTTCTTCTTTGCTCTGGCATATCTTGGGCTGCAGGGGTACTACTGGCAGGGTTGCCATGATAAAGAGCAAGTAACTATAGATTGCCTTGCCTAACTGGAAGCTGCCACCACGTCAGAAGCTTATCTGCTCCCTGTCACCTAGAACGAATGACATACATAGAATGGCGAGCCCTGCCTTCTCTCTCTGGGCAAAGCTCTGAAATAACCATCTAGGGGTGCAGAGCCAAGCTGCTGCTGTCTGAATGCAAAGACTTCATTTTGCTTACCCAGTTCTTAGAGAGCTTTATCTCATTCTTTTTTTTTTTTTTTTTGTATCTTCAGAGCTTGCCACAGCACCTGGTACAGAGTAAATATTTAATAAATGTTTATCAATTGAAATCATCCTTGGTTGGTGTTAACCTTGCTAGATCTTGAAGGCCCCTAACCTTGCTAGATCTTGAAGACCCTCTCATTTCGCAGTAAGACATAGTCAAGAGCTGCACAGGAGAGTTGAAAACTTTTATCAATGAGATTACAAATGCATCTGAGTCTCCTAATTGCAACACATATAAAAGACATAATAGATATTCAGACATACAATGAAACTTCATGGGGGTCACTTTGCTAACAACATCAGCTTTTCATAAAAGAATAAAGATATGGAAATGAGATACCGGGGGTCTAGGTGGCATCGTGAATAGAGCACTGGACCTGGAGTCAGGAGGAGCTGAGTTCAAATCCGAACTCAGACACTTAACACTTACTAGCCATGTGACCTTGGGCAAGTCATTACCCCAATTGTTCTGTCCTCCCCCCCTCCAAAAAAAAAGCAAAATGAAATACCTCATCTAGTATCTAAAGATCCAAGGTTTATTTCTAATTTGACATACTAAAATTCAGATAATTTATTATGTAGGGGTGTGGTGTGTGTGTGTGTGTTTGTATGTATGTGCTTTGCTAATATAGGGTATATGTGTCTACATGGATATGCCTAGATGTGCACTTCAGGGAATCACAAATAGATATTTCTAAAGTTTCTTCTACCCACCTTTCTTCAAAAGAGATTTGATTTCTTCCACAAGTAGAAGTAAAAGATTGGAGCCTTGTGGCTAACTATTCCACTCTCCTCAGAGAGAAGGAACTGTTAGTCTGGAGTTGTAGATAGATAGATAGATAGATAGATAGATAGATAGATAGATAGATGCATGTATATTGTGTATATGTATGTATATGTATATATGTGTGTATATAAATGTACAAATCTATATGTAAATGTAAAAATGTATAAATATACAAATTCTGGAGACTCTTGGAGATGAGTTCCTGCCCCAGAAGTTCATACAGAAAGTTTTCACTGACAGAAGCAACGAAGGGGCAGCAAATATCATTGGGATGTGCCAGTGAAAGACTGGACTATGTTATGAAGTTCTGTAAAAATTCTCAGAGATTTTTTATATGTATATGTATACATACATGCACCCTAAAAATTGTTAGCTTAGAGGAAATTTTTTTAGGTTCAAATTTATTTCCTGATTATTATCTCTTAATTAGTGCCTCCAAATTTGTATCCAAGGCTTAATTTCCTTTCCAACAATTTCCAGTCACCAAAAAAAAAAAAAAAATCACTCACAGAGAATGAAAAATAAACCCATTTGTTAAATTCATTACCAAAGAGAGATCAAAGTTAATTTGATTTCCCATTGGCAGTAGGGTGTCTCAGCTCAAGTAATAGAGAGTTTTCAATGGGAGATTAAGTATTTTGTGCAGTTAGTTTGGGATAAGGACATGATTGAGATGCTGTCTCCTTCAACTGTTGAAAAGTCATCTTTTCCCTGAGAGGATCTCTCCCTGAAGAAAGTGCGAAATCTTGTATCTTCTCTCAAAGCTAGGAGTTAGAAGATCAGGATCTCAATTCTCTCAAGCTTCTGCCAACTCTATTCCTCATGAAATAGACATGGAGCACTCAATCTCCACCAAAAAGGAGTCTTCCACAAATGGGCTTTGTGCCCTTGGTTACACTTACTTATGGCCAGAGTCTAACAAAACCTTCTTTGCCATGGAAATGACAGAAGGAATTTTCACAGAACCAGGAGATTAAACGGTAATAGAAATTGCTTGATACAGATATACTGCAGGATTGGAGCCTCCCTTCTTATATACATACAATATGTATGTCTGTATGTAAAGAACCATACACATATGTACATATATGTCACTTTGACGGAAGCAACTGAGTGAAGTTTGGAATATTCCTTATAAGAGAACTAAATGTAAGCTTTAGAGGACAGGTATTATTTATTTATCAATTACAAAGTTCCTTTCATATTCTTTCCCAAAAGTTTTGGGTTTTGTTTTTGTGTTTTTAATAATTGCTTCTTAAACTTTAGTCAGTTTTATTAACCATCTCTACTATACAGAGTAGTAGCTAGGTGGTGCAGTGGCCTCCAGTTAGAAAGACTCATCTTCATGAGTTCAAATTCAGCCTCAGACACTGACTAGCTGTATGACTCTGGACAAGTTACTTAAGCTTGTTTTCCTCAGTTTCTATATTTGTAAAATGAGCTGGAGAAGGAAATCGCAAACCACTTGTAATGCCAAGCAAAGGCAACTTCCCAAAGGTTCAAAATACCAGCATAGGCACTCTCTATTTTATTCAGTGACAAATTAAGAACAGAGAAAATCAAAATACAGCATAATTCAAAATACAGCATTCACCAAGTGTAATTCAATAATTTCTAAGTACTCCTACACCCCTTGGCAGCACATTCATTTAGTCAATCCCAAAGACCCTCTTCTCAAGTGGAGATTAGTTTCCAATGTACAAAGCACATTCATTTGGTTAGTCACAGAGCACAAAAAAGTCAAAAGTTTCCCACCCCTGGATCACAACTGAAAAAGCCATCTACTTCAGAGTTACAACAAGCTTAAGATATCATCACAACATTTAATACCCAAAGAGAGGTCTTCTCTTCATCTTGACCTGAGGTAAGTTCCCAGCAATCTCTGTTCCTAGGGAGACAAAGCTTAACAAGGCCACAAGATACATTGCCAGTGTCCTCATTAATTCATTCTGTCTGCAGAACAGTCCTAGGACCCCTGAAAACATTAGCAAAACCCTCTTCCAGGATTTCTGTAAACATACAAGAAAATCCTTCTTCAGGGCTTCTGAACCAACAGCAAGGTTCCAGGATCTCTGCAACAACAGCACTGTCCTTCACTAGTGGATGCAATTCACTCTCTGTCTGCAGAATAGTCTCTGGACCCCTGAACCAGCAGCAAGGTTCCAGGACCTCTGCAACAACAGGACTGTCCTTCACCAGTGGACGAATCTGGCAAAACAACATCAAAACAAAGTACCAGCATCACAGCCATGTCTCCTCAGTCCTTGGCAGCTCTCAAAAGTCCTGGGCACCTTAAAATGGCCCTCAGGAATCCTCTCTCTCTCACTCTGCCTCTGATGCTGCTTCCAAAAACTCTTCTGCTTCTCTTCCTCTGCTTATGCCTCTCCAAATTCACGGCACCAGCTCCTCCCAGTTCAGCCCTTTCTTTTCACATCAACAAGTCCATCCCACAAGTGGGATTTGCAAGCTCTGGGTTTTAACACTCAAACCAAAAACCAAGCCAATACAGGGAGGATCTTTAAATTCCATTACTATTATACCACTCCAGTATCTTTGCCAAGAAAATTCCACAAAAAGTCAGATACTACTAAAAAATGACAAAACAACAACTAAATTAGAAATTTTTTGTCCACCCAATTGAGCTTTGCTATTAACTCATTAACAAAGGCACAGGTTGGACTAAATGGTCTCTAAAGTTCTTCCCAATTTTGATATTCTATGAAATAGAAATTGTTTCCAATAGGACATAAAGAGATCCAGGTTAAACAATTCCCAGAACTCTGAGTTTAAGTAAGAAATCAACATATACTAATAGAGTAGAAAAAAAATTGAATTTCTAATCCAAGATAGCACTGCAGAATTGAGATCATTTGAAAGCTACTTGACTTGAGGACTGGGCCATAAGGCCACAATGGGTGTCTGCACCCTTTATTCCTTACGGAAAACATAGATATATTTTTCTCTGGGATTCAATAGTCATTATTTTTTTTAAATCCCCTACCCCTGGACTGAAGCATAGCATCCTAATCCTTTAGCCAAGAATACAAGACCTGCAATCTGACCCAATTTATTTTTTAAAATTTGGATCCAGTGGTTTTCCATTCCGGTATGAATACTTTATTCCAAGTGGTCCAGTCTACTTGCTGTCCTTGAACAAATCATGAATATTTCTGCCTCTATTTCTTTATACATGTTGTCTCTCACATTAGAATGTAAGAGTAGGAGTTATTTAACTTTCATCTTTGTTTCTCCAGTACTAAGTGCAATTCCTCAAATATAATAAATGCTTGTTTATTAATTGATTATTCACGCCCTGAATCCCCTTTTCTTCTCTTCCTGCTTTTCTAATCCTAGACATCTTTCAGAGTTCAAATCAATACCTCTTCTTTTTTCCTATGAAGTTATCAATATGTGCTAACATTGCCCAGGGAGTTCTCTCTGCCATAAACACCTACAAAAGTTTTCAAATTGCTAAGAGAGGCCTAGCACAGTGCTATGTACACACATAAGATGTTCAGCAAATATTTGTTGAATTGGATTAAAGCCATACAAAAATGCTGAATATACGAACATAAAAAGCATATTATATTTGTCCAAACAGTAGAAAAATCACATGTGAGGTCTCTTTCTTCTCTTTCTCTCTCTCTGTCTGTTTGTCTGTCTGTCTCTCTGTCTTTCTCTCTCTCACACATAGACACAGACACAGACACACACACACACACATACACATACACGCACACACAGAGTTGGTTATCATTAGTACAGATAATGAATTCCTTAAAGTGGGCTTGTTATTTGAATTTTCACTGTAGTTTTCCACTGAGCTGGAATCAATTGCTGTATTTTACAGAATTATAACTTCAAATAGTGTGAATTTGAATACATGTACCACTTCAGGAGATTCATTATTTACATTACCTATCTGTATACATATATTAGTAGTTGGTAGAAATTTTCCTTCCTTTTATTTTTCCCTTGCTTTATCATGTAGCAATAAGGAAAAACTCATTTCCTTCAAGTGCTTCACCACCATGGAATGTAAATATGCAAAGTCAACCTTATGTTACTTTTGCAAAGCCCAAGATAATTCCATTCATAACTGCTAGAAGAAAAAACTAGAGCCAAGATTTCACATTATGTTGTACATATCTTCTATTTTTATACCAACAGCCTCTTTATTCTGCTCTGGTTCAAGATACCAAAGAGTATTTGTGTTTTCTCTGACCTCTAACCCCTATCTCAAACTGAAAATTCATAGGCTATTCATTCTCTTTAAGACTTTACTAGTGGAAAATTTGGCATGAGGTGGTATACTTAGAACAAAATGATTCAGTTCATCATCAGGTAAGGAGGCAAACAGGAAAAAGGCTATAAGGAGAGATGCTGAAGTCATCAACAAAAATATCTCTACATAATCAGTATAAGATGAAGAGCTTAGTCACATACAGTTTATTTTTCCTCAGCCACATTTATACACACAGGAAATAAATATGTCGAGGAGAATATAGACTATAAGGTCAAGTACAGGTAGAGTGGGAAAAAATGTGGTGATTCTAGAATGGAATTGGGACTGAGGAGGGGAAAGGGGAATTCAATAACCTTGGACTGAGATTTGAAGCAATAACTAATAGAAAATCATCTCCTTCTCACCTTTGAAACTGGAGAGAAAACACTGAAATGATTGAAAATTTAGAGAATCTATTACACACAACCTGGACTTAGAAACTAGAAGAAAGTCGTAAGGGGAAATTGCTCAATTTTTAGTTACTGACACTTAAGCCGTATATATTTACTCTTCCTGATGCTTCTGTTGTACTTCTGGGATATGAATAACTAAGTAAAAAGAAATGACACCCTTTTGCCTGATAGATGCCTGCTGTCTGATTAAATTTCCTTAGCTAGAGGGCTCTCATTGACCCATGGGCACCATGAGTCAAATCACCCTTCAGGTGGTTTTGGCCTCTTGCTTTCTGTTCTGCCCTGTCGAACTTCTTTACTATATTCTCTCCTTTATTCATGCCTACCTTCTCCTCATTGCATTGACCATAACTGGCTTGAAATTCTTACCTATAAGTTTGACTTCCAAGGATGAGTAAGAATGGATCAGGGAGAGTAGGTCAAGGAAGAGACACTACGTCTGCCTTTCAGCCATCCCATGTTGAGCGAGGGCAAAACTAGAGCAAACCAATTTAGCTGGTTTGGGTCCATAGTTCCAATTTTGAAAAGTTTTCTAATGACTTGGGGAATCTTAATAATTCTCCTTTTAAACAGTTACCCTACTGCTTCATACTCAATATTCTCAATAAAATCTATGTGGCATAGTTCAATTCCCCAAACTAGCAGTACCCCATAAGGGTTCAATTCTACTATAGCTAGTGTCCTGAGGGTTACATTTACTACCAAATACATATCCAAATCAAAATATATATGTAAATATATATTTTGATTTGGATATATATGTATATATTCATACATTCCATTTTATAAAATTTTCTTGTCACAATGCTTGTAAAAACTGCCCCACCCAAAGATAATTAAAAAGCAAAAATAAATTTGAGTTCTCCCCAAGACAGAAAGAATGGTCCCAATAAAATACCGAGCAATAATAATCTATAATTGAAAAGAATTCATTCCCTTATCTTCAGATGAAATTTTGTGTGTGTGTGTGTGTGTGAAAATTCCCCTAAGTACCTTAAACAAAGAGAACATCCACCATGTCTCCACTGGATCTCTACAACACTTAAGGTATTCAGACAGAGATCTGAACTTATCCCTTATTAGTACAAGATGGCTAACAGAAACAAAAACTCAAAAAAGCCCTAGGGAGGTGTGGGACTCCCCAAAATGGATTAAGCACTTGAAGTTAATTAGTCAGGGTTTATAAACCATTGGACAACCTTTATCCTGTGGAACTATAATCTGTAAAGTTCTCAGAGAAGCTGTTCATAATCATTTTACAATAAAGGAATCAGTCCAAAATCTGCTCCAAATTAAAATAAGTAAAATAAATTAATCTTGTAACACTGATGAGCTGTCACTTTTACTATAAACAACTAATATTCTAATAATGCAACATACATACTGCTTATATCAGCTTCCTTACCCATAATGGACAGAGTGACACAATAGATATCAGTACATGATCATTAAAACATGCAAAAGTGATCTCAAAGCGACTGGTCTGACTTGTAAAGGAATTCAATACTTAGTCTTCCTTTTCAATGACTCTTCCTGGTATAGGGGTAGACAATTCCCTTGGTGAGAAACCTCATCCTAACTTATGATGACTATGTAGTATATTTTTCCAAATCTTAATTTCTGTTAATATAGTCCTAGGCCATTTGCCCCAAGATCACTAAATAACTCTGGAGTTCAGGATTATAAATCTTTCCTATTGGTCCATGCAACTGATCCAATGGGGAATAGGTCCAGAGGCAATGTGTGCCCTTTAGGAAAACTCATTATCTCTGTCAACTACTCAGCTGCTTTCCTGAACTTTACATTCAACCTACTTGAAGTGTTTCACCCTTTACAAGGTGCAAAATGATCTAACCAAATGTGGAAGGGGCTCATATTCAGTCAATGTTGTATGAATGGAATTAACCCTTGCATTTCATTATCTCTGCAATCTTCAAAATTTGTCTAAGGAAAAGGAGGCATACACCAATACACAAACCCAATAATTCCTTATTGCCTCTGTTTGACATATAATGCTTTCCACAACACAGCCTGCCTTGACATTTGTATTTCATACCACTCCCCTTCACGCATTCCCCTTCCCATAATATTGGACTGCTACCTATTTCCTCTATATAAAACTTTCCTTTTCCAATCTCTGTGCCTTCCATGAGAAGCCTGTTATAATGGAACATACCCCACACTGAGGGTCCGCAAACAAGCAAACAAGATAACATACAACAGTTGTCCACAACATACAATGATATAGCTCATTTGGGGAGCAGAGCCTAGATGGAGGAGTAAAAGCAAGAACTTGACTGAGCTCCTGCTTCCAACCACCTCCAATACCTGTAAAAAATTACTCTAAACAAATTTTAGAGCAGCAGAACCCACAAAGTGACAGAGAGAAACAAATCTCCCACTTAAGGCAGCCTGGCAGGCTGACAAGAAGTGTCTATTGCACCTGCCTGGGAGCCAAGCACAGTCCCACATCAGCGGCACTGGCCCAGACTCACAGCCCAGACCAGTCAGAGCAGACTTCAGGAAAGTGAATCAGGAAAGTGTGATGGTTTCCAGACTTCTCAACCCATAAACACCAAAGAGAAAGTAAAATATCAGTAGGGAACTCTGTTGGAACTGGGTGAGAAAAGAAAGCTGTCTGACCCCTGCCTCCTGGAAGAGAGGTTGCAGCAGTGCAGTGCCTACAGCTACTGCCATGTAGCTGCCTCTGGAGCTCCTGGCCTGCAGATTGTAGGGGGACCAAGCAACCATTCAGAGGTTAATTGCTCTTGTTTTGACCTGCTTGGATTTGGGTTGCAGTTTTGGGTGGCGGTCCTGGGGTAAGGAGCACTAAAATGGCAGAGCTTGTGGTGGCTGTAAAAAGGGTGCCTTCCTCATAGCTCTGACAACAGCTCTGACAACAGCTGTGCAAAACCCCAGAAATTTGGGACACAGCACTCTCCACTCTGGAAGCAAAGTTCTACCATGACAAAGAGCTCAAAAGTTGAGTAATTGGCTGGCAAGATGAGCAAACAGAAGAAGCACAATCAGACTATAGAATCTTTTTTGGGGGACAAAGAGGATCAAAACATAGAATCAGAAGAAGACAACAAAGAAGAAGACAACAAAGTCAAAACTCTTGGCTCAAAAGCCTTCAAGAAAAATATGAACAGGTGGTAGGTCATGGAGTTCCTCAAGAAGAATTTTGAAAATCAAGTAAGAGAAGTAGAGGAAAAATTAGGAAGAGAAATAAGAATGATGCAAGAAAATCATGAAAAGTGAGTCAACAGCCTGACTGAAGAAAATAACACCTTAAAAATAGACTAACCCAAGTGGCAAAAGAAGCCCAAAAAGCCAATGAGGAGAAGAATACCTTAAAAAGTTGAATTCCATAGATAGACAGTGAATTTCAAAAACTCACTGAAGAGAATAATTTCGTCAAAATTAGATCGGCACAAATGGAAGCTAATGACTTTATGAGAAATCAAGATACCATAAAACAGATCCAAACAAATGAAAAATTAGAAGGCAACGTGAAATATTTCATTGGAAAAACCACTGACCTGGAAAATAGATCCAGAAGAGATAATTTAAATATTATTGGACTATCTGAAAGCCATGATCAAAAAAGTACCTAGAAATCTTTCTTCAAGAAATTCCTAAGAAAAATTGTCCTGATATTCTAGATCCAGAGGGCAAAATAGAAATTGAAAGAATTCACCAATCACCTCTTGAGAAAGATCCCAAAAAGAAAACATGTAGGGATATAGCTCATTTTTCTCTATTCTAGCTTGTTCAAGGAAAGCACAATTTTCAAAAGTAATGGGCAAATTAAAGTTGCTTAGGAAAACATTTACAGCAGCTCTTTTTGTGGTGGCAAAGAATTGAAAATTAGGAAATGCCCTTTAATTAGGGAATGGCTAAACAAGCTGTGGTAAATGAATGTAATGTAATACTATTGTGCTATAAGAAATTATGGGGGTAGGGTGCAGCTAGTTGGCACAATGAATAGAGCAACAGCCCAGGAGTCAGGAGGACCTGAGTTCAAATCCAACCTCAGACACTTAACACTTACTAGCCCTGTGACCTTGGGAAAGTCACTTAATCCCCAACTCCCAACTTCCTCTCTCCAAAAGGAAAAAAAAATGATGATCAGGTGGATTTCAGAAAAACCTAGAAAGACTTCCATGAACTGATGCTGAGTGAAGTGAGCAGAACCAGGAGAACATTGTACAGGGCAACAGCAACATTGTGTGATTATTAACTATGACAAACTTAACTCTTCTCAATAATGTAATGATCCAAGACAATTCCAAAAGATTCGCAATGGAGACACTAACCACATCCAGAGGAAGAACTGAGGAGTCTGAATGCAGATTGAAGCATACTATTTTCACTTTTTTGTTGTTGTTTTTTGTTTTTTCTTTCTAGTGGTTTTTCCCTTTTGTTCTGATTCTTCTTTCACAACATGGCTAATATGGAAATATGTTTAAAATGATTGTACATGTATAACCTATATCAGATTATTTGGTAGGTCTTGGGGAGGGGGGAAGGAGGAAGAAAAATTTGGAACTCAAAATTTTACGAAAATGAATGCTGAAAATTATATGTGTAATTGGGAAACAAAATACTATTAAGGTAAAATGTTGCTTCGTTGTCCTCTCTGAAATTTGAATTTGACTAACATGCTATGGAGCTTTCACAGAATGCAAATTAGTATGATTATCAATGATAGTATATCTGAAATACCCTGATAAGCCATACCCTATTCATGTTTTTCTATGTACTTTCAGTGCTAATTGGAAATGTAAAGTGAAAAATCAAGATTTCTGGACATTGATAAGGCCTACCTTCAATATTTTTTCTAAGTATTAAAGATTGGAGAATAATAATACACACACATGTATATCAGCTTTTATTCCATCTAATCAGAAATGTAGGCTTCCAGTGTCCTTCTCTCTGCTACCCCAACCTAATAATGGCTGCCAGCACGTCTTCGTCGCCCCCTGCATCGCCAGTCTCGGCCCCAGCCCCAGCCGCAGCTCCAGGCAAGAAACCATTAATGGGGGGCTGCCTGAGCTGCCGCCTCTTATCGGGAGCAGGGCTGCTGGGGGCGGGCGGCTACGTGTACTGGACAGCGCGGCGGCCCCTGAAGCTTGGCTATGCCCCCAGTCCGGGTACCATCTTCCAGATGGTCGTTGGCATCATCATAGCGTGTTGGGGGTTAGTCATATTGGTGGACCCTGTAGGAAAAGCCTATCCTGTAGAATCAAAGAAGCAATGATGGTGATGATGATGAAATTGGCAGCTTCTACAACTCAGCCACCTGCTCCAATGAACTGTCTTGCCGCTCCAATGGACTATCCAGAACTGGAGGATAGAAGGAAGAGAGCCACAGATACTCCTGGACAGTGATCCTTCCTCTGATCTGTAGATGCCTGCAGGGGAAATGGGCTCTAAGCATGGTTTCATATTTCTTTTTACCCAGGCCTGACCCTCCCTTCACAACTGTGAATAAACTTCTCTGAGAACCAAAAAAAAAAAAAAAAAAAGAAAAGAAATGTACCAAAGGTTCCTCATCCAGTATGTAAAGCTTAGTAGCTCATGAATGAAGTACATATAACTGACATTCTCCAAAAATTTTGGAATTCAAGAAATCAATTCAACAATAAATTCTAAGCATCTATTGCATGTAAGGTGCTATGCTAGACATTAGGGATACAATTTTTTAAACCACATTTAGTGATTAGTGGTTGATATCTCCAATGGGGTTTTGCTAATAGCCAAATATTTAGCCATTAATAAACCAGAAAAGTCTGTTTAAAGAGTCTTTTTTGCTGCTGTCTTAGAAAATGTCCATACAAGCCAAAGAGGGGACACACCAATTTCTACCAACTTTCCTGAAAAGCTGAACCACACAAAATAGCTATGTAACTCTGACATGGAGAGACAACTATTTGGTAGGGATCATATATAGGTGAACTAAAATCAGACCAATCAAAAGTGACTCATATAGAATAAAATACTTAGCAATTACCCTAAACATATAAGGCACACAATTATTCCTATAAAGAGAATTATAATGCTGGAGGCCTTCTACCTTGACAAGGTAATACATGGACTTCTCAACGTTTTGTAAAAAATAAAATAAAATAAAATAGGTACAAAACTGGGACTTTGTTAGGACTGTTGACTTAGTTCCAAATCAAGGGAGATCTACTATGACAAACAAATGCAGAAGGAATGAATGCCCAAAGTTCTGCCAGGTCATCAGAAAGGAAGGGAATACCTATAGACAAGCCAAGAATGAAAGAAAAATACGAGTGGAATTACCAAGCTTCTTCTCCTTCAGTAGTAAAGCAAGAGACAGAGGTAGGAACAGTTTTGGAAGGTGATTACTCTCCTCATCACTTATGAGAGAGTTACGGAGAAAAAAGTTCAAAAGCTAAAAAACCAGAAGCCCTATAGCAGAAGTGGGGCACTAGCAGCCTCGAGGCTACATGTGGCCCTCTAGGTCCTCAAGTAAGGCCCTTTAATTCAGTCAAAGGGCTGTACTTGAGGACATAGAGGGCCACATGTGACCTTGAAGCCATATGTTGCCCCCCTCCTGTAGGTCTATTCTGTTGCTAGTACCCAAAGTTCTTCCTTATTAGCTCTTTTACCAAAAGTGATGCAATTCCCACCAATGGCTTCTTGAAGTCACTTCTATGCTCTATATCTATTATCCTACGATCCTCAATTCCACTTTGAAGGCTCTGCCAGTAGAACCTGTCAATTTGAAGCAAGGCAGTCTAAAGTCATATACAAATAGTAAATCATTTCCTTAGTCCGAGCTCTATAACATCATGATGACCATTTTTAGTCCCCTCAATCTCATGACCACTTTAGAAAATTTTCCTGCACAGCCCTGCCTAGTAGAGGAAGTCTGGGTGGCTAATGAAAAAATCAGAAGTCGCTACCTGGTAACCATGGCATTATTAACAATGGGAGGAGTTAAGAGACCAGCTAACAGATTTTTTTCTTTTTACCTGATTGGTTAATAAATGAAGTTCACTGACTGCTTTGGCAAGCCCATTCACCAGCTCTTATAAAGAAAAATGATGGCTATATAAGTGTTTTAACATAATCAGCAATTAATTATAAATACCTTTTAGTAAATGCCATAGGGGCAGCTGGATGGTACAGTAGATACAATGTCTGGCCTGGAATCAGAAAGACTCATCTTCCTGTGTTTAAATCTGGCCTCAGACCCTTCTTAGCTGTGTGCCCCTGGGAAAGTCACTTAACCCTGTTAGCCTCAGTTTCCTCCACGGGAAACTGAACTGGAGAAGGAAATGGCAAACCACTCCAGTATCTTTACCAAGCAAATACCAAATGGAGTCACAAAGAGTTGGACAGGACTGAACAACAACAACAAAGGATTCCATTTTTCTAACTCACAGTACACTAAGAAAGAAGCACTAAGATTTTAAGATAGATTTAACCAAAATAGAGTTCTATTGTCTTTGTAGGCATTTCATTCAACAAGTACTTACTGAACAACTCCACTCAAAACAAGAGGGAGTCTTGGTCTAACTAAAAAATAATAATTTGGCTTCCTTTATTAAATTAGCCATAACAATCAAATTGGTTCACAAAGATGGTTTTATTACCTTTGCTCTCATGACACCACACTCTCATAGGTCCCTTCTCATATCTCAAAAACTTTCAGGAAGATGCCTGAAGTGAGAGGTCACAAATGAGCCTACCTCAATAACCACTTTAAAAACAGAACTACAAGTAGCAAAAAGAAGCAAGTATACTAGAAATTCTCAAATTAAAAAAAAATTAAATCCCTCAAGAAAATCAGCAAACAAAAAAGCACCCTAAAACAATAAAAATTACTAAGATGAAAAACACTGGAAAAATACTTAACACCCAAAGTGGCATCAAGATAATAAAATTACTGTTAAACACAGTCATGAAATTAAAGCAAGTGAAATTAACACTAAAAAAATCACAAGATGAAATAAAGAAGGAAATGAATACAAAAGAAAATGAATCTCAGGACAAGTTAACCTTGAAAGTATATGCTTTAAAATATCTGTAGGTAAAATAAAACAATGGATTCAATTAAATGGATTGGTTTTAACAAATGACAAAATAGCAGAAGGAACAATAGAAGACAAAATACAAACTCAGAAAGTGACAAACAAAAATTATTTAATAGACAAAAATAAGTGACCTAAAGGAACAATTAAGATGAGAGAATTGAATAAGTATTATAAATTATGAAAAAGAAAATAAATCTGACCATTATATTTCAGTAAAATAAAATTACAAAAATTTCAAGACAAGGAAAAATTAAAAATAGACATTTGATATCGATGCTCTTGCCTTGTCTCCCAAAGGCAGGCACCATGCCCTGTTTCTAGCATGCAGATGAATAAGTGAAAAGGCCAAATAGGTTCTCAGGGGGCCATGTGGCCTCAGAAGAGAGAGCTCCATACCTATTCCTCTTGCAATCTCATACTTCATTGGATGCCATCACTCAGCCAAAGTAGAGTTGAACTCAGTAAGGCAAAGAGCTGATTTAGATCTTTTTGATGACACCAATTCTGGCTATTCAGCTAATCAAAAAAAGGTTCCTCCCAACCATGCAGGCAAGCAACTGGAACCGGTTACAGAATGTCCAATCATGTACCAATGTACTTCTCTTACATGTCATCATGATTCTTCTGAAAATAGCTCCCTAATGTTCTCCATGTAGAGAGAAGCCATAAGCCCCCTACAGTCTTCCACATAGAGATGTTATCTGAGCAAGCTGATAGTGTCTGCACATATGCCAGACCCTCATTATAGAGGCAATTCATAAGATGCAAACTATGAAGAACCCAAAATGAAACCCCGTCAAAAATTTCAAGCAGGTGGTCCTACAATAAGAAAGACATATCATACCAAAAACATCAATTTAAATTTCTCAATATTTTTCTACAAAAATAAGAATGTGCAAAAGTGAAGATAAATCTCACATATATTGCCCAGATTAGCTTCCAAGTGAAATGTAGCAGTTATTTGTAAAACAAAAAATTAAGATTCAAAAATCAAACTACGCAATTCAAGGAAAGAAGGACTAATCACAAAGCAGTATTTGACCTGGCAAATCAATAAGATTAGAGAATCCCCAAAAGAGACATGCATCATCAGACAATAGATTTTAATAAATAGATCATTTAATTATAATTAACTAGCCATTCCTTCAACGCATTAACATAGTGAGATGGCAAACAAAAATAATGTCATTTCAGTTAACTAAATAAGAGGGGAAAAAAGATCAGGATAATAAAGGTATAAATATTGATGGAAAAGACAAATATAACAAATCAAAACTTAAAGATTTTTTTAGTGTAAAGTCAGATCAACATTTCATAAAACATTTTTAAATCATAAACATACTAACTTTAATATGTGTGTAAAGTTTTGAGGAGGGATTAGTATAATAGTGAATAAGTCAAATTTAATCATTATAGCTTCATGATATGGCTTTTGTCCATCAGCTACAAGTTAATCTACTTTGGGAGAATCCTATTCTTCTCTGAGGAGCATCTAGGATGTGTGATATGAAATGTTGTATACAGAATATAAAGCTGCCCCCAGAAACAAACAAACAAAAAAAATCTGGGTAAGTCCTATCTCTGACACATACTGGCTATGTGACTTTAGCAAATCATTTAAACTTCCAGGATACCAAGCGACTCTTTAAAACTAAATGACAGAGCAAGTGATGATCTACATAGATGGAAATCATTGCCTCTTTTGGAAAATTGAAAATGTAGTCCTCCCACACACACACACACACACACACTTCAGAAAAAGCATCCTTATTGTAGACAGATTAAATTCTTATTCATCGTTCCTTCTTTTTATCCTTTCCCAAGATCTTCATGCTCCATGCAATTGACACATGGTCATTTTGGTGTTAGAAGAGGCTATCACCATAGTCAAAAAACAAACTCAAAAAGTAACAAACAAAAATTATTTAGAATATGGCCCAAAAGTTATTGATCTAAAGGACAAGTCAATAAGAAAATGTAATAATCCTTAGAAATCCTGAAGGCTGTGAAAAAAAATATATTTGCCCTTGACCCTTTCCATTGACATGACTTTAAATTGTCACCCCTAAACAAATAACTCCTAACCTTTCTCCTCTTCCTAAAACCTCTCCAGACACTCATATTTCCAACTGCCTGCTGTATATTTCAACCGAAATGACTCACAAGTACCTCAAATTCAAGAATTCCTGAACTAAGCTTCTGTCACCTCCTACTAAACCTGCCTCCTTTCTGTCCAGACTTCTCTATTTCTGTTGATCATACTAAGAAGTCACCTTAAGTCACCTATGCTCAAAAGTTTGGAGTCCTCTTGTCTTTTCCTCCCCCTGTAATGGGAATGGGGAATTTGAAGATCTTCCCTGCCCCTTAATTGAGCTAGGGGGAGTTTGAAGACTTCCCCTGCTTTGAAAGTAAACTCTGCCCCTAAATCCCAAAGGAAACTTCCCTGCTCTTAAAGTAAACTCTGTCCCCTGATAGGCTGAATGTGATCACATGGAGCCTGTGGTAGGAGGAGTTTGCTGAGGAGAATCCGATCCCAAGGGAAGCTGTTTCAAGAGCTAGCCAGAGTCTGCTGGGAGAGGATGCTCATTAAGGAGATAGGTTTGTGAGTAAATATTGATCTTGTTATTGGTTTGTGGAAGGCTAAAGGATGGCATGGCTCTCAGTGTTATTATGGCTCCTGTATATCTTTGGTACTATGATGGAATCGGCTTACTGGTTTTGGGGTTCAGTTTTCTGGTGCCTAAATGCTTTAGCTCTATCCTCTACCTGGAGAATCTGGTATATTTTGTGATTGAACTTCATGCAATACTTATAGCCGTGGTCTTTATTGTGATCGTGGGCTCTGTAAATATTGCATTGGTGCTACACTCCCCAACATAACAACAACAACAACAAAAAAAAAAAACAGATCCTACCTAGTCTTTTTTCACTGTGCTTCCCAATTCTGTTCTCTTCTCTTGATCCCCATTAAAAACACCATTGTTACAACATTCATTTCTTAATAATAATAGCTAGCATTTATATCATGCTTTAGAATTTGCAAAGCACTTTACAGATTATTTCATTAGATTCTTACAACAACCCTGTGAAGTAGGATGCTATTATTATCCCAATTTTATAGATGAGAAAACTTCACCAGTCAGTAGTTATGTGACTTGCCTAGGGTAACTGAGCTAGTAATTATATTAGACAATATTCAGAATCAGGCTTTCATGACTCTCAGGTCAACATTCTATGTATTATACACCCAGATGCATTCATACCTACCTCATTGTAATAGCCTCCTAATCAGTCTTCCTGCATCCAGTATATTTTATTTAAAATCCATCCCTCACATAGTTGCAAGATTAATCTTCCTAAAGCACCATTCTCATCACTTTGTTTTTCTAGTTGAAAAAAACACACAATTTTGACGGCTCCCTATTACCTACTGAATATGTTTCAAACTTATGATGTTCTGCATTCATCCACTTGTCCAGCTCTATCTCAGACCTTTCATGTTTCTACAATCCAGCCAAACTGAACAACTTTTACCTCCTTTTCTAATTTGACCCTCCCCAGTCTCTGTACCCTTGCTCTGTACCCTTATCTCCATTATCTCTGTGTTCTTTCTCTCCATCTCCATCTGTTAAAGTCTATTTCTACTTTTAAGATGCATCTCAATTGCTAGCTGTGCCATGAAGGTTTCCCTGGCAATCTCAGGTTTCTCATGGCCTTTTGCCCATACCTCTCATTGTATTTGTATTTTATATTATATTTATTGTATTGTGTGTGTATGTGTGTGGTATTGTATTTATCTCATTTGCTTTCATTTCATATTTATTTACGTGCTTCCTCCTCCCCTTTTAGATGGCAATCTCCTTGAGAGCAGGTCCTATGTTCTATATCATTTTGTATCCACACCCCCCAACCCAGGACAGTGCCTTACACAAAGTGAGCAATAAATGTTGAATGAGTGGTATAGCCTATTTCCCAGACTTCTTACAGACACAGACTTCTTAGCTCTTCCTAAAATGAGCTGTGACAATTGAAGAGCAGTAAGCTTGGAGAGGTTTGTTGACACATGAATTAAACATCTAGCAACAGCTGTTTCAACTCTAATCAGGTGACCTTTCAAATTGAACAAACAAGTAAATGTATTAGCCAGTATCACCTGAGCTCAGTAAAACAGATCCCTGAGCATGCCAGCAATAGAGAGGCTACATCTCATTATTGTGCAGAGAAGGAGTTTTTAATCACTCAGACTTCAGTACAGCTAGGATAGGGAGATGTAGCTAAAACAGAGATAACCATTAATCACTCTCAGAGAATGACTAAAAGCTAAAGGTTGTCACAGTTAACCAATGTACTGTAGCATTATGTCTTTACCTGTGACCTTGAAAAATATCCTAATATTTGGAGTTGATTTAAATGCTTACATGAACTCAAATTGTTTATAGATAAGCTTTTTCTGGATCTTGATTCTCCAGGATCAGAGCTTGCCCTAGGCAAAATAACAAGATACCTAAGTTTGTCTTTTGCACCTTTAGCCTCTCTGCTATGTCTTTATCCTTCCTCTGTTTCCTTTCAAAGCAGTCTATGTTTCAGAACACTTAGTGCATTCACTTTTCCCCTGAACTCAGAATTCCATTTCTCATATCTTTGCCTTTAAAAAAGCTGTCCCTGTTATCTAGGGAAAACAGTCACTCCTTACCTCCATTTCTTAGAATCAATGACTTCCTTCCAGATTCACCTCATATGCCATATCCTATTGAAAGCTTTTTCTTTTCTTTTCTTTTAATGCTGCTCTTGGAGGTGTATGCCTGTAATCACTGCTGCTGGGGAAGCCAAGGCTTCTGCTCTTCTGCTCTTCTGGCTCTCTTGAGCTGGGCATTCTGAGCTACATTGAGCTAAAGGTGAAGGGGTGTCTTCACTAAGTATCCAAAATGGTGAACCTCCAGGAAATGAAAAGAAAGGGATAGGGAGAGAGAAGTAGACTGCTTAGGGAAGGGTCAAACAACTGAGACCTAAAATAGAAAAAGTCAATACTTCTGGGCCAATCGGCATTAGAAATGAACCAGTAATGGGGTTCTCTCCTTGAGTGAGTTATAAAGGGGCAGAAAGAGAGGGAAGGAAGAAGAAGAGAGAAGGAAGAAAGGGAGGGAGGGAGGGACGGAGGCTATTCCAGATCCCAATAGCTATTAGTGCTCTTATAGCTCTCAACATGTCATTCTGTATAAGTATGTATACACACACAGAGATATAGATAAGAGAGTATATTTAGAAATGGAAGGAACATGAAGAAACATGTACAATAATCTCACCTCCTTGATTTTACAAATGAGGAACTCATGCCTGGGGAGATTAAACAATTCACTCAAGTTCACAACAGAAGTAGAATCTGATTGGAATGTACCTGGTGGATAGAACACAGTATTGTGGTAGTCTAATAAGTTGGGAAAACACTGAGGCTTGAGCTAGTAATAAGTATTTAGAACATTTTGGAAGGTATCCAAAGGGAAAAGTGTTTGGGTCCCCAAACAATACTGAGGACCAATAATATGAAATATTTAGCAAGGAACTCAGACACAGGTGAATAATAATAATGAGGTCAAATTTGAACTCAGGTCTTCCTGACTCCAGACCCAGTGTTCTATCTACTGGGCCATCTAGCTGCAATAATAGATTACTGGAATAGGGGCAAAAAGTAATGGACCAAGTAGCCAATGATAGAGCAAGGATCCAATAATATGAAGTGGTTTACAGAATCATGATAGGACCAGTGAGAAGTCTGCCTTCATGCTGACATGCCAAATTATGGGATCCTTTAAGTATAGAGAGACCTAGTTCTCTAATTAGTCTCAGAAGTTGAGGACAGGACTATACAGTACTGAAGAAAATTGGGGGGGGGGTCATCATCATATCACCTTTTTTCATGTAAATAAGAAAACCCATAACTTAAAGGGGAAAAGCTTAGATGAATTTTAAGTATTAGCAAAGGGTTAGAAGAAGATAATTTAAGCTGCCAGCACTTCTAGTGTCCTGAAAAGCACATCATATATCATACTAATCTAGAGGTAAGTACATTCCTTTTCATTGTTATAGAATAGAGACATGACAACGCAGTCTTGTGGCTAAAGACTGTCTAGAAGAACTTAGAATTGTGTAAATAAAAGGGAATTTCTTATATTTAAAAATTGTATCTCTTTATACTGACTTTAGTGAACACTATTTTTTAAATAAGTATTTCCAAACATACTGCAAATCTCTATTCTATTTTCAGTAGCTATTTAAAATTATATTATACATTCAAATTACTTTCATAGCTATCTGCTTATCTGTACTTCCTTATGAACTTCTTTCTGTTCTCCTTTGTGCATTTTGAGATATTTCAATTATTCTCTTTTTTAAATGTTCATCTTTTTTTAATATCACTATAACTAATCTCCTCCTAAATTTTCCCTCCTTAATTAAAAGCAGAAAATAACAATACTTTTGGAACAAATAAGCACAATCAAGCAAAACAAATTTATAAAGTAGCTTGGACTGAAAATGTGTGCCTCTTTCTGCACTCTGGTTTCACCACCTCTCTTTTTTAGTACTTGGGGGCATGCTACATCATTGGTCTTCTGGAATTGTTGATGGTCATTGCTGATATCAGCACTCTTAAGACTCCAAAGTTGTCTTTTTTCAAAATGTTGTAATTGTATGCTTTTTCCTCTTGGTTCTACTCTTTTTATTCTGTATCAGTTCATACAAATTTTCTCGGATTCTCCAAAATCATCCCATTGTTATTATGATGCAACAATATTCTATTACTTTCTTATGTCACAGTTGGTTCAGCCATTCTCCAAGTGAGGAATACCCCTTTAGTTTTCACTTCCTTGCTTTGCTTTTTTTTTCCCTTTTGATATCTACTTCAAGATCTGCTCTCCTAAGTTGAAGTTTGTTTTGCTTGCAAATATATTCCTTCCCCATATTATCTTTCTAACCCTCTATGATGCCTGCCTGTTTCCCTCTTGAGTCTGCTATATTTATACTCCAAATTCTTTATGTAAGCATGTTCATCCTTTTTCCTATTAAAACTGAGAATCATCTAACACCTACTTCCCCACTCTTCCTCCAAGTTTACATACTCTTCTTATCATCCACACTACTTATGAGAAATAACAAGTTCTAACCCCTTCTTCCTTCTTTTTTACACTATATTAGCACATTCATCTATTAATTCTCTCTTATAGCTCTATTAAGACCCTGTGTTTTCCTGAAAACTGACAATCTCTAAACAATATTTCAGGGAGTAGATCTCCAATAGGAAATACATGTGTGTAAATCTCTTACAGATACACACACATGTAAATTCAGTATATTTTCCTAACTGGTAGGCTGTAGGGAGAGACGATGAGATCTATTTTCTCTTTATTTGTTATTTACTGAGTTCAGGTAGTGGCTACAACTTTGTCCCAATTTTATGTTTGTCCTCAGACTTCCCAAGTCTGACTGTGACCCAAGGCACAAACAAAAGGGACCTCTGCCCCTGGTTCTTTACCTGGGACTTGCTCAGACAGCAAGTAGGCCCTTTGAGGCATTTTACTTCAAGAATTCTGTTTCTCTGGGTTCTCCAAGAGATTCGTCATTCATGCCAAGCACCAGCAAGTCATAATGGTCCCTCCAGGTTTATTGGTTGAGTTATTTTGTTTTTAACTCTTTTAGACTACAAAGACAGGATTTTATTTTCTGACCCTAGTCTTACCTTCCATGTATTATAATCCTAGTCTTTAACCATACATATATGTTCCTTTAGAACAGAAAATTTTCCATTGAAATTCTGCTAAAATACATCACCATGACATGGGGCCAACTTGGGCAACTATATCTAGAACAAAGTAAATCGGAAGTTAAATGCCATCCAGTCTGGGTCTAAATTTACTTTTGTTGACCTTCAGGTATTGCATTATTTATTAATTTATTTATTCTCCTATCCCTTGCAAACAGACAGAAGAAATGCTGCCCTTTGGCCTGGACTCAGTTGCTTTAGGAGGATAGCAGGAAGAGAAAGATGAAATGTACTAAGTCTGGTTTAGGAGGGCCAGATCTCTGAAAGCTGGAAGCCAAAACACCAAGTGAGGGGCTAGCAAGGTCCAAGGAGGGTTTCAGTATTCAGAAGAGTTTAGAAAATAGTCAAAACTAACAATTTTCAGTCCAAGTCAACAAATTTTTTTTAAATTTCCCTATTGTGCTATGCATAATACTTAGAGCTGGAGATATAAAAAAACAAGTCCCTACCTTCAAATAGTTTACCTTCTTCTGTGAGGAACTAGTATATGTTCAGAAAAGTAAATACAAAACAGATCAATAAGAAGTACTTTTCAGAATAAGGAAGTGGTGGTACTAACGAATAGAGGCATAAAGGAAGACCTGTTATTGGAAGTGACACTCAAAATGAGCCTTGAAGGGAACTCATGGTTCCAACAAATTAAGCTGGAAAAGGTGAGCATTACCATGCAGAGGAGATAGTCTATACAAAGGCTGAGGGGGGGAGTGTTGTATATGCGGAGAAGTGAATAGGCCATTTTGGCAGGATCATGGACTTTGTGAAGTAGAATAATGCATATTTAGCCTGGAAAAAATAGATTAGAACCATATTGTGAAGGGCTTGAAATGGCATGTATATGTAGGCCACACCTGAGAACCTAGAAGGCCACATGTGGCCTTGAGGTCACAGGTTCCCAACCCTGGCTTAGAGATAATTTCTGCCACTGTTGTTGTTCTTGCTGTCAATGGCTATCGTCTAAAGTAAATAAGTGTGTAGGGAGGGAAAGGGCTAGCCACCCATGAGACCATGTCTCATCCCAGCATAGTTTGCCATGACTGAAATTTTCTCTTCCCCTCCAGCAGCACCAGATTTGAGGCAACTAATGAAACAGTAGCATGGCAGTACTGAGAAGTTCCATTGTTCGAGCTGATACTAATTCTCATCCTCAGGGTAGTCACACCAGGCCTTCGAGTTTTCTAGTTGCATAATCCCAAAGACTCATCTGTACAATGGAGCAAAATAACAGTAATGTAGATATTCAGTCATAACCTACTTTGTGGAGTCTGGAGGACAATTGTCAACTCACCACATTCTGATTCCAAAGAATTGACTATCAGGACAATAGCCATAGGGTGGATAAGGACCTTCTTCTCTGATGTAGCTTGGAGGGGAGATCAAATTATGGGAACACCAGCATTGTGAGAAACATGATGTGGTAGCAAAAGTCATTTTTATTGAACACAGATATGCTCTTACTTCCAACAGCAGGGGGAAGCTGTAGGTAAGACTTTGCAAAGGAACTGCCTGTAGGGGAAAGTTCCTATTATCATCTTATTTTTCTATTTTGAATAAATTAGATTTTTTCATTCTAAGATATATAGCAGGTGAATATAATAGTGGTTAAATATAGGGAAGAGATTCTAGAGGGGAGAACGTGGTGGCAGAAAGAATAATGGGGACTTCAAGCATATGAACCCAGGCCAAGCAAATGTTGTTTAGTAGTTTCAAGCTCTTCTTGATCCCATTTGGTTTTTTCTTTTGTTTTGTTTTTTGTTTCGTTTGGGTTTTTTTTGGCAAAGATACTGGAATGTTTTGCCATTTCCTTCTCTAGCTCGTTTTACAGATGAGGAACTAAGGCAAAAAGAATTAAGTGACTTGGGTCACACAGATAGTGTCTAAGGCTAGATTTTAACCAAGAAGATGAGTCTTCCTAACTGTAGGCCTGGAACTCTATGCAGTGAGCCACCTAGCTTCCCTCTGGGGCAGCTAGGCACCTAAGGGATAATAAAAGGAACCTATTACATAATTTACATAATTCAATCTTTAGATACATTACTATATACAGAATGGCTTATGGAATATCCCATTCAATACTTTACCTCATTGGGCCATGCATAAAATTCAGACACCTTTAAAAATAGATTTTCAATTAAAAAGGTAGACATATGTACCAGGAAATATAATTCATTTAAAATCTTTATATTCTTATGGACCTAAAGCTACAACAAACCTTCAGTGTCAGTGACCAGTGATATCAAACTCAAATAGAAAGAATCCTTGCTTATTGCATATTGACTTAGCAAACCACAAACAAACATTATATATACAGTATTTTTATTTATTTTGCTAAACATTTTGCAATCACATTTTAATCTGGTGTCTCTCTCAGTTTTGCATACTCCAAGTGGTTATGTGCTTTATGTTTGACACCTCTGATTTAAACCAACTGCCTTGTTATACTGAGAGGCTGATTGATCATAGAGAAACTGCAACCAATAGTAATTTGAGGGCAGTAAGAAATTTAACAGAAAATCAAATGATAAGTATAGAATCAAATATTATATAAAGGAGAACATATAAAAATGTTTATAATTTAAAATATTTGAATATTTAATTTACATTTTTGAAATTTAATTGTAATATAAACATGTAAATACTTTATATATTATTTTATTTAAATATATAGAAGAGAATCAAATTATAAATGTAAAAGGCACATTTTATATTGTGCTAATTAGGTTTCTTTTACCCATTAAAGCCTATTTTTCCACTAAAAGATATTCCTGAGGCCATAGAAAGATTGACTTGCCTATTTCCATTTCCTTCCTCTTGCAACAAATCCAAACTAAATCTTGCCTTTCCTATCACCTGGAGTCAGGGACAGCCATATATAGCAAGCTTTCAACGTGTTAATCTCAACATCCATTATAGGTCTCTTACTGGCTCCTGTGGAATCCATCAGGTAGACTTTGCTTGATAACATTGATAACACAGTCAATCGAATGGAAATGAAGTTATAACAATACAACTAGTAATTAAGCAGAAATGTATCCATGTATAATTTAATGAACTAATTTCTTTCTGGGCTTCTGTCCCTGAGCATCTGGCCACTCAACAGTGGACAGCCTGCATGCATTCTGAGATCAAATTCAGGTGACTAGAGCTCATATTTAATGTAAATAAGAGTGTCCTTGTCACTTGAGATAGTTTATACATTTATGCAGTCCTAGAAGAAAGATGAAAGGGCTATCTGATCCCATCTCATTCTCAGGTTCAGAGCCTCCTTGGGTCAGTGATATACCTATGCAGCATCACCCGCTTGTATGCTAGATTATACATAGCAGTTAATGTCCAAGTTCTAATCAGCAAACTGGGAAAGGAAAATTTAGGTTTGATAGCAGGAAAAACTTCCTACAGAGTAGAGCAGTTCAAAAATGCAATGGGCTTTTTACAGTAGTGGTAAGTTCCCTGCCCTTGGAGGTATTTAAGCACAGAATGGATGGCCACTTTTCATGTATGTTATAGAGGCAGTTATTTTCAATGGGGCAAGTAGGTGGTTCAGTGGATACAGCATTGTGTCTGGAGTAAGGAAGGCCTAAATTCATATCCAGCATTAGGTATTTATCAGGTATGTGACCCCAGGCAAAGCATTTAACTTCTTTCTCCCTCAGCTTCCTCAACTGTAAAATAGGGAAAATAATAGCAACTACCTTCCAGGGTTGTCATGAGGTATGGGGATCCAATGAATTAATATTTCTTACAGAGTTTAATACATAGTAAGTGCTTAATAAAGGCTCCTGCCCCCATACATGGTCTAGACGAGATAGCTAGAAGTAGATTTCAGAAGTACGCACATTTTTCTCATATTGCAGCATAATTACTGGTTAAAATCTGCCTGGGTCTTTGAGATTGATTTTCATAGATGGATGCAGACTGTTTTATTGTTTCACCTCCTACTATTGTTTGTCTTACTGGGAAGCCTCTAGCTCTAAGTTCAGTAGAAATCAGAAAGCACCTTGATCTTCTTGACCTGTTTATATCCCTCCTAGTTTATCTCACATTTAGTTTTTTAGCTTTTTCTATTCAGATTCTGTTTCCTAGTAGAGGTTGTACCTGCACCAAAGACCCATGTGATAAATGCTCCTCTAGGTTGTTGAGATTATGGTGACATTGTAGAGATCCATAGGAAGAGTAAATGAAACCTAATTGAAATTTTGAGGAATTGCCCAAAGACAACTTTCTCACTGAAGCTGGAAAGTCTACCATTAGTAAATTTTTTTTGAAAGCATGAGATCCTTGACATTCATCTTTTAAAATGCAAATGATTCCACCTCCTGGCAGAGTACTCATATGTTCATAAAATCATAGACACAAAGCTAAAAAAGATCTTAAATCATTTAATCTTACTCTCTCACTTTACAGATGAAGAAACTGAAGCCCTGAGGAGGAAAAGGGATTTACATTAATGTCCCACAGGGTTTAAGTAGGGGAGCTGGCATTTGAATCCATTTCCTCTGACTCCAAAAGAAGCAGGTCTTTCCACAAAGTTACTCTGTCTCCTAAGAGATGGATTAGAGGTAGAAAATGAGAAATGAATTGTCAGGCATATGTTGATTTGTTCTGCATATATACATATATATATATACCCACATACATGTGTATATATACACATACATATACATATACACATATATGTATGGATATGTGTGTATCTATATATATATTTAAATTGTTTTGCTTATATGCATATATGTGTTGCAATGTAAAGTTGTGACAGCAACTGTATTGGCAAAAAAAAATAAAGCATGTCATTACTGTTGTTTATCCCACGTGATTCATCATGACCCCATTTGGGGTTTTCTTGGAAAAGATACTAGTGGTTTACTATTTCCTTCTCCAGCTCATTTTACAGATTAGGAAACTGAGGCAAACTTGCCCAGGGTCACAAAGCTAGTAAGTGTCTGAGGCAGGATTTGAACTTTTGAAGATGAGTCTTCCTCATTCCAAACCAAGAGTTTATCCACTATACCACCTCACGGCCCTAAAGCCTATTGTAGATGAAAGTTGGATCTGAAGTCAGAGAACCCTGATTTAATTCCAGCTCTGTTACATTACCTGTGTAACTTTTGTCAAGTCACTTTATCAGTTTGGAACATGGTTTCCACGTGTATAAAATGAGGGTCTTGGACTAGGTGACCTGTGATTTCCCTTCCAGTTTTCTCTATGCTTCTATGATTATATAATACCCTTCTATGCTGATGCTGATGATGTGAAGAAAGAATATGTCTCATTTATCTGGTTCTCTTGAAGTGTATCATAGATCTGTATCTCTGAGAGTTACTGCTAGGAAAACCCTTAAAAGCTCAACCTTAATTCTTTCTAAGCCTCTTGCCACACTGGGGAAATTATTTTTTTTTATTAACTTTAGTGTTTGCCCCAGTAATTTCTGGAGGGACAGAACTGGCCTAAGCTGACTTCCAGGACCTTTTCTTTCAGGTCTTGTGGAGGACCTCACGTACTGATGGCCTGCCTAGTTATTGAATCAGCACTGTTGGAGACTAGCATACTGCTGGCCCAGGAATAGCAAGCTTTAGCTTCACCATACCTTCACCTCCTTCACATAGAGTGGAGGGGGGTGTTGCTTATTGCCACAGAATTCATAACGTGAAGGCAGAGACTATAATAACAGTCAAGGAATGCCAGAGTACAAGCCCAGCCTTTTCTGTCACTTTGCCAAAGTGTAAGGATTGCAGTGTGCAGAGGGGGAGGTGAGGCTGAATGAGGCACTGGGGATTAAGGATTAACCTGCTCTGCTCTTCATCTAATTGTTACTTCATTAGTTCTGTGTTTTAGCTTGAGGAGACAGCCGCAATGAATTTATTTCTTGTCAATAATTCTAATTTTGAAGGGGTTTGAGAGGTTGTGAGGATCAGTGAAAATATCTTATCCTGTTAGTGACCTGTGAGTCTGAGTTGTACAACAACCCTTTGATGTGGATTAGTACTCCCATTTGTCAGTTGAAGAAAACAGATTCAAAGAAGTATGTTGTCCACATTGCTATTGAGTGTGGCCACATAGCTATGTAGTATTGGAGATGACTTTCAAATGCAGGTCTGCCTGCTTCATTTCCAGCAACCTCTCCACTCCAACATCCTACCTCTCAGCAACAGTACCAGTGGCTAACATTTATATACCACTTTAAGGTTTGCAGAGTGCATATATCATCTTTTTTATATGATCCTCATGACAACCATGTGAGATAGTTGATAGTATTATTCCTATTTTACAGGTAAGGAAACTGAGTTTGAAAGAAGTAAAATGACTAGCCCACATAGCTTGTAGTCTCATGAGGACAAATTTAAACTCAGCTCTTCCTGACTCTTGGTACTGTTCTCTATCTGCAGTGTAAGTGCCTTGATTTCCTCAGAGAACTTATTCTACAAAAAGGGGAATCTCGTCATTGCTAAGCGATTGTCAGTTTTCTTCTAAAATATATTTGTTCTCAAGGCCAGTTCTCGGCACTTCCAGGATTATCACATCAATTCAGAACCCCATTTTTTGTTTTTGCTGCTGCCAGTATTTTGGTGATCCTGCACCTGAGGACCCATAGCCAGGCCTGATTCATTTCCATCAAAGAGCGCCCTTCAAGAATCCCCATACCGGCAGGAGATGGGGAGTTCTCAGCTTGTGGCAGCGGATATGACTGATGAGTTGGCTCATCAGAGGCTTCTTGGAGCCTGATTCAATTTCTGAATGTTCCCTTGAAACATCTGTCTGTTGGTCTCTTTCCTGGAACATGTCCACTAATCTAGCTCCAGTAAGCAAAGCGTTCATCGAGTGGTGAGTTTTCCAAATGCTGTGGGAGTGATAGACAGTACTCCCATGGCCTTCCCCCATCTGCCACCTGGCAAGGGAGCACCATGAAACCTAGTCTTTTCCAAGTTGCTCAGTTCCTTGGCTGTTGCCCTAGGTGCTGTCAGGCTGCTGTCTTCGCTCTGATTCCTCCCCAATAGCAGGGGGCCTGGCTTAATGGAGGTGAGAGGCAGGAATTTTGCATGAGTCTGTGGTTAGTGTGGACCCCTGCTCTTCCCCCAAATGTTGAAAATTGAGCTGATACAGAGTATTCCACCACCACCCTGCTAACACTTTGGTGGTAGGCAGGTGACAGTATTTAAATGTGACACTATAACTCTGTTGCCAGTGAGAAACCTTTTGGATGTGTCAATGCCATTACTATTCCAGTTGTTAGTATAGTGGCAGCCAGGACAAATGAGGGCTGGATGGCAGTGGGTAGATACAGGCCAAGCCATCTGTATGTTCTAGGCAAATTTTGGAAACTGAGATTCCTTGTTCACCACCACTACCGCTACCACCAGCCCTGTGAAAGTATGAAACCAATGTTACTCTTTAAGAGAGTGTTACTATCCATCTGAGACTCAGAACCTTCACTGGAGTTCACAATATTTACTTACTTACTATTAAGTAAATATTTACATGCAGTAGACACTGGAGTTTTCTCATTAAATTTTTAAACTTATTATTTTTTTAATAGCAAATATGGTGTTTCAGTAGCTTGGCAAGTGTACTTGCTTTTGTAAATTGGGTTCAGATTCTAGCTCTGTTACTGCCTGCATGGACAGGGGCAAGTCAGTTATTCATCCTGGGTCTGTTTTCTCTTCTCTAAAATGAGTGCTTTAGACCAAATGATCTCTGAGGTCCCTTGGCTCCAATGTTATGATCCTATGGGGCCATACTAGTCCTCTGTATATTGTGCTGTAGGCAGCCACCCAGTTTGCCTCCTCATCCTGGCTCTGATTGACAATGAGAGACATTAATTCTTAGCTTCTTAGAACTGCTTGCCATGTGATTAATCTACCAATGTATTTGTATTTATTTTATTCATAATTATGTCTTTATAGTTATTTTTATTTATCTTTTTTATTTATTTATTATATTTATTATATTTATATATATTTATATATATTTATATTATGTATTTATTATATATTTATATATTATATATAAATATAATATATAATAATATAAATATAATATATTACATATTATATTTATATATATTTATTATATTTATATATTTATTATATTTATTATTATAATTTATTTATTTATTTTTATTTTATTTAAATTTCCATATTAAATTATGTGTATAATCTGTTATTATTTATAATTATTCTATGTATACTTATATATGTTCTCAATGTTGGCCCCATTAAAATGTAAATTTAATTGATTATATTTGCATCCCCAGTACCAAACTCGTGGTAGGTACCTAACAAATCGTGTTGATATGTTGGTTGATGATTACATTATTGTTTGGATATTTACAGATGAAATTAATTCATGGGAAACCTCATGTGTGTAACAAGAGCAGGGATGAGTTCAGTTTTCTGATTTAATTCTCCATTAGTAACAATCTTGGGAAAGAATGAATCCATATAACAGGAAAAGGAGTCTAGCATGGACCACTGGGCCACTCCACCCTACAGTCTACTCAAACTATTGTCATTTATCCTTTTCAGAGAAGGAAACATTGAAACTTCCTTTGCTAATGTGTTCCAATATTCACCCGTTTAGACCTGCTGTGGCTATGTAGGATAACCTGCTGAGAGGAAATTATGAGAGGAGGAAATTGTGTTTCCTTTTCAAAATTGAGTTGAGGGTTTGGGGAGAGAAGCATACAAGGAGAGGGAAATCTACAAGTAAAGATGGTCATATATCATTCTCCACTATTAAATGGGTCAATGACTCTAGAAATGCTTATCCTTGAAAAAAATAAAATTAAAATAATAATAATAACAACAACAACAACCCTGAAGCAATTCAGTATTACCCCAGTGGCATTTCTTTCTGCTTTTCTTGTGGAGATTTTTTTTTCTTAGAATTGACATACCTTTTAAATGTCAACACATTGTAATTTGACTTTTTCTATTTGATTTTTTCAGTAAATAGTATTTTATTTTTTCCCAATTACATGTGAAGATACTTTTCAACATTCATTTTTTATAAGATTTCGAGTTTCAACGTTTTTCCCCTCTTTCCCCTAGACAGCAAGTAATCTAAGTCATACTTGTGAAATCATGTAAATATATTTCCAAATTAGTCATGTTGTGAAAGAAGAAACAAAACAAAAGTGAAAAGCTTGAAAACAAAAGGAAAAATAGTATGCTTAGATCTGCATTCAGACTTCATATTTCTTTCTGTGGACGTGGATAGCATTTTCCATCACTAGGCTTTTGGAATTGTCTTAGATCATTGCGTTGCTGAGAAGAGTTAAGTCTATCAAAATTGGTCATTGTATAAGGTTGCTGTTACTGTGTGCAGTGTTCTCCTGATTCTGCTCACTTCACTCAACATCAGTTCATGTAAGTCTTTCCAGATTTTTCTAAGATCCACCTGCTCATTTCTTATGGAACAATCGTATTCCATTATATTCATATACCACGACTTTTTTAGCCATTCCCCAACTGATGGACATTCCCTCAATTTCTAATTCTTGGCCACCATAAAAAGAGCTGATACAAATATTTTAGATATGTAGGTCCTTTTCCCTTTTTTATGATCTTTTTGGGATATGGACCTAATAGTGATATTTCTGAATCAAAGGGTATGCGCAGTTTGATTGCCCTTTAAGTGTAGTTCCAAATTGTTCTCCAAAATGGTTAGATAAGTTCACAACTTCATCAACAGTGCATTAGTGTTCCATTTTTTCCCATATCTTCTCCAACATTTATCATTTTCCTTTTCCCTAATATTAGCCAATTTGATAGGTATAAGGTGGAGTTATTAATTTGTTGTTTTAATTTGCATTTCTTTAATCAATAATGATTTAGAGTATTTTTATATGACTATAGATAGCTTTAATTTCTTTATCTGAAAACTTCCTATTCATATCCTTTGACCACTTATCAATAGGGGAATGACGTACACATTCCAGTATTTGCATTTTTAAAGTAGAGTATTATGCTTTCTAAATACTAGCCTATGAGAGTGGTTTTCTTTTTCTTCATAATAAGTAATAAGAAAATGATAATTATCACTAAGGGGGTGGTATTTGACTTCAAGAACACAAATTTGGAGCTTATTTGGAAACTTAAAAGGCACTGTGTACTGGGAGGACATTAAAATCCCTTACCATGAAAGAAGGATGAAGTATTTTGGAGAGAATGCATAATTAAAACATAGCTATATTTCCTCCAACAGAAGAATGCCAAGAAAAAGGGGAAAAAAACACCATACAATTTGTCTTCAGGAAACAGTACTAAGAGATCTATATGCCAAACCAAATTACTTTAATAAATGCAGAGGAAGTGAGAGAAACCAATGAATATATGAGATATCACTCAAAACTTACAGAGGAAAGAAAATATCAGCCTCCCCTCTAAAAAGGCACTAATTATGTATATGATTTCCAAAAGATGTGAGATGAATAAGAACTACACCACAAGCACAAGGAGAAACAGATAGTCGAAGTGGGGAGGCAGAAAATTAAAATTGACTTAATGCATCAACCATCTGTACTTGCTTCATTTTTCTAAGAGAACTAAAGAATTCCTCAGAGACACAGAATGGCATAGTACATTGAAGGCTAGCCATGAAGTCAGGGGAACCTGGATTCTAGGTCTACTTCTAATATTTACTTTGTGACTATCAGCAAAATATCTTCTCAGTGCCTTCAAACAACTTTCTAAGACTATTGTTGTTCATCCTTCATTCTGAAGGGGTCTCAAAGATATCTCAACTTATAAATAAATTGGATATAAGTGAGGTGGTACTGTGCAAAGTCATCAGCCTCATTCCTCAAGAGTCATTGGGAGCCCAGTGGCAAGACATAGGTCTGGTGATGGCCTGGAGAGAATGGAAGACCTTGGCCTCTTTAAGATAAGGTCTTGCCCAGGTCTCAGTTTGTCTGAGACAACAGCCTTTCAGGGAATAAAGTCAAGGCAATAATTGAGGCAAAAGATGGACAAATTTGCCTCCACAAAAAAATCAATCTGGGAGGGGAACACCCTCAGGTTTTCTGGTCAGAACAGAAGCAATTACTATGAGCTATCAAAGCTCAAAACAATGAGTAAGTGAGCCTTGGGTTGGGACCTATTATTGGTCAGTCAGTGAGAACCAGAGTAATTTGGGTTTAAAGGTATTGCTCAAGTAGCTACATTTGAATCAAAACCTGGTGTTTCAGAGCTGTTTCAAGAAATCATGAAAAAATGTAAGAGACAAAAGAGGTAATTGTACCAGTTTTTAAAAAGCAATAATAAAATAAATAAGTAGGGGGAAATATAGCCCCCAAATCCTAAGATAACTTGAGAAGTATAAGTGATCAAAATCTGTATTGCTTTGGACTGAATACCCATATGTGAGAATATGACTCCCCATGTGAACATGAGGAGGAGGGAGGAAATAGGGTGTAGAAAGAAGAAAGATAGCAGCACTCCCAACTGGAAATGGCCGGTTAGATCCCCAATGGGGCAGCTGCTTCTACTGATGGATTGTTGTTCAATCCTTCATTTTCATAGAGGACCAATGGCATCAGCAGGGCCTAAGATTTTAAGTTGAGGATGAATAGCTGATCTGCATTATTGGAGGGAGTTCCCACCCTGGAATTTCCCTATAATGATGAGCCCTCAAATGAAAAACAAAAATTACAAAAAAAAAAAAAAAAGAGAAAGAAAGAAAAGAAAACAGGAAAAAAGAAAAGGAAGATTTCATGTAGCTGTCATCTGAGGGGCAAGTCTGAATTTGTTGGAATAATTTTATTTTCAAACTTCCTTCAAAAGTGTCATTTGAAACTTTGATGTATCTATGATTTCATGAGTATATGTACACTTTAAAATAATATGGATTGAAAGCACCGCGATCTTATTTTTTGAAATTCTTATGTTACCATAAATTCTTCATTGAGGACTCGAGAGCCAAGCAAAACAAAAACAAGTATAAACGCTCCTCTCCAAACCAACCCTTTAAGCACTCCTTATGCCTTCCCCCACCTCTCTCAAGTCATCTCTTCTCCAGGCTAAGTACTCATAATGTCTTTAAACATTCTTCTTATAGTAAAATCCTAAGATCTCACCATTCTGGTTAGCCTCTCCTGGAGGTGTCCAGCTTTTCAGTGCCCTTCCTATAATTGATGTTGAGAGCTAAATATAATAATTCAAATGTGTTTGGAACACTGTCTGGTTCCCTCACCAGAATTAGACTTCACAGAATTATAGAATTTAAGAGTTTAAAGGTACCTTAGTGGCTTTCTAGTCAGCACATATCTAAAAAGAATTCCTATTATAACTGGCAAGTGAATATCCACCTTCTGCTCGAGGTCATGTCCAGAGGAATAACTTACCAGCTTTTGCTTACATTGTGCCTCAATTTACCTCTTTGAAATTTCTACACAACACTTCTGATTCTGCACTCTGGCTCCAAACAAAACAAATCTAATCCCTCTTCCATGCATCACACTTTCAAATACTTGAACATAATTATCATGTATTCCTTGATTCTTCTCTTATCCAGGAATTAAACACCCCTAGTTTCTTAAATCAACCCTCATATGACATAGACTCAAGGCATTTCACCATTCTTGTTTCTCTCCTCTGTAACTGATCAATGTAAATCATAAACAATGGAATCAGAACTGAACACAATACTCCAGATGTTTGACTAAAGCAGAGTACAGAGGGACTCACTTATCCCCCTATTTTTTTAAACTCTTTCAATTTTGGCCCCCACATCACACTCCTGACTCATTTAATTTGTGGTCCACACTTGTTCTGCTTAGCACCAGAAGGCTGATTTAGAAATAAAGGGTGGAAGTAACATAAGAAAAATTGAGTCCTTATTTAAAGTGGGGAGGGGAGGAATGGAAATCCTCACAATTAAAGTCATCAAAAAGTAGAAGTTTCCTGGGAAGATAGCATGTTTCTCTTTTACTAGAGGTCATAAAACAAAGTCTGGCATTCAACTCAATGGCAATGCTGTAGAGGGAATTTGGGGTCAGGAAAGGGTCAGGAAAAATTGGCTCAGAGGTCACTTCCAACAATGAAATCCCATAATTCCACGAAAATTCTTCTGAAACCGAGGATTTATAATCATTTGTAATCAACCTTACTAAGATAGTATCAGTATTAAGAAGATACAGATGTTGTCTTTTGTTACTCATCAGTAGATTATCCCATAACAAAAATTAAGCCGTTTAGTATGGTGCTTTTAGAAAGCACAACAAAACTATCCTGTATAACAATGTAGTCTAATGTATTGGGGGAAAAAAATCAGCATAATTAAGCAGCAAAGTTGAACAGTTTGTTAAAATAGTTTTTTGGTTTTTTTTTTTTTGCTTAACAAATAAATATGGAGCAAAGAGAACTTGTTGTTCAGTCATTTCAGTTGTGTTCAACTCTTTATGACAGAAACCGGAGTTTACTATTTCCTTCTCCAGCTCATTTTACAGGTGAGGATACTTAGACAAAAAGGGTTAAGAGATTTGCCCAGGGTCACACAGCTGGTAAGTATCTGAGGAAGAATTTAAACTCAGGTTTTCCTCACTCTAGACCTAGGGCTCTATCCACTGTGCCATCTAGCTGCCCACAAAGAACAGAGAACATAAAATTGTGCAGTAATGCTGAATTAGCAGCAGTTGGGAGTACCAATAAAGACCAAGACATAATGTAAATATGTCAAAAGAGATGAGGAGATCTGTGAGTGGAAAACAAAGATTCAATATTTTTAAGATTATATTAATAATTCAAGGAAAAATATTTTTTAAAATGCAATGTTAGTATAATAGCCTTAGAAACAAAATGAAAAATGGCTTAAAATCAAATTATCAAAATGGCACGGTAGTGTTTTCTACATAATCCCCCAAACTCACAACCTCTAAATAATGAAATATAGGCCAAATCTATAGTACCTAAGACTG
Source organism: Gymnobelideus leadbeateri (assembly GCA_011680675.1). Classification (NCBI taxonomy): domain Eukaryota; kingdom Metazoa; phylum Chordata; class Mammalia; order Diprotodontia; family Petauridae; genus Gymnobelideus; species Gymnobelideus leadbeateri. The sequence continues at coordinate 242,366 of WOXC01008524.1, forward strand.
AATCAACAAAAAAGAACCCAAAAATACCTCACAAGGTATGAGACAATTATTAGAAAATAAAACGCACTTAAAGCTTCTACTCACCATCCTTAACCCCAACTCATCTTTCATACCAGGATTCACCACTGCAACCATTATCACACAATTGTATTTCAGGATCCAACTGAAATGGAACCTATCTAATCTTTCCAAAGCAAGGATTCAGTATGTGCCATATCCCACACACTACAGGAGGGGGGAAATATTGATTCTATCCAACCTAATGTTGGAAATGAAGCATAACTGAATGGATTAGTAGTAGAATATACACTAGCAAAGAGCTAATTAGAAGGGAAGGGGCTTCTATGTCCATTGGAAGACTAAGGCTAATATTTATGCAATGGGATTTAATCTAGACTGGTCCCCAAAACCACCACCACAAGTAGGTTTAGGACATTCAGCCTCAGGTGGTTACAAGAGGGAAAATGGGGAAAATAAAGAAATGGAAAGCGGGGAGTAAAAGAGCAAGGAGGAACATCAGAGGGAAGTTACTGATAAAACAAAAAAACTGGGGAAAAATAATCTTCTAAAGGAAAAATGTCCAGCATAAACTTAACCTCAGATAACCAACAGTGAGATTCATAAATAAAGATGGAAACATGAATAAGAATTCAAAAAGATAAGAATAGTCTTTAAATCAAAAGAAAGGGATTATACCATGAAGAAAAATCAACCAAAAACCTTAGGGGGAAAGAGAAATAAGTTAATTCCCAAGAGATCATAAAATAGCAAGGAAATCCAAAATGCTCAAAAGTGAAACAAAAAATTTTTTTAAGTAATTGGGGTTAAGTAACTTGCTCAAGGTTACACAGCCAGTTTGTGTGTGGGTGTTAAGTATCTGAGGCCGGAACCGATCCAGTGCTCCAGAATCTGGGCTGGCATCTTTTAAAGAACATGTTTGACTAACAATTAGAAATGCTACTGGATCCAAGAAGCTAAGGTTCTGTGCTCCCTTTCTTTACAATAAGGAATCCATCTTCTGCATGCAGAAATCCAGGTTCATTACTGGGGTAGTCTGACCTCTCATCAGAAGGGCGAGGCTCTTTCTCACACTCTGGAACCTTAAAATCTTATCCCAGTGCCCTGGGGAAAGAGTCCTCATAATTTAGGAATGGTGTCCCCTATGGGAGAAGGGTGTATAGAAATTTCATGAACCACGTGGGACAACTATCTGCAAAAGAAAATACTTAGCAGAAAAGGTTTTCATAAGGGTGCATTCACAAAAAGACATAGTATACAATAACTTTTAACACTGTAATACTCTGCTAGGAGGGTGAAACTTTAACACAGAAGCAGTTTTTCTTGTTGTTTCACTACTCCATTGTCCCTATGAAGGCCAATGTCTTATGCAAGCCAGTCCAGGGATTATGCCAGTCTTCCAACTGATGGTTATCTTCTCCAAGATCAGAAATTATCCTGCTTCTAGCCAGCTTCTGAATGATATACCAAAGATCTCTGGACTTTTGAAACTCTTAAGATTATCTAGAAGGCTAGATATGTCCATTTGGGGATTACTGTTCAGTTTCTTATATACTAGAAAGTAAATAAAAAACAAGAAAAGAAAAGATGGGTCCCTAAGTCCAACATCAGTGTGCCTAAACTGAGACCTTAAAACATGAGAGCAATTGCCATGAGACTGGGATGGGAGAAGAGCCTTCTAATTCAGAGAAGAAATTCAAGTACTAATCCAATCTGCAACCTTGAAGAGAAGAAATAAATGAGGTAGAGTTACTCTGCTTTAAAATTCATTGAATCATCAGTTCTCCTTGTCCAGTATTTAGTAAGGGTATTGCTTCCTTATCCCTGAAGAGCCTGAATCCTGAATCACTGGCTGGACACAGGCAAAGAAGCTCTGAGCCTATTCCTTGTCACTGTTTTATTAAAATGAAAAATATGTAAAAAGTCAGAACTGCCAGAACAGAAAAAAAGACAACAAATCAGACAACATAGATCACATGATAGAAAATCTCTCCAAAGCAGTAGAGGATCTAAGAAGAAAATGATAGGCTTGGAATGAAAAATACAGAAGTAGAAGATAATTTGGTATAAGAGAAGCAAAAGACAAATTGGAAAGTACATATGAAGAGCAGATAAGTCAGAAGAAAATGACTCCTTCTGAGATAAGATATGCAGAGAAAAGTCAAGGACTACAGGATTCCTGGAGGTGGAGGGGGGACATTTCATAAATACCAAAAAGTAGGGAAATTTTTTTATTACATAAAACTTTTTAATAGAGATGAAAAAGTACAGATTAACCAAATCCATAAACCATCACACTTGAAGCTCTAAGGCATACAATGCTTACATTTCAAAATTTTAATGTCAAATAAGAAATTGCAGCCAGGAGAAGAGCTTCAGTGAGGAAACAATGGCAACTGAGGGTTTCTGTGTGTCCAGGAGAAATCAGAAGTTATTTTAGATTAGGTAATAGCAAAATAAATAAATAAAATTAAAGAAGTTCAGCTGCAACCCAAAACAATACACACTGGAAAAAAATTAGTTCCACGAAAAAGAAAAAAGATGGGCCTTCAGCAAAGAAGAGCTATTAGAGGCATTTATGGTGGTCATAGGAGTAGAAAAGATCAATAGAGCATTTAATTTACAAACCTTCCAATACAAGAAACATAGGAAAGGTAAATAAGTACAATTAGTAGTAAAAGATAAAACAACGTAATGTATTATCTCATGTTTATAAACTATTGTTTGAAAATTGATTTGAGATTGAGGGAAGAAAAAAAAAACAAAAAAGGGATCATGAAGTAAATTTTAATGTATCTATAGAGGCTAAAAATACAATGGTCTCAAAGAACCAGGAGAAGAAAAAGAGAAATAATTGAAATAATATTTTGTGGATCCAATCCCACATCCCCCTCTAAGTGAATCATTATCTCTTATAGAAGGTGTAACAGTGATTATTTCTTGGGTGAAGAAAGAAGAGACACAAGACAAAAGGTAACTAGACATATTTCATTCAGATTTGAGAGGAACACAGAAGGAATAGTGATTTCTTTGGTTTCTAAACAAATACACAAGAGATGTGGGTGGGCAAGTAGGATAAACAAAGAACTAGGATAGGTTATGATGAATTGTTTTTCCAAAAATAAGAAATAAAAAGATACCATAAAATTATGTTTCCACAGGGTTGGGGCAAAATATATGTCTACAGTGAGGAAAAAAAAAGATTTTCATAATGGGTTTCCTCTCAAGGAAAGGGACATAATGTAGAAGAACTTCTCCAAGCAAGAACTTCTCCCAGAAAAGAATCCTGTTCAATGGGAAAGAATATGTATGAATCATTCATTGATTTGTATGTTTATTAATTTATTTATTGTGACCCAGATATAGAATCCATCCTGCGAGGTGAAACACCCTTGATTCCTACCACCGAATTCATTGTGTTATATTTGTTTACAGTAGGGGTGACTATAAGCAAAATCATTCCCAGGCATGGTGAATTTAGTTTATTAAGTGGTGGGTGTGGGGGCTGAGGGGAGGATCCTCAGAGGGTTTCCTTTGGGTTAGAGCAGTCATGTCCAAACACTCACAGGATAAGACCACAATGACAGTAAGTGTAAAGTAATGCCTCGATCACACTCTAATGAGCCATGGCAAGTACAGAACCAAGCAGCCCAGGGAGTATAGAGGCAGACCATGCAAGGAGAGGTATGGGGTGGTGGAGAGTGGCAAGCAATAATGGGGAAGAGAATAGGGAGGAGGGATTACAGAGAGTCATGTGATCATGGCTCAGAGTTGGGATAACTCAGATAGAATGGTAGGATAACTCATAGCAAGTGGGGAAGTACTGGTGGAGCACGATTTGGGGTCTCATTATCATAGGGGTTTGACAGAGGAGATTATACTTACTCTTCTCCATGCCACATCTGGTTTAGTTCACTAACATATCAATATCATCTTAAAAGTTATCAGCAAAACCTTAGGGATAGTTCATTTGCATAATATTTTGCTGGTGTTTTGCACATGTCTAGAGCTTATCTGTACTTTCCAGATGAAGGACAGTTAATAGGACCAGGGGGCCGTTACATTATGATCTAATTGGTTTCTCCTTATTTAGCACATAGTATCAGGATGTGGTCTCAGTTAATTTATGAGGCAGTTGCTAAGAACACTCATATTCCCCTGATTTATGAGACAGTTTTTATGTTATTTCTATGTTCCCCTTTGCAATCTTAAATTAATACTGTATACTAGCTACATATAAATTTATGTAATGTACTAAAAGGCAGCAGGGACCAGAAAAAGATACAGTTTTAACATAATATGGATTCACGAAAACAGGTAGCGTCTAGGACATGAGAGGCTCAGATTCAGAGATAGGCTATACATGCCTAATGAAGTGTTGTGGTCATAGTAAAGGGATAGGATGGGACTGAACCTCATGACTTGAAATACCGACTGGCATACTTTACTGCTTCTCATGAATTGATATTTTTGTGACGAGAATAGCAGGAAGGCCCACCAAAAATAAAACAAAAGAAGGAGGAGAAGGAGGAGAAGAAGAAGAAGATGTAGCGGCAAGCACCCCAATATCCCCAGGGTGACTGCCAATATAGGTTCTTAGATCTGCTTTTCAAAAGGAAAGCAACTCAAAGTGGGTTAACAAGCTTTCTTTAATCAAACAAACGTATATTACCTAGTTCAGGGGAAAAGGTCAGCACCCCGAACTTCAGAGTTACAGAACTTACAGATCAAACAGACAGGCTTCTAAACTGTCCTACCATTATATCAATACCAAATCACAGTTACCAGAGAGGGAAGCATCAACATCTGGGTTTTCAAAGCCGGGGGGCTCTCAACAACGGCTTCCCAGAGTCTCATCTGGTCAAATCACACAACACTTCTCAAAGTGAGCCCCAAAGCAAAGCCTCTCCTCAGGGCTTATGTAGCCTTCTCTTGGCTCAGAGAATGTAACAACCTCCTTGACCCACTGCCCAATCACAAAGTATCAAGGTGTGGGCTTTCCTGAAAAACAAGCCTCCCACCACAAGCTCCAGGTGCACTTAAGCTAGGGGCGGGGAAGATCTTTAAATTTGCATTTCCATTACAGAAGAAGAAAGAAGGAAGAAGGAAGAAGGAAGAAGGAAGAAGAAGAAGAAGAAGAAGAAGAAGAAGACAAGAAGAAGAAGAAGAAGAAGAAGAAGAAGAAGAAGAAGAAGAAGAAGAAGATGATAAAGGCACAGGAACATGAACTGAGAAGTACAACTATAGAAATGGTATGGAGAAGAGCACTCAAATTTGGATTCCAAAAGATTCACCCATTATAAAGGACAAATGGAATAGAATAGGAAAGGAGAAATTATTTCAGTATAGACTGAATGGAGATCATCATTAGGAGAAATACAGTAGAAATAACAACCTTTTGGAAAAGGGTGCCACAGAGGAATGATACCTCTTCTGAGATGTTGGATTGCAGTGGGATTCAGAGAAAAATGAGTGTGGAGGATTAAGCATTTAAGATTCATTACTTGAGGTGTCTGGGCCAGTAGATAAACTTTATTCTGTGGATGAGCTGTCAGTAACTATTTCAGCAAAGGTGATTGAACTCATGACACAAACAATCAGGCATTCTAAGTCTATTAAAAAGTTTGGGTTGTTTTTAATGCTTATGTGCTATCATATTATGTTCCTATTGAACTGCTAGGCACTAATATTTTAGGGATGCAAAGTCAATTCAGCACCTAGCCTCTATACTTATATTGTATAAGGTAATATAGCAAATGTCCCAAATTTAGAAATAGGACCTAAATTGTATATGAGTATGAAATGGAGGTAAGAATACAGTAGGATAAAAATAAGCAAAAGAATTGTAAACCTACCTACGTAAATATAAACAAATAATAAATGAGATTGCTAAAGACATTTAGTGACTAGAATCAACTGAGATTAATTTGGGAAGATTCATATTCTGCAGAGTTATAAAAGTTAAGAAACTACTTCATAATGAATTTGGGAAGGAAGCTTAGTTCTCCTTTTCCATGGTAAACCTACAGAAAAGTATGATATTTAGGTCTATCCTTCCAGCTTCCAATAAAAGCTGAAGGGAATGGGACTTTTTGTATAACACATTAAGGGAAATTAGAGGGTAGGGAAGAGACCTGTGAGGGAAGAAGTGGGAAGAGAGGGATTGTTATAGGAGAGTGGCAGGAAAATACATAGCATATAAAAATGAGCTGCCCAAAAAGGGACCCTTTGTGATGGCCCCAAGGGAGAGATCCTGCCCACAAGAAAGCAGCCAAGCACTTAATGATCACTTGGAAATGGGGTGACAACCAAGCCTTGGCACAGCGAAAACACAGGGGTCTTAGAAAGGCATAGCCCCACAGAGACGATTGTTATGGGAGGAGAAAAATAAAATCAGCTTCCTAGCCAAAGGGTTGTCAAGGGTTTCAGCCCAAAAGATAACCAGCCGAGGAAAAGGCAAATGTGAAGCACTCTGACCTACATAAAAGCTGTCCAACTGGGGAGTTCATCAAAAGAGACATTTGGTTATTTCCTTTGACACTACTAAGGAAAAGAAAAACTTTCAAAACTATTGCAAATCATGTGCAAAATATATACTAAACAATCCCTAAAATGTATATGGGAGGGAGTGGAGGGAGGACCAAACAAAATAAAGGCCCATAATTACATATTTGCCTACGGGGTTTGGAAGAATCAGCATAGAGAAAAGGAAGAAATAGATTAGAGCTCTATTCCATCTAGCCCAGTTTATTATCACAGGGATTGATAGACACTATAGCTCAAACCATGTGTCTCAGGGCTACCTTTTACTGTAGATAGAATAAGAAGTTTCACAAATAATATCATTTTGGAGTAACAAAAGGTCCCATGACCCAATAGTCTCCCCCAATTGGTATAGTAGTTCTCACTCTGTCACTCCATTGGGTTTAAATTATAGTTTTGGTTTGTTGTTTGTTTCTTTTTTTAAGTAGTAAGAAATCAAAGAAATGTTTAATCTAACCTCTTAATTTTCTAGATAAAGAAATTGAAAGCCAAAGTGGGTAAATGATTTGCCCATAGTTAGAGATAAAGTCAAGACTAGAACCCAGTTATTAGTAACTCATGTTTGTATAGCTTCTACAGGTTTACAAAATAGTTCCCTTACAGTAAAACTATAATACTCTAAACATGTTTTTATCATCTCTGTCTTAAAGATTAAGAAATGAAAACTCTGAGAGGTTAAATGACTTGTCCTTTTAATGATTCCCCAAGGCATTACATGCACTAGTTAAAATGAAAATATAATCTGTAGGGATAAGATAATCACTATCAGTCACTGACATCTAAATGTGGATTAGTGTGTTAGATTAGCCAGTCATTTAGCAGAACCCTAAGGGAATAGAATACAAAGCAACTTCAGTTTCTTGTAAAATGTTAAAAATAGACTATGTAATTTCTAAGTTTCCTCCTTTTCATTGTATGAGTCTCCCTTTGTGGGTGGGTTGGAATTAATTGAAGCAAAGACTAGAGGAGAATGTTAGAAAAAGTCCACAGTATGAGACTTTCCCAGTAAAGCAAGCCAAAGTGGAGTAACCTAAAGGTATTTGTGTATGTGCATGTGTGCATGCATACATGTGTGTGTGTTGAAATGGAGGTGAGTGATGGACACAACAAATGAAGACATGGAAACATAATGGAAGTATGGGAGGGGAAAAAGGGGAGGGTGCAATAGAACATTAAAAACTGAACAAAAATTTTTTATTATCTCACCATGTCTTCATGTCTTACACTTAAGAGTTGTTTAAGAAATGTTGACTATTTTAGCACCTCAGTGGATCATTGATCTCATTGGTATGTGCATTCACTGTAGTGGTTCTGTTCATGACTTATTGATACCTTATCATCTATTGCAATCTTGTCCAGGTTCTTCCAAACATCCTTCACTAAAGATCTACCTACCCCGCTGGTGGTCATTTTCTAAGACTTTGTACATTGTGTAGGTACCAAGAGTAGTTCAATTCATTGGCCACTAGACAAAGTTCTAACATGTTGAGTACTAACAACAAAATATTTATAGATAATCTGAAAACTATGTTATTCTTCAAATCCTCTCCCTTATGTTGGTCAATTCCACCCAATGTCACTGGAAAAAAATAGACTGAATTGTCTCAGTTAAAAATGTGTATTTCTTTGTCTCTTAGAACTTACATCCTCTCCCATACTCTTCAATCCAATGATACAAGCCTCCTTGTTGTTCTTCATTCAGACATTTTCAAAGGTTGTCTCCCATGCCTGGAATGTTCTTCTTTCTCATTTCTGCCTCATGACTTCTACCACAGGCTCCATGTGACCACATTCAGCCTATTAGGGGGTAGAGTATATTTTCAAATCAGGGAAGGTCTTCAAATTCACTTAAGTCTATCAAGGGGCAGGTAAGATCTTCAAATTCCTATTACCATTACAACTCCCTTCAAGTTCCAGGTAAAATCCCATCTTCTAAAGGAAGCCTTTACTGATTCCTCTTAATTCTAATGTCTTCCCTCTGTTGATTATTTCCTATGTACTCCACATATAACTTGTTAGAACATAGTTCTTTGCATTTTATCTCCCTCATTAGATTGTGAGCTCTTCAAGATAAGGAATTACCTTTTACCATATATAAATAAATATATGTGTGTTTATATATGTGTATACAAATACATAGTCCTAAGCCACCTTATTATAAAGAGAGGTAAAGCAACATACCCCATATAAAAAAGACAGTAAGCAGCTAGGCTGTCTATATGTACACAAAGCTTCTGACTCCAAAGTTAGCATTTTTTCATTGTACCAGACTACTATATGCAGGGAATAAATGTGAAAAACAACTGAATTCATGTCCTAAGAAAATGATCATATATATTGGGATTACAGGATTTAAAGCTCAAAGAGGATTTAATACTCATTTAGTCCAGTCCTCCTCATTTTAGAAATGAGGAAAAACTGGGGCCCAGAGAGGTATACCAACATGCCTAAGGTTATACAGGGGGTTAAACTATAGAATCAGCTTTTGTACAAAGATAAAACTGATCAGTAAACATTCTTATAAGCCATTAAAAGCCAATTGAATTTAAGCAAGTATTTATTACGTTCAAAACATGCTAGATAGGGAGAGGAGAGATTAAAATAAATGACAGTAATGACAAAAAAAAGTTCTTACCTTCACAGTGCTTTCCATTTAATGTGTAGTTTATAAGTACAATGTATTAGTTGCATTCAGAATATGTCATGTACAAAACACAATATCATTGCATGTTTTTCATTGATCAATCTAGTCAAAGTATTAAAAGATTAGTTGTATAGAAAATTAGAAATATCTCTGAGTAACTAATGAAATTAAAATACAAGAGGCAGAGATGAGGAGGAAGAGAATTGCAGGCTTAGGATCAACCAGTGAAAATGCAATCAGGAGTTAAGGTATTGTTTGCAAGGAACAGCCAATATCATTGGTTACATACAGTGTAGGGTACTCAGAGGAGTAATAAATGCAATAAAATTGGAAACAAAGGAAAGAACCAGGTTATGATGGCTATAAAAGCCAAACAGAGGATTTTATATAATTCTGGAGGTAATAAGGACTTGATAGATTTCAATGAATGGAGAAGAGGAAGGATGACATGGAGAGACCTTTTTCTTTAGAAAGATCAATTTGACATGGATTGAATGGGAAACAGACAAAAATAAAAAGAAAGATTTGAGGGAGGGAGACTACTCAGAATCTATTGCAATAGTATATGCATGAGGTGAGAAGGGCCTTCACTAGAGTGGGGGCAAAGTCAATGGAGAGGAGGGGGCTTATAGACAAGATGTGACAAAGATAGAAATGATTTGATATAAGGAGTCAGAAAGAATGAGGAGTTGAAGGTGGCACCTAGGTTATGAGCCTGGGTGACTAGGAAGATGGTGGTATCCTCAACACTAATAAGGAAGTTAGAAGAGGAAAAAGTTTAGGGGAAAGATTATGAGTTCAGTTTTGGACATGTTGAGTTTGAGACATTTGTGAGACATACAAAAGGTAGATGGAGATATAAGACATTTTTAGGAGAGATATTAATGCTGGACAAATCTGAAAATCATCTGTATAGAGATAATAATCTAATCCATGGAAGCTAATGAGATCACCAAGCAAAATTGTATAGAGAGAGAAGAGAAGGCAAAGGACGAAGGTTTGGGGGCACCCATGGCAAGCAGTTGTGATCTGGAAGATACAGCAAAGGAAACTGAAAATATTCAATCATACAGGTAAAAGGAAAACTAGGAGAGAAATGTCACAAAAACATAGAAGAAGAGGGCATCAAGGAGAAGAAAATGATTGACAGAGTCAAAACTTGAAGAGTAGTCAAAAAATATGTGAATGGTGAAAATGGCATTAGATTAGGTGATTAAGGTAAATTTGGTAACTTTGGAGAGTCCAGTTTCAGCTGAATGGTGGGACCAAAAAACAGACAAAAGATATTTTAAAAGATAGTGAGAGGAAATGAATTAAAGGTACAATTTGTAGATGACTTTGCCAAACAGTTTATCAATGAAAGATAAGATGGTAATAGGATGATAGCTAACAACAATATTGTATCCACTTTAAAACTGATCTTGCTCTTTGATCTGAGATATGTACTGTAAGTACCAAATAATAATAGTCACTCACATAGTCCTGAGAATGAATAGATAACATGATGGGTTTTCTGAGGACAGAGGAGACATGGCCATGTGTTTAAACAATAGAGAAACTGCCAGTAGATTGGGATAGGTTGAAGAAAAGTGAGAGTGGAAATGATAGAGGTGAAATCTTGTAAAGCTGTGCATGAGCAGCTTTCCAGAAGAATGCTACTGTGAACAGCTTTTAAGGTTCTGATTACACAGTATAGTGAACACCCTATTTATTCCATAGCAAATCAAAACAAAACATTCACAGAAAATCAAGATAAAGCATTCACAATATTACAACTTATCACAGAAAAATCACAATATATAGTATTCACAAGAGCTTATCATAAAAATGGCCACATAGTTTTCACCAAAGTGGTCACAATATTTAAAACAAAGATCAGTCATCTCAAAATACAAGAGTCAAAGTCTTCCACTCATGGGACACACTAAATTAACTCAATCAGTCACTTATTCAGCAATTAATTACTAAGTATTATTAATCACTAAGTACAATCATTAGACAATACACAAACCCTCCATCCCTAGGTCACTAGTAAACTACAATTTCATCATTATTAATACCTACGGAGCAGTCTTTTCATCTTGACTTGGGGGCAGTTTTCAGATTCCCTGGATCCCCTTCCATGGTCCCAGATTCTATCTGAAGTCACCAGACCGTCACCTGGGTTCAGTGGCAGACAGCTGCCAATTCCTTGACCAGCTCTCTGGGTGGGTCCTGCTCCACACTGAAGTTCACAGGGTCCAGTCCATCTCAAATCCTTCACAAATTGCTCCTGGAAATTCAAGGCTCGACCAAGCCACACACAGATGAAGTCCCTGCATTCTAGTCATGCTTCCTCAGTCTTCTGCAGCTCATTCAAAAAATCAGAATCACCTTATCCAGCCTGGGGAAAGGGGTGGCTCCTGGGCTCCTGAACTCCTGGTCTCCTGGGCTCTTGGGCTCCTCTTCAGCCCTCTGGGTTCCTCTTCAGAAGAAGCTCCACCACCACAAGTTCTCAGGAAATTGTGGCTCAGTTCTCCATTCTCTCTCTAGCAGAACAGCTTATTTACCAGATTCCTGTCTGAAGAAATTCTGACTGTGCCTCTCTGGGACTTTTCTTATATATACAGCATTAGCTACTTTCTGTTTCAGCCAACCCCTTCCTGTTACATCAGGAACAGGGGTTCATACCTTCTGTTTCTTTCACAGAGGTTTGATTAGTTACTAAGTGCTAAGTACCTGCTTATTTGCCAATACAAAAAGAGGTTTTCAAATTACCATTACAAATCTCTTGGAGAAAATGGGATAGAATAGGATCAATTGTATATATAGAGGGATTCAGCTTGATGAATAAAAGTGAAGAAAATCTTCATGACAATCAAGAATAAAGAAGTAGATGGTAGTGGAAGATATCTGATGGATGTTGATATAAGGAGAAAAGGGAAAGGAAGCTATAAGAGACTGACCTCAATTTTTTCAGTGAAATATGAAGCAAAGTTCTTAGCTGAGAGGGCAGAGGAGGGGAAACAATGGGAGGTTGGAGGAAGAATGAAAAGTTTTGAAATTCCCTTGCAGTGAGGGAGATGATTAATTGATTAAAGAAATATAAAAGAATCACCTTTTTGGAGTGAGTCTATTTGAAATAATGTAACATAAATTTGCAGTGAACCCAGTCAGCAGAGTTTTATGATTTTCTCCATCTCTGTCTAGTGATGTGTATAGCAGCAAGCACCCTAGCATACCCAGGGTGGCTGCCAACACAGGTTCTTAGATCTGCTTTTCTAAAGGAAAGCAACTCAAAATGGGTTAATAATCTTACTTTAATCAAACATACGGCATTTACCTAGTTCAGGGGGAAAAGGTCAGCACCCCAAACTTCAGAGAATACAGAGATTACAAGCAGATAAAAAATACAGACAGAGAAACAAATCAGCAGACAGGCTTCCAACTGTCTGACCATTACATCCATACCTAGTCAGTTACCAGAGAGGGAAGCATCAACATCTGGGTTTTCAAAGCTAGGGGGTTCAAGGGCTGCCCAGAGTCTCATCTGGTCAAATCACATAACTCTTCTCAAAGTGAGCCCCAAAGCAAAATCTCACATCAGGATTTATATGGCCTTCTCCTGGCTCAGAGAATGTCACAATCCTCTTGACCCACTGTCCAATCAGAAAGCACCAAGATGTGGGCATTCCTGTAAAACAAGCCTCCTGCCACAGACTCCATGTGACCACATTCAGCCTATTAGGGGGAAGAATATATTTTCAAATCAAAGAAGGTTCTCAGAATTACTTAAGCCTATCAAGGGCCTAGGGGCAGGGAATATCTTTAATTCCCATTCCCATAACTTTGTGCAAGTAGGAACAAGTGTAATGAATAATAGAAATAATTCAAGCAATATTAGCAAGGCAAGAGTTTTACTAGGATGAGGGGTGAATGGACTCAATTTGGTAATTGGTAGTGTAGACTGCAACTAGTTCACCAAAGAATCAAGGTGAAGGACAAAGGAGAATGTAACCAGTGCAGATGTGTTGTTCTCTGGGAAAGAACTGAAAGATGGAGGCATTGGAGGTCATGGTGAAGAAAAAGAAGACTGAAGAAAGTGCTGCAGAGGGATAGTTAGAATAACAACAGATTGTGATCAGATAAAGCAATTTGAAAGTTCATGAACATGAAAGTGGAATACTTGTAGGTTATGACAATATCAAAGATATGACCATCTCTGTATGTAGCTGAGGTAGAATATAGGAGTAGGTCATGGGAAATTAATAAACTGGGGGGAAGGGGGTTAGAATTCATGAGTATTAATGTATATGTTGAAGAAGTTTCCTAATAGGAAAGTAAGAGTTGGAGAGTAGAGAAATAATGTGAGCCAGGCTTTGAATTCATTGAGGAGAGAAGAGTATCTGGGGGAGTTTGTAGACAATAGCTACCATTAGCATGGTTGGCTGATAATATAAATTTAAAGAATCTTAAAAGAGAAGCAGTTACTGAGTGATGGTGGAGGAGAGTCTGGAAGGGGCAACAAGAAGCAAAAAGTATTATAACTCTCCAACCAAGACCTGTGAGAAAGAGTTATGAGTGAAAGTTCATCTATTGTTTGTCCAGGGAAACTATGACAGGAGAAACTATGACAAGTCTCAGTGAAGGCAAGAATATGGAAGGAGAGGAAAAGGAAAATGTTTAAGGAAAAACTAGTTTGTTGTCTATTAGGAAGACATTCCAGAGATCACAATGGAGGGAATGAGCAGCTTTAGAACAAAATGTTGTAGGAGGTAGAGAAAGGAGGTGGGGACTGGGTTGAGGAGAGCAGGAATAAAGGATTAGTCAGTAGGGATCAGAGAATGGGATCTGAAAAATGGAAGGTGGGAATACAAAATAACTAGGATGGGGATGGAATAAAAGGTTACATGTACCATAATCTGCAGAATGAGTTCAGGTAGTTTCTCAAAGGGGTTCACATACATTCTCCACTCCTTCCAAGCAATTCCTTACTTCATAAAACTTGCAATCTGACTTCTATTTTATAAAACAAAGAGAAAACTATCTTAAACAAGAAGTAAGAAAAAGTGAATTCACATGTTCTCTACATCTAGGCCTTGTTTCATTGATATTTCACTTTATTCTCAGTAGTATTTTTACCAGCAGGCTTGCTATCCAGACCAAAAATGCTACCTTACAGGACTTAATTCTTTCACTACTATTGGGCCCAACTGTCCTTGATCAATGGCTGCCTCAGTTGTCCATTAAATCCAGGTCTGGATCCAGCCATGATTCAGTTCTCTCCTGGTCTTCCACATGTATACCCTCCTTCCCTAAACTCCACTTCCAATTATGAAACCATAATCAAATCAACTTTGCCATTGCTCTTGGATAATTTGTGTTCACCTATTCCCCTATGGCTTCACTCACCAACTTTCCAAAATAAAATACATGTTCCTGGCCACCATTCTTCTGTGTATGCTATCTTCTACTATTAGAAAATAAGCTGCTGTTGCAGCAAGCACCCCAGCATCCCCAGGGTGGCTGCCAACACAGGTTCTTAGATCTGCTTTTCTAAAGGAAAGCAACTCAAAATGGGTTAACAATCTTGCTTTAATCAATCAAACATATCATTTACCTAGTTTAGGGGGAAAAGGTCAGCACCCGGAACTTCAGAGTATACAGACAGAAACATTTCAAGCAGACAGGCCTCCAATTGCCAACTATTACATCCATACCAAATCAGTTACCAGAAAGGGAGGCATCAACATCTGGGTTTTTCAAAGGGGGGAAGTGGGGGAAATGCTCTCAATAGAGTCTCATCTGGTCAAGTCATACAACACTTCTCAAAGTGAGCCCCAAAGCAAAGCCCCCCATCAGGGCTTATATAGCCTTCTCCTGGCTCAGAGAATGTAACAACTTTCTTGACCCACTGCCCAAACACCAAGTATCTCTTGAAAAACAAGCCTCCCACCACAGGCTCCAGGTGCACTTAAGCCTAGGGGCAGGGAAGATCTTAAAAATTTACATTCCTATTACAACTGCCTGAGGATAAAAACTGTTTTCCCATTTGCATTTGAATCCCTAGATCAGGACACATAGTAAATACTTAATTAGAAGTATGTATTGTATGGTTTTACACACACACATACACATAATACATACTTACATACATACATATCTGTGTCTGGCCTTCTCTAGTGCAGGGGGAAGAGGGAAGAAATAAGACAGTTTGGCACTTAAAATATAAAAAAAATAATTTTTAAAACTGAAAATAATAAGAAAACAATAAAGACTTTCTTATTCATTTAAATTGTACTTCATATTTTAATATGTAACTGTTTTTGAGAAAATTTGCAATTGCTCAAATGCAAGCAGAACAGGATAGATTATTATTTCTTTCTTGAAATTATCACATTACATGAATCTAAATAAATATCACAACCTCCAATGCTGTCTTAAAAGACTAAAAGTAAAAATTGTTATTGTTCAGTATTTTTCAGTTGCATCCAACTCTTCATGACCCCATTTGGGGTTTTCTTGGCAGATAGTGAAAATCACAATAAATCAAAAAAAATTTATTAAGGGCTTGTCATGTGCCTGATACCATATTAGGCATCACCGATGATACAAAAGATTCATAATACCTAATCCCTATTATTAATTAGTTTATAATATTTCACTCAGGACTTCAATAAAATCTCACTAAAGGAAAATCAATCTGAATCCAAATGTGTGTGTGTGTGTGTGTGTGTGTGTGTATACATACTTAAGGTCTATTCCTTTCATCAAACACTTGTAGTAAATGCAACAAATTGAAATAAACATTCTAGTAGTTAGCACCAGGAGATCAAGTTTAGTGAATATATTAAAATTACATAAAATCAACATTTTTTTCTCTTAAGAAGTTAAAAATTTTGCCTTGGTTTCTTGCTCACATTTCTAATTTGCTTAGCAAGACATTTCCCAATATTTTCCAATTGGTAACATAAATTATCCAAATTAACATACATCCCTAATTAGCAGAAGCTGAAACTATCATATTTCACTACCTTTGCAAAATGACACTATTTCCTTCCATTTTGGTGGTCTCAATTCCAAGTGTAGATTATTAATATCAAGTGACACACACAAGTGACACACAGCTGAAGCAGTTTGGTAGTAGAGGGGACATCTCACTGGGGCCTGGAGTCAGGAAGACCTAAGTTCAAATATGATCTCAGACCCTTACTAGCTATGCCATAGGCAAATCTCTTAACCTCTCTCTGCCTCAAATTCCTCAACTATAAAATGGGGATAATAATAGCACCTAACTCCCATGTATGTTGTGAGATTCCAGTTAAATAATATTTGTAAAAGTGTTTGGCACAGTGTCTGGCACGTAGTAGGTACTATACAAATGGTATGTATTTTATTACATTTGTTCAACAATGGGATTTGCCAGGATTATGGAGAATATCTTTCAGAAAACTGAAATGACAAGTAGATTTTCCCCTGGATAGTGTAATTACTAATGCTCCTGTTTGTGCATAACATCATGCTGATTTCATCAAGCCTCAAATGCTGCTAGGTCTCCTTCATGAGTTCTGTCTCAAAAAGATGTCAGCCTAGAGTTATCTAATCAGCAAGAAGGTAAAGTAGTTGTTTTTGGTATATCTTCCCAATCTTGTATATGCATAATAAATGTATGTTGAAGTAGAAAAAATAAAGATGCCCCTCCACTAACATCTCCTCCCCCTACTTCCCTGCCTCCTTTTGTCTATCTCCCCACCCCCATTAGATTGTAAGCACCTTGAAGACAGAGACTGTCTTTCTTTTCATTAATTGTATCTTTAGCACTTAGCATACTGTCTAGCACTTATTAGGTATTTAATAAATGTATATTGGATTGGATTGGAAATTTATAATAATTTAAACTGTCAAGATAAAAAGATAGGACTGTTTTATTAGTGTAATAAAAATTTTAAAGACAAACAAATCTCATTAAATAGTATAAAATACTTTGAAGATGCCTTTTTCCCCCTCCAAATCCCCAGCAAAGGGAAACAAGCTGCATCACAAATTTATATGTCAGGATCAGGATAAGGTGGGCCTTCCAGAACAACTACGTGGCAGTGATTCAGGGTGAACCACTCTTCACAAGAGATGGAAAATATTTATTCAGTTCATCCACACAAAGGGAAAAAATCTTTAATGTATGAGATAAATAGCAACAGATTCAATATCATAGAACCAG
The DNA here is from genome assembly GCA_011680675.1 of Gymnobelideus leadbeateri. Taxonomy (NCBI): domain Eukaryota; kingdom Metazoa; phylum Chordata; class Mammalia; order Diprotodontia; family Petauridae; genus Gymnobelideus; species Gymnobelideus leadbeateri. The sequence continues at coordinate 259,768 of WOXC01008524.1, forward strand.
GAATATAGGAAGAAGATCCCATGACCAAGAGGCAGGGGAAACTTATCTAGAATGTATTTCTTTTCCCCATATAGTTTAAAATGAACAGCAACTCAGGATGACCTATACAATTCCTAACTAAAGGAAATTGAAGAAATCTAAACTTAAATGTCTGTTCAGGAAAAAAATGTTGGGAGTCATAGTATCAGAATATGGAAGAATGTAAGAGTGAAGAGAGAAGCCAGAAACAAACTACTGGAAATATAATAAAAATGCTCAAAGTAAAAAATCTCAAGAAAGGAAGATTCCCAAACAAATGAACAAGCAGTGAGGTTTACAAAGAGAAAAGGGGGGGGGGGGGCGGGGAACAGTGAGAATTTTTAAAAGCCATAACACATATGATAACTTTTATAATTTAAAGGAAAATGAATCCCAAATCCTCAGTTAAAAAGAAAACTTTGTAGTTTCATCAGAAATTATGGAATGACGTCAAGAAATTACAAATAGCTCAAAGGAGATCTAAAACTTTTCATGAGATATTTTAGGATAGATATTATGTTAGAAACCAAAACTTTCAAAACAGCTTTCTATAAGAAAAACAACATAGGGGCGGAGCCAAGATGGCAGAGTAGAAACAGCATTTCCAAGGTGCTCTGCCCCACGCAACTTCCAAAAAATGTAAAAGGGCTCTCTAAACAACTTCTGGGGCCCCAGCACCCACAGAATGACACAGAGAAGCTAACCTCCCACTGAGGAGAACCCAGCAGCGGCCAGCACAGCACTCTGAGAGAAGGCAGCATAGTGCGCTGGGAATGGACAGCGCAGCACACTGGGAGCTGAGCCCAGGCCCAACCGAGTTGCAGTTTTAGCCCCAGGGCAGCCGGGCCAGCAACCTGCTGGAGGGACCCCAGAACACCAGCAGCTGTGGCGATTCCAGAATTATCAGCACAGATATGCCTAGGACAAAGTGAGAGGTTAGTGCCCTATGGACTTTGGGACCAGTATTTGGGGAACTCCTCTGCTTCCTCCCCTGGGGGCAAAAAGCTGCTAAAAAAACACGGCACATAAGCCATTTTGCAGTGTCACTGGCGGTTCTAGCTCCTGGTCTGCAAACTGTAGAGAGATCCAGCAATCAACCTGGGGGTTAATCACTCTTGCTTTAAACTGCCTGGATCTGGATTGTGGGCTGGGGGGGGAGGCTTGGGGTGGGTATCCAATTTGCCAGAGCGGGTGGAGACTTTACAGAGGCCACCCAACCTGTGGAAGTTGTGAAGACCCCATGTTTGGGACGAAAGCTCTCCTCTCTGGTGGCAGAGTCCTACTGTGGCAACAAGCCCAAAAATCAAGTAATTAAGTGGCAACATGCCTAGCCAAAAGAAACAAAATAAACAGAAAAATTCAACATTGGACTCCTATTTTAGGGGCAAAGAGGATCAAAGCATGGAGGAGGATGGTGAAGTCAGAACTCCTGCACCAAAATCCCCAAATGAAAATACAAGCTGGCTACAGGCCATAGAGGACATTAAGAAGCAGATAAGAGAAGTGGGGGGAAATTTGGGAAGAGAAATGATAAAGATGCAAGAAAAGTATGAAATGACAGTCAACAGCCTGACTGAGGAAAATAACACCTTAAAAAATACACTAACTGAAATGGCAAAAGAGGCTCAGAAAGGCAATGAGGAGAAGAATGCCTTAAAAAGCCGAATTTGCCAGATGGAAAAAGAATCTCAAAAGCTCACTGAGGAAATTCATTCCTTCAGAGTTAGACTGGAGCAAATGGAAGCTAGTGACTTTATGAGAAATCAAGATGCTGTTAAACAGATCCAAACAAATGAAAGACTAGAAGGCAATATGAAATATCTCATAGGAAAAACCACTGACCTGGAAAATCGATCCAGGAGAGATAATTTAAAAATTATTGGACTACCTGAAAGCCATGATCAAAGAAAGAACCTAGAAATCATCCTTAAAGAAATTCTCAAGGAAAATTGCCCTGATGTTTTAGACCCAGAGGGGGAAATAGAGGTTGAAAGAATCCACCGATCACCTCCTGAAAAAGATCCCCAAAAGAAAACTCTTAGGAATATTATAGCCAGGTTCCAGAACTCCCAGATCAAGGAGAAAATACTACAAGCAGCCAGGAAGAAACAATTTCAATATTGTGGAAACATTATCAGAATAGCACAGGACCTGGCAGCTTCTACATTGAGGGATTGAAGGGCATGGAATATGATATTCCAGAGGGCAAAAGAGCTGGGATTGAAGCCAAGGGTCACCTACCCAGCAAAACTGAGTATCTTGTTTCAGGGGAAAATATGGTCATTCAGTGGAATAGAGGACTTTCAATCATTCTTGAGGAAAAAATCAGAGCTGAATAGAAAATTTGACATTCAGACACAAGAAGCAAGAAATGCTTGAGAAGGTAATCAAGGAAAAGAAATCAAAAGGAACTTATCAAAGTTGAACTATTTACATTCCTACATGGAAAAACAATAACTGTGTCTGATGAAACCTTTCTCATTATGAAAATAATTGAAGAAGGGTATATGGGCATATGTTTACAGGTATACATGGATGGAGGGCACAGGTTGAATTTGATGGGAAGGGATGATTCTTAAGGGGTGAAGTCAAGAGGTGAGAGAGGAAAGTGGCAAGAGGAGATGGAGAGAGACAGGGTAGGGCAAACTATCTCATGTAGAAGAGGCAAGGGAAGTAGTTGCAGGGGAGGGGAAGAACAGGAAGGCAAAAAGGCAAAAGCATATTCTCATTGAAGTTGGCTCAAGGAGAGAATCACATACATACTAAATGGGATATCTCACCCTGCAGGAGAGTAGGGGGAAGGGGGATGAGAGGGGGGATGTTGGAGGGGAGGGCATTCCGTAGGGAGGGAAGGTTGGAAGTACCCACTTTCAAAGAGGGACAGGATCAAAGTAGGGAATGGACCAGGTGGGGGTGGGATGGGTGGGAGGGAAATATAAGCAGTCTCTTACAATATATCTACTAGGGTAGTGTTTTGCATAGCTATACATGGACAACACATACTGAATTGCTTATCTTCTCAGAAGGAGTGGGTGACAAGGGAGGAAGGGAATGGATCTGAAAATCAAAGTTTTAAAATTAAATGTTTCATAAGATGTCCACGCATTGGGGCTCAGAGATTCACCTTGCCCTAATGGCAAAGTCGAAGGGGGTATGGGAGAAAATATGGGAGAGAGAGGATTGGATGAGGGGATGTCTAGTGGGACTGCTATTCTGGGGTGGTGGGTAGGGAAAAAATTGGAGGGTAAGATTGTAACTCAAAATCTGTTGGAGGTGAGTGGTGTAAACCAGAAGTTAATAAAGCATTTGTTTAAAGAAAGAAAGAAAGAAAAACAACATAGTAAATAAATTAGAAAATATGAGAACCTATCTAATGGAGTAGAGGCCTTGAAAAAGAAAATTACATATCTGCAGCTCCAAAATACAGAAATAAAAGAAAATTTGTCATAAAACAAAGGATAACTTTTAAGAGAAGACATAAAATCTATAGAAGCCAAAGCAAGTCCTTTTGAAGACAGAATGCACAGAGATAATTTAAGAATCACAATTCTCCAAGAAAAACATCAAGTAACACAAAAAACCTGCCTAGAACTTTTGAGTAGAAAAGGTAAAGATACTGACTGATCAGTTTGCCAGATGAAAATTTTGTGCTTGAAATACCCAGAGATGAAATGATTAAACTCCCAAATTTCAATAACAAAAAATGTGTCCCTGGAGTCAGATAAAGGGACCTTAGCTACAAAAGAACACCAATTCAAATAGAAAAAGAATTACTCTGCAACTGCAATAGGTCATAGAAAAGTTGAGAATAGGTTATGCCCAAAAGCCCAGGAGTTCAAAAGCATCCCAAAGTAACATAGCGTGCAAATCTGAACCTAATTCTTCATAAAAAGAAATGAAGCTTCAAGAAAAGAGAAGCATGTGAGGCATACATGCAAGGACCTATCAGGACATCATAATATAACAGAAACAGGAAAGCCAAGGAGCACTACTCTGTTGTCAGTCAAGCCAAAGATGTTACTGGGCAAGATGAAAATATCTCAGTCTCACACTTATAAATCTGTCAGTGACCACCAACTACCATTTCCTTAAAATACATAAAGAATTCACATGACTTAAATTGAGGATAATAATCAATTTTTATTATGTTTCAAGGGAAAATGACTTTGAGAGGAACTAAAAATATTACCAACTTATCAATTCACTATTGCTTATGGTGCAATAACATTCCATTACATTAACATACCACAATTTGCTCACCATTCCAGACATAATGGTCTGTCACATTTCCCCCATGTTATTTGCTGTGACAAAAAGTGCAAATAAATATATATGTATATATAGTTGCATTACATGCATATATGCATGTAGAGTTTTATATACACATGTATGCATGTGAATTAATCATTAATTTTTGAAATTATGAAATGGGATAAAGCAATGTGTTTCTGGGAAAGACCACAATTGGCAGTGGGGAACAGAGCAGAAATCACAGAGACAAGCCACAAAACATGGGGAGGGCTACAGAGGCAGACATGTTGTCCTAGGATAGGGGAATGGGATAGCAAAGGGAAGCAATGTGAGAAAGAGGATGGGGAATGGGAGAGGCAAATAACATCACTCGCATACCTGTTGATTAGAGCTGGGAGCTCTCAACACATGGACCTGATGGGGATGGTAAAGTGCTAAGTGAGGGAGAAGTTTGAGATCTCATTTTATAGGGGTTTTTTTTGGGGGGGAGGAACAGACTAACTCCTATTTATATCATCTTGGAGTTAGTTCATTAACATACAGATCATCTCAAAGTTATCAGGACCTTTTGATGTTCTGGAGCTATGGAAATCTGGATCTTGTCTGAAATTTGCATGTTATAGGACCAGAACCTTGACAAGCAGTGCCCAGAGGGCATCTTCTGGTTTTGCGCATATTATCAGGTGGTGACTTTTAGTTAATATATAGTATAGTTTCTAAATTATTCTCCTTTGATCTTTGGGATGCTTTGTACATAACTTCCAGGTACATCTTTGAAATTTTATTTTCTACCATTGTTCCTTTATAATGGCTGCTAATAAATTTACTACACTGACTAGAAAGAAAGGAGATGATAAGGGAAAGCAGAACAAGATCCAATTTTAAGTATGTTTATATGTATATATGTATATACATTTACATTAGAGTTCTTTCCCTCTGTCTCTGACCTCTTGGGAGTATATTCCTTACAGTGTTATTTCTGGGTCAAAGGGTATGCACAACAACTAATCATGTGGGTATTTCTGGTAAATAGAACTATTTTAGTGTGAAGATATATTATTTTTTCAAGGTATATAGAACTTACAAAAGGGGAAAACACCCCACTTGCTTCTTCATTGATAATTTTAATCTATATTTATAAGGTGAGATCCAGTTGGCTTCAACATGGCATTTCACTGATGATCTAGTATATAGCATACCCAAGGAAAAACACTGTATTCAGTGCATATAGCCTGTAATATAGTTATGGAAATGTCTTGTACTAAATTAGAATTTTATTTCTCCCTGTGTGGCCAGAAAGTCTTATGCATCTTTTTTGTGGCTGTTAAATAATCTATGCTTTCAAACTTTCACGATATAGACTCTAGTCAGAGGTGACTGGTGGCACAATGGATAGAGCCCTGAGCCTAGAGCCAGAAAGATCTGAGTTCAAAACAATCTCAGACACTTTCTAGCTGTGGGACCCTGAGAAATCACTTCATCTCTGTTTGCTTCAGTTTCCTCAACTATAAAGTGGGGATAATGATAGGACATACCTCTCAGGGTTGTTGTAAGGATCAAATGAGACACTATTTTAAAAGCATTTAGCATATTGCCTAGAACATAATGACTGCTGTGTAAATACTTATTTATTCCCTTCCTTTCACCCTTCCCCTTGTCATCAAGACCTGCCTGCACCTTCAAATAAATTGAGAATCTAGATAGAGCTGGGAATTCAAAAGAAGGTTAGTTTAGCTCCAATTTTCAGTCTCTTTTCCAGAGACTGTATTGAGCTACCATGATAACTTCTGAAGTACAGAAGGGCAAAGAAACTAAAAGCATATTAAAATAATGACATGCTTTATTCAAGTTTACTAGGAACCTGCTCTTCTAAACACCATAGGATAAGACATAGGTTCCATTTGATCTATTTCCATATTCTGTCATCACATGTGCACACACACACACACACACACACACACACCATTTGCTAGTTCCTGAGAAAACAGAACTTCCTCTACATAGCCTTTGAGTGTATATTAAATATTTTCTTCTACAACATCAGAGAGAACTAGGAATTATGCGCAAAGAATCACTTTTATGGTACCATGATAGGATTTAATTAGTAAGCATTGATTTAAGTGTCTTCAATGTGTTAGGCAAAGTACAAAGCCCATATAAGACAAAATAACACTGTTCTGGCCCTCAAGAATCTTGTATTCTACTAGTAGAAAAACAACGTGTACATATACAAATTAATTTTTAAAATATACACCAAATAATTTCCAACACTTGGCAAGGAGTGGGGAGAGAGGCTAGTATGAAATGCAGCTTGTTAACTAGAATGGGAGTTTCAGAGAAGATATCAGAAGGATAGGGTAGAATGGGATGGGGATGCCACAGGGAAGCAGCTGACATAGATGGATATGAAGAATCAGGAAAAATGGCCTTCCTTCCTAGACAGTCTGCAACTCAAAATTACAGAAACACTAAGTAGAGCTCTAGGGCAATAAATTAAAAGGGAAGGTAAAGGGGTATTAGAATGAAAGATCAGTGTTTGGGTTCTAAGAAAATCACATTAGAAATTTGCTTTGTGAAGCTTTTATGTTTTAAGGAACACAATATGCTCAATTACAGATATTCATAAAATTGTTAAAGATTTTTAAAAATCAATGTAGTGTTTCACAAAGGAAAGATGGAATGGGTAGAGAATGCCTATTTTCCATACTATAGTATTCAATTGAATGAGAAACCTATTGATTTAGTTATTCACTGTATACATTATAGATAAACCCTGCAACTATATAATAAACTGGGATCAGAATTTAATAGGAGAGGTAACTAGGCTGTGTCATTTTTATGGAAGTGTGTAGCATTTTCAATGACTTCACACTGTTTGTGGCCACAAATCCTGATTCTTTAAAAACCCAAATATTCTCTTATTGGTGCTATGGCATTGTAAAACACAAAGTACCATGAACAACAAAGAACAGCAATTCCAATTGAGGAAGCTCTTGTCAAATGTCCTTAGGTCTGTTTTGTTTTTTTTCCTATGAAATATAGGTAAATGTCATCTCCTCTATTGTTTGCTTGGTTTAAAATTTTACACCAACTATAGTTGAAAAGATAGCTCAATTCATTTCCCCAATTGTTTTTATGATGTGACCTGTTAGATTTAAGTTGAATCCCTTTTGGAAACTGTTGTAGTATGTAATGTGAATTTAAAGTTTTAAAGTTTAAAGTTTTATGGAGTTTAAGTTTAAAGTTTTTTGGAGTTTTTGCTAAATAGCTTTTTACTTTTCCCATCCATTTTTATTAAATTTAAATTCCCCCACAAGCAGCTTATGTCCTCAATTTTGTTGATGACTAGGTTATTAAGTTATATTGTTTCTGATTCTGTTTACAAAGTCTATTCTACTGATCTACTTTTCTTTTTGAAAACCAGTATCAAATGATTTTTATGTATGATATAAATTCAAACCTGGAAGTAACATTTCCCTTGCATTCAAATTTCATTTCATTTTATCATTTAAGATCCTAGGTCTTTCATTCCTTCAAATTAATTTTATTTTTAATCAGTCAGTCAACAAGCATTTATTAATGACTTTCTATATATCAGGTACTGTCATAAGTTCTTGGGATACTTGGGATATGTACAGAGATGGTTGAGATATGTCAAAAATAGTCCCTGCCTCACATTCTAATGGGGGGAGGCAACATGAAAACAATTTTGTACATGCAATACTATAAATACATACATTCAAGATATATGCAATATAAATTAGACAGAATTTTAGAAGGAATACACTATAGTAAGGATTTGGGGAAGTGGAAAGAGACTTGTGCAGAAGATGGGATTTGATCTAGGTTATTAAGGAAGGCAGGGAAGCCAGAGTTAAAGAGGAAGATTATTCCAACTATGGGAGAAAGACAGTGAAACATGATAATTAGAAGTCTGAAATTTATGTGTGAGGAATAGCAACTAGGTCAATGCTGTTGGACTGAAGAAAATGTAAAGAAGAAAAAATTATAAGCAGATTGGAAAGGTAGGAAGGGCCCAATACTGTGAAAGGTTTTAGAAACCTTAAGTGAATATGGGATAGAGTAGATATCAGGGGGCAGGTAGGTGGTAAAGTAGACAGAGTGCCAGGCATGGAGTCAGGAAGACTCATCTTACTGAGTTTAAATCTGGCTTCAGACATTTACTAACTGTGTGACCCTGGGCAAATCACTTAATACTGTTTACCTCAGTTTCCTCATCTGTAAAATGAGCAAGAGAAGGAAAAGGCAAAACATGATAGTATTGATGCCAAGAAAATCCCCAATGGAGTCAAAGAGTCAGACATGACTGAAACGACTGAATAACAAAGATATCAGAGAGATGTCATGAAAGTAGAATTGACAAAGTTTGGTAAAAGATTGGATATGTGGAGTGAGTACAAATGAAGAGTCAAGGAGGATACCAAGATTGCAAGCCTAGATGACAAAGAGGATGATGATGCCCTACACAGCAACAGAGGCATTGAGAGAAGGATGTTTGTAGGTGTTTATAGCACATTAAGTTTGAGATGTCCAATGGGCAGTTGGCAATGTCAGCATGTACTCTTAAATCAAGACATTGGCCTCCTGGCCATTCAACTCATGGCACTTTTTCTGGCTGGCTCCCATGCCTAGAGTGCTCTCTATATTCCACTCTGACTACTGATCTCCCTAGTTTTTTTAAGTCCCAAATAAAATCCCACCTTCTGTAGGAAGCCTTTCCTAAGCCTTCTTAATTCTAGTGACTTCCTTCTTTTTAATTATTTCTTTTTTGTTGTTGTTTTGTTTGTTTAGTTGGGTTTTTTGGAGGGCAATTAGGGTTAGGTGACTTGCCCAAAGTCCCATGGCTAGTAAATGTGTCAAGTGTCTGAGGCCGGATTTGAACTCAGGTTCTCCTGACTTCAGGGCCAGTGTTCTATTCACTGCACCACCTAGCTGCCCCTTAATTATTTCTTGTTTATTCTATATATGACTTGATTTGTATATGTCTATTTGCATGCATTCTTACCCATTAGGTAATCTTCATGAAAACATGGACTGTCTTTTGCCTCTTTTTGTATCCTCAGAGCTTAGCATAATGCCTGGCACATAGTAGGTGTTTAATAATTGTATATTGATTGATTGATTGATACAGAACTGTAATTCAGGAGGGAACCTAGGGATATATAGATCTGGAAATCATTTGAACTGAGATGATAATCAAATTCATGAAATATATGAAATTACCAAGTGAGATAGGATAGAAGAAAGTTCATGACAAAGACATGGAGGACACCCAAAGTTAGTGAACATGACTTGGAAGAAGTGGCAGCAAGGAGAAAGAATGATGAGACCAGAACTACTCTAATTTTTCTGATTTGAACTTGGAATATTTATACTCTGGTCATTTGATTTCCCTTTATCTTTTAATCATGAATAATGACTGAAGGGTCATCAATTTTGTTAGCCTTTTCAAAGAATCAGCTCTCAGTTTTTTTAATCATTAGTTAGTCTTTTCCTTTCTATCTTTTCTGTTTCCCTTCAAGTTTTCAAGATTTTATCTTTTATGCTTATTTATGTTATTCATTTGTTAATTTTCTGGCTTTTAAATAGTATACCTAATTATTTCTTTTTCTGTTGTGTTAATGTATATTTTCAAAGATATATTTTTTTCTTCAGAGGACTATTAGCACATCTCCAAAATGTTAACATATTGTCTCATAATTATCATTTTTATAGTTATTAATAGATGCTGTGATATGTTCTTTAACCTATTTATTCAGGATGCAATTTTAAGTGTGTATTTAGGTTTTCATCTTGTGTATGTGGTCCTTTATTACTATTTTGATTGTATTAGATTTTATAAAAGATGAGTTTAAAAGACTCCCAGGCCATGTGTGTAGTGTAATGGAGGACTAGTCATTTTCTCTGATCCCCATGACTTCTCAAACCTCTCCAAAACAGAAATTATGTGCCAGTGATAAAGCATCCTTTGCTGTCTGCATGGTCTAGAAGCACTTAGAATGCAAACAAAGTTTTACAAAAAATACACATGAAGTGATGTTGAGCTCATCCATCACTTCTTTCCTACTTCTCTTACTACCAGCAATAAGGCTATAACAGAACACCTAAGGACACAACCCAGGCATACAACAAAATTCACCCCATACTCTCTCTCTCTCTCTGTTTCTCTCTTACACACACACACACACACACACACACACACACACACACACACACACACACATTCAAGTCATGGAGGCTCCAGATTCAGACTGCTGAAATTTGCCCTGGCTATGAAAGACAGTCAAGTGTTCATAACCACTCAAGAGCAAAAGTCTTCCAGGGGCCAAAGCCCTGTGGTACCAGCACTACAAAGCATTGAATTCCAATGTCCAGATAAAGAAGTAAGGAAGAGATTGAGTGAGTAAAACAGACTATCAGTACAGGTTATTGGTGGGAGAGGGGATGGGAGAGATGGAGGAAGCTATGTAACACTCCACTAAGTTTGAGAGAAAGAGCATAGCATTCAACTAGAGTCACTTTTAACCACCTAAAAGTTAACTGTGTTAACTTAGACCTAGTCTAAGCTGTTGAACTATGAATTGCCCAATGAGGGAGGACACTGAGACACTTTGAAACCTTGACCCCAGGAAAACAAAATTAGAGAGAAAGAAAGTGAGCAAGAGGGAAAATAAGGAGGGGACTGAAATTATCAAGGATTCAAAGAAGAAAACTCAAAGACCTTGAATAGAAAAAGAAAAATCAACCAGAAAAATAGTAAATACAGAAAGAAATGTGACAGTAAAATCTAGTAAACAAGTTCAGGCAACTATGAATAAATACAAAAAAAAAAAAAAAACCCTATCCAACACTTGGTGAGACATAGGACACAGTGGAATATGAAAACATGGAACCATTGCATGCTATTTTTTTTATTTTTTGCTTTTTGGAGGGGGGAAGGCAGGGCAGTTGTGGTTAAGTGACTTGCCCAAGGTCACATGGCTAGTAAGTGTTAAGTGTCTTAGGTCAGATTTGAACTCAGGTCTTCCTGACTCCTGGGCCAGTGCTTTATTTACTGTGCCACTCAGCCACCCCAATTGCATGCTATTTCTGAGTTGTTAAAAAGAGAAATGAAAATTATGAAAGCAGCATCTATGTACTACACAGCAAAACTAATGAACCGAATAGCAGTGGCAAGCCTCACCAATAGAAAACAATAGATTGGGGATATAAATATATAAAAGTAAAGGATAATCTAAAAGAAGAGAAGCAAAAATAATAATATTAAAAGAAAATATGCTCATTAGACAGTCAAAATGTACTAATCTCAAAGAAAATATGCACTGAGATGACTAGGCCTCCCAGAAGAATATGACAGTCAAAAAACTATAATACCATAATGAAGGAAATAATAGAAGAATACTGCCCAGGATTTTTGAACATAGAAAATGAAATCACAATTCAAAGAACTGAGTTAGCCTCCAGAAAAAAAAATCCAAGGCTACAAACTTCAAGGTTTATAGTGGTTAGATTTAGCAATTCTATTCAGAAACAGCAAGTTCTGCAAGACTTCAGGAGCAAGACCTTCAAACATGAAGCAAAGGATATTTGAATAATGCAATACTATTATGTACACACTAGAAAATGTGGGAGAGAATGGAATAAGTGTTCTAAAGAGAAATACCCCCATAAATCTGAGCTTAATTACATGTGAAAAGATGGGTATTCAATAATAAAAAGGTATTTGAAACACTCATAGAAAGAAAACCAGAACTGAAAAAAGTTTTTGTGTGTGTGAACATACCAGACAACAGAAATGAAGGAAGACTTAATAAATGCATAAAGCAAGGGTTGTAATAGCAACGCAGTGTCAACAAGAGACCAGTAAGAGACTTTATTTCTAAATATATACAAAGGGTGAGGAACAGGTAACAGTGAAGAAAGAGTTAAGGGGCATTATGGATAGAATCTGCCTATAGGTAAATCAATGTTTTTTGTGTAACCACATTACAACATGAGAGGGGAGATGAAAGTAGGGAGAAGGTCAGGGGATACAGAGAAATGTGTGATGTGCAAGAGTTAAATCAAGGGCTAAGGATGGAGAGAAGTTCATCTCTGTGATCTCAAAAACAGAAGTGTCTACAGAGGAGTGGGTGAGGAGGGGGACAGGGAGTTTTAAAAGAGAAGAAGGAAAGGAAGTCTTATTTTGGTAGTGGGAAGGTTCCACTGATAAATGCTTCACTGGGTGAAGAGAGTTATTCTGTGAAGAGAGATGAGGACTTTACACTGTGTGTGGTCTGGGGCATTTGGTCCTTGAAAAGTATACTTGTCCTACATTGGGAAAGACAGTAGTAGGAACCCCTGGGGGCAACTGGCACTTTGGGGAATAGGAGAACATGGAGAAGGCTTTGAAACAAATATGGAAGGGAAAGAAGGTGACCAAAGGATGACATAGATTAGAAGTGGACAACATAATCATGGAAGTAATGGATAAGGAACACTACAATGAGGCAGTGTCTGCTCTGACACTGCAATAACTGGCATTGTTCTGGGAATGAAGCACAGTGGAAAGGGTGAATCCTTAGGATAAACTCTGCAAGGCAATGTCAGGAAGCACATAGAGAGAAGAGCATAGAATGGGTATCTTCAAATCTTTGCATGAAGTATACAGAGAAAAATGCAAGGCTAGATAATTATTAAGCTCAGGAATCAGAAGATAAAGTTCTAGAGTACACACAAAGAGAGAATGGATAATAAAGAAAGAGAAATTCTATTTGTAAAGGGGTTCATAACAGAAATTTAAAATTTAATGAATAGACTAGATGAAAAGAATACTTGACTGAGTGGGGGGAGAAGAATTTCATAACCAGATAAAAACTGGACAGAAAGAGAAATTAATAAAACCTCAAATGGTAATAGGAAGCAAATGAGTGAAGGAGATCAAGGATAAAGGGAAGGAAACCTATGGGAACAGGGCCATCTTAAGAAAAAAATGATTAAAATAATTAATGGAATATAATGCTATGTTTGTAGAAGAAGAGGGAAAGCTTTCCGAGCTGCCCCGAAGAGTGTTCCATAGGGCGTTGTTCTCAGTTTCCATCATAACTTTAAAGGGAAACTTTCACAATGTCCGGAGCCCTGGATATCCTGCAGATGAAGGAGGAGGATGTCCTCAAGTTCCTGGCTGCAGGAACCCATCTGGGCGGCACCAATCTGGACTTCCAGATGGAACAATATATTTACAAGAGAAAGAGTGATGGCATCTACATCATTAATCTGAAGAGAACTTGGGAAAAACTTCTGCTGGCAGCACGTGCCATTGTAGCCATTGAAAACCCAGTCGATGTTAGTGTCATCTCATCCAGGAACACTGGCCAGAGAGCTGTTCTGAAATTCGCTGCTGCCACTGGTGCCACACCTATTGCTGGACATTTCACACCGGGCACCTTCACCAACCAGATCCAGGCAGCTTTCAGGGAGCCTCACCTCTTGGTGGTCACTGATCCTCGAGCAGATCACCAGCCTCTGACTGAAGCATCGTATGTTAACCATTGCCCTGTGCAACACAGACTCCCCACTTCGCTATGTGGACATTGCCATTCCATGTAACAACAAGGGAGCTCCCTCTGTGGGTCTGATGTGGTGGAAGCTGGCCCGTGAAGTCCTGCGGATTCGTGGTACCATCTCCCGGGAACACCCATGGGAGGTTATGCCTGATCTTTACTTCTACAGGGATCCAGAGGAGATTGAAAAGGAAGAGCAGGCCACAGCTGAGAAGGCAGTGACAAAGGAGGAGTTTCAGGGTGAATGGACTGCACCCACCGCAGAATTCACTGCTACTCAACCAGAGGTGGCTGATTGGTCCGAGGGAGTACAGGTGCCATCTGTGCCCATTCAGCAGTTCCCTACCGAAGATTGGAGCGCTCAGCCAGCTACTGAGGACTGGTCTGCGGCTCCTACTGCTCAGGCCACTGAGTGGGTAGGAACTACTACAGAGTGGTCGTAAAACCCAGATGCTCTAATAGTGTTGGAAAAATGCTGATTGAAAATAAACATTGATTTCTTTTTTTTTTTTTGGAGGGCAATTGGGGTTAAGTAACTTGCCCAAGGTCACACGGCTAGGTTTTTTCTGTTTGCGTGTGTTAAGTGTCTGAGGCCGGATCCAAACTCAGATCCTTCTGACTCCAGGGCCGACGCTCTACTCACTGCGCCACCTAGCCGCCCCTAAACATTGATTTCTTAACAAAAAAAAAGAAGAAGAAGAAGAGGGAAAGAACCGTAACTAAAAAAAAAAATCTTAGAGATTGAAGAAAAGATAATTCCAACTCATAACTTTAAATATGAATGGATTAAACAATCCAACAAAATGAAAAAGAGTTACAGATTGGATAGGAAAACAAAATACTACAATCTGTTGCTTACAATAATGGGTTCAATATTTCTACTTTTTGGCATTTATTTGTCATTTCTCTGTTCCCTAAAACCTGGTCTATTTTTGTTAATGCAGTGTGTGGCACTGAGATAGATGTATATTTTTAACGTTCTACTTCCAAAATATGACTTACCTCTTGCAAGTCTAACTTCTCTATCACTTTGTACAATCTGTGTGTGCCTTCTTAAAATAATATTTTATTTTCCCAATTACATGTAAAAACAATTTTAACATTCTTTTTTTTGAAATTTTAAATTCAAAATTATCTCCCTCCCTTCCTACTCTTCCCCTCCCTGAGACAGTAAGCAATTTGATATAGATTATCCATGTGCAATTGTGCAAAACATTTCCATATTAGTCATGTTGTGAAAGAAAACATAGACACAAAAAAAAAATCACAAAAAAGTGAAAAAAAAGCATGCTTCAATATGCTTTCATTTTTCTGTAGAAGTGGAGATTTTTCTTCATGAGTCCTTTGGAATTAACTTGGGTCATGGTATTGCTGAGAATAGCTAAGTCATTCACAATTGATCATCATACAATATTGCTGTTACTATGTACAATGTTCTGGTTCTGCTCATTTCACTTTGTATCAGTTCATATATGTCTTTCTAGGATTTTCTGAAATCATCCTACTCATCTTTTCTGATTGCTATGTACCTTTTATTGATCTCATTTTATTTATACAATGTTTTGTTGTTGTTGTTTTTTTAAGTTCCAGAGAGATATATCGAAGTCCTGATAGGTACAACTTTTTTGAAGATAGTGTGGAGTATTGGATGTGAATATAGAAAAAAATATATGTCTATTCTTTTTATTTTCTTATGTCTCAATCTTAGAAACCTCAGTTCATTAAGGAAATAATATAGAATGGAAGCAATGTTGTGTAGTTACTCTGTTTTCTGAATCACAAGGCCTAGGTCTATTCCTTGCCCTTTACCTGTTTGCTAATGATTCCTAAGGCCAGTTCATCGTATCTCTGGGTTCATAGATCTCTTCTGCCAGTATAGGACTCAACTCTGAAAGGTATAATTCTTTCCCAGCAAAGATGGTCTCTTTTTGTGCAATGTCTTCTAAGGAAAGAACTATTATAATGTCTAAGATACCACAGGATCCCCACCCAGTTTCATTTAGTGGTACTTTGTTCTGTCCACTTGGAAGTAAAACACATCATTCTATTTCCTTATCCCCATTTTTCCCCCTCCATTATTTCTACATTTGAGAAAAACACATATTGGTTCAGTATTTCATATTTGATTCCATCCTTTAATCAATTCTATTTTATAACCACCTAATTCATGTCTCCTTATCTCTGAGTTAAGTTCTTATAGAAGTTCATGAACCCAGAAGTTCAGCTTTCCTCTCTGAGTTAAGTTTAAAAGTCATTTCCCTATAAATCACTTTAAGAAAACTATAATATCTCTACTACTAGCTGACCTTGTGCAATTCAAAGAAATCTATTATTGTTGAGGGGTACAGGTAGATGAAAGGGAGTCTAGCCTGTTATCTGGGCAACACTGGCTGTCTTTCAAGAACACTTGATCTTTTATCACGATGATGTTAATTAGTCATGCAGGTGGACATCACCAATGAGCTTTCCATAGTAGCAAGCTCAAAGGAGGAATCGTTCCTAACCCTTCATTTCAAATATCCAGCCAATCATATTGTTTTCTCTCATCTATGACCCTTCAGACTTTATGATCAATCATAATATTTTCCATCTGTGATGCTTACCTGTTCTTTGTTCTCTTGTACTTCCCAAAACTATACAAAGTCAAGTAAGGCTCACTTTGTGGTCTTTTGGCCTACTGAGGAGAAGTTGAAAGAACCTTTTTATTGGTAATTTTTAGCCTTACCAATAAATTGAATAGGCTTGGAACTTTGTTCTTCAGTTTATCTTAAATTTCAATCATGATACATTGTATAGGTCTCATTTGTTGGATGATTTTAAAGGCTAGGCATAATGGTACATACCTGTAATACCTACTATTGGGAATGCTAAAATTTTAGTTCAGAAGTTCTAAGCTACAATGTGCTAAGTCAATAATGTCTTACACTAAGGCACAAGTCAATAAGGTGAGGGGCTGGAAGAGGGAAACCTGGCTGCCTAATGAGGGGTAAACTTGACAAAATTACAAATAGAGCAGGTCAAAGCTCCCCAGATAATCAATAGTGGGACTTAGTCTGTTGGTAGACATTGCACTTGTAGCCTGGGCAGTACAGGGAGACTCGATCTCTTCCCTTCCCTCAGCTCCCCTCCAAAAAAAAAAAAAACTGGGGGAGACGGGGTGTTGAAAATTCTCTGGCATCTTCAGCTCTTTTGTCTCTAACTTGCCCTTTCTCATTTCTGAAAGTTTCCATTCTCCTATGATCCCCACAAAAACATATTGTTTCACTTTGTTGGCAATTTGGTTTCTGCCCTGGAATTATCTTTTTGGTTCTGCTGGCTTCCTCAGCTGGACACAAGTGCCTGGCATCTAATAACCACTCAATAAATGGATATTGATGGACTGACTAGATAGTGGTTTTAAAAGAAAGATAATTCTATTGATATTAACTACCTCATAGGGTTGTTGGGAAGGCCAAAAGAAATAATGTTTATAAAAAGTTTTGCTAACATTAAGCGCCATAGAAATGCCAGCTACCTTTGTCTTCACTATCATCGTGTCACAATGCTGATTCTTAAAGCAAGAATTCTTAAACTTTTTTGTACCTTAAACACCTTTATACCTTACACAATCTGCTTTAATATATCAATCTTTTCTCAGAATAATTTTTAATATGCATGAAATAGGATTACGAAGGAAACTAGTTTGGTATTTATGAGTCAAAGTCAATTCCTAACCCTTGATGATGAAGAGGATATGTGTAATTAATTGGTTAAATGCACCAAGGCTTGCTTTGGAGATCTAATATGAAGATGTAATTCTCCTGACTTGACAAGCTCATTTCCTTAGGTAGGACTGTTGTTACCAACCTTTATGATGCCCTGTGATTAAGGGACCTGAAGAGGTACACCTGTTAATGCATATGTCTGTTTTGTGTCTGTATCCTTTCTATTGTTATCCAGTAGAAGATAGAGTTGTTCTTTTTTTCCCCTAACTGCACTGTTGATTTAATCTTACCAAATCCTGACTTTGCATTACTCGGAACAAACATGATATTACTATGTGACAGCAGAGTTGGAGATAACAACTGATAAGCATTACCAAACTGTTTTTGCTTGATCATGTTCTTCTCTGTAACTCTTTAATTATTCAGAGTATAAAGACACCTTAAAAATAGAATTAAAAGGAACCAGAATGAATGACCCCAAATAGATTCATTTCCCATTTCAGGAGAAGTTTTTACTCACCCTTAGAAAACTTTGAAGCTGATCAGATGCAGCACACTCTTAAGGTGGGAATTTTCCAAGAAAGATTCTAAGTGTTCATGAAAAAAAGCAGTGCCAATGCCAAACATCTGGTGAGAGAATAAAACATATTTATATTTAGCTTTAACCCAGACTTTGGTGGAGAGTTGAATTAATGTTTATTTGCAACAACATATGCTCACTTTGAATTTTTGTGGATGAGAAGAAATATTTTAGGGTAACATCCATAAGGGCTATAGGAATCAGAAACAAACAACATTTGTTATTGCATTCCCAAAGAATGATCAATATTTATAGCAAGTAAATATTTACTAAAATTCTATAAGTTATGGTATTCACTAACACTAAAATATTTAAATGTCCACAGAACATCACTTTTTAATATGAAGCAAACAGATTCGATTCGGATATACACACTAAATTGAATATGATTCCTTCCACCTGCAACATTTCCAATTATTCAAGTATATATGTAATTAGTATATAAGTATACAAAAGACTAGTCATAACAGAAAAAACAGAGTGGTCCTACACCCCAATGTAATACATCAGCATTTCATATCCTGGTTCAGACCATGACAGATTTTGAGCTAGAAAGGACCTTAATCTACAGTCATCCTTTCCACATCATGACTTTTTCCATTATAGTTTTGATATATTGTGGGTCAGCATAAAAAATTAAATGCAAATTTTGGTGGAATTTTGCAGAAACTGCAGACAACTTGCAAAGATCAATAGATGACACAAAAAGGTTCAAAAATCAGAAATGCATAAAATATATGTTTAGAATTGTGTAATATCAACATAGCTTATCTTTTAATACTATAATAATCCAGACTTCTCTGGCACAAAGAGAAAGCCAAAAACTTTTACACAGATTTTCTGGATCGTGGAGACACCGTGCCCCTAATCCCTATGTGTAAGGGATAAGTAGTTCAACCTCCCCTTCATAAGGAAACTATGATGTACAGAGGTTAAGTGACATATGCAAAGTCACACATAAAATAAAAGCTCTGGTATTCAAATCCCATTAAATTCAAATTAGGACTAATGCAGGGTTGGCTTTCATCACTGTACCTAACATTGTTATATTGCTTTGCAGTTTATGAAACACTTTTGAGGATGTAATTTCACTGTAGCCTCCCAAAGACCCTGCGTACCTAGCAGGCAGATTTGATTATCTCCACTACCAGATAAGTGTCTGAAAGGTTGTGACACCCTTAAGGTAATACATATGGTAGTTACAGAGAAATGCAGCTAGGTGGCGCAGTAGATAGAGTGCCAGGCCAGAAGTTATAAAGCCTTGTCTTCCTGAGTTCAAATCTGGCAGAAGACACTTAGTTGTATGACCCTGGGCAAGTCACTTAACCCTGACTGCATTGGTTTCCTCATCTGTACAATGAGCTGGAGAAGGAAATGGCAAATTACTCCATTATCTTACCCAAGAAAACCTCAAATGGGGTCATGATGCGCCATACACAACTGATAATTCAACAGCAACATGTCTTCTGACTTCAAGTCCAATAAATTCTACAGAGTAGCGAACCCCTTAAGTCTTGTAACTTCAGTTCCCTATCTCCATCATCCTAAATGAAACTTCCTTTTGCCTGCTTTAGAAAAAAAAAGAATCACAAATCTAGAGGTGAACTTTAGTATTCATGTAGTCTGACCGTCTCGTTGAGAAAAGTGAAGCTCAGAAAAATGAAACACAAGTCACATCCAGAGTAAGTGATGAAGCGATATTGTAACCATTTCCAAATGCAGCTATTATATCACCAATTAGCAAGTCTTTATTGTGGGCCTACTTTGTGTAAAGTGCTAGGGATTGAGAGACTAAAATCTACAGCATCTTCCCATGAAAAGTTTATATAGCCTATACATGCGGCCTCTTCCAACAGAATGTAAATTTATTAACTATTGAGGCTTACTGACTTTGGTTTCTGTATCCCTAGTATCCAGAACAATGTTTGGTACATTAAAAGCACTTAATAAATACAAATATTAATAAGTGTAATATTTATTTATTACTATAAATATTAAATCCAAATGTTGTTTGTCCTTCATTTTTAAGAGAACCAATGATATCATAGAGTGATATCTTGACTCTTGAGTGGATTGTATTCAAGTGAGGCAGAGTTACACAAAGTCCTCAGCCTCACCCACTGTTCCAGAGTGTTCAGAGTCCAGTGACAAGACAAAAGCCAAGATGACTGGTAGTGGCATCGTTGGTGTCTGACCAGACTCTAAAATGCTGCTCCACAGCACCTGCTTGAGCTGCCTTCATGGCCGTTGGAACAAATTGTTCCCATCCATTATGGGGTTGAGGCCCATCAGTTACCTTCAAACTGGTTTAGCCCATCTGCTAAGACCATTTTACTGAGGTGTAGCCACTGTGCATGCTACAGCTTGTTGGAGCCACATGTGAGAGTTGGTTGGATGAGTATCCCTGAAAAGGGCTTAGCAAACCCTCATACCAGGGATTCTAGTCCTCCCCATCTACATGACATATGTACTTTTCCTTATTTTTTTTTTGCTTTTTGGAGGGGGAGGCAGGGCAGTTAGGGTTAAATGACTTGCCCAAGGTCACACAGCTAATAAGTGTTAAGTATCTGAGGTCAGACTTGAACTCAGGTGCTCCTGACTCCAGGGTCAGTACTCTATTCACTGTGCCACCTAGCCACCCTGACATATGTACTTTTCAAGACACCATGATGTCTCCTAGTCTTCTCTACAGAGTTAGATTATAATTCTCTCTTCTAAATCAGTCTGAATACTTTCATTGAATACATTCCCTCCCAGAATCCATGTATAGCTCTGGGGCTTCAGTTCCAGAACTTCAAAGCAGCTTGATCTTAACTCCCTCCAGCTTTCCAAAACTGTTAATCTTCTCTGTGATTGCTTGTTTTTGTTCCTTTCTGGCTTCCAGTTCCCTAAAAGAACTGCTTTCTTCCTTTGTAAACAGCAAAAGAAAGAGGGGGGAAATACACTTAGGATAATGTGTGAAAATTGTATGTGTAAAACAACCTCCCAAACAATTTTTCTCCAATCTTAGAAGCTTTCCCATACACTTCACTCTTTCTAAAAGAGAGGAAGGCCCCCTTTGGCCACTGGTATTTTAGCTGGCATCTGCGGGCCAGTTGTAAGTTCATTTAAATGTGATTCTTCTTTTAAAATCAGCTTCAGCTCATAAACTGCCTTCTTTTACAAACTGCCTTGGAAACAGCATTTCCCCTTATAAATCCAAGCTTATGCCAGAATAGAACTATCTGAATGACAAAAAGAAACAGAGTTTTCTGAAAATAAATTTAAAGTGATTTCTATCATGAATTTGTAAGGGGTCATTCTTTTCAGAATTCCACTGAATGTATGCACAAGCATATGTCTATGTAGTGCTGGAAATATCTCCTTTTATATTCCCACAATCCTTTTAGATCTAGATGGAAGCTCAGAATAGATTTCTCTTTTTCTGGTTACATCAGTCTTTTTTATGAATGGAAATAGGCCTTTTTAAATTCAATTTTAACATTTTTTGGCAGTCTAGGGGAATAAAGCATATGAAACTGTCGTTATTATCCTGTGACATTCCTCTCTCTTCAATAAGTTTGAGATTACTAGGCATGTCCAGAAGAGGCTTTAACATTTTTTTCTTCTATAATCATCTGTACCACCTTAAGGAACTATCAGAAGGCAATTAGTTATCCCCCATGAAGACAACATAAACTCAGTGCTTAGCAAATCTATAGCTAGCAATTTTGGCATCTGGATCAAGCAGTACAGAACATACACTCAACTCAACCTTGTAATTCATCACGTTAAAATAATAGGGGATAAGGATTGAACCTGTTATTTTATTGGTTTAGGGAGCTCCCTCCCAGGTGAGTAAATTCCCTTTACCAGTGCAGATTACAGGTTCTCTGTACTGTATAGCCCCGTAGAGTTGTCTATAAGCACTAAGAGATTAAATGACTTCCCAGCACCTTTCAGTCTGTATGTGTAAGGTAGGACTTGAACCTAAGTCTCTGTGGCCATCCCTCTATCAACTAGTCATTCTTCCTCTTATAAAAACAACACCATTAATGGTTGCAAATTTTGTTCAATGGGAACAGGAATAAATTTCAGTGGTAACACACACCAGGTTTTCTAAACAATGGTCAAATATATGCTAAGTTCAATTATTTCCACATTACTGGAATGAAATATGAAATTTTAGAGGCCTCTACATCTCAGTATCACTTTAGGTTTGGGTAATTAACAAAACTGTGAAATCAAACATTGATTCTGTATTTTACATTTTGGTTCCACTCTGTAATCTTATTCTGTATTTTATATAACAACAAGGCTTTTCTTTGTTTCTGAGTGAAGATTTTCATGAGTTTGCAAGTTCAGTATTCCTCTCTGAAAGTTTAGTCTTCTTATCAATCACTTTTAAAAGAAAAACTCTGAGCTAAGTTTAGACATTCAATACTCTCATAAAACACTAATTTTAACAGAATTATTATTTCAGCACCACCTACAAATAACTTTGTGCCATAACTTCACTTCCTGAGAGCCTTCATAACACCTATGTGCTGTCTTTGAGGGCCTATGAACTGAACTAGTACATTTTCACAAGATATACTGCCCATCTTTACCCATCCTCGTCAATTAAAGGTGGTCTTATCTCATTCCTACATTTTCCTTTGGCCAGATTATCCATTCTTCCATAGTTACTGATTAGATATGCAGAATAAGTGGGAATGGAATCAAGATGAAGCCTGCGTTTTGCACCTGGATGACTCAAAGAATGGTGGTTTTCTCAAAAGTAATGTGGGAATTCGGAAGAGGGGTTGATTTTGGGGAAAATAGAATAAATTTTGTTTTGGACATATTGTGCTAGATACCCATGAAACATCTGGTTTGAAATGTCAAAGAGGCAGCTGGTAATTTGAGACTGTAGTTTATGAGAACAGAGCTCAATATATAGACCCAGGAATCATCTTGGTAGAGATAATAACTTATTCCATCGAAATTGATCAAGTAAAAGAGTACAGCATTAAAGAGGACTCAGGACAGAGCCTTGGGCAACACCCATAGTCAGTGGCTGTGACATGAATGAGATCTGAAAAGAGGTTTGAAGAGCAGTCATAAGGTAGGAAACTCAAGAGAAAGCAGTGTCACATACAAACACCACCACCACCACCACGCCCCAAAAAAACAGAAATTAGGAAGTATACAGGAAGAGAGGATACTCAACAGTGTCAGAGTCTGCAGAGGTCAAGAAGGATGCTGATGGAGAAAAGGCTATTTTATGTTTAGAATTTAGGAGATAATTAGTAATTTTAGAAAGAGCAGTTGCACTGAATGCTAAGGTCAGAAATCAGATTGTCAAGGCTTTTGAAAAGAATTAGAGGACAGGCAGTAGAAGAACTGAATGTAGATGATTTTTCAAGGAGTTTAGCAGAGAAGAGGAGGAGAGATATAGAAAAACAGCTGAAGGACATGGTGGGAACTAATGGTTTTCTTTTAAAAATAAGAGTGTATGCATATATTTGTAGGCATTGGGGAAGGAACAAGTAAATAGGGAGAGATTAATGAGTATGGTGAGAGAGGGAGAAATCAGCTTAAGGCAATGGGAGGGGATGGCATCAAGGTTCTATATAGTAAAGTTGGCTTTAGCAAGAGGAAAGGCCACCTCCTCATCAGACACTTGAATGAAGGAAAAGATAGAATGAAGGAGATAGAAGGAGGAGGAATGAAGAAAAAGTTGGAAGGAGTTGAAGGATTGCCTTGCTACCAACGTAATATTGCTCAAACCCAAATCTGGCCATTTTACTCTTCTGCTCAAGAAGCTCTAGTATCTAGGATAAAATGCACATGTTCTATTTGCCCTTCATAACCTACCCCGCTTCTACCTTTCCTGTATCCTTACCTCTTACTCCCCAACACATACTCTCTGATCCAGTGACACTACAAACAAGACATTCGCTCTCTTTGCTCCAGGTTTTTTCTCAGGCTGTCCCCCATGTCTGAAAAACTATCCCTCCTCTACTCCAACTACTAATTTTGAGTCCCAAATAAAGTCCCACCTCCTACAGGAAGCCTTCCCGAACTCCTCTTAATTTCAGTGCTTTTCCTCTTTGAATTATTTCCTATTTATCCTTTATATAGTGTGCTTTGAATATATGTTTGAATATCCCCCCTCCCCCATTAGTTTGTAAGCTCCTTGAGGGAGGGACTATCATTACCCTCTTCTCTTTTTCCAATTTATTTATTTATTTTTAGTTTTCAACATTCATTTGCACAAGATTTTCAGTTACAAATTTTCTCCCCGTCTTTCCCTTACCCCCACCCCAATATAGTGAGCCTACTGAATACCCCTTCCCCTAATCTGCTCTCTCTCATATATCCTCCGCTATCCTGCAACCCCTAACTTTCTAGTAGGGCAAGGTGGATTTCTACACCTCAGTGCCTGTATATCTTATTTCCCAGTTGCATGTAAAAAACATTTTTTTAACATTTGTTTTTAAAACTTTGCTTTCCAGATTTTTTTTCTTCTTCCCTCCTCACCCACATCCACTGGGAAGACAAGCAATGCAATATAGGTTGTACATGTGTAGTTACACAAAACGTTTCTATAGTAGTTATGTTGTGAAAGACTAACTACATTTCCCTCCATCCTATCCTGCCCCACCCCACTTATTCTATTTTCTACTTTGACCCTGTCCCTTTTCAAAAGTGTTTGCTTCTAACTACCCTCTCCCACAATCTTTCCTCCCTTCTATCATCCCCCCTTTTATCCTCTTCCCCCCTACTTTTCTGTAGGGTAAGATATCCAATTGAGTGTGTATGTTATTACCTCCTTAAGCCAAATTCAATGAGAGTAAGGTTGTCTCATTCCCTTTCCCCTTCCTGCTCTTCCCCTCCATTGTAACAGTTTTCTCTTGCCTCTTTTGTGTGAGATAATTTAAACTACTTTATCTCTCCCTTTCTCCTCCCAATATATTCCTCTATCACCTCTTAATTTTATTTTTAACTCATCATGTGCCCTCTGTCTTTGTATACATGTACACACATATACATATGCTCACATATATATTTATACACACATACACTATCCTATACATGTATATACACATATGTACATATATATTCCTTTCAACTATCCTCATACTGAGAAAAGTCTCATGAGTTTTTCCACATAGGAATGTAAATAGTTCAACTTTAATAAGTTCCTTATGATTCCTTTTTCATGTTTGCCTTCTCATGCTTCCCTTGCTTCTCATATTTGAAAGTCATATTTTCTGTTCAGCTCTGACTTTTTCATCAAGAATGCTTGAAATTCTTCAATTTCATTGGATGACCATATTGTCTACTGAAGCATTATACTCAGTTTTGCTGGGTAGGTGATTCTTGGTTTTAATCCTAGCTCCTTTGACCTCTGAAATATCATATTCCAAGCCCTTTGATCCCTTAAGTAGAATCTGCTAGGTCTTGTGTTATCCAGATTTTGTTTCCACAATACTCAAATTGTTTCTCCCTGGGAGCCTGTAATATTTTCTCCTTGACCTGGAGCTCAAAGCAGTAAGACATCCTGATTGAACACATGTGGTCACATAGGCCTATGAATAGATGGGAAAGATCTTCATATTCCATTAATATTACAATATGTAGGCCTCTTCATGGGCATCTATGTATACATATATATATATATGTGTGTACGTATACATGTGAAGATATACACACATGAATTTGTAATATCTATATACATATATATTTATGATAGTATGAGATAGCAAGTTCCTGTGTTTATAAATATAGTTTTAAATCTATCAAACTATATATTCTTAAGACTAAGAGATGAACCTGTATATTTTTACTCACTGTGAATAATTTTAAACAAACTTTTATTAGCATTAGTAGTTTATGCTTCATGGAAACTTCCCAGAATCCTATAGCCCACAGGAGATCATAAATAGGGGGAAAAAGGCCACAATTTTAGAAATTACCACAGGGTTTCTTGAGTCAGTATTAAATGGCATCATGGGACTTAAAGCTGGACATAGAAGGTCATCTAATCCAATCCCCCAGATAAATATTCTGAAATGATAATCTGTTAGACTGCACTTCATATGATATAGTGACAGCCATAACGATGGACCAAGCTGATTGGATGGCAAAGGGAATAATCTCTATTAGTCCATATGCAATATTCCCCCAGGTACAGAAAAAATATATTTTGTGTCAAAATTAACTGAGGGTTATCTGTGAAGTGTCAGACTTAGACAAAATCTCAGATATGGGGTAGGGAGAGGGAAGAAGGATTGTGAAGCTGAGTAGAGATAACTGGGGGGGGGGGCATGTTTTAATGGTCATTCCTATAATTTTTCTTATTATGTACTGAGCCCAAAAAAACACTTAGAATCAATGCTATAGTGGGTACAGTGCTGCACTTAGATTCAGCTTGCCCTTGGTCCCAATATATATCATCTCTGACATGAGCTAGATAACCCTGTGCAAGCTCCTTAACCTCTCTAAGGTTTATCTTCTTCAAAATGAAGAAAGCAACCAAATCATTGTGAGGCTCTGACTCAATGATGTAATTAAAGTGCTTGGTAAATGTTGAAGCTCTCTACAAATGTCAGGTTTTATTGCTATTACTTAAGTTCCCAATTGTAGAACTTACCTATTAGTCTTATTATCTAAAAGATTTTCCCCCACCACATGGAACTCTATGTAGAAAAGGGTGGAAACTTATAAACCACTCTGAAATCACAGCCACTCAAGTGGGAGCAGCAACAGGACCAGGCACAAACCTGCATGGGACCTCACATGGTCTGGTGAGCCATATATGCCTCCCCAGGCAGCCATTTGTATTTTTGTGTCTTTTTTATTTCATACCACACATACAGTTAGGATAAATGGGGGACAAAGACATTGAGAAACATTTCCCTGACTATAAAAGCTAAAACGTTGTTGTTTAATAAGGGGGAAGGAACTTAGGTGGAGGAGAGAAATATTCCCTGTCAAAAGATATATGACTTATAGCAATGATGGGGAATTTCAATAATCAGAGCTATCATTTGTAAAGCACTTTAAGGTTAGCAAATATATTTACATGTATCATTTTATTTAAACCTCACAATAACTGAGAGGTGGTTACTATTATTAAAAATGCCCTCTTTTTTAAGATCAGGAATCTATGGTTCAGAGAGGTTAAGTAACTTAACCAGGATCACATATCAATTAAGTGTCTGAGGAAGGATTTTAACCTAGAGCTTCATGACTTCAAGTCTAGGGCTTTATCCATTTTGTAATATTTCTTTAGATTTAGTAAAATTATTTTACCTTAAAAAATAATGATAAATTCTTGACTTGTCTAATGATTATTTTATTCTTCAAGAGGTATAAGTAATCAATCAAGGTATTCATTAAGCCCCTAGTATCTTCTGGGAAATGAGGATACAAGTACAAATACAAAGAATAAAACTGTTTCTACTCTAAAGGAGCTCATATTCTAATGGGGGTGATAACAAATATATGTATAAGTAGATAGATGAAACACAGATGATGATGATGATGATGATGATGATGATGATGATGATGAAGAGATAAATAGATGATAGGTAGGTAGATATATAGAAAGATAGATAGATAGATATTAGATAGACATATACATATATCCAAATATAATATAAAGAGACTACATGAAAATGGTTTAATATAAGGTGCAACAGGAACAAGAGCATTAGCAATGTATGTGAATTGTGAAAGAGGTATGTCAAGAAAGGTTTATCAGAAAGTAGTGCTTGGCCTACATCTTGAAGGAAGAGAGAAAGTGAAAAAGAGGTAAGAAGGGAATATATTACAGGCATGGGCAATGACAAGTGGGGAAGTATAGAAACCAGATATAGAGTGGAGATATGAGGAACAGTGAGCAGGGAAGTCTGGCTAGATCACACTAGGGAGAATAATGTACAATGAAGCTATAAAAATAGACTGGGGCCATGCTGTGAAGAGTTTTAACTACTAAGCAGAGATTATATTTTATTCTAGAAGCAATAGGGAGTCACTGAAGAATATGGAATAAAGGAGTGACATAGTCATGTATGAGCTTAAGGAAAATAACTTCATTTTTTAATTTTTTTCTTTTTAGAGGGGCAATTGGGGTTAAGTGACTTGCCCAAGGTCACATGGCTAGTTTTTGTGATAATTGTCTGAGGCCAAATTTGAACTCAGGTCCTCCTGACCCCAGGGCCAGTGCTCTATTCATTGTGCCATCTAGCTGCCCAGCTATGTGAAGGATAGATCAGAATGGGAAAAGATTTGAGTGAAAGAGGCCAATTAGGAGAGAGGTGATAAAGGCCTGAACTAAGGTGGTAGCCACGTGAGCAACTAGAAGGGGTCAGATAGGAAAAATGTTTCAGACCTAAATATGTCAAGACTGGGCAACTGATTGGATGTGTTGGGTGGAGTGTGAAAATTTAAGGATTATGCCAGTTTATGAACCTGAAAGACTGAAAGAATGGTACTTCCTTAAACAGAAAAAGGGAACTTTGGAAGACAGGTAGTTTTGAGATGAGAAACTCAGACAAATGAGTTCCGTTTTGAGCATATTGAGTGACAGGCACCGATAGACTGGATTTTATTCAATAAGGAGGAATTGGTTGTCAAGTGGAAATGATAGGAACCCCGTGAGGAAGCAAATACATCATCTTAGAGTTTGTGAGAAAGACATCAATGCCAGACAAAATCTGATGTGTAAGGTACATCTGAGGAAGGCATATTTCAAAGAGGAAAATAAATGAGACCCTGTGGCCTGAAATTCTAAAAAGAAATTTCTCTCTCAAAGTGGGATAGCCATATTCTTAGAAACAAAACTCTGATGACACAAATACACATTATCCTGATGAAAAAGAAAAGGGATGTTAGACTCAAGATGCAGAATGAGACTGATTTTTTCAAACATAATTAACGCTGGTATTTGTTTACCTTGATTATGTATATTTGCTGCAAGATTTTGTTTTTCTTTTATTTTTTTTCAGTAGGAAGTAGAAAAAATAAATGCCGGTTAGTGAAAAAACTAAAATTTAAAAACATATACATATATTTTAAAAGAGATCAGTGTAGATAAACAGAGAATTAATCTGTGTAGCAGCAAGCACCCCACCATACCCAGGGTGGCTGCCGACACAATTGCTTTTCTAAAGGAAAGCAACTCAAAATGGGTTAACAATCTTGCTTTAATCAAACATATGTCATTTACCTAGTTCAGGAGGAAAAGGTCAGCACCCTGAACTTCAGAGAAACAAGTTACAGGTAGAAGTCACAGGAAGACAGAGAAAAAGAACAAGCAGACAGGCCTCCAACTGTCTGACCATTACATCGATACCTAGTCACAGTTACCAGAGAGGGAAGCACCAACATCTGGGTTTTCAAAGCCGGGGGCTCAACGGCTGCCCAGAGTCTCATCTCGTCAAATCACACAACACTTCTCAAAGTGAGCCCCAAAACAAAACTTCACATCAGGGTTTATTTATATAGCCTTCTCCTGGCTTAGAGAATATCACAACCCTCTTGACCCACTTCCCAATCACACAGTACCAAGGTATGGGCATTCCTGAAAACCAAGCCTCCTGCAACAGGCTCCAGGTGCCCTTAAGCCTATCAAAGGGCCTAGGGGCAGGGAAGATCTTAAATTCCCATTCCCATAACAATCTGCCATCTCATATGTTTAAAGATCTCATGTAGAAGATAAAGCAAAAAGAAATGACTTTGAATGAGTACCAAAAAATGACATGATCCTGTTAGAATAAAGTTGGGAACATAGTACTCTGACATCAAAGGAACTAGATTCAAATTCCATCTTTAACACTTAGTGCCTATGTGCTCTTGGAAAGGAAACTTTACAACCTTGGGCCTTATTGTCTTCATAAAGTGTGGTGGGAACAGGGACTGATTTGATGGTCTGAGGTCCCTTCTAGCTCTATATTCATATTCTGGTGATCACAGAATGAGCTGAGGTTTGTAATAAGTGAAAAATGCAAGAAAATGACATTTCTTTAAAAATTTATATTAGGGATAAGATGATCATAGAAGGAATAAAATTACTACTCAGAGTAGATAGTACAAAGATAATAGATAATGTAAAGAATATAGAACAGCTCAATATTTATTTTGTTTGTTGTCCATACCAGGGAAAGCAGCAATTTCCAAAGCAGGAATTACATGCTGTTGGGGAAAAGGGGACAAGGAACTTATATACACATAATTAAATATTAATAAAGCAATTCAATTTATTTCAAAGCCTTCTGTGTACAAAGCACTGAGCGAGGTGCTGGGAATTATTGTTATTGTTACTATTATCATTATTATTGTTATTCAAGACCTGTGATTTCAATGATTTAGAGAACCCCCTTAGAAGGCATCTCCCTTCAGTGACCCATATCAACAATAACTCTGTGATTTATATTCTTAGAGTTTTGTCTGAGGCACAGAGACTTTAATGACCTGGCCAGGGTCACAAACTAGTGGGGATCAGAAATGAGACTTCAGTACAGGTTACCATGATTTCACAGCTTGTTTTCAATCCCATATACCAGAGTGCAAAGACAAAAACAAAATATTCTCTGATGTCAAGTAGCTTTCATTCTGCTGGGCATGAGAGAGGGGGGAAAAAGCAAACATTTGAACAAGCTAAACATTATATATCTGTTGACAAAATGGATAGATAAAAGATGAGAGAACAGCATAAATAGTTGGATATAGAATTATATAAATTATTAGACCCAAATTATGTTGATTAACAAATTGATGTCAATCTGGAAAGAGATCTTTATTAAATCATTAATTGATTATTTTTAAAACTTTATGTACTTGTGATGTGCTAGATATGGCAAAAAAAGTGGAAGTGGACTTGCTCTATTAAGTAATTCCTGTTATACACTGGGGATATAAATACATAAAGTAATATAGTTCCTGCTCTCTAGAAGCTTATATCCCAATACAGAGAGATATTCCATGGACAGGCAGTTGTGGTGATAGAAGCAAGATGATGAGTTGATCCATAGGTCAGTAAACTGATGTTTGAGAGTATCCATTTTAAAAGAGACAATATTGAATACCTTGTATATAGTTACTT
This sequence comes from Gymnobelideus leadbeateri, assembly GCA_011680675.1. Lineage (NCBI taxonomy): Eukaryota > Metazoa > Chordata > Mammalia > Diprotodontia > Petauridae > Gymnobelideus > Gymnobelideus leadbeateri. Next base: position 290,959 of record WOXC01008524.1, read on the forward strand.
ATGTGCAAGTTGTCCCCTCGCTCCACAAAAATATGGGCTCCTTGAGGGCATAGATTTTTTTCTCTTTATGTACCTGGCCCATAGTAAAGGCTTAATAAATGTATTTGATTAATTAATTGATAATATTAATCTAATTTCTCTGCCCAGAACAAGTATCACAACATGGGAGTGGAAGGATTCACAATGGTAGATATGTAGAGGCAAGGTAGAAGGTCAGATGTCACAGGCCACTTGCCTGGTCTAGTGGCAAGCTAGATATAGTAGATTATATAGCACTCAAATAAGATAGCTCATTTCTAGAGATGAATAGACTAAATTCTCCAGGTACTAGGGGCATGGATTCTGGAATTCTCATCCACAAGTATGCTGAGATAAGTAAGGAGAAGCAATGTGGAAACCATGGCAGAGAAGATAGCAAGATGACCTGGGTAAATGGTTATATAGGATATGAAGCATAATCTGAGTGTGTATAGTGCCAACATAATATTCATAGCACTGACAGTGACTATGAATATGCAGCACGATTCTGAATCACAAAATATAACAGACTCTTCATATAGAAGACAGAAGCAAAACATTTATTCAGACACCAGAAAACTAGATCCCAACACCAGAAAGTCAAATACATCATAGCAACAAAGAAGTTAATAAACTGTAACATAGCACAGAGCCACACCATCCTTTAGTCTTCCCCCAAATAAACACTCACAAGCCTAGCTATGTCCTTGGCTGTGTCCTCTAACTCTAAATGCTCTCACTCCCAGACTCCTCTGAGGTCTGCTTCACCCTTCATCAAGCTCCTCCCACCACAGGCTCCATGTGATTACATTCGGTCTATTAGGGGGCAGACAAAAATCTTCAAAGAGGGAAAAATCTTCAAATACCTTTAGACCTATTAAGGGGCAGGGAAGATCTTCAAATTCCCATTACTATTACAATGTGTCAGGGACCTGTCCTCAACCCTGCCGTGTTTCACATTTTGATCAATGATTCAATTGATTGAATTAATTTAATTAATTAATTTAATAAAAATTAAATAAATGAATAATGAATGATTTAATAGATAATATATAAATATTTAATATATTGATTAATTATATCATAGTATTTAATAAAATAAATCTAATAATTAATATATAAATTATAAATAAATTATTAAATATAAATAAAAATTTAATAAAAATAAATTAAATTAATCAAATTCTATAATAACACAATGCCACAAGTACATAAAGTTTTAAAAATAATCAATTAATGATTTAATACAGATCTCTTTCCAGATTGACATCAATTTGTTAATCAACATAATTTGGGTTTAATAATTTATACATTTCCATTTCCAACTATTTACACTATTCTCTTCTATCTTCTGTCTATCCATTTTGTCAAAAGATATATAATGTTTAGTTTGTTCAAATGTTTGCTTTTTTTCCTGTCTCATGCCCAACAGAATGTAAACTACTTGACATCAGAGAATATTTTGTTTTTGTCTTTACATTGTGGTATATGGGATTGAAAACAAGCTATAAAGCCATGGTAACCTATATTAAAGTCTCATTTCTGACCCCCACTATGACCCTAGCCAGGTCATTAAAGTCTCTGTGCCTCAGACAAATCTCTAAGAATATAAATCTCAGAGTGATTGTTGATATGGGTCACTGGAGGGAGATGCCTTCTAAGGAGGTTCCCTAAATCATTGAAATCACAGGTCTTGAATAATAATAATGATAATAGTTAAAAATAACAACAATTCCCAGCACCTCACTCAATGCTCTGTACACAGCAGAATTTGCTTATCAAATGTGTAGCTGATGGGAAAGTGGTATAATTGACCATCACACTGGATTGAAGGATTGGCATCCAAAAGCATTTTGGTAATGTAAAAAGCTTGGTCAAATCAAATCAGATTTGATTTTTAAAATTTGATTAAAATATGATATGGATAAATATAAAATCCTATATGTAGGGTCAAAAAATCAAACAAATATAAGAGAGAAACATAAATGAAAAACTTGTTCACATGAAAAAAGATCTGCTGGTTATATTGAACTGCAATACAAAGCAACAGGTAGCAAAAAAAATGGGGGGGGGTGGTTAATGCAAGCTTAAACTACACTAATAAAAGTCAATAATAGTCTTATATCCTGATCTATGACCAGTCAGGTTCTTTCTAAAATATTTGGTTCAGTTATGAAGCACTTACTGAAGAGTTGAACTACAATTAAAAGGGGGTTTAAAACCATGGCATATTAAGAGATGTTGCAAGAACAGGGAGCATTTAGCCTGGAACAAAGAAAACTTAAAGGAGTATAATGGTAAGAGAATTTGAAGATCTTCCCTGCCCTGTAATGGGCCTCAAGTGGAAGCCAACAGGAGGGGCTTGATTGTGGGGAGGCTTCTTGTTCAGGAAGGCCCACACCTTTTGTTACTTTGTAATTAGGTCACAAAGGTTGTGATTTTCTCCAAACTTGAAGAAGGGTCTATATACTCTGAGGTGAGGTTTTGCTTTGGGGCTCACTTATGGAAAGAGTTGTGTGATTTGGCCAGATGAGACTCTGGGTAGCCATTGAGACCCCTGGCGTTGAAAATCCAGATGTTGGTGCTTCTCTATCTGGTAACTAACTATGTTTGTATGTAGTGGTCATACAGCTAGAACCCTGTCTGTTGTTGGTCCATTGAATTGTGTTATTTTCTATGTCTGTATTTTTTGTCTGCTTATAATTTCAGTTTGTATTTTCTGAAGTTCAGGGTGCTGACTTTTTCCCCTGAACACTAAGTGAATTTTATATATATACACACACATATACGTGTGTGTATGTGTCTGTGTTTAATTAAAGATTGTTGACCCCTTTAAAGTTGCTTTCCTTTAGTAAAGCAGACCAAAGAACCTGTGCTAGCAGTCATCCTGGGTATTCGAGGGTGCTTGCTGTTAACAGGGGGATACATAACTATATTCCATTACTTGTGGGACTATTATATGAAATAAAAATTTGTTTACTTGTTTCCAGAGGCAAGAAATAAGAGCAATGTGTTGAAGTGTGAGAGCAGAATATTTGGGCTAGATATGAAGGAAATTTTCCCAATTTTTAGACCTGGCCAAATGTTGTATTTGACTGCCTCAGGATGTAGTGAATTCTCTGTCTCCTGAGGTCTTTAAGGGGAAGCAAGATGAGTAGTTATCAGAGATATTTAAGACAGAATCCCATATGCTTCAAATTATATGACCTTTGAGGTCTTTACTATGCTAAAAATTCTATGATCCTAGGAACTGGGAGACAAGCAAATATATGTGTGAGTATACATACATACATACATATATACATATATGAGTATATATTAATATAAAAGTCTTTTAAATTCAAAAGAAATAAAATGGTAGGGGTATAGGAAGGGGGAAAGGGCAAGGGAAGGATCTTTAGAGGGGAGGAAATAGGTAAAAGGGGGTATAGAAGGGCGTTTAGATTAATGGGAATGGGAGCATAGGGGAGGGATCCTTGGAAGGGGGTAGGCAAGCAATAGAAGGGCAAGGTAGTAGGTAGAGGAGGCAGGAGGGATAGGAAACAAGAGATATGTGCAAACATAAAAAAACAAAGATCAATAGTAGAATAGGTTTAGGAAAGTATATGTCTATATATGCATGCATATATCTATATCTACATCTATATATTTATAGCTATAGAGAAATATATCTAAACTTTATTGTAGCTTTCTGGGTGTAAATAGGGGGAGGGGTATAAAGCCAAGCATGAGCAACTTTCCAGAGGACTGCTGCTGTGAACAGCTTTCAAGGTTCATTATACAGTATAGTGAACTCTATTTTTTCAGTAACAAACTATTCAAAACATTCACAGAAAATCAAAATACAGCATTCACCATGATATGGCATAACAACTCATCACTAAAATGGCCACATAGTTTTCACCAAAGTGGTCACATAGTTTTAAGCAAAGTATATTCATTTAGTAACTCAATAATTCCTAGGGAGGCTTCCTTAATTGACACAAAGTACAGAGGTCCAAAGTTCTCCACCCCTAGGTCATATTGTTTTAATCTCTTCAATCAAAAAGTCTTCTTTCCTCTTGACTGGAGATTAGTTTCCAATCATCCTTAATTAGTAAGTCCTTAACTCAGTCATCTAAATGTAAATGTCGAAGTTCTCCACACCTAGTAAATCATGATCTCAGTTTGCATTAAATACCCAAGGAGAGGTCTTTTCATTTTGACTTGAAGTTGACTCTCCACTTCCATGGTTCCCCTTCCATGGTCTCGGCTCCTGCTAGCTCCTTGTTGTCCAGCTCTTTGTCTAGTTCCTGTTCCATACTGAAGCTCATAGTGTCTAGTCAACCTCAAGTCCTTCACAGTTTCTGTTCCTGGGAAGACAAAGCTCAACAAAGCCACAATAATATTCATGCACATTACTGGCATCCTCATCAATTCACTTTCTGCCTGTGAAATCAACATAGACCCAACAATAAGGTCTGAGGAATCAGCAGAAATCATTAGTATAGTCCCAGAACCTCTGAAAAAGTCAGCAAGACCCTCCTCTAGGAGTTCTGTAAACATACAACAAGAAAATCCTCCCACTATATCATTACATTTTTATGCCCCAAGTTGCTCAGCTGTTCCCCAATGGATAAAAGACTATTTTTTTCAGTTTCTTGCTAACACACAAAGTGCTACTACAAACATTCTTATATATAGTCATCCTTTCTTGTTGTCCTTAACATCCTATGGGCATATTCCTAACAGTAGTATCACCAAGTCAAAGTGTATATACATATTAGTAACTATTATCTTATAGTCTCTAATTGTTTTCCAGAATGGTCAAAGAATTCAGTTCTGTCAAGGGTGTGTCAGTGAGCCAGTCCTTCCAAGCTATACCCTCCAACAATTGCTATTTTCCTCTTTTTCATCTTTGCCAATTGGATAGGTCTGAAGTGGAATCTCAGAGTTTTTCTAATTTGATTTTCTCTTATTATTGGAGATTTAGTGCAGAGCACTTTTAATATAATTGTAGATGGCATACGTTCATTTATTCATTTGACAGCTGCCCATTCATGTCATTAACCCTTTTTCCATTAGAGAATGACTTTTATTCTTGTATATTTGTACTGATTATTTCTCTTGGATATTAAACATTTATCAGAGAAACTTTCCACGAAGTTATTTAACTAATTGTTTCATTCTGAGTCCAACTAATTTTGTTTTTTATGCAGATGCTCATCAAGTTTAAGTAATCAAAACCAATCCTTTATTTTATGATTAGCTCTATGACTTGTTTGGGACAGCAAGGTCGCAGTGGATAGAGTGCCAAGACTGGAATCAGTAAGGTCTGTGTTCTAATCTGGCCTCAAATACTAGCTGTATGACCCTGGGCAAGTCACTTAACCCTGTTTACCTCAATTTCCTCATTTGTAAAATGATTTGAAGAAGGAAATGGCAAACTACTCCAACATTTTCCAGAAAAAAGATAGGGGATGGGGAAAGAAGAGAGAGTTAGGAAGAGCTGGCCACAATTGAAAATGACTAAACAACAACAGCAACAACAACAAAAAAAAAACTTGTCTGACGAAGAACTCTTCCCTATCCCTATTGTGAAAGGTATTTCCTCCTTTTTTCCTCTATATTTTATGAAGCAACCTTTTATATTTTTGGACATTTTCTATTTTGAATGTATTATATATTAGTCAAGAAGTTGGTTTATCCTCATTTCTGACAGACTTTTTTCCCTGCTTTTCCCAAAAGTGTTTGTCACATATGGAATCATTATCCCAGTAATTGGTGACTTTTGCTTTAAAAAGTTTGATGTGTAATATGTTCAGTTGCTTTGGGGGCGCATTTAAGTAGTCTATTCTGTTGATCTATTTATTGTTTTTTAAGCAAGACTGAATACTTTTAATGATTTTTGCTTTATGGTATAATTTGAGATGTGGAATTTCATTCTCTCTTTTCCTTATTCCTCCCGATACTCTTAACCTCTGGATACCCCCTTTGGATAATTGTATTCAGGTGCAGCTACATGCTATTTTTCTGGGCAATGCAATAAGCACTTTATAATTATTAGTTCATTTGGTCTTCACAACAGCCAAGTGCTATTATTATTATTGCCTTTTACAGATGAGGAAACTGAGCATAACAGGTGTTAAGTGACACCCACAGTCATCCAGCTAGTAAGTGTCTGAGGCTGGATTTGAACTCAAGTCTTCCTGTCTCCAAACCTAGTACCCTAGTCACTCCACTTAAGGTGTTTTATAATTGTATTAATATAAATCCTGATTGTTTGTTGGTAATTGTACTCCCAGAAAATTTTACTTACTGTGTATTTATTATGAGCGAGATATCCCTTTTCTTTCTTTTTCTGCCAGATTTGGTTAGTAATATACAGTAAGTTTGATGACTGTCTGAGTTTATCTTATATTCTACTACTTACATTCCTTTTTCAATTAATTTTAATTGCATCTCTAGGGTCTTCTATGTAAATCATCACTTCACCTACAAGCATCAATAGTATTTTACATTTTTGCCCATTTTTATTCCATCAGTTTCCTTTATTTTCCTTGTCTAATTACCATAGCTAACACTTAAAGAACTCTATTAAATAAGAGTAATGACAATGTTGCTGTTCGATAATTTCTGATTCTTCACAACCCCATTTGGAGTATTTTCGGCAGATACTGGAGTTTGCCATTTCATTTTCCAGCTCATTTTATTATAAAGGAAAGTGAGGCAAACAGGGTTAAGTGATTTGCCCAGGGTCACATGGCTAGTAAGTGTATATAAGGTCAGATCTGAAATCAGGTTTTCCTGACTCCAGGACTGGCAGTTTATGCACTGTACCTCCTTGCTTCCTATAGACATTTCAGACACAATATGTTCACGTTAACTCATATCTTTCTCCCCCACTATACCTACTTCCTCCAGAATTTCCTGTTCTTGATGAGAGCATCAGCATATTTTTGATCATGTCGACTCTCATCCTCAATTCTGAGTCATCCTTGATTCTCCCTTTCCCTCACTCCCCATATCCAGTCAGCTCCCAGTTTTATCAGCTTTACATTCACATCTTTGACATCCATCCTCTTTTCTCCTCATAGTGGGCAACTGCTGTAGTTCAGGCCCTCCTTTCCTTGTACTGTAATTAATGAGTGAAGTAGCCCCATATTTTATAGTTTTGTTTCTGGTCTGTCCCCTTTCCAGTCCATTCTCCACAAATAATCTCCTTAAAGCACAGGACTGGCCTTCATACTCTTCTTCAGAAATTTTCTTTGGCTCTAAGAAATCCACATTCCTTGGCCTGCCATTTGGAATTCTTCACCATCTGGCATTTGCCTACCTTTCCAAATATATCTCATATGACTTCACTGCACATATTCCAGCCAAACTGAAATATTGAACTGTTCCACAAACTTGAAATATTTTCCATCTCTGTGCCTTTGTACAGGCTGTGCCTAATGCCTGGAGTGCATTCCCTCTTCACATTTGCCTTGTAAAATCTGTATCTTCCCTTAAGATTAAAATCACTTACAAATTACTACAGGAAGCCTTTCTTGTCACTCTTTCCTATACCCCTAGTCCTATAATCCTGGATTTGCTTATCTATTTAAAAGTTGTGTCTTAGAATGGGCCATGATTTCCTTAAAGGCAGGAGTTACTTTTGTTTTTGTCTTTACATCCCCTTGCCTAACAAAGTGTTGTACATAGTTGGTGCTTAATAAATATTAATTGAATTAAATATAACTAGAGTAGTAAAGAGTCAGAGCTTCTAAATTAAAAGATATGCAGTTGAATATAGCTATGCATTTATACATATCCATTTATATTTTGTAGGAAAAGTAATGAACCACACACGTCTTTCTGACTATATTGGTGTACATTTCTACGAATAAATTTATAGCTAATGATAATGCATAGTTTATGATCAGTGAAGGAAGAGTTCTTATTTTCTTCTCAAACTGTACAGTCAATTCTTGTAAAGATATCATAATCTTTTAAAAATTCCAAACTGCAATAATGTTTTCAAAAGATGCTAAAAAAAAATCCTTCCCTACCAAAAAAAATATATATGTGATGCCTTTACAGATGATTATTCAGTCCTTGCAAAAATTCAGGGAGACTCCAGTTTTTCCCTCCATGACCCACAAGGTAAAAGAAAGGAGTAGAGTTGCAGAGAGAGTATTCATTCTTCCTAAAAATTCTGTCTTCCTCCCCAGGATAAACAGCTTTTGCTTTGACCTGCAGGTCAGAGAATTATGCAGAGTACCTCTGCTTACATGGGATATACCCTAATGATGTTTCAGGGGAAATATTTGTTTACCAAAAAACAATGTTCAGATCTGTCTCAGTGCTAAAATAGGTTAGAAACAAGGATTTTTCAGGTATCTTATTGTGTATGAGGCCTAGTCTATGGGTTTTAAAAGACTCAGTTCTCAGTCTGCATTATCCCTTTTCAATTGAGATGGAGTCAAATCAGGTCAAGTAAGATAAAGGGATTATACATATTCCTGATATCTTTATGGATTTAACTGTCTGGCCTCTGATCAGTTCTAATTGCATGTATTAAGAATTACTTTCTGGAAATAACAGAGAGCTTACTATAAGGGAAAATGGAAATGCTTGCCTTGAACCTTTCCATTTTATCTGAGAGTAGGAATGTAATACTCAATTTATTTTTTTTAATGAAGGAACCTATTCAAATGTAATCATGGGACTTTTACCAGGAGCCAAACAAAGAATGAAAAATCTTTAAATGTTATTTTTTACATCATCTGATTGAGATGTTTTTCAGTAAAATTAGAGTGAAACCAAGTAAAGAAGAACATTAAATCAAAAATATGAATTAATATTATTTTTCCACTTGATTCCATTTCCACTGGATGCTGTATATTAATTCTAAGTATGTAGATACATATACATGCAGTTTTCTTAATTCTGTGCTGTGCCTGGGTAATAAAAATTTAAGCAGTCTGGGTTTGAGTTTGCTAAAAGTTATAAATGCTTCATTTAACATGTAAAGTTCCATGAAGAAATGTACTCTAAATTTGATGAGGCAGCCATAATATATTTAAAACAATTTGCATAGAAATCTCTGGGCAAAGAAAAAAAATAGTCAACCATTCCTATATTTTTACAAGATGCTAGCACCAAAATGATGGGGGAAGAGTGCTGCAGATTGTGTTCCCATGGTCAAAAGCATCAAATCCTATACCTGGTTGGCATTGCCTAAGGAAAAAAAATAACAGCAAGGAAGTTCCTATTATTTTCTTATTGCAACTACAGCACATTTATATCCCAAGAATTAGGTTTGTCATTTTGAATTCTTGATAGTGAAGATGTACTGCCCCCAGGTGTCTGTACAAGGATTTATTGGATTAAGAAAAATATTTTTCTTATTTGCTGTAGGCAAATATACCCTCAAGAAATCCTTGTTTTGTATTGGTAGTAAAGAAGTCAAGTTTTACATTTTTATTGGAATGGACTGAAGATTTTTTACTTTGTTCCCAGGAAGTGTGAGGAAAATTAAGAAATATCTCTCTCCATGGCGGAATCTACTTGGAAGAAGTAACTACAGATTAAAATAAATCATTTCCATGAGCTCTTTTGTTTTAATCTGATTATGCCCCCTATAAAATTGATGCCCCTGGAGATGTTGTCTCATGGGAATTTTCTAAAGTTCTTGGTAAACATGGTACATTTTTATTAAGAGGAAAACCAGATACTCTGAAGGCAAATGAAATCCCTGATTCCAATAAGAAAATAAAAGGAACCTGAAATTCTCCTAACATGTCCTCTTATCCTATCTAAATCAAATATAAACTTGAACATTTAAACTCTTTTCTCTCCTTAAGGTTGCTCTTTCACCTCATTTCATTTTTTTCTCTTTCTGCTCATGTTTGTCTTCCTACTTTTATCTTCTTTCCTCCTCCTCCAAAACCTTATTTTTCTCTTTTTCCTTCATTACCATCCCTTTCAATTATGTAGCACCTTATGCTTTCCAAAGAACAATCATATCCATTACCTTATTTGACTTGATTCTTAAGCCAACATTATGAGGTTAGAATCAGTAATTGGCCAAAATAGAATTGGTGCTTCAATAGCTAAAGGCTAAGTATGATATATTTTTCAATATTGTAACCAAATATCAATATCACAAATTAGAATTTAACCAAGTAGCACCATGAAAAAATAGAAAATTCCCCTTATCATTTTGTTCCCAGGTGAGCCATTGCCAAACCAAAGTCTTCTAGGGACAATCAGAATTCAGCATAATATTAAGTTTTACCATGACATGAGGGCCAGAAAAACAGACAAATAAAATTCATCTTTTATGATTATTATTATCCATGATGCAAAATTGCTATTCTTCATAGATAGATAGTTCAGTATCTATTTGCAAAACCCTATGACACAGGATATAGCCAAAGCTGGTCCAGTTTTAGCCAGAATCATGGAATTTTCATTGGAACTGACCTGTAAAGTTGTTCCTATTCATGGAACTTCTTGAGATGAAGAGGAGAGTCTAAACAGAACCCACTCTCAAGCACAATTGAAAAGCAGAATCAATTTATAGGTCCCTTCTCAACTCTAGGATAAGGGTTTGTCCCTCTACTTGCTAAGAAACTACCTGAAACCCTGGGACCTAGTGGAGAACACAATTTCTAGGCTGCTCTGTTTTCTTATCTCTTAAATGAGGATAATTGCCTATCTTACAGTATGTCACAAGAATCAAATAAAATGCTTGTGAAAGTCCTTCAAAAAGAACAAAGAAATGTAGGAATATAAAACATTACTATTGTTGTTGTTGTTGTTGATGATGATGATGATGATGATGATGATGATGATGATGATGATGATGATGATGATGATGATGATGATGATACTATTATGCTTACTCTCAGTCAATGGGAGATTTCTAGAACCTGGTCTGAGTCTTGAATCTGTCACATTTTAATTATGTAACCATGGATAAGTCATCTAAGCTCTGTGATCCTCAATATCCTTCCTTTTAAAATGACATTTTTACTGGATCACATAGCTTTGAGGTCTCTTCCTATCCCAAAATTCTGTAAATAGAGCACTAAAAGCATTTGGAAAGTGCTAAGGTCACATTTAAGAATATCCATAAGATCGGGGTGGCTAGGTGGCACAATGAATAGAGCACCAGCCCCAGAATCAGGAGGACCTGAGTTCAAATGAAGCCTCAGACACTTGACACAGTTACTAGCCATGTGACTTTGGGCAAGTCACTTAACCCCAACTGCCTTCCAAAAAGCAAAAAAAAAAAAAAATGAATAGCCATAAGATTTTCCCAATTTACATCACTCCTCTCTCCAGTTTAAAGTTGCATTTGATAGATATAATTAATATAAGACTACCTTTGATGGTCGAATCCAGAAATCCCAGGAAATATTGGCATCCTTTTTAATTACAAAAGATAAGTTAAAATATAATTTTACCAAGAAATAGAGACTTAACTTTGAATAAAAATTAGCAGTACCTTCACAAAGACCATTTAAATTACAATGACAACAATTAAGTGTGTTTGATAGAACCCAAAAAGAAAAACTTCCCACTCATGTAAGGGCCCCCTACAAGAAGCAGAAAATCTTGAAAAATGACCAAATGCCCATCATCAGATCAGCTACAGACCAGAAACATACCTGCTGGTCACAGTGTTCTTGCAGGTCACAGCTACCTCCTGTGGGAATGCTACCAACCTCCACTCATGCAAAGGACCCTGAAAATATCCTCCAGTGCCCCAGCGCACCCTGGAAGTATTGTTTCACACCAAGCTCGGGCCATGTAAACTATTCATGCATAGAAGTAGATTATAAAAATTTTAATTACTCTTTTCTTAAATGTATAAACTTAATAATTAGCTTCTCATTCTCCCTGCACCCTATTCCTTCTATTATTATCTTCCTGCTTCTTTCCTGTTCTCAAACCTTATTCCTTAGATCACCCACAGATAAGCCACCCGATAAAGCTACAGATGTCAAACTCCAGAATGAGTGAGAACACAAAAGTTGGAGTCAAAAAAGCATGAGTTTAAATCCCACCTCATGTAGTAATAATCAAATGATAAAGATTTGATCAAATATTTGATGAAAAGTACAGAATAAAAAAGGAGACTGAATACTCTTAAAATAAACTCACATACCTTATATTTATTCATTTCCTTTACTGGTTCGCTATTTGTGGTTAAGGGCAGAGAGAATACAGAGCAGAATTTGAGGTTTTAAAGGGGGATTATAGATTTGCTTTTGGATTTTCCTCATAAAGACATGAGTTTACTTAGTGCAACAGAAATTGAATTTCTGAAATTAATAAATTCTGCTTACTTTGAGTAATCTGTGTCACTAGGGAATTATTCCTATTGACTGAAGGCTGAAAACTTCCTGGGTCCCTTATCATCATCATCATCATCATTACTAGTTTTGGGGGGAAAAAATTCCAAAGTTATGAGACCAACACTCTAATCCCACTTTAAACATAAGAATTTCTATAATCATAAGCAAAGGACTTACATTTTCTATAGTTTCATTTTTTCCTATGTAAAATGCAAGAAACAAAACAAAACAATACCCATCCTACTTCTCTATCACAATTAGGAGAATCAAATAGATAGTGTGTTCAAAATCCCACCTCTTACACTTACTAGGGAGGTGATCATAAGAAAATCATTTAAAATTTCTGACTATTTTCTTATACATAAAATGGGGATGATACCTCTTTTACTGTGCTTCACAGGACACAGGCCTCAAATAAGATACTTTAAAGAAAGAGCCTTGAAAACTTTAAAGCAATATATAAATAATGACTGTTATTATTTTTTTTTGCTTTTTTTTTTGGAAGAGGGAGGGCAGGGCAATTGGGGTTAAGTGACTTGCCCAAGGTCACATGGCTAGTGTTAAGTGTTTGAGGCTGGATTTTAACTCAGGTCCCCCTGACTCCAGGGCTGGTGCTCTATTCAATGCACCATCTAGCCACCCCATGACTGTTATTATTATGAGGATGTGAAATAACTTTGTAAAATATAAAGCAATAGACATATATGAAACATTGATTTTTAAAGAGAAAAGCTCTAGGGCTCCATTCATTGAAAATTAATATGATGCTTCAATGTATTCATGAATTTGAGAATATTCATTCTTGAAGTTTGTGTAGAAACCTAAAACAATGTGGTTATGCAAGATATACCTTTAATTTCACTTGCCAGATAAAAAAGAGTGGTTATTACAAAGAAAATGGAGGAGGGGAATTTCTTTAAATGGTTCTAAAAATAAATTGTGATTTTTTAAATGAATTTTGCTAGTGACATTATTTAGACAATTGTCATCAAGACTTTTCTTCCAGGATATCATTTGCTTTGTTCATCTTATAGCATGTTTTGCTTTTCAAAAGTCTTCTTTTCAGTTGATTTAAAAAAAAAAGATTGAAAATTAGATATTGAGTACTTTGCATTACAGTAATTGGATGGGTTGCATTCTCTTACCACAAGCATGTATGAATAGAGATCTTCTTGGTGAAGGAGATACACAAATCAATGCGATTCTAGAGTGGAACAGAAAAAAAAAAAGCAGGTCCCTTTCAACTAGAGATCTCTTTATCTGGTAATTGGCAAAAGACTTACACTTCCTGATTTCTTTTTTTCCTTAGTGGCCCAGAATTTGTAACAGGTGTCACTCCCTGATCTAAGTAGAAAAATATAAGTATAATGTGGCTATGAAATAATTAATCCAGTTTTCATGTTTGGCTTCTCCAGTATCTCATTATTTTACAGTCATGCCTCATATATTTCTACTTAGAACTCACCATCATTTGAACTTAATAGGAAAAATTGGACTGAATTTTGAGAGGTAACTAAAGCCAAAAAGTAAATTAAATGAAAGCATTCCAGCCAATGAATAAATTCTTTAGTGTGCTGAGATTTTTGGATGCAAAAATGTATCCCAAGATAAAGAGGCTGCCCTCTAAATATTTCCCTAATGAGCCCATAAGCTGAAAGTGCATCCAGGTAAATTCATTTTTTTATTAAATGGCAACAATACTCATCTAAAACAAATGAAATATCTATTCATTTAAACTCCATTGGCATTATTTGTTCATGGGAATGCTCAGAATAACAACTGAAGCATGGACTTAGGGGAAAGAGCATGGAGTCTGGAGACATTCACAATGATCTGGGTTCTGCCGCTGAAAAGGCATATGATTGGGGCAGCTAAATGGCACAGTGAATAGGCCCTGGAGTCAGAAGGACCTGAGTTCAAATTCAGCCTCAGATACTTAACACTTACTAGCTGTGTGACCTTGGGCAAGTCACTTAATCCCAATTGCCCTGCCTTCCCCCTCCAAAAAAAAAATAATAAATTTTTAAAGGCATATATGATCTTTAACAAAGAACTTCAGTTTGTTCATCCATCAAATAAGAATGTGAAGACCTGCCTTGAAGATACCCTATGGTAATTGAGAGGCCTAAATAAATCAATCAACAAATATTTACGCTATTATTTCAAACAAAACCATGAGCTCAATGATGCAAGCTTCCCTCCATCAGTGTGTGCACAAACCCTAAAGGTAAAAAGCTATTTTCCATATCTTCTTATAAATCCTCCATTCAGGATCAGCCTAACCTTTACTCATCCATAAAATGAGGATAATAATAGCACCTACCTTCAAAAGTTGCTTTGAGTGGGGAAAGGAGATCATATTTGTAAAGCACTTTGCAAACCTGAAAGTGCTCTATAAATGTGAGCTATTATTACCATTGCCAAACATATTGGACTCTTACTTTCTTGATCTCTTACTACTTCACAGGGCTGTTATCCTTCCCTTTCATTACATGACTAACCCACCACCTTTTATGATTATATATTTCCTGGCTGAAATCTGAAGTAGAAGGCCAGCTTGAAGTCAGAAAGAATGTGTTTCAAGTCTTGCCCCTGTCATAACATAGTCTACTTAGGGATAACCATAATTATTGGGAAATGTTTATTCTTTCAGTTTTGTCTTTAGTGGATTGGTAGAACAATCTCTTCTGAGTAGCCATGGACTTCCTTAAGGAAATCCAAGTGGCCTTGTAGAATTTTCTGCAGTCAATACAATTTCACCCATATGTGGGAACATCTGGATGACATCAACATCTGGAAGGTGGCCATTAGTACTCTGAGAAGGATATCATCCATGACACTATCCAAGACAAGTTGGTGAGCATCCAACTCCCTCTTATTTTATGCCTAATTTGATCTTGATAATCAGAGGATAATTAAACAATCATTATCTCTGTGTTATATCTGTGAAAGAATCTTATGTGATCTTAAGATATTCAAGAAAGTCTTTTTTTTCCTCTCTAGCTTCAAACACTTTAAAAAATTCAGCAAATAATATACTCGGCAGTTTCTTATATTCTTCACACCTTTTCGCTAATTATGTGACAATGAAGATGTAGTTTTCTATAGAATATTGTCTAAGAGAGTCTGTCCCTTTCTCATGTTTTTACTGAAGATACTATCAATACATATATCGATAATTCTCAAAAATATTCATGGAAATGAGAGTGGGGAGTAGTACAATTGATAATGTCTTCTCAATCAACTCTTTCTTCAAATAATATGGTGATTGAATTTTCCTATAGTTCATTATCTTCCTTCCCTTTGAAACATCTTGAAAATCAGCCCTTCTGTTGCTTCAGGTCATGTTCTAACCTATGAGGATTTCTTAAGTTCATGTTTGGTATAATCAAGCTATTCTCCCTCACTTCACCTTCTTAAGTTCCATTTCTACATTCACAAGCATTACGTTTGGCACTAAGATGTTAGAGACCAAAACTGGTGGTTTCACTGGCATCAGTATTGAGCATAAGTCATTATAGATGTGGTCTGAATCCAATGATAGAGTTAGTTGCTATTTCTTTTGACGTGGCAAAAACAAAGAAAAGAAACAAGTATTTATGACACCCTTGTGCTTCAGGCATTGTGCTAAGTGATACAAGTAGAAATGTAAGGCAAAAAAGACAGTCAACATGGGACCATAATGAGCAGAATCTGAGAGGAATACAATAGTAACAAAGCCCCTAACTACCTACAGGATATGTACATTTCACATGTACAATTCAACACATGTACATTTCAACATGTGTACATTTCAACACATGTACATTCACATATACATTTCAGCACATGTACATTTCAAAAGTACATTATATCGGGGGCGGTTAGGTGGCGCAGTGAGTAGAGCGTCGGCCCTGGAGTCAGAAGGACCTGAGTTTGGATCCAGCTTCAGACACTTAATGCACACACAAACAAAAACCTAGCCGTGTGACCTTGGGCAAGTTACTTAACCCCAATTGCCCTCCAAAAAGCAAAAAAAAAAAGTACATTATATCTCTTTTACATAGAAACAAGGATGGCTAACAAAACAAAGCTAGGTGTAATAATAACACTATATAACATATAAGAATATAAGGCCTATATAAGATCCAACTTAACCATAATCATAACCATTAGTACATACAAATACACACAAAAGAATGAACGGATAGTGCTATAATATGAACATAAAACAAATGTAAATAACAGTAGAATAAAAAAGAAGTATATTTGAATACTTAGTGATTCGTTGTTCATTCAAGAGGATCAATGACATCAGCAGGAGAATATCTTGATTTGAAAGTGAATTGGATATAAGTGAGGTGGAACTGTGCAGTCATCTGCCTCACTTTCTCCTCCAGAGTCACTGGGGTCCAGTGGCAAGACTTAGGTCAAGATGACTTGCAAAGGCCTTGCTCAGTAATTTACATGTACAGCAGTATATAATTGCATGTAAGATGCATTTCACATGGGTAATATCTAGTACTGTTTCCTGTATATACTCTTAATATGTACTTGTCTTATTTTAGTTTCAATGGTACCAAGGCTGATTACCTAAGATGAGAGAAAAAAATCACCTTTGCTATTTTAGAATACTGATCTTTTTGTTTATACCACATAGTTAATGGGTTTTGAATTTGCCCTAGTTTATCTTTGCAAGGGATAGCAAGAGTTTTGACTGAGGATAGGAAAGCAACTTTGACTAAAAAGATTAATTGTATGAGTTCTCTTCTCACTGGAGGAGTTCAATGCCCCATGCCTACATGAGTGACAGGACAGACTGGAGTGAGCAAAAGAGAGGAGAGTCCTTGTGTCTCTTTGGGTGCTTCTGGTTTCAAGCTTTGAGGGAGATATGTAATAACAAATTTTCTTTGGGTTGATGAAGGGAGAAAAAGAGCCTGGGAAGAAGGTGATATGTAGAATTTCAATCATGTCTCTAATTAGGCCTGTACACAGAAAAGCCTTGTGAGGATTTCCTTCTGGATGATATTTGGAACTCTTTTGGTAGAACTCTATTACCTTGCTCCCAGTGGGAGAACTCCTTCAATTTAAATTGTCTAGTATATATTCTCATATGAATACTTTCCCTGATTTCGGTTTTGCTCACAACTTAGATAAACAGCTTTCTTTGCTTAAGATAAAAGAGGGGAAGCTAGGTGGTGCAGTGAATAGAGCACTGGCCCTGAAGTCAGGAGGACCTGAGTTCAAATCTGGCCTCAGACACTTGACATACTTACTAGCTGTGTCACCTTGGGCAAGTCACTTAACCCCAATTGCCTTGCCTTCCCCCCTCCAAAAAAAAAGAAGATAAAAGAAAAAGAAAGTCAGCCCTTGCCTTCAGGGAGCTTAAATTCTAAGGGAGAAATGCAACACACAAAAGGATATTAATAGTTGGGGAGAAGAATGGTTTTGCTGACCAGAAAGAGTCAAAACTGGAGACAGGAAGAAGATGGACATACCTGGTAGAAAGAACTACCAAGATGAGTAGGCTTTTCTAGGATAGGAAAGCCCCAGATACTGAGGAATGTTTCAATATAAGCTATTAGTTAAGGGGAAATGGTCCAGAGAAACTTAAGTATGCAAATAGAGGTAGTTTCTAGATCTCTAGGCATTTGGGGGTTCCTTGTTGTCCCACTGTTTCACATAGATTTATATAGGTTAAACTTCTAAAAGAAAATGGTGATAATTGAATCAATTTTTTACCTTTACCCATTTTTTTTTAAATTTTCAACATTAACAACTTATTCAGATGAACAGATGGATGACTGGGTACATGGCAAATTCCCAATACCCAATCTCCATTCAGCCTGTGTTATAACAAGGAAATCATGTTTTCCCTCCCTAATTTATTTCCTATCTCACTCTCCACAGAAGATATTATAAGCCTTATCATCCCTCCTCAAGCCCCTCACATTTCTTCCTTCCTCCTCCCTTTTCTTAGCTAGATAAATTGCCCTTTTCAGAAAAAGAAATGATAGCTTTTGCCATGAACTCCCTCCTCTCCCTGTCTCTTCATCTCAAAACCCCTTGTTGTCATTTCTCACTCATCATTTCCCTTGCCTGTAATAGCCTTCTCCCTATTTACAGTTCTATCCTTTTTTTATACACCCATTCATAAGGGTTCTGCTAAAGTCCAATATACTAAATGAAGCCTTCTCCAACCCTTGGTGGGCATACTATTCCCTTAATTATTTCCTCCAGCATCTGACAAAGAAGATCCCTTCTTCTTGCCAAGGCCAAACATCTTCTGCAAGAAGCCTTTCCTGAGTCCTTGAACTGCTAGTGCTCTCCTTCACAAACTATCTTATTTTTCATGTGTGTGTGTGTGTGTGTGTGTGTGTGTGTGTGTGTGTGTGGCAACATGGTGGCACGATGGACAGAGTACTGTGCCTGGAGTCAGGGAGACCAGAGTTCAAATATGACCTCGGACATTTACTAGCTGTATGATCTTGGACAAGTTTTCTGATATGTAAAATGAAGATGTTAATACCACCTACCTCCTAGGACTGTTGTGAGGATCTAATGAGATAATAATTGTAAAGCATTTAGCACAGTGTAAGCTATTGTTATGATTCTCAAAATAAGTCAAGACATCACCCATCATCCTCTACTTTGCCCTAGCACTGTGACATTATTGGTCCTTTTCGAAAATGAAGGATGAACAACAATTATTATTATTCATAAAAATAATTACGTACTTATTAAATTTATAATACTATTATATATACATATATAATTTACTTGTCTCCCCATTAGAATGGTAAATTAATTGTGAACAGCAGTTCTTTCTCTGTACTTTCATATCCAGCACCTAGCACAGTGCCTGGCATACAGTAAACTCTTAATAATAAATAAATAATACTTGTTGATTGAGGGACTGATGGATTGGTTACTGGGGTGAGTAGGGTATAATGAGTTCTCACCTATGAGCACAGACAATTTTGCTTTTCACATGAGGATTGAGACACACAACAGGCCAAATGAGAGAAGAAGGGAAGCATCTGAGCACAGCACAATGCAAAGGAGATTAGTTCCTAATGATCATGTCTCTTGTGGAGAACATCTTTCACTCTTCTCTTTATGCTTGATCCATTGAAAACATGTTACTAGAAGTTTCCTTTCCTCTGTGTCCATAAGAGTGAGGTAGCCAGATGATAGCAATTGGAACAGAAAATAACAGTAATAGTCATAAAAACAAAGACAGATTCACAGATAACATCTGTTTATGACTGCAAAAGCTATAGAAAGAAAAATAGAATGGAAAATTCTAAGCACAACTCTGTTTTGCTTTGCTTTGTTTTGTTTTGAAGAAAGAGACTGTTAAGTCCAGACTTTTCAAATGTTTATGGCTACCAAGCAGTAACAAGAAACAGTGTTTCCCAGCTACTAATTCATAGCCTGGCAGAAGTTTGCAGCTAATTTGTATTATTCCACAAAACATTTACTACCAAAGGTTTCTAAGCTTTCTTCTCGAACAAAGACAAGTCATATCAATAGCTGGACTAATAAATTGTCCCTTCATGGCCAGGTTGAGGCTTCTCCAACCAGTATTTGAAGTTTAAAGGGCCATGGAGACAAGTCAAGAAATATCACATAGAAGTAAGGATCAACCAACAGGGCTAAGAGTCTAAGCTAAAGGTCCAATAGCAAGTATAGGGTCAATAGGTATCAAGAGAGTTTAAATAAGAAATCTAGGATAATACCAGGAGAAAAAGGATGGATTTGATTTTGGTCAAAGCTAATTTTCTGCTTTTGGCAACTCTCCCAAATCTCTTGCCTTTTACTGGCCGTCCCCCACACCTGGAATCCAATTCCTCCTCACCACTGCCTCTGGACTTTCCAAAATCAACTGAAATCCACCTTCTACAAAGTGGTGCTTCTCATTCTTCTCTTACCTTTGCCTTACCCCCATTGCTAGGGTCACCTCTCTAAGATTACCTCCCATTCCCCCTGTATACGGCTTATATACACATAGTTGTTTACATGTCATCTCTCCCTTTAGTATGTGAGTTCCTAGAGGGAGAAACTCTATTTTTTACTTTCTTAGTGTTCTCAAAGTTTGGCAGAGTGCCTAACATACAGCAGACATTTAATAAATACTTGTTGGTGATAGTAATAATGATGAACTTTTTTTTGCTTTTTTTTGGAGTGGGGGAAGGCAAGACAATTGGGGTTAAGTGACTTGCCCAAGGTCACGTGGCTAGTAAGTGTTAAGGTTTGAGGCCAGATTTGAACTCAGGTCCTCCTGACTCCAGGGCCAGTGCTATATTCCCTGCTCCACCTAGCTGCCCCAAGAATGATGGTCTTTTGATAACATGTGTTTTTTATGTTCAGACTTGTAATATCAGACTAACCTAGGGGTAGAGAACCTGTGGCCTCAAGATCACATGTGGCCTAAAAGGTCCTTGGGTGGGGCCTTTCTCCTGAGTCCAAGTTTTACAGTACAAATAATTTTATTAAGGGGATTTCTTCTGTGAAGTTTGTATTCAAATGGCCACATTTGAGGACCTAGAGGGCTACATGTGGCTGTGAAGCCACAGGTTCCCCATCCCTGGACTAGCGCTTTCCATTTCAAGCGTTCCTAATGAAAAGACCATACTTGAACAGAAAATTTGACTTTCAAATACAAGATGCAAAAGAAATATAAGAAGGTAAACGGGAAAGAGAAATCATAAGGGATTCAATAAGGTCAAACTGTTTATGTTCCTACATGAGAAAAAGATATTTATTACTCCTAAAACCTTTCTCATTATTAGGACAGTTAGAAGGAATATACATAGACAGAAAGCAGAGGTGTGAATTGAATGTAATGGTATAATTATCTAAAAACATGAAATTAAGGGATGAGAAAGAAGGATGCACTGGGAGAATGGGAAAGGGAGAGGTAGAATTGGATAAATTATCTGACATAAAAAAGGCTGAAAGAACTTTTACAGTGGAGGGGAAAATGGGGGAAGCGAAGAGGGGAGCACAGAAACCTTATTCTCATTGGAATTGGCTCAAAGAAGGAATGATATACATGCTGAGTATGGAATAGAAATCTATCTTACCATACAGTAAAGTAGGAAGGGAAGGGAATAGGAGAAGGGGGGAGATGCTAGAAGGGAGGGTAGTTTGGAGGAGGTAAAAATCAGAAACAAAGCACTTTTGAGAACAGACAGAGTAAAAGGAGAGAGAGTAAGATAAACAGGAGGAAAATAGGATGGAGGAAAATACATAGCTGGTTATTATTACTGTGAAAAAAAATTTAAGTGAGTTCCTCTAAGGAAGACTTCATTTCTCACACATAAAAAATGGAGTCAAATTTATAGAAATAAGAGCCATTCAGGGGCGGCTAGGTGGCGCAGTGAATAGAGCGTCGGCCCTGGAATCAGAAGGACCTGAGTTCTGAGCCGGCCTCCGACACTTAATACACACAAACAAAAACCTAGCCGTGTAACCTTGGGCAAGTTACTTAACCCCAATTGCCCTAAAGGGGCGGCTAGGTGGCGCAGTGAGTAAGAGTGCCGGCCTCGAGTTTGGATGACCCGAGATCAGATCCGGCCTCAGAAAATGAGCACCCACGCATAAATCAAATGACTAGCCGTGTAACCTTGAGCAAGTTACTTAACCCCAATTGCTTTAAAAAAAAAAAAAAAAAAAAAGAAATAAGAGCCATTCATCAGTTGACAAATTTTCAAAGGATATGAACAAGCAGTTTTCAAAGTAATCAAAGCTAGCTATACTCATGTAAAAAAATGCTCTAAACCACTATTGATAAGAGAAATAAAAATTAAAACAACTCTGAGTTGCTACCTCACACCTGTTATACTGGCTATTATCACAGAAAAGAAAATGACAAATGTTGTAGGGGATATGGAAAAAATAAAACATTAATGTGCTATTGATGAAGTTACATACTGATGCAACCATTCTGGAGACTATTTGGAACTATGCCCAAGGAACTATAAAATTATACTTACCAGCCAAGATGACAGATTAAAAGCAGGAACTTGTTTGAGCTCCCACTCCAACCACCTCCAGTACCTGTAAAGTATGACTCTAAACAAATTTTAGAGCTACAGAACCCATAAAGTGACAGAGAGAAACAAATCTCCCACAGAAGGCAGCCTGGCAGGCTGACAAGAAGGGTCTATTGCACCCAGCTGGGAGCCAAGTACAGTCCCACATGAGACATGTTGGCCCAGACTCACAGCCCAGGCCAGCCAGAGCAGACTTCATGAGAGTGAAACACCAGAAGCTGTGGCAGTTTCCAGACTTCTCAACTCATAAACACCAAAGAGAAAGTAAAAGGTCAGTAGGGAACTCTGTTGGAACTGGGCGAGAAAAGAATGTGATCTGGCCCCCGAGGCAAGAGGTGGCAGAGATGCAGCAGCTGCAGCTGCAGCTGCTGCCACATGTCTGCCTCCAGAGATTCTGGCCTACAAATTGTAGGGGGACCAAGCAACCATTCAGAGGGTAATCACTCTTGCTTTGACCTCCTTGGATCTGGGTCACAGTCTTGGGTGGTGGTCCTGGGGTAAGGAACCTTACTGTGCCAGAGCTTGTAGTGGCTATAGCAAGGGTGCCCTCCTCATAGGTCTGACAATCACTGCAAAAACCTTAGAAATTTGGGATACAGCTTTCTGCACTATGGAAGCAGAGTTCTACCATGGCAAAGAACTCAAAAGTCAAGTAATTGGCTGGCAAGATGAGTAAACAGAGGAAGCATAGTCAGACCATAGAAAAAAGGGGCAAAAGGAGCAAAAGGATCAAAGCATGGAATGGAAGGAAGACAACAAAGTCAGAACTCCTGCATCAAAAGCTTCCAAGAAAAATATGAATTGGTTATAGGCCATGGAGGAGCTCAAGAAGGATTCTGAAAATCAAGTAAGAGAAGTGGAGGAAAAACTGGGAAGAGAAATGAGAATGATGCAAGAAAATCAACAACCTGACTGAAGAAAATAGCACCTTAAAAAATAGACTAACTCAAATGACAAAAGAGGCCCAAAAAGCCAATGAGGAGAAGAATACTTTAAAAAGCTGAATTGCCCAGATGGAAAACTAATTTCAAAAACTCATTGAAGAGAATAATTCCTTCCAAATTAGATTGAAGCAAATGCAAGCTAATGACTTTTTGAGAAATCAAGATACTATAAAGCAGATCCAAACAAATGAAAAAATAGAAGGCAATGTGAAATATTTCACTGGAAAAACTACTGACCTGGAAAATAGATCCAGGAGAGATAACTTAAAAATTATTGGACTACCTGAAAGCTATGATCAAAATAAACAAATAAAGAAATATAAAATAAAGAAATAATAATAAACAAAAAGCTATACTTAATAACCATTTACTGAAAAGGGGACAAGAAAAATTTAAAATATGAAGAAAATGTGCCTAAAATATCTTGTTATTCCTTCATTCTCAAAAAAACACCATGACATCAGGAAGATGTTGCCATGACTTGAAAATGAATTGGATTTAAGTGAGGGAGGGCTGTGCAAGGTCACCAGCCTCACTTTCTCCTCCAGAACCATATGGTTCCAGTGGCAGTATATATGTCAGGATGACTGGAGATGACCCCTGCCTAAAATCTAGATTTGCTTGTAGTGTTAAATATACATACATACATACGTGTGTGTGTGTGTGTGTGTGTGTGTGTGTGTGTGTGTGTATACAAAGAAAAGAGGTGAGTGTCCCAACTCTGGAGATACTATCAATAGAATGAAGTTTCTAATAAACACTTCTGCTGTGAGCCTAGAGGAAGGAACTAGATGGAACACCCTCTGAGCTTTTACAACAGTGAGTTCTTCTGTTACTAATCAGCAAAGGAAAATGCCAGAATTTGTGTTGAGGCTTTTGTCAAAAATAGAAGGGGAAAAAATGTAGACATTGATAGTTGCATTTGATTTGCATTGGGGTTTTTTAAGTGACATGAGAAACATGAACAGTTATATTTTTAACTTAATTTTTTTATTATGTACTTAAACATCAACAAACATGAATATTTTGGCATTCAAAGAAAAACAGAGATTTTAGGGGCAGAGCCAAGATGGTGAAGTAGAAACAGTTAACTCCATGACCTCCCCTCACAACCACCTCAAATACATATAAAATATGACTCTAAACAAATTTTAGAGCTACAGAACCCAAAAAGTGACAGAGAGACAGAAATCTCCTGCTGAAGGCAGTCTGGCAGGCTGACAGGAAGGGTTCATCACAGCACACTGGGAGCTGAACACAGTCCCGTGTGAGCCACTCAGTTTGGGCCCCAGGGAGGCATCCAGAGCAAACTTCAGGAGAGTGAATCATCAGCAGCTGTGGGGGTTTCCAAACTTTTCAACTCATAAACACCAAAAAGAAAGTAAAAGGTCAGTGTAGAACTCTGTTGGAAAGGAAGGGCACAGTCTGGCCCCTGCCTCTAGGGGTGAGAGGTGGTGGAGGCACAGTGGCTGCAACTGCAGTGTCTACCACATGACTGCCTGAGGAGCTCCTCACCTACAGATTGTAGGGGGACCAAGGAGCCATTCAGGGGGTAATTGCTCTTGTTTTGACCTGCTTGGATCTGGATTGCTTTCTTGGGTGGTGGTCCTGGGGTGAGAAATGCCAGTTTGCCAGTGAGGTGTCTGTAGAGAGGGCTCCCTCCTCAGACTTCTGACAACATTTGCAAAAACCCCAAAAATTTGGGATAAAGCTCTCCTCTCTGGAAGCAGAGTTTGACCAGGGCAAAGAACTCAAAAGTCAAGTAATCAGCTAGCAATATGAGCAAGCAGAGGAAACACAGATCATAGAATCCTTTTTTGGGAACAAAAAGAATCAAAGCATGGAATGGGAGGAAGACAACAAAGTCAGAACTCCTGCATCAATGCTTCCAAGAAAAATATGAACTGGTTATAGGCCATGGAGGAGCTCAAGAAGGATTTTGAAAATCAAGTAAGAGAAGTGGAGGACAAACTGGGAAGAGAAATGAGAATGATGCAAGAAAATCATGAAAAGAGAATCAACAACCTTACTGAAGAAAATAACACCTTAAAAAATAGACTAAATCAAATGGCAAAAGAGGCCCAAAAAGCCAATGAGGAGAAGAATACTTTAAAAAGCTGAAATGCCCAGATAGAAAAGGAATTTCCAAAACTCACTGAAGAGAATAATTCCTTCAAAATTAGATTGAAGCAAATGGAAGCTAATGACTTTTTGAGAAATCAAGATGCTATTAAACAGATCCAAACAAATGGAAAAATAGAAGGCTATGTGAAATATCTGGTTGGAAAAACCACTGACCTGGAAAATAGATCCAGGAGAGATAATTTAAAAATTATTGGACTACCTGAAAGCCATGATCAAAAAAAGAACCTAGGAATCAACCTTCAAGAAATTCTCAAGGAAAATTGCCCTGATATTTTAGAACCAGAAGGCAAAATAGAAATTGAAAGAATTCACTAATCACCTCTTGGAAAAGATCCCAAAAAGAAACTCCTAGGAATATTATAGCCAATTTCCAGAGTTCCCAGATCAAGGAGAAAATATTGCAAGCAGCCAGGAAGAAACAATTTCAGTATTGTGGAAACACAATCAGAATAACACAAGATTTAGCAGCTTCTACATTAAGGAATTTGAAGGGCTTGGAATATGATATTCTGGAGGCCAAAGGAGCTAGGATTAAAACCAAGAATCACCTACCCAGCAGAACTGAGTATAATGTTTCAGGGGGAAATATGGTCATTCAATGAAATTTCAAGCATTCTTGATGAAAAAACCAGAGTTGAATACAAAATTTGACATTCAGATACAAGAAGCAAGAGAAACATGAGAAGGTAAACAGGGAAAAGAAATCATAATGAACTTATTAAAATTGAATGATTTACATTCCTACATGGTAAAAAGATTATTGTAACTCATGAGACTTTTCTCAGTATGAGGATAGTTGATGGGAATATATTTGTGTGTGTGTGTACATATATATGTGTGTGTGTGTGTGTGTGTTTATGTAGGAGGATATATGTATAAATACATATGTGAGTGTGTGTATATGTGTGTACATGTATACATTGACAGAGGGCACAGGATCAGTCAAATAGGAAGGGATGATATCTAAAAAATAAAATTAAGAGGTAACAGAGGAATATAATGAGAGGAGATAGGAAGAGATAGAATAGGGTAAATTATCTCCTATAAAAGAGGCAAGAGAAAACTGTTACAGTGGAGGGGAAGAACAGAAAGGCAAAAGGGAATGGGTCAATCTTACTCTCATTGAATTTGGCTTAAGGAGGAAATAACATACACACTCAATCCTACAGGAAAGTAGGGTGGAAGGGGATAAAAGGAGGGATGATAGAGGGGAGGGCAGATTAAGGGGAGGGTAGTTAGAAGTACACACTTTTGAAGAGAGACAGGGTCAAAGTAGAAAATAGAATAAGTAGGGGGTGGGATAGGATGGAGGGGAATATAGTTATTCTTTCACAATATATCTACTATGGAAATGTTTTGCGTAACTACACATGTATGACCTATATTGAATCGCTTTTTCTCCCAATAGGGGTGGGTGATAAAGGAAGAAGGGAAGGAATCTGGAAATCAAAGTTTTAAAATCAAATGTTAAATATATATTACATGCAACTGGGAAATAAGATATATAGTACCTGGGGTATAGAAATCCATCTTGCCCTACTAAATAGTCAGAACAGGGATGGGGGATGATATAAGAGAGAACAGATTAGGGCAAGGGATATTCAGTAGAATGCCTATTTTGGGGTAGGGGTTAGGGGAAAGACGGGGAGAAAATTTGTAACTCAAAATCTTGTGGAAATGAATGTTGAAAACTAAAACTAAACAAATTAAACAATAACAAGAACAAAAAGAAAAACAGAAAATTTGGCTTTTATTTGTAAGAAACTGTGAACTTTGATGTGTGTGTGTGTGTGCGCGCGCGCGTGCATGCACATATTCAATTCTAAACCTTTCATATGTGAACAGTTTGGCTGCTGAAAGGGGAAGAAATGACCATTTGTGAAATGAAATTTGATAAAAATCTACTGGTGAAGAAATACAATCTTTCCAATAAGATGTTGAGAGAGAGCCTGTTCTTAAGACAAATATAAAACTACTCCCCGATGAATATAACAAGAGCACCTTTGTGAAGGTAGAGCAATGAATGAAGTAATTATATTTTCAGGTCATTGAGGCCCATTAGTTCATTTGGGTCTGATTGTTTTCAGAACTTCAAAGGTTATAACTGACAAAATTATAAATCAAATCAATGGAGATTATGAGATTACATAAGGACTGTTAGGTTCATAATTAGCAGAAAGTTAGCTACCTAATAAGGTAAAGATGAGTCACTGAGCCCCAGAAGGTCCTGAGTTTAGGCATTAGAAGATAGAACAAACCAGTAAAAGAAACTATAAGAAGATACCCTGAAGAGTAGGAGAGCAAGATGAGCTCAGGAGTCAGAAAACAGGAAGAGAAGAAATAGATTTCTACAGGAATAAGTTTTCTGCTTCTTGCAGATAATTGAGTAAGGAATCTGGAAGGAAAACTTTGTGGCTGCTTTGTTGGGAGCCTGCTGAAAAAGACATTGCTTTGCTGATAGGATGGAAAAAGTACAGAGTAGCTGAGTGTGCCCTTCAGCTGCTATGCTAATTTGAAAATCACTGAATTCTACTCTTGTCTGGTTTATTGTTTTCTAAAGAGAAAGTGGAACCTTTTCTGGGGTACCTGGCTGTCTTCTACTGCCCTCTATGGTTTTTAAGGAAAAACAGAGAAGACAGACTTTGCATATGTTTTGCTAGGAGCTGTGCTTTGTTGTTTCTATTTTCAGATCTGAGGAACTGAGCATTCCTCTAGCTTAAGGGAAATACCTGTCACTTAAAGAAGACAACAGTTTTCCCCTTTGCACTAAGCAAACCTATAAAAGTTTAAAACAAAAAACTTGTCACTATTTCATTAACTCCAGCCCCAGAAAAAGAGAGGGTTATCTATTAAGAAAAGTGCTATAGAACAGACGGGGAGCCACTAAGAGAATTAAGGGTTTATTTAAGGCAAATTGTCCCTGTAGGGACTGATGACATCAAAGCATTTGGTTTAGAGTTGTAAATTAAAAAGGGTTTCCCTACTTAGGTGCTTTCTTGCTTTAATTCCATAAGAATGTGCAAGTTCTCTCTTCTGGACATTGCATTGGTGAAAAAAAGTAATCCAGGTCTATTAGAGCACTGTGGTTTTTTTTTTTTATTCCTTCTTTTATATTCTACTTAATAAATGTTTGATTGTTCTTGCTTTTGCCTCCTAAAGAGTAAATGTTGTTATAATTCTTGATTTTGCCTTACCTGGAGGTAAAATTTTATGGTAAAGAATTAATTGTAGTCATAGTGTGATTGATTTTTTGTGAATGAGAAGTACTCCAAAGAGGCTCAGGAGCTACAGTGAGTAGTAAGAATGTACACACACACACATACACACACACACACACACACACACACACACACACACACACACACACACAAAGACACAAGTTACTCTTAAAGAGACCCTTAAAGAAAATAGTAAGTCATAAATGAGTAGTTGAGACTGTGGTTGCTGCCTCTCCCTAAGGAAATCAAACAAATCTACCAGTATGAAGGCTGGTTGAGAAGACTGAGCCAGAGTGAAAGCATGTACCACCCCAGCTGCTAGAACTACAGGTAATACTGCCCTTAATGCATGGGTTTTATACCACACCTGGGATCCAAAAATATATACTAAATTTAACATGGCAAGAACAAAACCTTGCCTGTCTGTATCCTTGTAGATTTTTTAATGCTCTCTTAGTTTACTTTTTCATGTTATATTGATGCACATTTCCAACCAATTATAATTTCATATTGATTGTGAAATCTTTGCAATGTCTGGGATTGAAGGACTATAATCAAAATTTTAAATCCCATTATACATAGTGCCAGTCTGAAACCAAATGTTATCAATGAGAGTAATATTACCCAAAATAATGATGATCTCATTAATAGTTCTTTCTACCCCACCCCTACCCTTCAGGACTTCATTTCTGATCTGCCTCTATTTCTTAAAATAGATTCCCACTTGGAAACAGAGCCCCACTCAACAATACCAGTGCTAAGGTACTTGGACTGGTGAGTAAAATTGACTATTCTCAGTCATGCTTTAACATATCTTTTGAAGTGACATAAAAACATTATACAAATATTCACGTTTCCACTTTAAAATGATGTCCCAATTAGGAGAAACTTAGAAAGGTCATCATAGGCTAATACCCCCCATAATCAGGCTCTTCACCCCAGTGTTCTTTCTGATAGGTCCTGTTACCTTCCACATGTAAAGATGGGGTTGACAGTCACAACATACCCCTTAAAAAGAAAACATACACTAATACCTAAACTAGATGAAAAAACAAGTCTACCCAAGTTCCAATTTTAAAGCTTTTCCTTGGACTTGAGGCCCAGGCAACTTGGCTTCCTAGGATTCTGCTGGGCTAGATGGCTACAACATCCCCGCTAGAATACTGACTCCAAGGTCTCCATGGCTCAAATTCCGTAGTACAGTAGAGATTAATGCCAGCACCTGGAACTAAGAAGGGCAAAATATACAGTAAAGAAACAGAAATCGGGGCAGCTAGGTGGCACAGTGAATAGAGCACCAGCCCTGGAGTCAGGAGGACCTGAGTTCAAATCCAGCCTCAGACACGACACAAAAACTAGCCATGTGACCTTGGGCAAGTCACTTAATCCCAACCTTCCCCCCCCATCCAAAAAGAAAAAAAAAGAAGAAGAAACAAATCCCAGGCCAAAAGTAATCTTGGAATGAAAGGATAAAAAGGAGAACAGGAAAGGAAGTTCTTCCCCTCTTTTTACTTCAGATCATGGCATCTGGGCTCTGGGTGAACTTGTGATCTTCACCCTCTGAATGAAGTAGGAAAAAAGCATCTAGGAAAAGACAGAGACTGTCCCAGTCTGGAAAGTTTTAAAGACACAGACTGTTCTGGCTATGTAGCCTATCAAAAGGGCTGTCCCACCCACATGATAGGGAAATGCAGAGAAGCATCAACTCATGTTGAATGATCAGGACATGCTCCAAGGCCCTAAACTGTCATGTGTTTATTGCTATGTGAACTTGAACATTCCTTCCCTTAAAACAAATCAAAACACATCCATGTTTTAGCAGACAATTTTCATGAGTTTCATAGCCAAAAAATATTGCTATCTGGTGGCAAGCCTTCTGGTAACAACTGCTCTTGTGTCTAGCTATAGACAATAAAACACAATAGACAAAATTAGTCTTGAATCCTTTCCAGCTTGATAGGATCTACCAAAAGCTTGAGCTCAGTTGGTATATAGTCTTAAAGAGCCCAGGGTCACCCCTAAGCCTGGGTTCATCTCCTTGACAAATAGAAAGCAGGTCAACTCACCATTCCCTGGACTTATTTATGGGTAAGCCAATCAATCATGCCATCTAATTAGCTCATGCTACTCTCAGCAGCTGAGTACAGGCCTAAGTGTGCCTCATACATTTTAATGTCATCATTTTATCAGAGTCTTTTAAACAAAACTATGACACCTGGCAGAATGGCTGAGAAATAGGACACAAATCATCAGGCTTAATTATAATAAATAAGAAAGAGACATATATGATGTGAATCTTTTAATCATTGTCTAATTTGGGGTTCTAGAGAAACAAAGGTATAAAGTTCTTTTTTTAAGTACACTAGCAACTCCAGAACCTGTTTAATAAATTTTTACTAGTTTAATA
Organism: Gymnobelideus leadbeateri; assembly: GCA_011680675.1. NCBI lineage: Eukaryota > Metazoa > Chordata > Mammalia > Diprotodontia > Petauridae > Gymnobelideus > Gymnobelideus leadbeateri. The sequence continues at coordinate 322,060 of WOXC01008524.1, forward strand.
TTTCCCCTTATAATCATTGATACATTTGACAAAATATTAACCCGTTTCAACTCCTATTTATCAGTGGCCAGGTGAGAAGTCCTTCCCCTACCACTCCCCCTCCCCATCACACACTTACAAAACCCCATCTTGATGCTTATGAATCAGATCATTTTGGAATGCTATCTATTGGATCTGCTGAGAGTTGCTCAGAGCTTCAGGCCAAATTGCTAAAACAATAGAAATTAGAGTGATGTCACTGGTTAAGTCGGCTAAGAAAGGTGTGTTGCAGGCTGCACATTAATTCCTCTACCCACAGTCAGGTCTGTCAGTTGAAATTAGTGGCTTGCTCCAAACCATGAAAGGCTGTAGTTGGTGCCATAGGACAAAATTACTTTGCAAGGTCACTGCATGTGAACACTGTCTGCTTCATTAACTGCAGGCAAAGCTAATCAGTAGGGAACGATGAAATCTAATTCACACATGTCTTCAATACAAATTGCACTGTGATGGTAGCACTAGATAAAACAGAGAATGAGGGGGAAAACCTTCAATGAGAACAAAAGTTACGGTGGGCATTCCAGGAAGCATAAAGAATGAGAGAATAACTAAAACTTTAGGTCAGGATAATGTTTAGGAATGTACAGATTATTCTTTGATTTACACAGATCCTAGAAGTCAAGCTCACTCAAAATTTCTGAGGGAAGCTCTGAATGGGTTTATATAGCAGCAAGTACTTTTCCACTTAGAAACACATCCCCACTCAACAACACCAGTGCTGAAATACTTGGACTGGGGAGTAAAGTTGTGGACCTCATGACTCTTCTCAGATATGCTTTAACATATCTTCTAAAGTGACATAAAAAGTTGTGCAGATAGGCAAGTTTTCATTTTTAAAATGGTGTTCCAATTAGGAGAAACTTAGAGAGCTAAGACTATTACATCATAGACTATTACCTCCCATCATCTGACTCTTTACCCAGGGCTCTTTCTACTAGGTCCTGTTACCTTCCACATGTAAATATGGGGTTGACTGTGGAAATCAATCAGCTCATAACACACCCCTTAAAATGAAAACATACACTGTTACCTAAACTAGACCAAAAATTTTTCAATAAATCACTTTATATTAAGTGTAATTTTTTTCTCCTAGATTTATTCATTTCATTCTTCATCATTTTATGTCTTCCAAAATGTTTTTAATAATGTTGATGTTATAGATTCTAATCTGAATCAACTCATATGTCTTTCAATATCTCTAAAATAATCTATTTTATAATTTCTAGTAAAACACCAGTATTCCATCACTTTCATAATCCACAACTTATTTAGTCATTCCTCAACTTATAAGAATCATTCGAATTTCCACATTTTTTGCCACCACAAAGAAAATGGATACACACACACACACACACACACACAGTGTGTGTGTGTGTGTATGTACATATATAGGTATATATGCTGTTTGTCAATGTACATCTGTTCTTACAGCCACTGCAGCATTTACCAATTACCCCCTTTTTTTCCATCATTTCCAATATCATGGTTGTGAGGGTGGAAACTCGGATATTCTTTTATTTATATGTCTCTAATTAGCTGTGATTTGTAACTTTTTTATATGATTATTAATAGCCTAAATTTCTTCCCCTCAGAACTACCTCTTAAAATCCTTAAAACACAATATTCAGGGTACGGCTCTTATTCTTGTTGGATCTATCTCTTTTACAGATTGGAAATGGAGCTTTTGTAACCAAAGAAATTTGTTGCAAAGATTTTTTCCTAGCTGTTTCCATCTTAATATTAGTTTTATTTTATTTGTTTAGGCAAAAGCTTTTATATTATATGTATTATATATTTTATAAGATATATAATCACAATTATCAATTTTAACTTCTATGACTATCTCTTGTTTAGTCATAATTTTTTTCTGCCTAAAAATGAGATAGATAATTTTCCCCATTTTTTTTTTTGTTTGTTTGTTTAAAATTTGACCTGTCTAGTTCATGTAGCTGTTTGGAACTTAGATTAACATACTGTGTGAGGTGTTGGTCCAAATCAAATTTCTTCCATACTGCTGTTAAATTTTTTTTTTTCGGTTAACAAGCTCACTTTAACCAATCAAACATATATTACCTAGTTCAGGGGGAAAAGGTCAACACCCTGAACTTCAAGTAGACAGGCTTCCAAACTATCCAACCATGATCAATACCAAAATCAAAGTTACCAGAGAGGGAAGTATCAACATCTGGGTTTTCAAAGCCAGGGGACTCTTAACGGCTGCCCAGAGTCTCATCTGGTCAAACCACACAACACTTCTTAAAGTGAGCCCCAAAGCAAAGCCTCCCATCAGGATTTATATAGCCTTCTCCTGGCTCAGAGAATGTAACAACCTTCTTGACCCACAGCCCAATCACAAAGTATCAAGGTGTGGCCTTTCCTGAAAAACAAGCCTCCCACCACAGGCTCCAGGTGCACTTAACCTAGGGGCAGGGAAGATCTTTAACTTTGCATTTCCATTACATTCGGCCCCAAGATCTTTCATGCCTATAGCATACACATTTTACATTTGAATTAGCACTAAACATCTCTTAGGTCACATTTTCCAGGTACATAAGAAAATCACAATATAATCTCAAAGTACAATAGTCCAAGTCTTCCACTCATGGGCCAAAGTCTTGATTAACTCAGTCATTTATCAGTAGTTTCAAAATACATGGTCAAAGTCTTCCACTCATAGGGCAAAGTCTTGATTAACTCAATTAGTCACCTATCAGTAAAAATCATATAATAGTCACAATATAACATTCACAACATAGTCTCACTTATCAGTAGTTTCAAAGTACATGGTCAAAGTCTTCCACTCATGGGGCAAAGTCTTGATTAACTCAATTAGTCACTTATCAGTAACAATATCTCAAAATACTGAAAAGTACAATCAGTCACTTATTCAGCAAAGTCTTACTAAGTATGCCCATAGCATAGATAATTTACATTTCAATTAGCACTAACCATCTCTTAGTTCATATTTCCAGGGTACATCTAAAGTTACCAAAGTGGCCACAGGGCCTTAAACAAAGTACATTGCATTATCACATCAATTCAAAACAAGAGTGCAAATAAAGTTCTCTTGGGGAAGAGGGGGTGTCCTTCCCCTCACACTGCTCCAGCCCCTGCTTCCAAGTCCAGAGAGGGGGCTGGGCAACAAAACCAAAGTGGGGTCCTTGGTCCACTTCACCCCACCCACCAAAGTCACAAGCCCATCCTCCCCCGGGTCCCAAACTGTGGGATGCAGCAAGAAAACGCATTTCAGTGCCCCTGCTTTGCCACACAGTGCTTATCTTGTCCTGTGGCTGAATTCCAAACTCCTGGGTTCCTTCTCCAGCAGAAGGCAGCAGTTCCTGGCTTCTCCACAGGTCTCCATGCAGGCAGCTCACCATTCCTGCTCTCAGCTCAGTGAAGTCAGCATGCAGGCCATTCTTCCCTCCTGCTCCATGGCTCCACAAAGTCACAGCTACCAAAACTGGGAAACAATTATCCCACCCCCCATACTTTCCTTTTACTCAGCAGATCCCATCCCTTGTCGCCATTTTGTAGCAGCAAGCACCCCAACATCCCCAGGGTGGCTGCCAACACAGGTTCTTAGATCTGCTTTTCTAAAGGAAAGCAACTCAAAATCAGTTAACAAGCTCACTTTAATCAATCAAACATATATTACCTAGTTCAGGGGGAAAAGGTCAGCACCCCAAACTTCAGAGTATATAGACAGATCAAAAACAGACAGGCTTACAAACTGTCCAACCATGATCAATACCAAAATCAAAGTTACCAGAGAGGGAAGCATCAATATCTGGGTTTTCAAAGCCAGGGGACTCTTAACGGCTGCCCAGAGTCTCATCTGGTCAAACCACACAACACTTCTCAAAGTGAGCCCCTGCTGTTAAATTTTTGCTGATATTTTTATCAAATTGGGAGTCCTTATCACAGTAGCTGGGGTCTGTATTTATCCAATACTAGAATACGAGACCATTTACTATATTGTATGTTGTCTACCTAATCTGTGGCATTAATCAGGCAATTTTTAACCAGTACCAAATTGTTTTGAGAATTATGCTTTTTATTGTAGTTTGAGATCTGACACTGGTTGAATACCTATATTCCTAATTCTTTATATCCTTAGAGATTCTTAACCCTTTTTGGACTCCAGGTGGATTTTGTTCTTGTTTTTAGTTCTGTAAATAATTACTTTCATAGTTTTATTTGTAAGAATTAGCAAATTAATTTAGACAATATAATGTTTTATATTATCTCTTCTTGCTCATGAGGAATTAATATTTGTCCAATTATTTAGGTCTATATTTTTTGTAAATAATGATTATAGTTGTTTTTATATAATTCTTATATGGCTCTTTTTTCATAGACTCCTATATATTTTATACATTCTGTAGTAAGTTTAAGTGGAATTTCTTTTCTACTTCTTCATTCAGAATATTACTTTAATTATATAGAACTGTGGATGATTTGTACAGATTATTCTATATCTTGACAGTTTACTGATGTGATAGCTACAAATAATTTTAACTATCATTCTTCAAGAATATCCTCATATCATGTATGTAAATTAAAATTTTGATTCTCCTTTACTTATACTTATTCCCTTAATCTTCTGTTTTTCTTTTCTCATTGCTACAACCAACAATTCTGATATTGTGGTGACATTGGACAGCCTTTTTCAACTCTTGATTTTACTGGAAACAGTAAATCTACCTTATTTCTGTGATATATAATGGTAGTTCTTGGTTTTAGATGTATACTATTTAGTATTATTTTAAGAGAAAGTACATTTGTTTTTTTCTATTATTTCTAACAGAAATGGTTTTATTTTGTCAAAAGATTTTTCTGTATCTATTAATAGTATCATATGATTTTGTTGTTTTTATTATTGATATGTTGAACTGTTTATAATTTTCCTGATATTAAATCAACCATGTATTCTATTTTTTTTTTAAAGCAATTGGGGTTAAGTAACTTGCTCAAGGTTACACGGCTAGTCATTATTTATGCGTGGGTGCTCATTTTCTGAGGCCGGATCTGATCTCAGGTCATCCCAACTCCGAGGCCGACGCTCTTACTCACTGCGCCACCTAGCCGCCCCTTTAGGGCAGTTGGGGTTAAGTAACTTGCCCAAGGTTACACGGCTAGGTTTTTGTTTGTGTGGATTAAGTGTCAGAGGCCAGCTCCGAACTCAGGTCCTTCTGATTCCAGGGCCGGCTCTCTATTCAATGCGCCATCTAGCCGCCCCTCAACCATGTATTCTTGGTACAAATTCAACCTAGTCATATGGTTAAAACTTTGAAATCAAACAACTGTGTTGGGTATATACGCAAAATTTTTATATTTTCATTTAGTGCTGTCATTATCAGGAGCCAAAATTATCTTTCATGTCTATGATGGCCTCCTTAGCCCACCAATTCTTCAGAATTAATAGTCTACAGTTGTTTTTTAATAGCTCCCCACAAGTGACCATTTATTGAATATAGTTCTTATTGTATTATAGTAACTAAAGAATGTATATAGTGTTTACATATTCCTGTATTCATTTCTGAGGATTTTATGTCCTGAGACATGATCATTTTTTTAAAGTTGCCATGCACAGCTGAGAAATATGTTCATTCTTTTCTACTACCATTCAATAATTGCCAGAGGTCTTTCATATTTAATTTTTCCAAAATTCAGTTCAGGTCCATTAACTTTTCTTGTCAAATTTGTGTTAATTTTATTAAGACCCACAGGAATGAACTATTATGCCCCACTATTGCAGCTTTATTGTTTATACTTGTAATTCATTTAGTTTTGCCTTTAATTTTTCAGAAGCTATGCTATTCAGTGTATATATATATATATGTATGTATGTATATGTTAGGTATCAAAAGCATTCCATTGTCTATGTTACCTTTCAGAAAAATATTCCCCTCTTTGTCTCTTTTAATTAAGTCTTTTTGCTGTTGCCTTGTCTGAAATCATAATTGCTACCTCTACTTTTTTTATTCAGTTGAAACATGATAAATATTTTAATTGTATGAATCTTTTTGTATCAAATATGTTTCTTGTCAACAGCATATTGTTATATTTTGCTTCCTAATCTTTCTACTCCATTTCTGTTAAGCTCTTCTGTTTTAAGGGTTAGTTCATCCTGTTTATATTCATAATAGTTCATTGTTTATTTCCCTCCAGCCTATTCTTTTTGGTTTTTCTTCTCTGTACAACCTACCCACAGTTAAGTTTCTCTGTCTTTTTTTTTCTTTATCCCCTGTCCAACCTTAAGGTTTGTTTTACTTATGACTAATCTTTCCCTGAATCAGACTTTCCCCTTTCTGTTACCATTAGTATCCCTGTTGAGTTAGATGTATTGCTACAGTGAACTTTGCATGTGTATTCTACGCTCTTTTGACCAGTGTAAATGAAAGTGAAGTTGAAACGCTACTTACTCTTCCCAGTTTTATAACTTTACATGCTCAAGAAAACCATTTCCATTTACCAGTTTGCCCATCTTTCCTCCCATTTTCCCTTATATCCTTTTCTCTCCCTCTTCTTCCTTCTTGTATATTCAAAACAAACATATTTAGAGGCCTATCTCAATAACTACTGCTATATCCCCATTGAGACATTAGGTTTCTGAAAAATCCTTTATAACTCCACTGTCCTCCTTGCTATCGTTGTTCAGTGGTATCTGACTCTTCGTAACCTCATTTGGGATATTCTTAACAAAATTAATGAAGTAGTTTGGCATTTCCTTCTCCAGCTCATATTACAGATAAGGAATTGAGATGAGTGACTTGCCCAGTGTCACTCAGCTAGTAATTGTATGAGGCAGAATTTGAACTTGTGAAGGTGAGTCTTCCTGATTCCAGTGCTCAATCCACCACACCACTCTGTACTCTCCTCATTAGAATCTTAACAATTCATCCTTATAAAGATTATTTGCTCATATTAACCATTCATTTCTCTCAACTTACATATTTGTATTTCTAAGTTCTGTTTTAGCTACCATTTTTTTAAATTAATTAATTAATTAATTTTTAGTTTTTAACATTCAGTTCCACAAGCCTTTGAGTTTCAGATTTTCTCCACCTACCTCCCCTAGCTCCTCCACAAGATGACATGCAATCTGATATAGGCTCTACATATACATTGATGTTGAACATATTTTTCACATTAGCCATGTTGTAAAGAAGAATGAGAATCAATGGCATGAACCATGAGAAAGAAGAAACAAAACAGAGAGAGAAAGAGAGACAGAGAGAGAGATTGGGAGGGAGAGAGAGTGCAAATAGTATGCTTCAATCTGCATTCAGACTCTGTAGTTCTTTCTCTGGAAGTTGATAGCATTTTTCTATCATGAGCTTTTTGGAGTTGTCTTAGAACCTTGCATTGCTGAGAAGAGCTAAGTCTATCAAAATTAGTCATTGCACAGTGTGACCATAACTGTGTATAATGTTCTTTTGGTTCTGTTAACCTCACTCAGTCTCAATTCATATATGTCTTTCCAAGTTTTTCTGAAGTCTACCTACTCATCATTTCTTATAGCACAAAGTATGCCATTGCATTCATATACCACAACTTATTCAGTGATTCCCCAATTGATGGGCATCCCTTCAATTTCCAAATCTTTGCCATGACAAAAACAAAGCTGCTATAAATAATTTTGTACATATGGGTTCTTTTCCCATTTTTATGATCTCTTTGGTACATAGTCCTAAAAGTGGTATTGCTGGTTCAAAGGGTATGAAAAATTTTATAACCCTTTGGACATAGTTCCAAATTGTTCTCCAGAAGGATTGGATCAGTTCACTACTCCAACCACAATGCATTAGTGTTCCAATTCTCTCACATCTTCTCCATCATTTATAATTTTTCTGTTTTGACATGTTAGCCAGTCTTATAGGTGTGATGTGGAACTTAAGAGTTGTTTTGATTTGCATTTTTCTAATCAATAGTGATTTAGAGCATTTTTTCATATGACTATGCATAGCTTTAATTTCTTCATCTGAAAACTGCCTGTTTATATCCATTAACCATTTATCAGTTGAGGAATGACTTATATTCTTATAAATTTGACTCAGTTCTCTTACATGATTCTCCTCATTTCTCTATCCATTTTTCTCTACTTCTTTTACTTTATTTTCAAAATCCTTTTTGAGCTGTTCCATAGCCTGAGACCAATTCATATTTTTTCTTGGAGGCTTTGGATGTAGGAGCTTTGACTTTGTTGTCTTCTTCTGGTTGTATGTTTTGATCTTCCTTGTCACAAAAGTAAGATTCTGTAGTCTGATTTTTGCCTCCTGTTTGTTCATTTTCCTAGCCAATTATTTGACTTTTTAGTTCTTTGTTAAGGAAGGACTCTGCTTCTAGTATGCATGGTGTATTGTCTCAAGCTCCAGGGGTTTTGTGCAGCTGTTTTCAGAGATATTTCTAGGGACCTATAAATTTTCAGTTCTTCCAAGGTTGTGTGATCAAAGGAGAGGTGTTTACTCCTCTCCTGGTCTGTGCTCTGGTCCATGAGTGACTACAAGCTCTCTTTTCTGCCTTAGAATTATAAAAAGTACTCCCTCTCCACCACTGCCCCAAACTCTGCCATGCCAGCAATCTTCTTCACCCCAGGACCACCACCACAGGACTGCAACACAGATCTAGGCACCAATACTGGCAAAGCAAGAAAATTTTGCCTCAGCACCAGCAAGGAATTCGCCCAAATCCCCCTCTGATCAGTTGCTTGATCCCCCACCATCTGTGGGCCAAGAACTATGGAAGCAGCCACTCCTGCCACTGCCAGTGTGGCTATTGCTACCTCCACCACCACCCTGGGGCTGGGGCTAGACCATGCTCCTCTCTCACCCAGGTTTGACAGACCTTTCCTATTGACCTTCTAAGTTGTCTTTGGCATTTGGAGATTGAGAACTCTGGAAACCACCATAGCTGTCAGTGATTCAGTGTCCTGAGGCCTGTTTCATGTTTTCTAGGACCCTGTCTATGCCAGGGTGGCCCAGGCTGGACCTCACTCATCTCTCAGACTGGTACAACAGACCTTTCCTATCATGCTCCCAGGTTGTCTTGGATTGGAAATTTGTTTCATTCTATTATTTTGTGGGTTCTGCTGCTCTGGAATTTATTTAGAGTCATTTTTACAGGTGTTTGGAGGGGTTTGGGTGAGAGCCTAAAGAAATCCCTGCTTTTACTCTACTATCTTGGCTCCATCCCCCTTAGTTCTCTATATATTTTAGAAATTGGGCCTTTATCAGAGACACTGGTTGTAAAAAATTCTTTCCCAGTTTTCAACTTCCCTCCTAATCTTGGTTGCATTGGCTTTGTTTGTAGAAAAACTCTTCCAGGTTGTTTTTTCTCCCCTTAAGAAATGTTTAGAAGTCTTCTATTTCAGTGACAATTTCTTTTTTCTTGTAGGATTATACTCAGTTTTGCTGGGTAAGTAATTCCTTTATCTTTTGCCTTTTAGAAAATCTCATTCTGGGACCTTGGAGCCAAGATGGCGGAGTAGAAACAGCTCATCCAAGCCACTCTGCCCCCAGATTCCCCCCAAACTATGTAAAAGGGAACTCTAAACAACTTCTGGAGCCCCAGCACCCACAGAACAAGACAGAGAAGCTAACCTCCCACTGAGGACAGCCCAGCAGCCCTGCAGGAAGGACCAGTGTAGCGGGCTGGGACCTGGCAGCACGCAGCGTGCAGAGCGCAGGAGCCGAGCCAAGCCCAGGTCCGCATGAGCCAAGGTTTTAGCCCCAGGGCAGCAGGGCCAGCAGCCAGCTGGAGGAACCCCAGAACACCAGGAGCTGTGGCAACTCCAGAATTATCAACATAGACATGCCTAGGACAAAGTAAGAGGTTAGTGTCCTATGGACTTTGGGACCAGTATTTGGGGAATGCATCAGCTCCCTCCCCTGGGGACTAGAAGCCGCTGAGGAGACACGCCATTTTGCAGTTTTCAGAGGCAGCTCCAGCTCCCGGCCTGCAAATTGTAGGAAGATCCAGCGATCAGTCTTGGGGGGTAATCGCTCTTGCTTTAACCTCCCTGGATCTGGATTGTGATCTAGGGTGGAAGTCGTGGGTGGGTTTACAGCTTGCCAGAAACGGAAGTTGCCCCCCACACGTTCAGGACAAAAATTCCTCTATCTGGCCGTAAAGCCATAGTGTGGCAACAAGCCCAAAAGTCAAGCAATTAAGTGGCAACATGCCAAGGCAAAGGAAACAGAAAAATGCAACCCTAGACTCCTATTTTGGGGGCATAGAGTGGGAAAAGGACTGTGAGGTCAGAAGTCCTGCTCCAAAAGCCCCAGGGGAAAACATGAGCGGGTTGCAGGCCATAGAGGACCTTAAGAAGGACTTTAAAAATCAAATAAGAGAAGTGGAGGAAAAATTGGAAAGAGAAATGAGAAGGATGCAGGAAAAGTATGAAATGAGGGTCAACAGCCTGACTGAAGAAAACAACACCTTAAAAAACAGACTAACTCAAATGGCAAAGGAGGCCCAAAAGGGCAATGAGGAGAAGAATGCCTTAAAAACCCGAATTTTCCAGATGGAAAAAGAATCTCAAAAGTTCACTGAGGAGATACATTCCTTCAGAGTTAGACTGGAGTAAATGGAAGCTAATGACTTTATGAGAAATCAAGATGCGGTTAAGCAGATCCAAACAAATGAAAGATTAGAAGGCAATGTGAAATATCTCATGGGAAAAACCACTGACCTGGAAAATAGATCCAGGAGAGACAATTTAAAAATAATTGGACTACCTGAAAGCCATGATCAAAGAAAGAACCTAGAAATCACCCTTCAAGAAATTCTCAAGGAAAACTGCCCTGATGTTTTAGATCCAGAGGGCAAAATAGAGGTTGAAAGAATCCACAGATCAACTCCTGAAAAAGATCCCAAAAAGAAAACTCCCAGGAATATTATAGCCAGGTTCCAGAATCCCCAGATCAAGGAGAAAATACTACAAGCAGCCAGGAAGAAACAATTTCAATATTGTGGAAACACAATCAGAATAGCCCAGGACCTGGCAGCTTCTACACTGAGGGATCAAAGGGCATGGAATATGATATTCCAGAGGGCAAAAGAACTGGGAATGAACCCAAGGGTCAGCTACCCAGCAAAACTGAGTATTTTGTTTCAGGGGAAAATATGGTCATTCAGTGGAATAGAGGACTTTCAAGCATTCTTGAGGAAAAACCAGAATTGAATAGAAAATTTGACATCCAGACACAAGAAGCAAGAGATGCCTGAGAAGGTAATCAGGGAAAAGAAATCAAAAGGAACTTATCAAAGTTGAACTATTTACATTCCTATATGGAAAAGCAATAACTGTGACTGATGATATCTTTCTCACTATGAAAATAATGGAAGAAGGGTGTGTGGTCATATGAATACATATGTGAATATGTGTGTATATGTTTACAGTTTTATATGGATAGAGGGTATAGGTTGAATTTGTTGGGAAGGGAGAATACTCAAGGGATGAAATTATGAGGTGAGAGAGGAAAGTGGCAAGAGGAGATGGGGAGAGACAGGGTAGGGTAAACTATCCCATGTAGAAGAAGCAAGGGGAAGTGGTTGCAAGGGAGGGGGAGAATAGGAAGGCTAAAAAGGCAAAACCACATTCACATTGAATTTGGTCCAGGGAGAGAATGACATACATATTAAATGGGATATCTCAACCTGCAGCAGAATAGGGGGAAGGGGGATGAGAGGAGGGATGACGGATGGGAGGGCATCCTTGGGGGAGGGGAGGTTGGAAGTACCCACTATAGAAGAGGGACAGGATCATGTAGGGAATGGACTGGGTGGGGGGTGGGATGAGTGGGAGGGAATTATAAGCAGCCTTGTACAATATATCTACTATGATAACGTTTTGCATAGCCAGACGTGTACAACATGTACTGAATTACTTATCTCCCAAGAGGGAATGGGTGACAAGGGAGGAAGGAAATGGATCTGAAATTCGAGGTCTTAACATTAAATGTTCCAAATATATATAAATACTAATATTAATACTCTTTTGCTTATAATAGGGAGATAAGATGTGCAGGCACTGAGAGACAAAGATTCACCTTCCTCTAATGGAAAAGTTGAAGGGGGTATGGGAGAAGGTATGGGAGAGAGCAGATTGGAGGAAGTGATATCTTGTGGGACTGCTATTCTGGGAGGTTGGGTAGGGGGAATAATGGGAGGAAAATGATTGTAACTCAAAATCTGGCAGAAATGAATGATGTAAAACAGAAGTTAATAAAGCATTTGTTTAAAAAAAGAAAGAAAGAAAATCTCATTCTATGTCCTCTTTTTCTTTAGAGTGAGAGTTGCTAAGTCTTCTATGATCTTCATTCTGGCTCTCTAATATTTGAATTTTTTCTTTCTAGCTGCTTGCAGTATTTTAATTTTCTAGAGATTTTGGCAGTAAAATTCCTGGGAATTTTCATTTGGGTATTTCTTTTGGAGGAGGTGGATTTTTATATTCACATTGTCCTCCTGATCTAATGTGTCTAGGCAATTTTCTTTAATGATTTAATGAAATATGATATCCAAGATTGTTTTGTTTTGTTTTTGTTATTCCTATCATTCTTAAATCATCTCTTCATAGGCAGTTTTACATGTCAGTTTTTCTTTTTTTAATATGTGATACCTTACATTTCCCCCTATTTTTTCATGCCTTGGACTTTGTTTTACAAATCTTTGTTGATTTCTACTTGCTCAGTTCTGGGGATTTTTTGTTTTTGTTGTTGTTTTGGGATTTTTGTTGTTGTTTTTGGAGGGAGAAGGCAGGGTGATTGAGTTTAAGTGACTTGCCGAGGGTTACATAGCTAGTAAGTGTTAAGTGTCTAAAGCTGGATTTGAACTTGGGTCCTCCTGACTATAGGGCTGATGCTCTATTCACTGCACCACCTAGCTGCCCCTCAATTCTGATTTTTAAGGAGTTTGACAGTAGAGCAAGGTTTTGTACCTTTTCTGTTAAGCAACTGATTCTTTCCCCAAATTTGTTCTCCATGACTCTTTCTTTTTATATCTTTTTAAAATCTTTTATCATGTCTTAAGAATTCTGTTTTTCTTTTTTTTGCAAATGTTTATTAACTTCGGTTTTACTTCATTCATTTCCACCAGTTTTTCTGTTACAAATTTTCTCCCCATTTTTCCCCTACTTACCTCCCCAAAATAGCAATCCCCCAGGATATCACCTCCTCTTATTTCCCCAATTACATCTAAAATAGTATTAATAATAGTATATATAGTATATATATGTATATATATATATATATATATATACTATATATATTATATAATAGCATATGTATATGTATGTGTGTGTGTATATATATATATATATATTTTAAAACATTTGGTTTTAAAACTTTGAGTTCCAAATTCATTCCCTTCCTCCCTTGTCACCCACCCTTACTGGGAAGATAAGCAATTCAATATAGGTTGTACATGAGTACCTAATGCAAAACATTACCATAGTAGATATATTATAGAAGACTGATTATATTTCCCTCCCTCCTATCCCACCTCCTACTTGTTCTATTCTCTACTTTGGTCCTTTACCTTTTCAAAAGTGTGTGCTTCCAACTTCCCTCTCCCCCCAGCCTGTCCTCCCTTCCATGATCCCCCCCTCTCACCCCCTTCCCCCCTACTCTCCTGTAGGGTGAGATATCCTATTTAGTGTGTATGTCATTCCCTCCCTGAGCCAAATTCAATGATTATAAGGTTGACCCATTCCCTTATGCCTTCCTGGTCTTCCCCTCCATTGCTCCCATTTTCCCTTGCCTCTTCTATATGAGATAATTTGGCCCATTCTGTCTCTCCCCATCTCCTCTAATTATATTCCTCTCTCACCTCTTGATTTCACACCTTTTAAGTATCATCCCTTCCTATTAAATTGGTCTTCTGCCCTCTATGTATACCTGTAAACATATATATATATAAATATATATATATATACACACATTCACATATGTATTCTTATGCCTATATACCTTCCAATAAAGACTATATATATTCCCTTCAACTGTTTTCATACTGAGAAAAATTTCATCAGTTACAATTATCATTTTTCCATGTAGGAATGTAAATAGTTCAACTTTGATAAGTTCCTTATGATTTCTTTTCCCTGTTTACCTTCTCATGCTTCTCTTGCTTCTTCTATCTGAATGTCAAATTTTCTACTCAAGTCTGGTTTTTTTCTTCAAGAATACATAAAAGTCCTCTATTTCATTGAACACCCATATTTTCCCCTGAAACATTATACTCAGTTTTGCTGAGTAGGTGATTCTTGGTTTTAATCCCAGGTCCTTTGACCTGCAGAATATCATATTCCAGGCCCTTCAATCCCTCAGTGTAGAAGCTGATTGTGTTTCCTGTTATCCTGATTGTGTTTCCACAATATTCAAATTGTTTCTTCCTGGCTGCTTGTAATATTCTCTCCTTGATCTGGGAATTCTGGAACCTGGCTATAATATTCCTAGGAGTTTTCTTTTTGGGATCTTTTCCAAGAGGTTATTGGTGGATTCTTTCAATCTCTATTTTGCCTTCTGGTTCTAAAACATCAGGGCAGTTTTCCTTGAGAATTTTTGGAGCACAATTTCTAGGTTCTTTCTTTGATCATGGTTGTCAGGTAGTCCAATAATTTTTAAATTATCTCTCCTGGATCTGTTTTCCAGGTCAGTGGTTTTTCCCATGAGATATTTCACATTGCCTTCTAATTTTTCATTTGTTTGGATCTGTTTAACAGCATTTGATTTCTCAAAAACTCACTAGCTTCCCTTTGCTCCAGTCTAACTCTGAAGGAATGAATCTCCTCAGTGAGCTTTTGAGATTCTTTTTTCCATCTGGCAAATTCAGCTTTTTAAGGCATTTTTCTCTTCATTGCCTTTTTCATCCTCTTTTGCCATTTGAATTAGTCTATTTTTTAGGGTGCTATTTTCCTCAGTCAGGCTGTTGACTCTCCTTTCATAATTTTCTTGCATCATTTTCATTTTTTTCCCATTTTTTCCTCCACTTCTCTTATCTGCTTCTTAAGGTCCTCTATGGCCTCTAACCAGCTTGTATTTTCATTTGAGGCTTTTGGTGCAGGAGTTCTGACTTCACTGTCTTCCTCCTGTTCCATGCTTTGATCCTATTTGCCCCCAAAATAGGAGTATAATGTTGAATGTTTCTATTTATTTTGTTTCCTTTGCCTAGGCATGTTGCCACTCAATTACTTTTGGGCTTGTTGCCACAATAGGACTCTGACCCCAGCCAGGGGAGTTTCCATCCCAAACGCTGGGGTTTTCTTAGGTATCGGAGGTATTAGTTGGGTGCCCTCTCTAAAGCCTCCACATCCTCTGGCAAGCTGGTCACACATCCCAAGACCTCCACCCTAGACTGCAATCCAGGTCCAAGAAGGTTAAAGCAAGAGTGATTACCCCCTAGAGTGGTCACTTGGTCCCCCTACAGTCTGCAGGCCAGGAGCTGAAACTGCAATGTGGCCTTGGCTGCGCCTAAGTGTCTCAGCATCTTCTCACCCTGGGGGCAAAAGCCAACACTCTCCACACTACTGGTCCCAAAGTCCACAGTGCACTGACCTCTCACTTTGTCCTTGGCATCTATGTGTTGATAATTCTGGAAATGGCCACAGCTGCTGATGTTCTGGAGTCCCTCCAGCTGCCTGCTGGTCAGGCCCTCCCTGGGGCTAAAACCTCTGGCTCATGAGGGCCTGGGCTCAGCTCCCAGAGTGTTGCACTGGCCGCTCCCTGCTGGGCTGCTGGTCTGTCCTCAGTGGGAGGTTAGCTTCTCTGTGTCATTTTGTGCGTTCTGTAGCTCCAAAGTTTGTTCAGAATCTCCTTTTACGTGGATTGGTGAAAGTGGAAGCTGGAGGTGCAAGAAAGTCCTGTTTCTACTCTGCCATCTTGGCTCTTCCCCCAATTCTATTTTTCTTATGAGTCATTTTTTTTTCTTTTAGGTTTTGATTGTAGGTGCTGTCAAGTTGTTCTCTTCTAGTTTTTTTTTTTCGTGTGTGTGTGTGTGTGTGTGTGTGTGTGACATTGTATAGATGTTTTTTGTTTGTTTATTTCCTCAATAAGTTTTGGGTCTTCTCTACTCTTGGCATTAAATGAAGTTGAGGACCTTTACTCCAGAAAGTTTTCTTTAGGTTAACTCTCCCTTTACTTGTGTTGATGTTCTGATCTATCTTTTTTTTTTCCTTCACCATAGGAAACAAAATTCTCTTGCTGTATGATCAACCTTGGTTGAAACACGCTCCCCCTCCCTTTTTTTGAGGAGAGGAAAATAGGGGAGATTCTTTATTTTATGTACTTTACTACCAAAACCAGCTAAGGACCATATATCCCTTTTTTTTTCTTTTCTCCTTTAAAAGCAATGGTGAGACTTTGAAGAAGCTTTTTTCTTCACACTGAATTGTTTTCCCCCTTAGCAATTAGATTTTGTTTGTTTTTCACCTTAGTACCAAAGTCTTTCAGTTTTCCTTTAGTCCCTCAGGGGCGCTTACTGCTGGGCCTTTTCTATTAAGTGAAGCTTTTAATGCCAAAGTCTTTCACTTTTTTTACGTTTATAAAAGGGATTTCATGTAGCTGAAGTTGTTTGTTGGGCTTTTTGTTCTTTGCTTGTTTGTTTCTTTTTATCCTGAAGCCTTTTACTTTTATCTCATAAAGAATCTCAGATGTATTTACTGCTTTTCTTTGGGGATAGTCATTCATTCTCTAATTTGACTACTTAGTGTTATGATAGAGCTAAATTCTAATTTTACCTTTTACTACACCATAAAGACCTTTGTAAATTATATTTTTTGTAAGACTCTATGTATAAGTTAGACTGACTAGGGTAATGCCAGTGTGAGCAGAGAGATGTTGTGAATGTGGAATCAACCAAATGTGGCAATTATTTGAATATGGGGGAGACCATGGTTAAAGGAAAGTGAAGAGCTGATGATGAATCTGAGGTTTCAAAGTTGTGTAACTAATGGTAATGTAATTTGAATTTGAAGATCCCTTTGCCTTGGCAAAGGTAGCAGGTACTTAGCACTTAGTAACTGATCAAGCCTCTACTGGGGAAACAGAAGGCATGAACTCCTGTCTCCTGTCATGTAACAGGAGGGGGTTGGCTGAAACAGGAAGCTAATGCTATGTATGTATAAGGAAAAGCCCCAGAGAGGCACAGTCAGAATTTCTTGGGACCAGCATCTGGTGGCAGAGCAGCTAAGAAGAGAGAATGGAGAACTGAGCCAGAATTCCTGAGAACTTGTGGTGGTGGAGCTTCTTCTGAACTGGAGCCCAGAGCCCAGAGCCCAGGAACCAGGAGCCAGGGGCCCAGGTGACTGAGGAAACATGACTGAGATGCTGAGACTTTGTTTGTTTGTGGCTTGGTTAAGCCTTGATTTCCCTGGAGCAGAAATTGTGAAGTATCTGACATGGACCAGACCCTGTGAACTTCAGTGTGGAGCAGGACTTACCCAGAGAGCTGAACAAGGAACTGGGGGCTGTCTGCCACTGAACCCAGGTGATAGTCTGGTGAATTCAGGTAGAAACTGGGACCATGGAAGGGGATCCAGGGAATCTGAGAACAGGCCCCAAGTCAAGATGAAAAGACTTCTCCCTGGGTACTGAGTAAAGATGAAATTATAGTTTACTAGAGACCTAGGGGTGGAGGTTTTGTGTATGATACTTAGTAATTGATTGCTGAATAAGTGACTGATTGAGCTAACTTAAGACTTTGCCCCATGAGTGGAAGACTTTGACTATTGTACTTTGAGACTATATTATGATCTTACTTAATGATTGTTGAATAAGTGACTGACTGAGTTAACTTAAGACTGCCCCATGAGTGGAAGACTTTGACTATCGTACTTTGAGATGATCGTTCTTTGTTCTAAATATTGTGACCACTTTAGTGAAAACTATGTGGCCATTTTAAGGATAAGCTGTTGTGCTGTGATAAGTTGTACTATTGTGAATGCTGTACCTTGATTTTCTGTGAATGTTTTGCTTTGATTTGTTATGGATTAAATGGAGTGTTCACTGTACAGTGAAACCTTAAAGGCTGTTCACAGTAGCAGTCCTGGAATAGTGGTGGTGCCCTCAATATAAAGAGGGAATTTAGGAAAAGGGATGGATTTGGGGGAACATGTAATGACTTTTGTTTTGGACAGGACAAGTTTGAGCTGTGCATGGGACATTTAACTGGAATTTTTTAATAGATATAGAGTAGACTGGACTTGCCCATCTTTTTTTCTATTCATATGTTCCTCTTATGACACTTTTTAGACCACTTCTTACTTGTATTTCCTTGTTTGTAACATGCTAAGTGTGCTAGTACCCGCTGTATATTTCTCTGTTTCACTCTGGCTGCAACTTTGCTTGTCTGTTGATTGTAATGTTCAATGATACAAAGGCACACAACATCACAAGACAAATAATTATGTCAAAATGTTAGGCATTTGTTTTTTAAAAGAAACTGGGAATGGGTAATGGGGTAGGCATTTTTTAAAAACTTAGCAATTTGCCAAATGGTCCTTGAAAGGTAGAAATAAAGACAATAATTGTGACATTAATAAAATGGCAGCCATTACACTAAAATATATACCTGACCACTTATGGATTGTCTGAGTCCTGAAGATTAGTTATGAGTCATAAAGAAGGTCTGATTAAATAATTGGTTTATTATTATGTTACATTTTATCTCAAACAAAGGGTATTACAAAGCCTAAAATGAAACACTCAGGGGTAGGAAATTGTGAGGAAACATCATGTCTCCTTGAGTTGCATTAGCAATCTTCGTTACTTTTAAAATTAGATGTGAAATAAATAACCCTACTGAGAGAATGCTAGATCCTTAGATGGATTGTTTTTTAGGCCAGAAAAAGAGGAATAAGAGGATTTGGTGATGGCTTTATAGAGAGCCAGTCTGTGGATATTCACCTCTACTGAGTTCTCCATAACTCTTCCTAGGCTGTGTGGTATACTTGCAGTCAAAAGTCATGAAGTTTTTGATAGAACAAGATCTTTTCCAGGGACAGATACTTGGTTTTTCATCTCTGGTGTCATAGACATGACGATGCTAAGTGTTATCAAAGCCAGAAACCCAATGCAAACAAGTAGGGACTATGATCATGGGATAATGAAGTTTCCAGGAAATAGTCGGGTGGTGGTGTTGTGGATGGTAAAAAATGAAATGATTGAGGAAACAAAGGTTCAAGCTTCTGATCATATAAATGTATTAAGCAACACATAGCAATTGCCCAACATTCTGAGACTAGACTTCTTCAGCTTATACCTAGATCCTGAATACAGGAGGGAAAGAGTTTTATACATTAAAAACAATTAAATAAGACCAACTAATTAAAAAAAACAATTTAGCAGAATACAAAATTAGGTAATTTTTTTTTCTAATTGGAGGAAAAAATAGGGACTTTCCTAGTTGGGAGGGGGAAAATGAATAGTTGTAATTCCCTGAATTCAGAGGAAGAGGTGTACCACTCCCCCAAAGGAATGTGGAAACACTAACTGATTGATCATCAAATAACCCATTTTCAGATAAGACATATGGATTGCTTGAGATGTACAACTGTGAGAAAACCTGCATCCGTCTTAGGGTCTGACTAGGTTTCTGGTCAATATAACTAGGTCCTTAGTTAAGAGTCTATAAACAATAGGTAGAGGTGGTCCTACTTCCCACTCACACAGGGCTACATTTAAACAATGAAATAAAGTTTCCTCTCAGTTCTCACAATTAGAAAAGGTTTCTCAGATGACAGAATTTGGACTAGACCCATAATTGAATAGAAACTAAGCTAGCTACAGAATTTAATCACAAGGTAAAGTCAGTGTAGTTCACTCAGTTCCTATAATTAACTACTTGCTGTCCTAATCCCCTCAATTCCCTCAGCATTAGGTAAGAAGAAGGAACACTCCAGGTTTCCAAAATGAGGCAAACTGGTTCAAGAGAGGTTTATGCATTTCAGAGAAATACATCGGCTCCAAGTTTGGGGGACTATTAAAAATTAATGAAGATTAATAATGGAATATAAATGTGAAAATTCATACACACACATAAACACGTACACACACATCCTATGTCTCTTGGACAAACAGAAGAATATCTTGGTTGAATCCAAGTGTAAAGCAAGTCTTCCTTCTATCTGTTCAGAGTAGATCCTTGGGGAAGGTAGGATTTGAATAAGATTATATTTCCCAGTACAATGCTTGGTGGAGAAGCCTATGGCTAAATATACCTGGCTGTCTGCTGAGCCATCCAGCCCATCAAAAGCTTCAAAAAATATTTTCAGATGGTGTGTCAGGTTGCATCATATCACCTTCAGTTGCATTAGTAATCAAGATTACCTTTTTTAATTCAATGTGATAGAAATAACCCTTCAGGCAATATTACCTAAATATGTCATTAAAAAAGAATTTATTTGAAAACTTTAAAGGAAGTAAGTTGAAGAAAGTAATGAGGAATATCTTAGAATGTGTTTATGTAGAATATACTGTCAACTAAGACTCTTATCTAGCACTTCCTATAACCATGGCATAATGGAAATATTCCTATTGATGGCCCCAATATGTGGAATAAACTTAAAAGCCTTCTGATTTACCCAAGAAAGATTAGTTTTTCTTCCAGCTTAATTTTAATGTGTTTTTTAATAGTATTTTGTCTTTAGAAATTGATCGACCTTGTATCCATAGGGAAAGTCTCTACTAATCAGAATGTTAAATTTGCCAGAATACTAATATTCTCAGTGGATAACAGAAAGTTTACTGTACTTAGACTTGGTACAGTAGAAAGATCACTAGATTTGGAATCAGATAACCTGAGTTCAAATTCCACTGCTGTTGCTCCTTAATTGCATAACATTGAACAGATCACTTAACCCCTCTGGGCTTCCATTTCCTCATCTATAAAATGAAAAGGTTGGAACAGATAAGCCTTGAGGTCCCTTAAAACTCTCAGATGATTTCATTTTGTCCATATAAAATTGGATCTGTTTATTCATGTGGATGAAATAGAAATGGCTATATAGAGCTTGTTATATAAAAGCATACAGTTGGGGAAATCATTCTCTTTTATTGCTTCCATGAAGGCATGCAGTATTCTAATGCCTATTCATTATCCTAAACTCTCACAAATGAAGCTTTGAGAAGATCCAAGGGACATTACTTTATGATTAATCTCCTGGTAATCTCCCTTGCCTCCATTACAGTCCTTCTGGTAAATAAAAATAAATTTATGTCTAACTAAATATATAACTTTATGAGTCATTATATTTAGACCAAGGGCAATCATTTCCAACTAAACTAAAAATTAGTTTCCATACATGGAAAAACCACAATGCTTTGCCAATAATCAAAAGTCCTAAATTTTAGTTATTGTTACATTTACTTTTTTTAAGGAAGTTATTTCATCATAATATTTCATTAAATATTTAATCAATTATAAACCTGTCACTGCAGGGTACTATTTGGAAAGTAAAATCATAATTCATTTAAGTGTGCTAGACCTATTCCTTATTTTCCTGTATTTTCAATTATATAAATTATAGCTTATACCTTTGCATAACTATGTACATATTTAAAAATGTAATTATTGGGCTAAAAAGGAGTTGTGGAACTTCTTTGCCTGTAAGGCAAACCTGTCTAAATTTGCTGCATTAACTGGCTTCAAAATCTATTTATTCCTTTGAATATTTACGAAACACCTACTACGTGCCTGGCACTTTGCTCAGTGCTCTGGGAGGACATAAATATGAAAGAGACACGATTCCTGTGCTCAAGGAACTTATAATCAAATTACAATCAAGTCTGAAATAACTATTTGTTCAACAGTTCAACAAATATTCATCAGGAGCATATAATGTGTATATTAAAATGGAAAAAAATATTCTTCATGTAGATTGAAGTATATAAGCTCTAGGCACGGGTGCAATGAGGGCAGCTCAGAAAGCAGCAAATGGCTTGGTGGGGTTTGAGGGGAAGGAATGTCAGACTCAGTTCAGCTATATTTTAAATGTATTAGGATAATTTGATTAAAAGCTTGGGGAGTTTTCTGGCTCAGAAAAACAAAGCACAGCAAAGCAAAAGGAAACAAATATTGCTATGTGACCTTAACAAAGTCTCTTAACCTCTCCAGGACTATGCTTCCTTATCTGTTAAATGAAAGGGTTAAACTAGATAGTCTCTTAGTTCCTTCCAAATTCTAAACCTATGATCCTATGATACTCATATTTTCACATAGTAGCCAAAAAGCTAATCTAATATTGACCTACATTTAGAAAGACAAGAGTATCTGGGACTAGGGAGGTGGTAGTCTCATTCTGTATGATTATATCTAGAATATTGTATTAAGTTCTGAGACTCACATTTCTGAAAAGGATAGGGGAGAGCAATCAGAATATTTGGATAGATGGATGGATGAGTGGCTGGATGAGTGGATCCCCTATAAGTATGATTTGAAGGAAGTGGAGATGTTTGGCTTAGATCAGAAAAGACATAAAGTGTAAGCAATCTTCAAGTATTTTAAAAGCAGTAAATGATAGTAAATAAACTTACTTTACTTCATCCTAAAGAGGAAACCAAGGATTGATAGGTAAAAAGTCCTGAGGGAGAAGTTTAGATTTTATGTAAGGCAAGATTTTTCAACAACTATAGCTGTCTTAGAGTAGAGCAAACGCTTGGAAGGTAGTAGGCTCCCTCACTTAAGTCCTCCTTGACAGCTGAATAACAGATTGTTGAGCATTTTGTAGATAAAGTTTGTGTTCAGGAAAGGATTGGACAAGATGACCTATTAGGTCCCTTCAAACCCTGAGATGAAACCCTGAGAAGCTGTAATACTCTAGGGCAAGCAAAGAAATGGAAACAAAGTAGGTGCAGTTTGGTGAATGGCTAAATAGATTGTGATATGAGATAGTATTCTGCTGTAACAAATTATGAATGTGATAAATTTAAATACATATGGAAAGTCTCACAAGAACTGATATAAAGTGATATAATATATACCAGGAAAAATATACACAATTACTGCAACAATATAAATCAAAATAACCAAGGCAACAAAAAAAAAAATATTCATTCTGAATATGATTAAATTATACTGACCAAGGTTAATCATCAGGTACAAAAAGTCACATCATAAACAAATTAGAAAAACATGAAAAAATTACCCATCAGACCTACGGCTAAGAGAAATAGTCATGACCAAACAAGAAATAAAGAGAATCATAGAAGATAAAGTGGATAGTTTTGATTAATATAATTTAAAAGTTTTTGTACAAATAAATCAAATAAAGCTAAGATTAATTAGGAAGCAACTGGGAGAAATCTTTGCAGAAAGTTTCTCTGATACAAGTCTAATTTCCAAAGTATATATAGAATTGATCCAAATTTGTAAGGAAAAAGACATATTTCCCCAATTGATAAATCGTCTAAGGATATGAACAGTCTGTTCTCAAGGAAAGAAATACAGGATCTCTGTAGCTAGAAGGGAAAATAATATTCCAAACCACTATTTTTTTCTCTCATTTTTATTTTTTAGTTTACATCATTCATTTCCATAAGATTTTGAGTTAGAAATTTTCTCCCCATTTTTCCCTACCCACCACCCCAAAACAGTGATCCCACTGAATATTCCCTCCTCCAATATGCTCTTTCCCATATCTTGCCCCATCTCTCCTCCAACTTCCCAGTGGATCTCTATGCCCCAGTGCCTCTATATCTTATTTCTCAGTGACATGTAAAATAATAATAATATATATACATATATATGTATATTAAACATTTGATTTTGAAACTTTAAATTCCAGATTCTTTCCCTTCCTCCCTTATTACACACCCTTACTGGAAAGATAAGGAATTCAATACAGGTTGTACATGTGTAGCTATGCAAGACATTTCCATGTGTATATACTGTGAAAGACTATATTTCCCTCCATCCTATCCCATCCCCCACTTGTTCTATTCTCTACTTTGATCTTGTCCCTTTTCAAAAGTGAGTGCTTACAACTTCCCTCCCCCCAGCCTGCCCTATCTTCCATCATCTCCCCTCTCATCCCCTTCCCTACTCTCCCATAGGGTGAGATACCCTATTTAGAGTGTATATCATTCACTCCCTAAGCCAAATTCAATGAGACTAAGGTTGACTCATTTCCTTTTGTCTTCCTGTTCTTCCCCTCAGTTTTCCCTTGCTCTTCTATATGAGATAGTTTACCCCATTCTGTCTCTCCCCATCTCCTCTCATTATATTCCTCTCTCACCTTTTAATTTCACCTCTTAAGTCTCATCCCTTTCTATTAAATTGGTCCTGTGGCCTCTGTCTATGTATACCTGTACACATATATACACACATGCACATATGTATTCATATGACCATATACCCTTCTATATAGACATATATGTATGTATGTATATATATACATATGTATATACATATATATACATTTCTATTCCCTTTATTCTCATAATGAGAAAAGTTTTATAAGTTACAATTATCATTTTTCCATGTAGAAATGTAAATAGTTCAACATTGATAAATTTCTTATGATTTCTTTTTCCTGTTTACCTTCTCATGCTTCTTTTGCTTCTTGTATCTGAGTGTCAAATTTTCTATTCAACTCTGGATTTTTCATCAAGAATGCTTGAAACTCCTCCATTCCATTTAATTACCATATTTTCCCCCTAAAATATGATACTCAGTTTTGCTGGGTAGGTAATTCTTTGTTTTAATCCCATCTCCTTTGACCTCCAGAATATCATATTGCAAACCCTTCGATCCCTCAATGTAGAAGCTGTCAGATCCTGTGTTATCCTGATTGTGTTTCCACAGTATTCAAATTGTTTCTTCCTGGCTGCTTGTAATATTTTCTCCTTGATCTGGCCACACTGCATAGTGCCAAGGGGGTGATGATTGCTATAGAAAGGGTGGACATTGACTCAGATATGAGACCCTTGGGCCAAAACCTGTTCACCATAATTCTCCATGTTAATTGTGGCTCTATAGTATGTAAGATAGATTGTAGTGGGGAGAGCCTAGAGGCAGAAAAAACTAATTTCAATATAACTCTGAAGAGTACCTGAGCATTAAAAGAGGATTTAATGAATTACAGGAGCTTAGCTAAAGAGATATCATGTATATGGTTGAGAGGATTCAAAAGAGTTTCATATAGCATATGACATTTATTGAATGAAGTTTTGCCAGAGCATGCTAAAAGGAGAAAATATGTTGAGTGTGTGTGTGTATGTATATATGTATGTATGTATGTATGTAAATAGGCAAGAATTGTAGTCTATATTTAGAAATTAGTGGCTTTATTTTGCTGTTATGTAGGGTATAAAAATAAAGGGAAATAAAGCTGGATTCATAGGCTGGGACAAAATCATGAAGCTTTTAAATGTCAAGCTAAGGAATTTGGATTTAACATCATAGATTTAACACTGGAATGAATGCCAGAGGTCAGAAAGTGATCCCCTTATCTTACAACTGAGAAAGGTGAGACAAGAAAGATTTGGTTAAGATCATCTAATGAGGAAGAAGTAGAGCTTGGATTCAGGCACATCTTCTGATTTCAAGGTCAGTATTATTCTTTCCAATGCACTGTGCTATCTCAATAATTCAAAAACCAACATCTTTTTGTGTTGTTTGTAGAGAGTTCAACAAAAATATTGAAGGATTGAGATAATGAAGTGTTGACTGGAAATGGAGGGAAACTTCCCAAAAGGGACCAGGTGTAGAAGTTAATATTTTTATTTACATCAACTTCAAGTGTCTGTCTTTGATACTATCGAAAATAGAGGTAAAGAGTTTAATCTGAAAGACAGATGTGATTAGGTTCAGCATGACTACCTTTGGCAGCATATACTAACTTGAGTGACCATTTTGACTAATTGGCCGATTACTAAGCAGACAGTTGAAATTAATAATTGATGTTAATATTTTAACATCAGTGGTTGAAGTATAGACATTATCTTTCATCTGTTCCTATACCAGGGGTCTTTAAACACTATTTTGGAATTTTCCAAGCTATCATGAAGTCTTCCCTGATAGAATTCAGTACTATTGCCCATTGTCCTGCAGCTGTTGAGGTTCACAATGAGGATGAAAATTCAAATGGAAGTCTCCTCCCTCACCTCTGTCTGGGAACTTTACTCTCAGTGTCCTCCAAAATTCCAGCCCAAAGCCTTCACATAAATGAAAAAGATCACCTTTTCCTGAAAAGGTTAGTGAGTCAAGCTTGAATTAGTTTATAAATATATATGAATGCATGTGTTTGGCAAAATTATTTCATTGCAGAACTGACTGCATTTTTAAGAACCTCATGCCTATGTATACACACATAATCTTTCCCAAAATATCTTTTTTGCTCTCATATGAACTCTGTAAAAGAATCTAATTATCCAATACAAAATCCAAGTAAAATCAATTGACTATAAATCAATACCAATTACAATGACAATTCCATCAACAAAATTGCTAAATAATCTGATATTTATAGAGTAAAATATGAATATATAATTCCTAACAGTTAATAGTATCAACAAGAGATTTTTTTCCACTACAACAACAATATGATATATTGAGTTTTGTACACAGGGTACTTGTTTTAATGGACATTAATTTTCTCTCATTAAGGCAATAATTTCAAATCTTCATCCCAATCAGTTCCTACATGTGTAGCCTATAATAATAACCTAGAAGTTACATTTCATATGAGAGTTATTTTATTTCATAACCAAAGGTAAAAGAAAAAAAAGAAAGTTATAAGTAAATCTACTCAACCAAAAATCAGTGCTTTAGCAAGGAATGAATTAGTTCATGCAGTATAGTAAAATGTTGGGGTTAATTAGTTCTTCCTTTGTTTTATCACTTCTGGGGACTCCCCAAATAAAAGACTGTTCCCAAATAAAACTAGACTCTGAAAGGACATCTGGATTAGGGAAGCTCCACCTCACACCTTATTCTTCAGAGAACATGGAAAAGACAAATTTGTCTTAAACCAGTAAATGAGGACCTTGATTCTGGACCAACCACCAGAACTCACACAAAGAGGGGGAAAGAGGATGAGTCACCCACCCTTTGAGATCCTCTAGTTTTACCAATCACCCTGAAGGCACAGTCCAGATTTACTGTTCAAACACTGGATAATATCAGTGTAGATGGTTGATCAGGAGTTCAAGGCCATGAATTTACAGGGCAGGGAGCCATTGTTTGGAACTTTGTACTTTCTGATGCTGAGTGTAAACATGTCAATTTGAAAATCTAGTTTGAAAGACTTGGAGATATTCACTTAGATGTCCCCAGTAATGTTAATGAGGATGAGAACATACACTTAAGTCTCATTCACTGGGATGAAGTGGATGGTGCTATTTCATATCAGAATTAGGTCTTTGAACTGGGACCATAAAGGGTAGTGTATTGAAAATTCTACTTCTATTGCCCCTTCTCAGAAATTCTGAAAGTAGCAGTGTGAAGACTGGACCTGGATTGCTGGGGTGGGGGTGGGGATTTGGGGCTGGAAGACAAAGGGTAGAAAGCAACCTATATAAGTACAATAACTCAACCTACACCAAAAGCTGCTAATGGCTACATTGCATCAGAAGAATATTTGAATTGCATGGAGACATAGTACCTCTAGTTCATGGACCCCAAGGTCATTTCCATTCATGGAGAGGTTGTTGAATAATCTCAGTTCAAATGATAATAGCTATGAAGAAGTGAACCACGTGAATAAGTAGTGGAAATTTCGAGGTTCAGTCTCCTGTATATAAAATATGGGATTTCCTGAAAAATACCAAATTCAAAAGAGTGTTCAGGGACACTATAGAGAACTGGCCCATAGAGAAATAGGGGAATTACTTCTCAGTGTCATCCTTAAGGATACTTCTCTAGCAACTGTTAAGTTCCAGAGTTTTAGAACCCAGTTTCCTAGTGAGACAAGGAGTCCCCAGATGTTTCCAATCTCTTGGAGAAAAATGGATAGATCTCTCTCCCTCCCCCAAGGTGGGGAAGTAATAAGGGACTGGGCAAAACACCAGAACTTTTCCCTCTGCTACTACTATGAGTTATTTGGACAAATCAGGTCTGATGCAAGGGAGATTGCCTCTCTATTAGGATCAGCTAGGGGTCACAGTGGATGAAATAAGGGATGTGAAGTCAAGTATTCAAGAAGATAGGAATTAAATTGCATCTCAGAAATTAGCTGTGTGACTATGGGCCAGGTCTTCTCAGTTTGCAAACTTGTAAAATAAAGGTGATAATAGCACCTACTTCAAAAAAGGTTGTTGTAAGGGTCAAATGAGATTATATTTTAATGGTATTTGCAAACCTTAAAATACTATATAAAGTATATGACTATATAAATTTATTTAATATATTTAATAGTTATTTAATATAAATATATTATTTACTACGTAAAGTAATGACCCCAAGCTTGGTGTCATTACAGATGATATCATAAGGCTGGGTATCTATATATGTCCCTGGGGTAAATATGGAATTCATCAGAATACTGGGACGGAGGGAGGGTTCCCCTTGCTAGCAATCTCAATTTCACTTACTGAGGGAAGTCCAAACTTCATCTTAGTGTCTTGAATTTGAGGACCATATACGTTACTGGAAAAAATATTAAACTCACTGAAAAGGGAGGGACCACAGAGGTCAGATAACTCCCTGCCTAAACCCACCCAAAAATAAACAAACAAATAAATAAATAATGAAAGAAATTTTAAAAGAAAATTACTTTGACCAAATAAAGGCTATGTTATATGCAGTATTCATTGTTACTCATTGTTACCCTGAGTACTTAGATGAATTCTGGGATCCTTTTTATATACATCTGTGAAGACCTAATCATGACCTATTTTAAAATTATGTGAAATTCCCAAATTGGGACAAAGCAAGCCAAAGAGACATGATTTGCAGCTGCTGTCACCCTGATTGAATCTAGTTCATATGACATTTGTCTCTGAGTGACATCAGCAAAGTGATAGGCTGTACAGAAACATAAAGTATAGAATTCATCCTGCTTTGGGTCTCCTTTATTGCCTACCATCAGATGGGCAGGCAACTCTATTAACCCTCGTGGATAAGCAAAGTAGTAACTGGGCTATAGGCCTAGAGCCCTTATGCACAACAAAATCTTTCTTCAAAACACTTGGGTCCAACAATTGTGGCCAACTTGATCATCCACAGCTTCCTTGTCAATCAGGTGGTCCAATTTGCTTTGACCCTGCCAGATAGTGCCCTCAGGAAGTGTTCCCACCTCCAAACCGTCTCCATCCATTAGATTAACCTTTGTTTCACACTTTTTTTAACTACCTGTGCAACATTTTTAGCTAAAAGTATCTTAATTGGCTTTTCTACCTATCTACCTGTCTACTCTATATCCTCCAGACAAATACAGCTAATAAGGAAGGAAGAAGAAAGCAATGAAAAAAGGCTCAGAAAATAGCCCCACTTCACTTCAAATGACCAAAATGACCATTAGACCATTCTTATATGACTTTCGTCTACGTCTGATCTTGACTTCATTTCTTATGATACATTTGGATTTGCAAAATAGAAGAGGGATTTAGTGTGTGCTCCTACAGTTCTTTAAAAACTTTTACTGATCTCAACCTCTCGATGTCTGGCACCTCTTTGCATTCTGTAGTTTCCCATGTGTTTTTGTTTGCAAAATCCATGGGATGAATACAGGTTTTATTTCTGCTCAATATGGTGTCAAAAAAAGCAGTATCAGATTTTCAAGCACTGTCTGATGGCAGATTTGTAATAAAGAATTAGAAAAGGCACCAAGAAACTTTTCTTTAGCTGTACCTTAATAAGGGATCTTGCTCACCTAATGTGAAGTTAAAAAAAAAAAATAACCTGCTAAGCTCCACTGAGCAGGGTGTAGATGAATAGAACATAAACTGTGAAACTACATGCTGTAGCAGCTGCTCCCAGATTGGTACAATCTCTGAGTCATGGTTAGTTACTTTCTCCCTAGGGAGTGGAAGAAGCAGTTGCTCTAAGCATTTTCAGTTGACTCACCAGTCCTCTTAAGGATGCATCTTATGCTTTCTTTAGGGCTGAGATGGTAACATATGGAGGTGTTTATGTAAAACCAGAGACAGTGAACACTACTTCAGAAAAAGAAGAGAACTTTCCTCTCTGTCCTCTTCTCTCTTTAAGAAGCCTCTAACACCTTCGTTTTCCTATAATGTAAGGTGGAGCTGTGTTCTGCCATGCTAAGAGAAACATGATTCACTATAGGCATGAAAATAACGAAAAGTAATGCTACTGGCAAATATTTTTCAATGATACTTTCCACTTATCTAAGGGATCCTCTGTGGGCAGCTAGGTGGTACTAAGTAGTACTAGGGCTAGTGTCAGGAAGATCTTAGTTCAAATACAGCCTAAGACATCTGTGTGACCCTGGGCAAGTCATTTAGCCCCATATGCCTCAGTGTCCTCATCTATAAAATGAGATAGAGGAGGATATGGCAAACCACTCCTGTATCTCTGCCAAGAAAATGCAAATGGGGTCACAAAGACTTAGACACAACTGAAAACAACAACATGGGGTGCTCTATAATTACTAAGTTACTGACAGTAAAGAAAATTTAAATGATCTACTGTTTTATTTCAAAGACTTAGACACAACTGAAAACAACAACATGGGGTACTCTATAATTACTAAGTTACTGACAGTAAAGAAAATTTAAATGATCTACTGTTTTATTTCCTAAACAAAAAATCAGGAAATTAACATAACTACAAAAAAATGGTTCCCTGATCTACAAGGCTGATTGTACACGAAGAATTCGTGTAGAAGTTATAAAAATTATTGTTAATGGAGAGAGTGTGATATAGTGAATTTTTTTTAAAAAGCTGGCCTTAGAGAGTTTATATTTTCTTTAGGGATCAAGAGACAGGAACATATGGATGTGTTATTTAAAGCTATGGAGGGTGAACTCTGTGTCCTCTGAAGGAAAAAAAAAGTGAAGAAGACTCAGTGCCAGGCAGTGTGGTATAGTGGAAAAAGAGCTGGTCTCAGAGCCTGGAAGATGAATTCAAGTCCTACATCTGACATAATGGCTGTGTGACCCTGAATGCCACTTAAGTTATCAGTTAATGCTTTAAGTTGCAAAGCAGAAACTGATTTTGGATTAATAAAGGGAATTCCTCCTCATAGCCCTCTCATCTGATAAAATCGCAGGCCCAGCCAAAAATTAAAATACTAAAAAAAATGCTTTAATACTCCTTTCCCTAATACATTACAGATACTGACTTTGCCTTTAAAGAGAAATATTTTTGCTCTTCCTTTAGGACTTGAAACAAATACTGCATTATTCCAAATATAAGCTACCCTGAATGTAGGTCATACCCTAAAAGGAAAAAAGAAATAAGTAGCTCTAAGCTGAAAAGTAACATCAATTATAGGCTACACTCAGGTTTTCTTACAAGCTAGATTTGAAGGAAACATGTGGCCTATATCTGAACCAATATGGTTTGAGAAAATTGATCCTGAAATATAAGCTGTTTCTCCAAATTTCTTGGGGATTTTGTCTTTTTAAGACTCAGCTTAAAAACTGACCTCATAAATATGAGGTGAAGGGAAAGGAGTAACTTGGGAAGCCACTAGGGAACAAGTCAGACACATGGACCAAAATATACCTTCATCTCCAAGTGAGTAGGTTTCCTCTGTGATGTCATTCACAACAGAAAATTATCATTGACCAAATCATCACCACAGCAACTGATGAGCTGCCATGGGCTTTCTGTAAGTATGTGCCTTCCAGGTTACCACCAGCAGCATCTAGGGTGGTAAGTGTGGTAATAAATGAGAGTTTGAGAAAGTCCATATTATAAACTTCCTGCACAATTTGGTCAGGTTTTTTATGGTGACTTGGAGTGTTGAGGAAATTTCTGGCTTTTTTAACTTCATTATTCCCTTGGAATGATGACTATATCCATATGCTAAGAAACCAAGCCATTTATAGACATACCTTGGTTTCTGGTTTCTGGAAATGTGTGGGGATATACTGAGTGTTGCCACATTTGGTAGCCCCCAGCAGTCTCTATGAATTACCTATCCTGTTTGATGACAGACTTGCGTTATACCTCTGAATGATTCAGCCACGAAGACTTGGAGAATGTCATCATACGGTTTATTAAAATCTATTAAGCCCCCCTGTTTAATCATACCTATAAGACTGACTAGTATTACAGGAAATGGAAGTGACAAATGCTAGAGGGAACATGGGGGAAAAAATAGAAGCACGTGTACTATTGGTGTAGTTGTGAACTGGTCCAGCCATTCTGGAAAACAGTTTGGAACTATGTCCAAAAGGTTATAAAACCATACCATTTGACCCATCAATACCATTGTGAGGTATATATCCCAAAGTGATCAAAGAAACAGGAAAAAGACCTATATGTACAAAAATATTTATAGCTGCTCCTTTTGTGCTGGCAAAGAATCGGTAACTGAGGGAATGCCCATCAATCAGGGAATTGGCTGAATAAGCTGTGGTATATGAATGTAATGGAATACTATTGTGCTATAAGAAATGAAAAAAAAAGGGATAGTTTCAGAAAAACTTGGAAAGATCTATATAATCTATACATAGTGAAGTGAGCAGAACCAAGAGATCATTGTGTATAGTAATAGCAATAGTGTTATGATGATCAACTGTGAAAGACTTAGCTACTCTGATCAGTACAGTGGATGCAAGACAGTTCTAAAAGACTCACAATGAAAAATGCTATTCAACTCCAGAAAGATATCTGATAAATTCTGAATGCAAATTGAAGTGCTTTCTTTGTTTTTCTTGCTTTTTTTGCAACATGACTAATGTGAAAATGTTTTGCATGGTTTCATGTATATAATTGATATATTGCTTGCCTTCTTAATGGGTGGGGAAGGGAATAATGGAAGGGAGAAAATTTGGAACTCAAAAAACTTTAATGAATGTTAAAAATAAATAATATTTTAAATGTGCAGAGGAGAATAAAGGAAATTGCAGAAGGAAATATAGACAAGCAGAATAATTTTGAAAGTAATATAGAATGTATTATGTGTATTTTTAAATAAGCAGTGTGAAATGCAGATTGCTAGTTTCATATAGAGTCTTCTTTTTGGGTTCTACTGAACATACAAAAATGTTCTCTTTTGGTATTTAAGTTCACAATAAAAATAAAATGAAAAAAGTCTCCCTGTTCCCTAACCTTCTTCACAGTTCTATCTTGTCCCTGTATATATTTCCACATGATTCTATCCAACTTCTTCATCAGTGCTTCAGTTAGTGGGTTATATAAAGAAACAACTTTTGGGGTAGGAAAACAGCACCCTTAGCAAGGGAAAATATTCTTGTGTTTTACTTTCTCGCCTGAGATATTTGAATCTTTTACAGTTTTTTGGCAAATACTAAGCTTACTGTGACAGCAAATGCAAGAATACAACAATTATTCAGTATTATTGGTTAATTAAGGAAATAAGAACTAGAGCTGTAATTTCTATGTTATAAGGTAACTTCCAGATAAAGAAACTCCTTCCCATGTGTAGGACAGCACCTTCTCCACCACTTCAAATTGTAGGGAGTTACCTAGCACACTGCCAGTGTTTGTTGGAGATAGAACTTGAGATCCATCCTACCAGGTCTTAACAAGGCCATCTCTCAAGTCTCTACAACATGCTGCTTCTCAATTTGATGGTTACATTTATTTGCACATAGAATATCAGAGCAAGAATGTGATCTCAAGTGATCTCCTAACTCAAGCCTCCCATTTTGTAGGTGAAGAAACTGAGATTCAGAAATATTAACCTTCAAAGTTACACAGCTAATTAGTAGCAAAGCAAAGATGAGAAATCAGATGTCTGACTCCTACTTTCCCCTGCCTAGATTCTGTAGTTTTAATGTGTATGATAGCTAATTTCATACCCCACAGACCTTAGAATCTGTTAAGAAGTAGTGTGAGGGGGCGACTAGGTGGTGCAGTGAATAGAACACTGGACCTGGAGTCAGGAGGACCTGAGTTCAAATCCAGCCTCAGGCACTTAACACAAAAACTAGCCGTGTAACCTTGGGCAAGTCACAACCCCAATTGCCCTCCAAAAGGCAAAAAAAAAAAAAAAGGCATTGTGAAATCCCATTGTCATATGCTCTACAGAATATCAGCAACATGTACCTAAACACAAGAGTAGTAATAACAGCTCAAACAAAGGCAATAATTATAAGGAAAAGTCATTTTCATAGCACATTCAGGTTTGCAAAGCACTTTATAAACATTAGCTCATCTTACATGCTCAACTGCATCCAACAAAAAGTGGTCACCCAGCCTCTGCTTGAATAACTCCAGTAGAAGTCCATTGCACTTTGTTATAGTTCTAATAATAAGGAAAGATTTTTTGTGGGGGAGGGTTTCTCCCTTATGTTGAGTTAAAATCTACCTCTCAGTAACTTCCACCAATTAGTTGTAATCTCTGTGGCTATGTGCACAAATCTAATCCTTCCCAACAGCCCTTCAAAAGCTTGCAGACAGCAGTTATGTTACTCCTTAAGTCTTTTCTTCTACTGGAATAACATCCTCAACTCACAACATGGTCTCCAGTTCCCTCACTCTCTGTGTCATCTGTTAAATTCTTTGGCTTACAAGAGAGAATTGCCACTTTTTATAGACCTTAATACTCCTTCTAGACACTAGAAGGTGCTCATAATGAAAATGTAACTTCCAACCCCCAACAACTCAGTTGCTATGCAAAACAACTCAATTCAGGGGTCCAAATTATTCTAGGGGATAAATAGAATATTACTCAAAATATTAAAATTGAAATTTTCTATGTCTTAGCCAACTTGCCTACCTAATTAATAAGCTAAAGCAGAATGCATCAGTCACATGATTTACTGAGCATAAAATAAAGTGAAAAGAAATTAAAACAAACTTTCTTCCATAGAAACAGATGCTACTAACAATCTAACTTTCATAGCCCTCTATTCAGCTCCCTCCCAGATCATCTGTAGATGAGGAAATCCTTATTCCACACCTGCAGCCCATGGAAAAGTAATGTTTGGAAGGGACTCTGTCTCAGACTTATGAACTAAAAGGAGAAAGTATTTTCCCTTTGTTTACCAGACAAATGGGATTCATAATAGTTGGCAGTTCTTAGCAACTCCAGATTTCTCTTCTACTCACAGTTCCTGGTTTCTATAGCTGCTCCAAAATCCATTTTTTATTGCTGCTCATGGTACTATAGTGCCCATCTCTGTTTCTAGCACCACCATCTCAGAGGAAAACTCAGCTACAAAGTAATAGAAAGAGAGGAAACTAAAAGGGAGAACATATGCAAAGTACAGAAAGCACCATTGAATCCTATCATAGCACTGTAAATACCCCACACACAAAGATAATTGAAATCCCATAATAGAGGTATTCAGTTCTCCATACCTGAATAATCAGAAATGGTTCTGTCATTCTCCTTCTCTCTGCCCATCATTTTCTGTGCCCTAGGATTTCCCTAATAATGAAAAGACTAGCAGAGACTCCAGACTACGGATGCCTTTAAAAAAATTTCTTCTCAAGAATTATGCCAATGTTCAAGCTAGTTTCTTTTATGAAAATATAAATTATAACAGAATAATTTTTTAAAAAAACCTCTGTTGTTTTCATGTAATATCACTTGTACACACATGTGAACACATATACATGCATATTGCACATCCCCATCTATTTATCTCTCTAAATACATTCCTCAAAATTCTTACAGTAACTTTTACAACACAACTCAATTCTATCTTATAGCCATCTTGGTAATAATCAGTTTACCTAGCCTTAGCTCATTCTCTGTAGACAGGGCCATGTTGAATTTATTTCAAATAAATGATACATTTTTTCTTCAATGTAAAGCAAATAACTAACACTATGCCTTATTCTGAGCAAAAGGGTAAGACCATTACTAATTTTAGCAATTATATATAGCAAAGAATAAATATATTTAAGAATAATTCCCCAATTCTCATTTAATAAAGCAGAAAGAGAACTAGCTAAATAGTTTTAATGGCAAAGAAAACTATAGCTCCTCAGAGATAAAGAAATATAAGACTTTAGAAAGAGGACTGACTCTAAAATGTACTGTAAAAACCTCAAGGCTCAATGCGTATGTATGAAAAGGAGGGTAGTCTCTCCACTGTCATGGTATGGGTCTCTAGCTAAGAACTTTTTTCAGGATTGAAAGAAGAAATCTTACAGGAGTAAACACTCAGAGAATAAAATAAAGTGAGCTTATCTTTCTCTGGAAATAAATCCCTTCATAAAAGTTCAGACAATGCCTGAATATTATATATAAAGACATCAGGAATTTTCCAAAGGATTTCAATTCAAAAGGTGGTGGTGAAACAAAGGACAAGAAAGGAAAGGAGGATATAGAGAAAGGATAAATTCACCAATTTCCAGTGCAGCAGCATTTGTCTAGCCACATCTCCCCTTAAGTGTGTCAGTGAGCCAGACGAGGTTCCAACAGCTGATGATTATATTCATTACAAGAGATCAGCACCCTTCTCTTGCAAATCAGCTCTCAACTGTCCTAGAATGAACTTGCCCCATAAGAGACCAAAGTTCCTGAACTCCCATCCTATGTAGCTTTTGCTTCCCATGATCATTCAGTTCCTCTTTTCTCCTGGGGGAAAAAATATACTTATCTGCCCCTTTGCTGATAAACAGCTATATACAGAAAAGGTTTCATCTCCTATACTTTTTTGAAATGATTCTGTTTTCCAATTCTCAGGGGTCCTAGAGTAGTAATTGGCTAGAAGGGATAGCAGACATAAAACTAGAATGCTTATCTTTCTTATCTCTGTTCTGGATGTTGAAATCTCATGTTTGTAGGAACTACAGTTCTACAAAACAACAAAAACAAACAAAATGAACATGATCGTAATTTTCAGAAAGAGGCAGAGCTCTATGCAGGGTAGGGATGTGAGACAAAATAGTGACAGGCAACAAACCAGAGGTAAGCAAGAAAATAAACCACTAGTAGGAACTGAACTAACAAAGCATCCTAATGAGCTTTTTTATTCAATATCTAAGTAGATCTGACCACTGCTAAGGGGACTGACTTCATGTATATTCTTTGCTAAAGGGATGAAGCTTCCCCTTAAGGAGTTAAAATTTTCCTAGAACTTTCTGTAAATGAATGTTACCCTAGATTCAAGAGGTTCCTAATATTAGGGAAAAAGAGGACTCAACTTACTGATAACCTAATAGATATGTGTATTTAAGTATACATTCTCTAGCAAACAATATAAATTAGCTTACATTCACAAAGTAAAGATAGCATTTGCAGTTATAAACCCCCTAAATAGCTTATATACTCATGTGAATTATGAAAAGAGGTAGAACAGGTTCAAACCAGCCATTATGATTGAATGAATGAATGAATGAATGATAAAACTATGTGCAAACCACTATATTAAGTGCTGAGATCCAAAAAGTAAATCTGCTCTTGGGGTCACATTTTAGTAGGGAGAGACAAGAGATAATAGGAGGGTTTAACTACAGATCATTTAGAAAGCCCCAGTAGTCCTTAGGATTCACTGGCAAAACACATTGTAATACATTTTCCTTAGCATAATTTTCTTTCCTTTCTTCCACTAAATTTTATTTTCATTTATGGACTAAAACAAACATTTCCATAACATAGTACAATGATTATACATGAAGCTGCAAATCTGCTACACACAACTTGTATGTACACCTGCAAATATACTGAATTAAGCTGTTTGATCATATCATGGATCCTGATGATTAGAACTTTCTTTTTCCGGAATTCATTAGCTATAGTTCTTACGGAAATGTGGTAAACTTCCAGGAGCCAAGATGGCAGAGTAAGCGGTAAGATGCTCTTACCCAGTCTTATAGACTTTGAAAAACCTAGAGAATATTGCCCCAAGGAAAATCCTGGAATAGTGGAGCCAGCAGAAAGATGGGGTACAGCAGTCTTTTAGCTCAGGAGTCTAGGGGGATTAACAGGACACATCCCTCTTGCTGTGGCTGAAGGGGACCAGTACAGTACAGTATGGGAGTCAACCCAGCAAGTCAGTGGCAAGTCCCACCTCAGCAAACCAGAGGAAGATCTTGAGCCCAAGATTGGCGGAGCAGGAAAGCACCAACACCAGACACACACCAGCTACCACCAGCAGCTCCAGCTTAGCACCAAGTAAACTACCAGACTACTATAATATCCAGCTGTCAACTTCTGCCCCAGCACAGAAAAGCAGTAACGAGGTCCCTAGCTCCCAGAACAAGAAGTCTGGGACAGCTCCCACTAGGCCCCAAAAGCAGAGATCAAATTTAAAAGCCAGAAAAAAAAACAAACAACACGAGCAAAAAACGCAGCCATCATAGTATGCACTGTAGCAGTCTGAGTTTAGCAGAGATTAGCAAAGGGAGCTAGATTATTTCTTACTTTCACTTCCAGTGTTGGCTTCCTATGGTTCTAAAGGGAATTACATTAGCCCCTCTCATCTATCACCAGATTCTTCTAAAATATATCTTACACAAGCCTATTTTCTGTAAAATATCTTACAATGCAAGTCCAGTTTGTATATTGGCTAAAATAACTCAAGGTTGCAGCTTTTTAAACTTCCTCTTCTATTCCCTTGACTTTGCTCTTCTTTTGTCTTCCTGCCTTTGAATCTAGTACAGCTCCTTCCTCTCGACTTGCCAGACTCATTTCTCCAAGGAGAGAAAAATAAGACACATTCAGGATTACATAAGCTTTCATGCTTTCATCTGCCCTCCCCAGATTCACCATAATATGATCTACATTTTTTATTTCTGGAACCAATATAGGAAAGGTTCTTAAATTGGGATCCACTGACCAATTTCAGGGGGTCTGGGAACTTAAATGGAAAAATCAATCACTTCTATTTTCATGGTCCTCTCCCTTAAATTTAGCATTTCCTTCAATGCAGGCAATAAACCACAATAGTATTGGGCTTCAACAAAACTCCCCAAAAGTTTACGAATTCTTGCTCTGTGATATTCATACACTTGATAGATAAAATCACATGCAAAGGAACATTTTCTGTATTAAATGTTTCCATCTGTTGAAGTCTAATACTATTGTGGCATGCATTTTTTCATGTTCCATTTTGTTCTGTTCTGGGTAGTACAATTAATAAAGAGGTTATATCTAGATATAATTTACTACTATATCAACATTCTCTCTTGGTAGAATGGGATTCTGGCTATAATTACCAATTCATTATACCAATCAGTCAACAAACATTTATTACATGTCTGCTATGTGTCAAGTACTGTACCAGGGGCTGAGGATACAAAAAAAGAGATGAAAGACTGTGGTGGAGAAGGATAAATAATATGATAAATGGGAAATACAACAATGTTATTCACAAGGTATCTTTTTGTTATTATAAGTGAGAGAAATACCTTGGTTCCTCTGGATTCTAGGATATATAGCATACAAGTGACCAAAAGAGAAAAGGCCAGGTATACCCCAGAAAAGGGAGACTGGGCAATCTGGGAGCAGATCCCACTAAAGGACTCATAAGAATTGAGGAGAAAAAAAGGGATAGAAAGTCACTGACTCACCTATCCACATATTTCAGGTTCTACCCTCAGTCAGTGACTAGGGACACAGCTGCCTAGCATGATATTCTCATAACTGGCTTCTTCCCCAGAAGGTTGTATGTTCAAGCTTCATATTACATGGCCTTCAATGTAAAGTCCAAGGGAGCTCTCATGATGTCAGATTTCATGTGCAGATTTGAATTAACTACCTGTCAAGTATGGTTTGCTATCCTGATCTAGACTCTGCTTTTATTTTATGGTATTTCAACTACTTCAGTTTACTAAGGAATGAAAACAAACATATAAAGGAGAGACATTGCCCAAACACTGTGGCTACAATAATTTGATTGTAAAAAATAATGGATATAAAACCTTTTTTATTTATATTTATTAACTGGTTAGAGCTGATACAAATGGAGCCAAGGTCATGGATTTAATACCAGTATAGGCCAGTTATTTTAACTCTCTTTCATTTGCATAGTCTTCAGGCCTACCCCACTCTAGTCAATTAACCAATGAATACACACTGTTACTTACAAAGAAGAACAGATAAAAGTTCCTGAGCTTTTAGGGGCAGCTAGGTGGCGCAGTGAGTAGAGCGTCGGCCCTGGAGTCAGAAGGACCTGAGTTCGGATCCGGCCTCAGATACCTGACGCACACACAAACAGAAAAACCTAGCCGTGTGACCTTAGACAAGTTACATAACCCCAATTGCCCCCCAAAAAGCAAAAAAAAAAAAAAGAATACTCAAAAGTTCCTGAGCTTTCAGATTTAGAGCTTGAAGGGGCCTTAGAGATAACAAGCACCCTAGCACATCCAGGATGGCCTGCTAGCACAGGTTCTTTGATTTGCTTTGATAAAGGAAAGACAACTTTTAAAGGGGTTAACAATCTTACAGATTAATAGAAAAACAAGCAGATAAATTAGCACAGAGATTCAAAACACAGGGCTCCTACCATGTGAACAAAGTACAACCACCTACATACACCACTGGATCAGGGAAGCCCAAACCTCTGAGTATTCGGGGGGCTCTTAACAAACAGCTACTCAGAATCCCAACCAGGGAATCAAAAGGTCCTTCTCATAAGGGAATTCCCAAAGTAAAATCTCACCTCAGAATATGTATACACTTTTGGCTAATAGGCTCAGAGCCAGAAGGCATCACAGCCCTCTGGACTCAGGGCCTAATTAACAGTACCAAAAGGTGGGAAAGCCTTCCTACAAGTAAGCCACCTCCTTAGGCAGTTACCCCCCCAATGGGCCCTATGTGACTCAGGATGTATCATGGCTGGGCCAGTGTTCAAAGCAGCAAGACATCCATGATCAAACACGTGGTCACATAGGCCTGTTAATGCATGGAGATCTTCCTATTCCATTAACATTATAGCCCAGAAAAAGGAAATTACTTGGTGTAGGTCACACAGTTTATATGTGTCAGAGACAGGATTTGAACATAGTATATAAATGAATCAGTATCCATTCATCACTATTATCAATCAATAATAAATCAATAAAAAATTAAATTGATACACTTTTATTAAATATTTACTATGTACCAGGCCCTGTGCTAAGTGCTGGGAATTTTCTAGAGGCAAAGGAGAATCTCTCCCCTCAAGGCCCTTACAACCTAATGGAAGAGAATATACAAACAAATACATAAAAAGCAAGCTATATACAGGATAAATACAAAATTATTGACAGAGGAAAGGCACTGGAATTATGAGGAGCTGGGGAAAAATTTCCTGGAGAAGATGAAATTTTAGTTGGGGCTTAAAGGAAACCAGTGAGGTCAGTGGTAGGAACAGAGGAGGGAGAGCATTCTAGGCATGGGGGACAGCCAGAGAAAATGCCCAGAGTCTAGAAATAGAGTGTCTTGTTCATGGAATAGACAGGAGACCAGTGTCACTGGATCAAAGATTACATGTCTGGAGGTAAAGTGTAAGGACACTAGTAAGTTAAGAGGGGACTAGATTATGAAGGTCTTTGAATGCCAGAGTATTTTGTCTTTTCTTCTAGAAGAAATAAGAAGCCACTGGAGTTTATAAAATAGAAGGGTAATATGCTCAGACTAGCACTTTCAGAAAAACCCTTTAGTGGCTAGATGGAGAATGGATTGGGGTGGGGAGAGACTTGAGCCAGGCAGACCCTCAGCCACCTATTGCAATAATCTAGTCATGAGTTGATGAAGGCCTCCACTAGTTGTGACAATATCAGGAGAAATAAATGGAGATATCTAGGAGAAATGCTGCAAAGGTAAAATCTATTGGCCTTGGTAACCGATTGGATATGGGGAGGGAGTGGGGGGAGCGATGGTGAAAAATATGAAATGCCTCCTAGTTGCAAGCCTAAGGGACTGGGAGGATGGTGTTGCCTTCCATAGTAATAGGGAAGGAAGAAGGATGGTAGGGTATGGGGGAAAGACAATAAGTCCTATTTTGGACATTTTGAACTTAAAATCTCTACTAGACATCCAACTCAAGATATCTGAAAGACAGTTTGGAGGTGTGAGGTTGGAGGACAGCAGAGACATTAGGGCAGGATAGATAGATTTTAGAACCATCAGCACACATATTGTAATTAAATCCATGGGAACTGATAAAACCACAAGTGAAGTAGAATCGAGGGAGACACGGGCACAGTACAGAACCCTGAGGGACACCTATGATTAAAGAGCATGATCCAGCAAGAGAAACTGAGAAGGAATGATCAGATAAATAGGACAAGAACCAGGAGAGAGCCATGTCTTGAAAACCTAGAGAGAAAAGAGTATCAAGAAAATGAGAGAGATCAACAGTGTTAAAGGTTGCAGAGAGACCAAGGAGAATTATGATTGAGAAAAGGCCATTGGTTTTGGCAACTAAAGCATCATTAGTCACTTTGTAGACAGTAGTTTCAGTGGGATGATAAGGTCCAGAAACCAGATTGTGAGAGATTAAGAAAAAAAGTAAAAAGAGGAAATGGAGGCACCTATTGTAGATGGCCGAAGAGAGGAGTAACAGGACAGGTTCAGTGGCTGTTCTATGTCCCCTTCCATCCCTGCCCTCATTTACAAAGAGAAGATAAATAGAATGATACTTAGCAGGGATGGAAGGAACAAGTGAGGATATTTTTCAGGATAGGGGAGCTATGAGCATGTTTGTAAGCAATAGGAAATGAGCCAATGGACAGGGAGAGATTGAAAATAAGTGAGAGTGTGGGGATAACAGACAGGTCATCTGTTAAAGGAGACAGAATGGAATGAAATCACTTGAACAATTAGAGCAGTTTTCACCCTGCTAATAATCAGTCAATAATGGTATCTATGTGTATTAAGTGTCCTACATAGTTACACATTAGTAAAAGCCAATAGATCATAAAATGGTGCTAATTCTACTGATCGACTCCTATAGTATATCCTCTGATAGTCAGTTTGAACTGGGTCAACCTGGACTAGAAGATATGACATTACAATTAGTACTCATTATTTATATGTGACAAACTCCAGAGAAAATAGAAGTATTTTTAAAAGGATCCCATTATGCTACTAATAATGTCATGGGTTCTAATCCATACCTGATAATATAAAGACAAGAGTGACAAATGTCTACTGATATATCCTTTGGAGTCTCAGAAGATGAAGAAAACATGGAGACTCAAAATTACTATGCATTTTGGCTGAAAGATTGACTAGAAGAGGTTTATTACCTAATTA
The DNA here is from genome assembly GCA_011680675.1 of Gymnobelideus leadbeateri. Classification (NCBI taxonomy): domain Eukaryota; kingdom Metazoa; phylum Chordata; class Mammalia; order Diprotodontia; family Petauridae; genus Gymnobelideus; species Gymnobelideus leadbeateri. The sequence goes on from WOXC01008524.1 coordinate 365,333, forward strand.
CCATCTCAGCTCAATAATCTCTGACAGAGACAGGTAAAAGTGTGATGTTGGGATATAGAAAGTGAGGGTTCAAAAGCATAACTCCAAGCTTCTTTCTGAGGGAGAAGTCTAAGTGACTAGTAGAATAATGATGCCATCAACAGAAATAAATAGGTTAAAGGGAGGAGCAGAATTGTTTTTTTAAATACTCTTTAATATATAATATTAGTAATAATACTCTCTAATATACTCATATTCATAACATAGACAAAATCATTTGATTTCATTCAGTAGCTGGATATAAAGCCATGTAAGTAGAACCAGTGTACCTGGAATATGGCACTAAATAAATGCTTTTTGGTTGAATGATTGATTAAAATGTAATTGGTAAAGAGTTTTGGTGGGCAGTCTCTGATTAAATGGAACCTTCTTTTCTATATTTAGAAATTTTTGTTATGACACAGGACCACTTTCTGGTAAAGATATTTTGGTTGTATTTTTGTCATCCATTTTATCCCCAATATCCATCCCAAACCACCTCCAATCTGTCCAATTCTGAGTGAACCATTGACCTCAGGCAGTGTAATGCAGAGATATTGGAGGGCCTGAAATCCTGGGCCACAAATCAGCCAAGGAGAGGAGTAACAGGACAGGTTCACTGGCTATTCTGTGTTCCCCTCCATCCCTGCCCTCATTTACAAAAGAAAAAGCTACAGGGACGGAATAGAAGTGACTTCCTTTCCCAGAAGGCCACACAGTTAAGGTGCAATTTATGTGGCTTTTTGAAACCTTGTGGCCCAAGGGACCATTTGTTCTGTGAGCCTTCATGCACAGGCTTGAATCAGTAGTTTGACAAGTTTTTTTGGCTTTTAGTGTGATGAGCAAGTGATTTCTTTTTGTTTCTAATCAGTCACTGGCTCCCTCTTCTGGTTGTAGGGCTGCCTAACAAGGACCCTTACTCAGGGCCCAGAGTTTTCACAAAGCAGTTTTTCACCAAAGAGCATCTATGCAATTTTGTCAAATAAAAGCTACTCAGAGGGCTATTGATATTACATTTCAAATCACCATAAATGCTACTGGAAACCAATTTCACTAAATCACAATGCTTCTGTTTCAGAGCATTTAGAATTTGTCTTCTATTAAATTTGATGTCCATAATTTGAAAAGAAGCTTCTCTTCATAAAAGCAACAGTTTAGTAGTACAAGGATTATGAAAAAATAAAATGAAAATGAAAAAATGTTTTCAAATGAATTTCTAATATTTTCTCAAAATGTATTTCCTACAGTTCACTCTACCTCACCACATGGCAGGAGACAAGCAGCAGGATTATGTAAAGAGACATCCTCATGATTTTTGGAATAGGAGAAGATAAAACAAGTTTCTTTTCTACTATGGAGACCAGTAAGAATTACTTTGGTGGGGCGGCTAGGTGGCGCAGTGAGTAAGAGCACCAGCCCGGAGTCAGGAGGACCCAGAATGGTACTAGCCTCAGATACTTAACACCCACACAAAAAAACTGGCTGAGTAACCTTGGGCAAGTTACTTAACCCCAATTGCTTTAAAAAAAAAAAAAAGAATTGCTTTGGATAAATGAAATGCGGCACTGTTTCAAAAGTTTGTTGGGAAGCAGCAAATATTTTAAATGATTAGTTATTATTGATGACGGGAGTCAATTTTGACATTTCGCATAAGGAAATGGGCTTTACAAAATGTGTGCATTATGCTGTGGTGACCTAACAGAGACATGTTTGACTCAATAGAGTGTGGCGAGTTAGGCTGGATTTCTCTAGTGCAAATTTCCTACATCAAATAATTGAACTTTTTGCTTCCCAGATTAACCTGAAGGCAATTTGTGCAGCTCCTTAACTCACTCTCTCTGCCTGCCTGTACATCATTAGGGAAGTACAAAAAGCCACTTCAACTCATTGAGTCTCCATTTTTTTTGTCTATAAAGTTAATGGGTTAAATAGATGCTTTCTGAATTATTATATTTAAATTATATTATGTTGTGCTGTATTATATTGTAATGTAATTATAATATATAATTATATTATCCTACTCTAACTCTCTATGTTGTTATCCCCTATTCCAATGAAAGCTAAGATATGTCAGACCATTTCATGCTCATCTCTATCAATATGGATGCCAGAAGCCTGGCTAGTGGAACCCTGTGTCAGAATCTGGCCATGAATAAGAATAACCATGGAGGGGCGGCTAGGTGGCGCAGTGAGTAAAGCATCAGCCCTGGAGTCAGAAGGACCTGAGTTCAGATCTGGCCTCAGGCACTTAACGCACACACAAACAAAAACCTAGCCGTGTGACCTTGAGCAAGTTACTTAACCCCAATTGCCCTCCAAAAAGCAAAAAAAAAAAGAATAACCATGGTGATGGAGACACTATAAGTGGGAATGACAGAAGGCATTGCTTTTGTAACAAAGCCAACTTTTACTCCAGAATCTCCTGATGACCCTGAATGGAGGTGGGGGGGGGGGGTAGGAGGGGAAGGGAGGTGTCTGAGCACATTTTTATAGCCTTAGAATTTGCAAATAGGGCAGTAGTAAAGTAACGTGGCATAATGGAGAGTGGACTGGGACTCAAATTAGGAAGACTTGGGCACAAGTCTCTCATTCTTATAAACCGTGAGACTGTGGATAACACTCTCAATTTCTCTATAGCTCAGACAGTTTCCTATCCACAGGTGTTTTTGTTTGTCCTTAATTTTCTAAGAGGACCAGTGAAATAATGGGTGACTTGTGCATGAACTGGATTTAAATGAGTCAGAGTTGCAAAAGCTCATCAGCCTCACTCTCTTCCAGAGTCACTGAAGTCCAGTGGCAAGACAAAAGTCAAGATGACTGGAGATGACCTGGGAAGCAGTGGATGACTGGTGTTTTCAGTGTCTGACCAATCTCTAAGCTCTCTACAATACCTGCTTCAGCCACCTTCATGGCCATTGGTACAAATTGTTCATATTCACTTATTCTACTGGGGGAAATTTCATGTTTTGGGGATAGACATGTCCCTAACTCACTGCTGGATTTCAGGCCTATGGTTTTATCAGGGTGTGGATGGTGCACATGCTACAACTTCTTGGAGTCACAGGTGAGAGTTGGATAAAAGGTGGACACCAAAGGGAGATGAGCAGCCCTGTGAAGGGCTCCACAAGCTCTCAGAAGAGGTGCTATTTCCCCCATACCCCATATATTTGTCTAATCCACAGTATAATACAGTGAAAAAAGTACTGAATTTTAATTCAGAATACCTGGAATCAAACCCTGCCTCTGCTTCTTAAGAACTATATGTGCTTGTGCAATCACTTAACCCCTTTGGGCCTCAGTTTCTCATCTGGAAAATCAGATGGTTTACCAAAAGGCCTCTGCAGTGCTCGTGTATGATCTTATGATATATCTACTAAATTATGGATATGTTGAAGTCTGGGTTGGTGGAGAGAGATTCCACAATGGGAGTTCTGAAACTGAGGAAATCATAAATACTTTGAGTATTTGTAGAATGAAGTATTAGCCAAGCTTCTTTTTGCCTCCTATCAGAACCTACTACAGGTGCCTCACCAATTTCTACAGTTTTACCAAACCCACATACAAACAGGTATTATTATCATTATAAGGTGATATAGGAGTCCTGACAACAAAGTTTCAGAATGCAGCTGGTGCATCAATATAAGAAATATATCTGCTAAAACACAATGCCATGGATGGGACATGGATATAGAAAGATAACAACAGTTTAAAAAGGCAACTGCTAGGTCTTAGACTAGAAAGAAGTGGTAGTGGGGGCAGAGCCAAGATGACAGAGTAGAAACAGCACTTCCACAGTGCTCCAGCCCACATCACTTCAAAATCATGTAAAAGGGGACTCTGAACAACTTCTGGAGCTCCAGCATCCACAGAACGACACAGAGAAGCTAACCTCCCCATGAGGACAGCCCAGAAGCCCATCAGGGAATGGCCAGTGCAGTGTGCTGGGAGCTGACAGCACAACACTCTGGGAGCTGAGCCCAGGACCACATGAGTCAGAGGTTTTAGCCCCAGGATGGGCCTGACCAGCAGCCGGCTGAAGGGACACCAGAACAACAGCAGCTGTGGTGATTTCAGAAGTATCATTACAGATACGCCTAGGACAAAGTGAGAGGTTAGTGCCCTATGGACTTTGGGACCAGTATTTGGGGAACACGTTGGCTTCCTCCCCTGGGGGTGAAAAGCAGCTGAAGACACGCTTCACAGATACCATTTTGCAGCTTCATTGGCAGCTTCAGCTCCTGGCCTGTGAAATGTAAGGGGATCCAGCAATCAGTCTGGGATGTAATTGCTCTTGCTTTAACCTCCCTCGATCTGGATTGCAGTCTGGGATGGAAGTCTTGGGGTATGTGTCCAGCTTGCCAGAACATGTGGAGGCTTCACAGAGGCCACCCAACTACTACCTCTGGAAGTTGAGAAGAGCCCAACATTTGGGACAGAAGCTCCCCTGTCTGCTGGCAGAGTCCTACTGTGGCAACAAGCCCAAAAGTCAAGTAATTCAGTGGCAACATGCCTAGGCAAAGGAAACAAAATAAACAGAAAAATTCAACATTAAACTCCTATTTTGGGGGCAAAGAGGCTCAAAGCATGGAACAGGAGGACTATGAGGTCAGAAATCCTGCACCAAAAGCCGCAAATGAAAATATGAGCAGGTTACAGGCCATAGAGGACCTTAAGAAGGATTTTAAAAACCAAATAAGAGAAGTGGAGGAAAAATTGGGATGAGAAATGAGAAGGATACAGGAAAAGTATGAAATGAGAGTCAATAACCTGACTGAGGAAAATAACACCTTAAAAAATAGACTAACTCAAATGGCAAAGGAGGCTCAAAAGGTCAATAAGGAGAAGAATGCCTTAAAAAGCTGAATTTGCCAGATGGAAAAAGAATCTCAAAAGCTCACTGAGGAGATTCATTCCTTTAGAGTTAGACTGGAGCAAATGGAAGCTAGTGACTTTATGGGAAATCAAGATGCTATTAAACAGATCCAAACAAATGAAAGAATAGAAGGCAATGTGAAATATCTCATGGGAAAAACCACTGACCTAGAAAATAGATCCAGGAGAGATAATTTAAAAATTATTGGACTACCTGAAAACCATGACCAAAGAAAGAACCTAGAAATCATCCTCAAGAAATTCTCAAGGAAAATTGCACTAATGTTTTAGACCCAGAGGGTAAAATAGAATTTGAAAGAATCCATTGATCACCTCCTAAAAAAGATCCCAAAAAGAAAACTCCTAGGAATATTATAGCCAGGTTCCAGAATTCCCAGATCAAGGAGAAAATACTACAAGCAGCAAGGAAGAAACAATTTCAGTATTGTGGAAACACAATCAGAATAGCGCAGGACCTGGCAGCTTCTACACTGAGGGATGGAAGATCATGGAATATGATATGCCACAGGGCAAAGGACCTGGGATTAAAACAAGAATCACATACCCAGCAAAACTGAGTATTTTGTTTCAGGGGAAAATATGGTCATCCAGTGGAATAGAGGACTTTCAAGCATTCTTGAGGAACAAAACACAGTTGAATAGAAAATTTGACATTCAGACACAAGAAGTAAGAGATGCTTGAGAAGGTAAAAGGGAAAAGAAATCAAAAGGAACTTATCAGACTTGAACTATTTACATTCCTACATGGAAAAACAATAACTTTGACTGATGAAACCTTTCTCGGTATGAAAATAATTGAAGAAGGGTATGTGGACATATGAATACATATGTGAATGTGTGTATATATGTTTACAGGTACACATGGATAGAGGGCACAGGTTGAATTTGGTGGGAAGGGATGATATTTAAGGGGTGAACTTAAGAGGTGAGAGAGGAATGTGGCAAGAGGAAATGGGGAGAGACAGGGTAGAGTAAACCATCTCATGTAGAAGAGGCAAGGGGAAGGGCTTGCAGGGGATGGGAAGAACAGGAAGGCAAAAAGGCAAAACCATAGTCTCACTGAATTTGGCTCAGGGAGAGAATGACATACATACTAAATTGGATATCTCACCCTGCAGGAGAGTAGGGGGAAGGGTGATGAGAGGGGGGATGATGGAGGGGAGGGCATTCTTGTGGGAGGGGAGGTTGGAGTTACCCACTTTCAAAGAGGGACAGGATCAAGTAGGGAATGGACCAGGTGGGGGTGGGATGGGTGGGAGGGAAATATAAGCAGTCTTATACAATAAATCTACTATGATAATGTTTTGCATAGCTATACATGTACAACACATACTGAATTGCTTTTCTTCCAAGAAGGAGTGGATGACAAGGGAGGAAGGGAATGGATCTAGAATTCAAAGTTTTAAAATTAAATGTTTCAAATATATATAAATACTATTATTAATACTGTTTTGCATATATTTGGGAGATAAGATGTGCAGGCATTGGGGCACAGAGATTCACCTTACCCTAATGGTAAAGTCAAATGGGGTATGGGAGAAGATATGGGAGGGAGCAGATTGGATGACAGGATATCTTGTAGGACTGCTATTCTGGGGTGGTGGGTAGGGGGAAAATGGGGAATAATTGTAATTCAAAATCCAATGGAAATGAATGATGCAAACCAGAAGTTAATAAAGCATTTGTTAAAAAAAAAAGAAGAAGTGATAGTGAAAGCAGGAACTTGTCTGAGCTCCCACACCAACCACTTCCACTACCTGTAAAAAAAAATTACTCTAAAAAAATTTTAGAGCTACAGAACCTACAAGGTGACAGGGACAAAAAAATCTCCTGCTGAAGGCAACCTGGCAGGCCAATAGGAAGGGTCTATCACACCCAACTAGAAGCTGAGAGTAGTCCTGCCTGAGCCATACAGGCCCAGACAGAGGGGTGACTCTTACCAAAGGCCCAGACCAGCCATAGCAGACTTCAGGAGAGGGAATCACCAACAGCTGGGGTGATTTCCAGACTTCTCAACACATGAACAACAAAGAAAAAGTAAAATGTCAGGGGGGAGCTCTCTTGGAACTGAAAGAGAGCAAGGGTTAGGCCACTTTCCCCCTGGGGCAAGAGGTGGCAGAGGCTCTGCTGCTGCAGCTGCTGCCCTGTGGCTGTTTCTGGAGCTCCTGGCCTGCAGATCATAGGGGAACCAAGTGACCATTAAGAGGGTAATTGCTCTTTTTTTGACCTACTTGGATCTGAGTCACTGTCTTAGGTGGTGGTCCTAGGGTGTGTGGCCATTGTACCAGAGTTTGTGGTGACTATGGAGAGGACACCCTCCTCATAGTACTGACAACAGCTCTGACACAGCTGTGAAAACCCCAGTATTTGGGACACAGCTATCTACATTCTAGAAGCTGAGTTCTACCATGGCAAAGAGCTCAAAAGTCAAGTAATTGGCTGGCAAGATGAGCAAGCAGAGGAAGTGTAATTAGACCATACAATCTTTTTGTGGGGGACAAAAGGGATCAAAATATGGAATCAGGAAAAGACAACAAAGTCAAAACTCCTGCATCAAAAGCTTCCAAGAAAAATATGGGGGGGCTAGGTGGTACAGTGAATAGAGCACCAGCCCTGGAGTCAGAGGAGCTGAGTTCAAATTCAGCGTCATACACTTAACAGAAAAACTAGCCGTGTGGCCTTGGGCAAGTCACTTCCCCAATTGCCCTCCAAAACACAAAAAAAAAAAAAAAAAAAAAGAAAAGAAAAAAATATGAACTGGTTGCTGGCTGTGGAAAAACTCAAGAAGGATTTTGAAAATCAAGTAAGAGAAGTAGAGGAAAAATTGGGAAGAGAAATGAGAATGATGCAAGAAAATCATGAAAAGCAAGTCAACAGCCTGCTAAAAAAAAGACTCACAAAAATACTGAAGAAAAGGTGTTAACCTTAAAAAACAGACTAACTCAAATGGCAAAAGAGGCCCAAAAAGCCACCAAGGAGAAGAATGCCTTAAAAAGCCAAACTGCAGCAAAAAAAAAAAAAAAGAAGAAGAAGAAGAAGAATTCATGAGGGGTGGCTAGGTGGTGCTGTGAGTAGAGCACTGAGTATAATGCTTCAGGGAAAAATATGGTCATTCAAAGAGTCAGGAGGACCTGAGTTCAAATTTGGCCTCAGAAAACTAGTTAGAACAAAAATTAGCCGGGTGACCTTGGGCAAGTCATTTAAACCCAATTGCCCTCCAAAAAGCAAAAATTTTTAAAAATAAAAAGCCAAATTGCCAGATGGAAAATGAATTTCAAAATTCACTGAAGAAAATAATTCCTTCAAAATTAGATTGGAACAAATGGAAGATAATGACTTTGTGAGAAATCAAGATACTATAAAACAGATCCAACAAATGAAAAAAATAGAAGGCAATGTGAATTATCTCATTGGAAAAACCATTGACCTAGAAAATAGATCCAGGAGAGATCATTTTAAAATTATTGGACTCTCTGAAAGCCATGATCAAAAAAGAGTCTAAACACCATCTTTCAAGAAATTCTCAAGGAAAATTTCCCTGATATTCTAGAACCAGAGGGCAAAATAGAAACTGAAAGAATTCACCTATCACCTCTTGAAAAAGATCCCAAAAAGAAAACTCCTAGTAATATTATAGCCAAATTCCAGAGTTCCCAGGTCAAGGAGAAAATACTGTAAGGAAGAAACAATGTGAGTATTGGGGAAACACAATCAGGATAACACAAAACCTAGCAGCTTCTATGTCAAGGTATTGAAGGCCTTCGAATATGATATTCTGGAGGTCAAAGGAGCTAGGATTAAAACCAAGTATCACCTACCCAGAAAAACTGAGTATAATGCTTTGGGTAAAAATATGGTCATAAAATGAAATAGAGGACTTTCAAGTATTCTTGATGAAAAAACCAGAGCTGAACAGAAAATTTGACTTTCAAATACAAGAAGCAAGAGAAGCATGAGAAGGTAAACAGGGAAAAGAAATCATAAGGAACTAATGAAAGTTGAACTATTTATATTCCTGTATGGAAAAAATGATAATTGTAACTTATAATACTTTTCTCAGTATGAGGACAGTTGAAGGGAATATATATGTATGTATGTATGTATGTATGTATGTGTGTGTATTTGTATGTATGTATGTATAGAAGGGTGTAGGTATGTATAAATATATGTGTGAGGGTGTGCATACGTATGTACATGTATACATAGAGGGCACAGGATGAGTTGAATATGAGAGGATGATATCTAAAAAATATGAAATTAAGAGGTGAGAGAGGTGGGAGAAGGAGAAAGGGAGATATAGGTTAGGGTAAATTATCTCATATAAAATAAGCAAGAGAAAACTGTTACAATGGAGGGGAAGAGCAGGAAGGTAAAAGGGAATGGAACAACCTTACTCTCATTGAATTTGGCTTAAGGAGGAAATAACATACACACTCAACTGGGTATCTTACCCTATGGGAAAATAGGGAGGAAGGGGATAAGAGGGGGGATGCTAGAAGAGAGGGCAGATTGGGGGAGAGGGTAATTAGAAGCAAACACTTTTGAAAAAGGACAGGGTCAAAGGAGAAAATAGAATAAGAACATAGAATAGAATAAGGATGGAGGGAAATATAGTTAGTCTTTCACAATATAACTACTATGGAAACGTTTTGCATAACCACATGTGTACAACCTATATTGAAATGCTTGCTTCCCAGTGGGTGTGGATGAGGAGGGAAAAGGGAAAGAATCTGGAAATCAAAGTTTTAAAAACAAATGTTAAAAAATTGTTTCTTTTTTATTAAAAAATGCTTTATTAACTTCTGGTTTACATCATTCATTTCCACCAGATTTTGAGTTATAATTTTTTCCCCATTTTTTCTCTACCCACCACCCCAGAATAGCAGTCCCACTAGATATCCCCACATCCAATCTGCTCTCTCCCATATCTTCTCCCATATCCCCTTCGACTTTAGCCATTAGGGCAAGGTGAATCTCTGAGCTGCAATGCCTGAACATCTTATCTCCCAATTACATGCAAAATAGTATTAATAATAGTATTTATATACATTTGAAACATTTAATTTTAAGACTTCGAATTTCAGATCCATTCCCTTCCTCCCGTCACCCACACCCTCTGGGAAGATAAGCAATTCAGTATGTGTTGTACATGTATAGCTATGCAAAACATTATCATAGTAGATATATTGTAAAAGACTGCTTATATTTCCCTCCCACCCTTCCCACCCCCCACCTGGTCCATTCTCTACTTTGATCCTGTCCCTCTTTGAAAGTGGGTACTTCCAACCTCCCCTCCCCCTAGAATGCCCTCCCCTCCATCATTCCCCCTCTCATCCCCCTTCCCCCTACTCTCCTGCAGGGTGAGATATCCCATTTAGTATGTATGTAATTCTCTCCCTAAGCTAAATTCAGTGAGAATAGGGTTCTGCCTTTTTGCCTTCCTGTTCTTCCTGTCCCCTGCAACTACTTCCCCTTGCCTCTTCTACATGAGATAGTTTGCCCTACCCTGTCTCTCCCCATCTCCTCTTGTCACTTTCCTCTCTCACCTCTTAGCTTCACCCCTTGAGTATCCTCCCTTCCCATCAAATTCAACCTGTGCCCTCTATCCATGTATACCTGTAAACATATATACACACATTCACATATGTATTCATATGTCCATACACCCTTCTTCCATTATTTTCATACTTTCCATTATTCTTCCATTATTTTCATACTTTCCATTATTTTCCATTATTATTTCATACTTTCCATTATTTTCCATTATTTTCATACTGAGAAAGATTTCCTCAGTCACAGTTATTGTTTTTCCATATAGGGATGTAAATAGTTCAAGTTTGATAAGTTCCTTTTGATTTCTTTTCCCTGATTACCTTCTCAAGCATCTCTTGCTTCTTGTGTCTGAATGTCAAATTTTCTATTCAATTCTGGTTTTTTTCGTCAAGAATGCTTGAAAGTCCTCTATTCCACTGAATGACCATAAAAAATTGTTTCTTTTACATGCAAATGGGAAGTAAAATGTACAGGCACTGGGGTATCAAAATCCATCTTGGCCTACTAGTAAGTTGGGAGGGGGTGGGGGAGGATATAAGAGAGAACAGATTGGAGGAAGCGGTATTCAGTAGGCTCGCTATCTTGGCGTGGGGGTAGGGAAAAGTCAGGAAGAAAATTTGTAACTCAAAATCTTGTGGAAATGAAAGTTGAAAACGAAAAATAAATAAATAAATTAGAAAAAAAAGGCAAGTACAAGACAAATTAGGAAATAAAATTCAAGAAGGAAGCAAGCAATTGCTCAGAGTCCTAAAACTGTTGGGAAACAGAATGTGCGATTGTCCTTCTTCCACTGCCACTGGGCAGCAAGACATAGTGCATAAAGAGAGCCTAAGCCAAGAGACCTGCATTCAAACCCTTCATCTGACATATACTGGCTGCATGGCTTACCCTCAAGGAACTAAGACCCTGACTTGCAGAGAAAACACCAAGCCAGAAGGAGCTCTCTCACCTGGGAGTTTCCTGTACCAATGAACTCAAAGGTCCTAGAGTTTATCCTATGACTACTTTTAAAAATGAGGATGATGATGATGGTGGTGGTGGTGGTGGTGATATTGTTACTCATACGAAGAAAAAAGGTATGGTTCTCTGAAAAAAAGAGAAACCCTGTGAAGCCTTACAACATGAAGGGCAAAGTTTAAATCAAAATCAATTTTCTGAACTCTCAAGACATTGTTTATGAACTAAGAAGAAATTCTGAGCCCCTCACCTTTATAATTTTCTCCTGAAACTCTGATGCTATAGGAAGGAAGCAGTTCACCTGAACAAAATAAAATGAACATAGAACTCTGTGTGTGTGTGTGTGTGTGTGTTTAAATCATTTCATAACTGTTTAAAAATGCTTATGATTAAATATTCCTTTGTTTCATGAATTCTGCTGCTGGGTTTATATGACAGTCTTCACCTCACCACCTATTTCCATCTCTTAACTTTCAATGGTTTTATTTTAATTTTCACCAAGTGTCACAAATATGAATAAATCATTTTTTTAGCAAGATTAAATAAATTGTGGTGTGAGACTGACACCTGCTGGTAAAAAGCAACTTTGCACATAGTCTTCTCCCTACCCAAATGATCATTCATTTATTCAATACATTTATTAAACCCTTACTTTGGATGAGTGCTATGGCACTGGAAGAGATTCATCTTGAGAACAGAATAATATTAATTCACAAAATGAATTTTTAAAGAAGTAAAATGACCAGAATTTATGATTCCATGGAAGAAAAATAAATTTAAAACCTCTCACCAAAAGAAAAGGAAATTTCCAGAAAATCTGTATTTTGACTCAAAAAAAAAAGTCATTCTCAATCCTATTAGAGAGTAGAATTTTTATTAACAAAAATTAACTAGCAGCTTTCATGATGTGTAAAACAAGTTATCCAATAATTCCCAATGCAATATAAAACAAATGTTTACACATTACTTCTAGACACAGCAAGGATCATACAATCTATTCCCATTCTCTAATTTTATAAATGATAATGCTGAGTCCTGAAGAGCTTAAGTGCTGTGTTCAAGGTCACAGAGAATAAACACCTGAGATATTCGTCAATTCCAAGTTTTTAATGCCAAATCTAATGTCACTTTTCACTCCTAGATCAGTGACGTGACAGAGAGAGATGGATAGATAGAAGTATACATATATAATACACTTATTTATATACATATGCATATATATACATGTATGTATATAGGTTGTGGGTATGAGTATGTATATGTATCCAGATAATCAGCAAGAAACTTAATACCTTCAGTTCTGTTGTGGGATACAAAATTAGCCCACAAAATTATCATAATTATGTTTAACAATTATAAAGTCTAGAAAAAATAATAAAATGGGAAGTTTCATTAAAATGACTATAAAACATAAAATAACTGAAATTTAGTGTATAAAGACATTCAGGGCTCCTATAAGTCTAATTACAAAGTACTTTTTAAAGATATAAGGAATAATGGTAATGACATTCATTACTCATTCAAACATTCTAGCAAAAAAAATGCCAAAAATATGCCAAAAAATGCTAAAAAATAGAAAATATCAATGAATCAGACTAAATAAGAATTTTTAAAAGAAAATATTATACTAAAAAATTCAGTTTTTCATAACTCCCAAGTTCTAAGAAGAGAAGGAGGAGGAAAAAATTACTTGAACAAGAGCTTCCTGTTAAGCCAAAGCTTATGGAATTAGGACTGTTGCATTTTGGGTTCTATTCTCTGATTCTACTTGCCTGACAATCAGAGACTTAAATTAGCTTATTAACTTACTATGCAACACCGTTATAGTGTTATGTCACTCAAATTATCAAGGAGGTACTTTAATAGAGTTAAATAAATTACTAATTTATTAGAAGGAACGAAACATCTTGATTCTCAACAGAGATGAAAAAAAATAGGAAGGAAAGGAGTAACAATTCTAGAGCTCCAATTACATTATAAACACTAATCAGTAAAACTATTTGGTATTGCTAAAAAATAGAAAATATCAATGAATCAGACTAGATAAGAATTTTTAAAAAGAAAATATTAAACTAAAAAATTCAGTTTTTCATAACTCCCAAGTTATAAGTGAGGAAGAAGAGGAGGAGGAGGAAAAAATTACTTGAAAAAGAGCTTCCTGTTAAGCAAAAGCTTATGGAAATGGGACTGTTGGATTTGGGATTCTGTTCTCTGATTCTACTTGCCTGACAATCAGAAACTGATATTAATGTTGGCAGGAAAAGTGGGGCCCTTCTCCTGGCACTGATTGCTGGGATACGGTGGGAGGATGGTGGAATATGTTGTTTTCATTATTTTTTTCAACTGCAGAGTCATCTTGGCTTGTTAAAATTCTCTTCCCTATTTTTTAGTATTCCTTGTTCTTCTTTATATGTAGTTTTTATTATATCTGAATTTATTTTAAACTTAAGTAAGAATAAGAAAAGAAAAAACGCCATGTACACAGCAGAACATGAGAGGATTCTATATAAAGCAATTAATTTCCATTTCAAAAAAATTGATATAATAAATGCTACACATTATTTTCAAAACTGTCCATCTTTTCTTTGCCCTCTTATATGTTTGCTTTTGTCCTTGGCTGTGCCCTTTTTACTTTATTTTTTCCCCTTCCATTTCCTTCCATTCCCAAGAAGGCTACAATTTAGCACAATACACCCAGACACAGCTGCAGACATACACACGTACATACATAGGCATAAACATATACATATATACAATCAAATGCATATATGTAAGATGGTATTATGCTTATTTCCACTAGTCTTCTGTCTTCCCATATTTTTCTAACTCCACCTGCTCATCATTTCCTACACCACAACAATATCCCAATACAATCACATTCTGTGTGGGAGATTGTCTATGAGAGTTTTTTTCCCCCAATTTTGATGCTTTTCTCCTATTCTTTACTACATAGGTTTTATTTATACAGGAAATTTTTTATTTAAAATTATCAAAATTTGGGTGGCTAGGTGGCGCAGTGAAGAGAGCACCAGCCCTGGAGTCAGGAGGACTTGAGTTCAAATCCAGCCTCAAACACTTGACACAAAAACTAGCTGTGTGACCTTGGGCAAGTCACTTAACCCCAACTGGCTAGCCTTCCCCCTCCAAAAAAAAATTATAAAAATTATCCATTTTAAACTTCAACAGTGCTCTCACCTTATAATATAGTTTAAGGTCTGATACTACTGAATCTAGTTCCTTCACATCTTTTTCCCCTGGTTTCCTTGAAAGTCTTGGCCCTCTGCTCTGTCAAATGAACCCTGTTATTTTTTCTGACTCAGTAAGATTTTTTTTTTAGTAATTCAATTGGGATGATATTACATAAATAGATTGGGGTTAGGTAAAATTGTCATTTTTTTCTTATATTATCTTTACCTACCCATGCACAATAAATACTACTTCAATTATTTAGATCTAATTATTTATATAAAAGGTATTTTGTGTTTATATTTGTAAGATTGTCATTAGTAATTACATAGTTCAAAAGAAAGAGTGGAGTAGAACTGAGTATGACATGATTCTAAAAAGCAAAATTATTTAGGAAAAGGTGCAAAGAGTAATTATCTCATACAAATAAGGTGCAAAAAGAAGAACTGATACAGAGGAATTAGATGGGGTAGGAGGGTCGGTAGTTCTGGAACCCTACTTTTATCAGGAAGGGGTTAAAGAAGGAACAATACACACACATATATGCATACAGCTAAAAATGTATGAAAAAGAGGGCAAGGGGCAGTGGAGAGGGGTATACTCTCATTTTTTTATATTGTCTAGTTATTTTAAATGGTCTGAACTTATTAATTAAAATGACTGACAGTGTAGTTTCCCTGTTTTTATTTTATTAAATCTGATTTTAGCTTTAACTTTGAGATTATGAATACTATCCCTGTTTACTATCCCTGTTTGTTTACACAATAAATTCTACACAAGACCTTTATTTTGTTTGTGTGTATCTATCTAAAATCAACATATTTTTTAACTTAAATTTTTAACCTACTATCATTTTCTATTTTGTGAGAAAATTCATCCCATTCACATTCTAAACTATAGTTACTTGTTGCATATTTTCCTCCCTCCTATTTTCTTCAGTATCCTTCTCACCCTATTCCTATCCCTCCTCACTCTTCTACTTTACTTCTACCTGCTACCTTGCCCCCCTATTCTTTAACTTATCTCCCCTCTAAGAATCCCTCCCTTATAATCTCCACCCTATCCCCTTACCCTCTTATTTCTTTCTGAATTTAGATTTCGTACTCTTCCAAATATGTATATATATATATATATATATATATATATATATATATACACATACATATATATATATATATACACATACATATATTTATCCCATTCCTCTTCATCTACATGCCCTTCTAAATGCCTCACCTAATTTCCTAGCCTTCCTATATACGTGTCGGTACGTATGTATGTATTGTTCCTTCTTTAACCCATTCCTGATAAAAGTAGGGTTCCAGAACTACCGGCCCTCCTACCCCATCTAATTCCTCTGTATCAGTTCTTCTTTTTGCACCTTATTTGTATGAGATAATTACTCTTTGCACCTTTTCCTAAATAATTTTGCTTTTTAGAATCACGTCATACTCAGTTCTACCCCACTCTTTCTTTTGAACTACGTAATTACTAATGACAATCTTAAACATACCATTTACCTTTACATGTATAAAAATTAAACAATTTGTCCTTATTGAGTCCTTTGCAATTAGTCTTTGATGTTTAACTTATATTTCTCTTAGATCATGTACGTCAAAATTTCTATTAAGTTTTGTTCTTTTTGCAACAAAATCTGAAAGTCTGTCAATTCATTGAGTGTCTTTTTTTTTGTTCTGAATTATTGATATCATTATTATTATACAATTATATGATATTTTCAGCATAACCCCAGTTCTTTTGTTCTTTGAAATATAGTGTGGTGTTTTAGTGCAGTCGATGCTATCTCTTGTGTAATTCTAACTGTAGCTCCACCTTATTTGAATTTTTTTCCTTGTTGGTCATAATATTTTCTCCTTAACCTAGAGGTTTTGGATTTTAACTATGATATTCCTGTAGGTTTTCTTCCAAGGATCTCTTTCAGGTGGTGATCAGCAAATATTTTGTTTTGTTTTTCTACTTCTACTTTCCCCTTTTGTTCTATCACTTTGGGACAATTTTCTTAAGTTATTTCTTGCATTATTTTATTGAAATTCTTTTTTTGATAGTACTTTTCAGGTGATCCAATTATTTTCATGTTTTCTCTTCTTGATCTGTTCTTTGTATCAGCTGTTTTTCTTATGTTTCATATTATCTTCTATTGTTTTATCCTTTATATTTTGTTTTATTCTTTCTTGGTCTCATGATTTTGCTGGCCTCCCCTTGCCCAATTCTAATTTTCAAGAAGTTATTTTCTTCTTTAAGAGTCTGGATCTCGGGGGCGGCTAGGTGGCGAAGTGAATAGAGCGCCGGCCCTGGAGTCAGAAGGACCTGAGTTCGGAGCCCGCCTCTGACACTTAATCCACACAAACAAAAAAAAAAAACCTAGCCTTGTAACCTTGGGCAAGTTACTTAACCCCAATTGCCCTAAAGGGGCGGCCAGGTGGCGCAGTGAGTAAGAGCGCCGGCCTCGGAGTTGGGATGACCCGAGATCAAATCCGGCCTCAGAAAATGAGCACCCACACATAAATAATGACTAGCCGTGTAACCTTGAGCAAGTTACTTAACCCCAATTGCTTTAAAAAAAAAAAAAGAGTCTGGATCTCCTATTCTAGTTGGTTAAATTTCTTTTCATGATCTTGTTTTTCTTGGATTGTTCTTACTTCTAAAAAATTCATTCATCTAGACTTGATTTTGGTATATGGTGTTAGATAATGGTCTTTGCCAAGTTTCTGCCATACTATATTGAGTTTTGCAGAAACTGGGCATAGACCATTATCTAACACAATATACCAAAATCAAGTCTAAATGGGTACATGATCTAGGTATAAAGGCTGATATTATAAGCAATCTGTGAAAACAAGGAATAGTTTACCTGTCAGATTTATGGTGAGGGGAAGGCTTTATGACCAAACAAGAAATAGAGAGCATTATAAAATGCAAAATGGATAATTTTGATTGCATTAAATTGAATAGTTCCTGTACAAACAAAGCCAACGTAACCGAGATTAAGAAGGAAGTTGAAAATTGGGAAAGAATTTTTACAACCAATGTCTCTGATAAAGGCCTTATTTCTAAAATATACAGAGAACTAAGTCAAATCTATAAGAATACAAGTCATTCCCCAATTAATAAATGGTCAAAGAGTATGAACAGGCAGTTTTCAGAGGAGGAAATTAGATATCTACAAGCATATGAAAAAATGCTCTAAATCACTATTGATTAGAGAAATGCAAATCAAAATAACTCTGAGATACCACATTGTTAGAGATCCTTTTTAATCTTTTGTACAGACTTTGCTGCTTCTCAGTGAGTCAAGTTTATTGTTTAGGAGCTTCACAACTAAAACAAGCTCACTTTCCTAGGCTGAATGACCTTGCCTAATAAAGATAATTTCTAGGGACTTTGGCAGTTTTACAATATCATACAGTAGCAGGAGGATTGTTTTGAATGAGCAGAACTAGTCAAAATAAAGTTTTCATCCAGTCTCTTCCTTTCCACCTATAGTAATCAATTAACAATTTTAGGTTTTAGCATTAAAACAAATTCCCACAGTTTCACCAAATCATTTTGATTATAAGCAATTAATTACAGATAATATCTAATGCACTAATGGGCAGATTTCTCTACCTGCTGTCCCTCTCTCCCTGCTTCCTTTCCCAAGACTAATAAGATTGTTTCCCCATCATCTCATACCAAAGATCTTATAAAACATTTCTTCATAAGAATATTTCCCTTTTTCAAAAACAGTTTATCCCGATACCATTAACTACTATACAATTCCTAAATTCTCTGGTCATAAAATTTTTCCCAAATAATTAACAATATTTACACAAGGAGGTCTCACAGGTCTTTTCTTCACATAATTACCAATAATTACCTTTCACAAGTATAATTTTGTAAATACTTGATTTATGAAATAACACCAAATAGCTTGGTTAAACAACCTTACAAGTTTAAACAATCTTAACTGAAATTTCCTTTTAAACGAAGACAGACTTGGAAGCTTATGATTTCCCAAATTACAATACTCCAAGATTTTAAGAGAAACTGCTTCTCATACAACATAGATAATACAACTTTTTACCAGTAACAATATCATAAACAATTATCATGTTCTTAAATTTGAAATGAAAACAGATGAATTACCAATCTGGTGACCTCAAAACTCCAGTTTTTGAAGTTACACAGAACTAAAATTTTCTTGATGCTACACAACTGATCAACTTATCACTAGGAATCAATTACATTCTGGAATCTCACATAGACGGTGAATGTGGTGATCCATAAACCATTTTTTATTTTTTTTCAAAGTTTCTCATTTGCTCAATAAGAATTCTACAAAATGCCTTTACAATTCACTTTGCACAAAGAATTATTCATTTCATCATTAGTAATGTGGAAACTATAACTTTAAATCATTGTGTATTTCCAGAATAGCCAAAAACGTAAATGAACAATCAGCTATCACAGTAAATATCAGGAGTATTATTACTACCTGTTTGTATCCCAAATATAACAGCTTCAAATTATCAGATCTTATAACATAAAAATTCAACTCACGTGAAATAAACATTATAAGACAGGATTAGCAGTACTGACAAAGTAACATAGCTGGTTTTACAAAACTTTTTCTCCATCTTTTAGTTTCAACAAAATTCAGATTGAAAACTGATTTATCTAACAATATTTCTGGCTCACAATGGTCACTCAACTTTTACAGTATAAGAGGATTTTACAATTTAGAGATACCATAATAACACAATGACATTATGACATTAATTGCATTTCCAATTCATTACATATAAAAAATTATTGATAGAAAACTGGGTTTACCAAGTACAGAGGCTTTTCTTCTCTCCCCACAGCTGCAGAGCCTGGTTGTGGACCCAGGGGTTTGAAAGGAGAGAGGGTCATCTGCATGCCTGGAGGTGTGGGCTTCAGGATACCCAGGGGTTCAGGGCTGTTGCTAGTAGGGCCCTCGATATAGCTGCTATGCCTCCCCCCTTCTTTTTCCAAGTGGGGGAGCTTAACTCAAATTCCCTATATTCTTATCATTCTCTATTTTTTCTAGGATGAGAGACTTTAATAAATTTTTGTAAAATGTTTTCAGCTGATTTAACTTTTACTCCGATATACTTTATTTATGTGTCCACGCCTTAAAAAACTTCTTTGAAAGTGATAGCTTTGACCTCTCCAGCAAGGAGGAAGAAAGAAATGACACCTTATTCTTTCTCCCCCATACTAGAAGTTCAAAACTTCATGTTAGAAAATATACCAATTTTCCTAAATGCCAAATAGTAAAATGAATTCTGACTTATCTTTAGCATCAAATTAGGTGTGACACTTTTTACTTTTCCCATGAATTTAATTGACTTACAGTTTCATTCTAAGACACAGATTTTTCCTCTTTTAGGTGAGGCAGGAAATAGTTAAATTTTCATCTGCCTGCCTCTTTGATCTGAGGGGAGAAGATTCCCTCATCATTTCTTATCACCTTCTCCTCATTCCACTTGGCCAGAGTGGAATGAAGAGGAGATTTTCAAACTTTTAAATATCTTAAAACTTCTATTCATACCTTTTAATGCAAATAGGTTATATCTGATACTTCTTTCTATACTCTATGACTTAATATTACCATCATAAAATCTATAAAATAAAATATTTTTCTTTTCTCTTTCTCTCTCCTCAGCTTGCAGTCAGCAACAGGGGGAGAAGGGGGGAGGGAAAGAGATAAGAGCATTCCGAGGAAAGTCCAGCTGCATTTTAAATCTTACAGATGGACAAATTACTCTCACTCATTCTCACAAAGACACATAAACAAAACAGAGAGACACAGAAAATAACAGAATGGATCCAAAGGTTTACAGAAATAGGAGATCTCCTGAAAAAAAATTTAAACAATTACATAGCACTTCAGGCCAGGAAATACTTACCTGATACTTTTGTTTTTATCTGTTTGTAAT
Source organism: Gymnobelideus leadbeateri (assembly GCA_011680675.1). Classification (NCBI taxonomy): domain Eukaryota; kingdom Metazoa; phylum Chordata; class Mammalia; order Diprotodontia; family Petauridae; genus Gymnobelideus; species Gymnobelideus leadbeateri. Next base: position 385,903 of record WOXC01008524.1, read on the forward strand.
TGAGACAGCTGCATTACATTGAATATTTCGAGCCTCCTTTGGCACTTTCCTTTCTGATGTTAAATATGTCATTAATATATTCTATAGAAAAAAGGCAGAAATGGTGAAGTACTAGAGTCCCTCCTCCACTAGTTCCTCACTCCTCTCTCTTCTGGCTGGCTTAATCATGGGAATATTACCCTTCTTCCCAAGGTCTTTCAATGGCAGGATAACTCCTTGCCCTTTTACTGCCTTATTTAACTGCCTTGCCCAAATCTCTGGCTCCTCTGGCTTATTCATGGGATTCAACCCCCTTTGTTCTAACCAAGGGACCACCTCAAGGAGGTGGGAAACAAAAGCCCTAAATTGTTTAATATGCACCCCCACTCCTTGTTCTTTAGCCAGTTTATATACATGGCGGGCACACAAGTTGATGGAATGTGGTGTCACCAAGGGGATACCGCATTTGGTCCCCATACCGGATGTTATTTCACACCCCCGGCCTCTACCACTCAGCTAAACAGCAGCTACTCTATTCCACTACCCCCGCTTCTCTCAAGCCCCGCCCCATGTTGGGTACCACTTCTTCAGTCCAGCTGAAGAGTGTGGGTAGCAACTTACCTGAGTGCCTCAACACTCCCTCGAGCATCCCCGGATCGAATAGAGTAGTCAGACACCACAGTTCCAGTCAACATGCTTTATTGTCTTCTCTTCTTTATTGTCTTCCCCCCTTTCTCTATCCCGGGACTCCCTCTTTATCCCTCACCAATCTTCCCCTACCCGAGCTCCTTGCAGTCCCTTCACCTTCTAGCAACAGCAGCCGATTGGCTGAGAGACTTTTCCTATTTATGAAGCTTGCTCAATATCCCAGGCCCCTTTGTCCCACATCCCTGTTAATTATAACATGACGTCAAGGACAGGGTGCCCCGGGACAGAACAAACCTCCAGGTGCCTCGATCAGGCTGTTCTGCTCTGTCAGCAAGGCAGGCAGTTCCTGTGTACAAGGGCTCAGGCCAAGGGTCAATGGTTACATTCTTTCAAGGGGCCCCAACACTCCACCATCTTTCCAGAATCCTCTCTGTCCTTCCTATCTTAAGTTTTTTAGTATTGTGCCACCTTGTGGCTTATTCAGATGTTAGACTTTTTTCCCCTGTCTGCTTACAAGATTTGTTTTCTTATTGATGATTAAGAAAATTAACTACTACATTCTTTTGAGTATGAGGATGTTTTGTTATTTTGATGGTGATAATCTGTGAGTTTGATGATTCAATTCTGTGGTCACCATTAAAAAAAATCTATATAATTTTCATGTATCATTTCCTGCAGTATGGTATTAAATTTTTTTTAAAATTATTTATCATGTTTTTTCCAAGAGGTTTATGGTGCTTAAGTTATCACTGATTAAGTGATCTTCAAGATTAGTACTTTTTGCTCATACTGAATTTGTTCTTCTTAACATTGTAGTCTTTTACTTCTCTTCCAAATTTTCTGTCACTGCATTATATTTTCGAAATCTATTATTCTCTCCCATAGTCTCTACTTCTTTGACAGATTCTCTACTAAGTATTCAATGTCTCCTTCTCTAATATTTGTATTTTTAAAATGTGTTTTCTGACAATTTCATTACTAACTTCAGTTAACAGTATAAAATATAGATAGATAGATAGATAGATAGATAGATAGATAGATAGATAGATCTTTTACAGAATGTGGTGGGTGGGAGTGAGGTGTCTAAATATTTGGAAATAGAGTTGATAGGATAGATAACATCTGAGATGTGATCCACATTTGCAGAGAATAGAAGGATTGTGCCCATGTCACAAGCATGATAGCTGAGGGAAAAGGCAACCAATGTATGAGATAGCCAAGCAAGCCTGGAAAACCTCTCCTCCAGTCTAAAATAGGGGTATAGGGCTAAAATTATATCTCTTTGCCACTCCCTTAAACATCTCTGGCCTAAAAGAATGAATCTGAATTCAGAAGGTAAACTGCTTCACACATCACTTTCAAGAGGAAAAAGTAGCCCCTAGCTTATAACAGTTTAGCCCAATCTACCAAACACTAGTTACATAAAACAAATACTAATATCAAATAAACCTCTTAGTCTATCACTTTCCAAAAAGTCCTTTTTCTTTATATCTTGCCTGCGAAAGCCTGGAAACAACTGAAGTCAGTTTCTTTTTTTTTCTTTCAAATGCTTTGTTAACTTCTGGTTTACATCATTCGTTTCCACAAGATTTTGAGTTACAAATTTTCTCCCCGTTTTTCCCCTACCCACATCCCCAAAATAGCGACCCCACAGGATATCCCTCTTCCAATCTATTCTCTCCCATATCTTCCCCCATACCCCCTTCAAATTTTCCAGTAGAGCATGGTAGATCTCTATGCCCCAGTGCCTGTATATCTTATTTCCCAATTACATGTAAAATAGTATTAGTTATAGTATATATTCATTCCCTTCCTCCCTTGTCACCCACCCTTACTAGGAAGATAAGAAGATAAGCAATTCAATATAGGTTGTACGTGTGTAGCTATGGCCAAACATTACCATAGTAGATATATTATAAAAGACTGATTATATTTCCTTCCCTCCTATCCCACCTCCCACTTTTTCTATTCTTCTATACTTTGGTCCTCTCCCTTTTCAAAAGTGGGTGCTTCCAACTTCCCTCTCCCCCAGCCTGCCCTCCCTTCCATCATTCCCCCTCTCATCCCCTTCCTCCCACTCTCCTGTAGAGTGAGATACCCTATTTAGTGTGTATGTCATCCCCTCCCCGAGCCAAATTCAATGTGAATAAAGTTGACCCATTTCCTTCTGCCCTCCTGTTCTTCCCCTCCATTGGAACCACCTTCCCTTGCCTCTTTTGTATGAGATAGTTTACCCCATTTTGTCTCTCCCCCTCTCCTCTCACTATATTCCTCTCTCACCTCTTAATTTCACCTTTTAAGTATCATCCCTTCCTATTAAATTGGTCCTGTGCCTTCTATCTATGTATACCTGTCAATATATATACACACATTCACATATATATTCATACGCCTTCTATTCCCATCAACTATTTTCATGCTGAGAAAAGTTTCGTCAGTTACAATTATCATTTTTCCATGTAGGAATGTAAATACTTCAACTTTGATAAGTTCCTTATGATTTCTTTTCTCTGTTTACCTTCTCATGCTTCTCTTGCTTCTTGTATCTGAATGTCAAATTTTCTATTCAACTCTGTTTTCTTGAAAGTCCTCTATTCCACTGAATGACCATATTTTCGCCTGAAACATGATACTCAGTTTTTAATACCCAATTTTGCTGGGTAGGTGATTCTTGGTTTTAATGCCAGCTACTTTGACCTCTGAAATATTATATTCCAGGCCCTTCAATCCCTTAGTGTTGAAGCTGCCAGATCCTGTATTATCCTGATTCAGTTTCCACAATATTGAAATTGTTTCTTCCCGGCTGCTTTTAATATTCTCTCCTTGCTCTGGGAATTCTGGAACCTGGCTATACTATTCCTAGGAGTTTTCTTTTGGGGATCTTTTTCAGGAGGTGATCAGTGGGTTCTTTCAACCTCTATTTTGCCCTCTGGTTCTAAGACATCAGGGCAGTTTTCCTTGAGAATTTCTTGAAATGTGATTTCTAGTTTCCTTCTTTGATCATGGCTTTCAGGTAGTCCAATAATTTTTAAATTATCTCTCCTGGATCTATTTTCCAGGTCAGTGGTTTTTCCCATGAGATATTTCACATTGCCTTCTATTCTTTTATTTGTTTCGATCTGTTTAACAGCATCTTGATTTCTCATAAAGTCACTAGCTTCCATTTGCTCCAATCTAATTCTGAAGGAATGATTCTCCTCATTGTTCTTTTGAGCCTCTTTTGCCATTTGAGTTAGTCTATTTTTAAGGTGTTATTTTCCTCTGTCAGGCTATTGACTCTCATTTCATAATTTTCTTGCATTGTTCTCATTTCTCTCCCCAATTTTTCCTCCACTTGTCTTATCTGCTTCTTAAGGTCCTCTATAGCCTGTAACCAGCTTGTGTTTTCTTTTGAAGTTTTTGGTGCAGGAGCACTGACCTCACTGTCCCCCTCCTGTCCCATGCTTCGATCCTTTTTGTCCCCAAAATAGGAGTCTGATGTTGGATTCTTCTGTTTGTTTTGCTTCCTTTGCCTGGACATGTTGCCACTCAATTACTTGACTTTTGGGCTTTTTGCCACAGTAGGACTCTGCCACTAGACAGGGGAGCTTCTGTCCCAAACACTGGGGTTTTCTCAGCTGCCAGAGGTATTAGTTGGGTGCCCACTCTGAAGCCTCCACATGCTCTGGCAAGCTGGTCACACACCCCAAGACCTCCACCCTAGACCTCAATCCAGATCCAAGAAGGTTGAAGTAAGAGTGATTACCCCTCAGACTGGTCACTTGGTCCCCCTACAGTCCGCAGGCCAGGAGCTGAAGCTGCTGCATGGCAGTGCTACGCTGCAGCTCCTCAGTGGCTTCTTGCCCCAGGGGAGAAAGAAGTCGATGTGCTCTCCCCACTGGGTTCCAAAGTTCACAGTGCACTGACCTCTTACTTTGTCCTTAGCATCTATTTGTTGATAATTCTGGAAACACCACAGCTGCTGGTGTTCTGAAGTCCTCCAGCCGGCTGCTGGTCAGGCCCACCCTGGGGCTAAAACCTCCAACTCACACAGGGCTGGTGTAGCCTCCCAGAGTGCTGCACTGGCCACTCCCTGCTGGGCTGCCAGGCTGTCCTCAGCGGGAGGTTAGCTTCTCTGTGTCATTTTGTGGGTTCTGTAGCTCCAAAGTTTGTTCAGAGTCTCCTTTTACATAAATTGGGGAAGGTGGGAGCCAGAGCTGCTCAGAAGTTCTATTTCTACTCTGCCATCTTGACTCTGCCCCCCTGAAGTCAGTTTCTCATGGCAAATACTCAACATCCTCTCAGCCAATCAGGAGACATCTCCTTCTACATATGTGGCAATAACTTATACAGCCTAAGGCTAAGTGAGAGCTGTTAAACATTTTTGTTATGAACCATTCTATAGTTTGTTGCTGTTGTTCTGTGATCTCTGGAGAAATCTGTGGGAATTTCTTTTTATCGTGGAATTTTCTTTCATTTTCCTTCAAAGTATATTTGCTTTCACTATTTCCTCAGCACTCTTTCTCTTTCAGACTTTCTCTTGTGTTCCTAATCACTTGTCTCCAATTTCTGTCATCACTCTTTGACTGCTTCCTTTCCTACTCTTGTACAAATGCCCCCAAGATTGGTTGTCCTTGGTCTGTAGTGGGTCATATGGGGTCAACTGGAGTCCTTTACCAGAGTAAAATATCTGAAGTTGGGGGGGAAAATGACTGACCCCAGAAGTTCCCAGATACTTTTTCTTTTCTAAATTGTGAAACTTTTTAAATCACTCAACAAGCATTTGTTAAGTAATGACTATAAAGTCTCAGCCTCTGTGGTTCTTTACTGTGCTTTTTATTAATTCTGTGCTTTCTCTGTCTTCTTTCACTTCCTCCCCCTATAATTGCATTCCCTTCCTTTTGCATTTCTGGAAAGAACCAATATTTAATTTCACTCAAGGAGTGATGGAGGGTTCAGGCTTGACTGTTGACCTTTCAGGCTTTCTTTTGAATAACCAGTCACTTGCCAGCAGTTTGCCTCCTCACTCTTTGCCCTATCTCCACCAGCCCCTGGAACTATTGCCCAGATCCCCAAGACTGGGGGTACTGGGTGTCCTTACCTTTTTATGTTAGAGGATATAGGTGACTGCCTAGTCAAAGTTCCTTCTCAAAGTCAAGTTGGGAGTTGAAGAGGATAGAGAATACTGTTTCCTATCAATTTCCCAGTACCTTCTCCATAAGACAGAGGCCATTTTGCATTTCAAATGTACTGTGTTTTATGATGCTCAGTTCTGCTGCCACACCCCAATTCTACCATTCTTTTAAATTGTTCATTAGAAAAAGTGCCTGATCAAATATCCAATAAGAAAATTTAAAGGTATCGACTATGTGACATCACTTGGGACATTGGTATTTGGGTTTGGAATCTGTTGTTCTTAGAGTGTGTGTGTGTGTGTGTGTGTGTGTGTGTGTGTGTGTGTGTGTGTGTGTGTGTGTGTGTGTGTGTGTGTGTGTGTGTGTCTCGAGCAACTCTGAGTGTTAAGCCTGAATCAGTCACCAGGTGGTGCAATACTCAAGCTTTTCTCCTTACCTGTACCTCACCAGCAGGGGTAGAAACCCATTTAAGGGATGTGAGACGAAAAAAGACAGAGCTGCTTTTTCCTCTGAATGACAGTGATGTTGCCCTTTCCTTTACAACAAATTGGTTTCTACGCTTCTGCAAAGAGTAGCTCACCAAATCTGAGCTTAGGAGATAAAATATTACATAAATATTTAAATATATCTGTGATCAAATCATTGTAAATGGTCTTTCCAATAATGTTGATCCCACTCAACCATAGCTTCCCATCCTACACAATTCTTATCCATATCTCCCCGCAAGAGTTAAGTGGTACAGTGGTTAGAGTATTAAGACTTAGAGACAGGAAGACCTGAGTTCAAACCTTCACTTGTGTGATACTGGGAAAGGCACCACTTTTCAGAACATTGATTTTCTAATCTATATAATAGGTATAATAATACACCTATTTCTCAGGGTTGCTACAATGATCAAAGGAGAAAACATATGTAAAACACATTGCCAACCTTAAGATATTATATAGATGCTAGTTATTTACCATTGTTGCTAGTCCATGTAGCAGGCTTACTTTCTTCTGACACCAAAGGCACAAGAATGGGAGGGAAAAAAATCAGACACTCCATCATTTATCCCTTACTCTTCATGTGCCCTGGTGATCTTTTTCAATCACATATTTCTTTAAGATTCTTTACTCTGGTTCCTCTTTATCTATTATGTGTCATTGTCTACTCATCCCCATCATGCACCAATTTTCCTTTGGGTGATAGTTAACCTACAATGAATATTAATATTTTAATATCATGATTGCTCCTATCATCTTGGCTCTGGTTCATACTCCTTAGAATAATCCACTCTCAGAATCTCTTTTCTCTTTCGTCTTTCCCACTTAATAGACGTGAAGCATGTGATCCCTCCAGTTCTAAAGTATGTAAATTAAATTTAAAAAAGAAAAACTTCTTTCTCAAATGGAGATAAGCATAATCATTGCTTCCTTTTCCTTTTCTTTCCTCCATTCCTCTCGTCTTTTGGGGGAGAGGGAGAGGAAGATTAGAGAGAAGGGTGGCGCAAGGAAGCCAATAAGTACACCTAAGGTTAATAGTGAATAAGGAAAAAGGACGACTTTTTTTTTGACCATCTAAAATAAAAGAATTCAGATAGAACAGGTTTGTTTGTTTGTTTGTTTGTTTCCCACTGTGATTACTAAGCAAGATTTATAGTTTTGTTAGATTGACAATGGCAAATGATCATAAAGTGATTAGTTCCTTGTATCCATGTGGCCTAGATTTATCATGGCTGTGCCCACCATTCCAGTGGTCTTTAAATTTAAATGGGGACCCAGACATTCCTAAAGTTAAAAAAAAAAAAAAAGCATAGCCACTACCCCTTTTGCCTTCTTTTTTTTATTTATTTATTGGGTCAGTGTGACCCAATCAAGGCCCATTTCTAGCTGAAAAGTCCCACCACATCTGCTTGACCTAACTCCTTCTACCCACTTTGTTCTAGGTCCACAGAGGGCTAAACAGGCAACAAAAAAAAACGTGGTGAAATTCCCCAGGTTAGAGGAGAATATTTGGGGAAATTATTTCCAAGAATTTTCTAATGAAAATATAGTATATGGATCATATAAGGGAACTTGAGGCAAGTGGAAGAAATGAAGCCCCTTGTCCTTGGAGCCAAGAAATATGATCCTGAAGAAACTAAGAGGAGGAAGGTCCAGTCACAAAAGACCCCAAGAATACAGAAATAGAATGTACCAGGTCAAAATAACCAGGATGAACTGAAGTACTTTGCAATTGATTGTAGTACATCTGTTTCCATAGTAACTGACCACAACCACTACCACTCCTCACCATCTGTGAGGTTTCTATTAAGTGTGTGCAAGGCTATTCAAGTGGAACAACAACAGAGGTAGGGCATTTGAGACTGGAAATCTGGTGGCATTTGGGACAGGTTTAGGGAAGAATGAGTCAGGGGAGTGGGCAGGAAATGAGATGAGTTATTAAATCTAATGGGAAAGTTGGATTAATGCTACACAGGCACAACAAGCTCTGTGTCACTGGAGAACATGATGGAAGAGAGAGTCCATGGACAGAAATAGCTATCATATAAAGCAATACACAAAATAATATAAATCAATGAACAAAATACCATTAGTGCAAAAGAGAGCTATAAAAAGCAGGGAGAGGTCATTATCAACTGGGAGGCAATCAGGAAAAGCTTCCCAGAATAAGTGGAATTTAAATAGAATTTTAAAGGTCAGGTATGAATTGAAAAGGTTAAGGTAGAAGAGGACTTTCCATACATAGGGAACAATATCAGATAAATAAGTTCAGAAAATGTATGGGTAATGGAAAATGTCCAGTTTGAGTAGAATATAAAGTCTATGACTTAACTTACATAACTGAGTTATCAACAAAATGCTAGAGGAGCCAGAGGAGAAAGAAATGCCTGCAACTTTCCTAGGTGATTTGTTTCATGGATGTAATGAATGAAATGAAAGACTACCCTCCATTTTTCCCTCTTCCAAGCAATCTTGGCTTATTAGTAAATGTGCTCTTGGATACTAATAGGGAAAACGTTCATAATAATTTTTTCACATGTAGAGGGAGAGACAGAGACTGATAGACATGGGAGACACAGAGACAGACAGACACAGAGACAGAGAGAGAAAGAATAGATCACTTAAAAGTGATCAGGGAATCAGCCTTCTTTCTGAATTCAGAGTTATTCCCCTAGAACCAAGATGCTAGAGACAGACAGCCAGATAGATATATACATACCTACATATATACATATACACATACATACATACAGGCAGGCAGATATATTCAGAAAAATAGACAAAACATTTATTAAGTACTGTTTCTATTCCAGGTACTGAGTTAAATTATAGGGACACAATACAAGCAAGCAAGACAGTCCTTTGCCTCCAGAAGCTTACTTTCTAATAAGGAAGACCACACATTATGAGGTATTGAAGACTGGAGGACTGGGGGGAAGGAGGAGTGGAAATGGTGGAGCAGTGGCATGTGGCATGAAGTAAAAACTCATCTATCAGAGACAGAATGGACAGGAGACGGGGGAGGGGGGAAGAAGGGAGTTAAATTGTGCAATGAATGGGAGATGAAGACGACAGAAGGAATTGTATGAGGATTGCAGAAAGTCTTGTAAAGAATTGTGTAAGGGTGACTTCCTTGGGCCACAATGACTGAAGACCAGGTATATTACATTTTATTCCTTTCTTCCTTATGTGATACCTTTAGGAGGTTTAAGGGTGTCTTTGCCATTGACTCCAGCCCTCACCAATAATGTTCCACTAACATTATGAGGTCTCTTGTATTCCAGTTTCATTTAACTACTTAACAGTCAGATTACAAACAGTGTTTACAATGGAATATTTCCAAGACATATCAATAACAAATATACAAACATTCCCCCAAAACTGTGGGAGAGGCATTAATTCCCCTTAATACCACCTCAGTCTCTGGGAAGGGGAGAGGTGTCAGGTTCGTAGATTAGCTAGGTTAGAATATAGTTCAGTGCCACCAAAGCCCCTTTGAGGTTCAGTTCTGGAGACTGCAACATTTCAGGTCTTCATTGTTTCATTGGCTGAAATATCTAGCTTGGAATCCTGCCTCCAGGGTGACAATGGTTCAAGTCTGGGTCTGAGGACTTGTGCCTAGAACATAAAAGCACAAAGAAAGCAACCCAGACCAAAACTCTAGGCCACTTTCTCAGGGCCATAGAGACTTTAAAAAAAGAAAAGAAAAGAAAGAGAAAGAAAAAGAGGTATGAAAAAAAGCCCTTTACCTACTAGTTCAGTTCATGGTACTCCCACTGTGGCTGTACAGCAGCTTTGCCACTACCACCACCTCTGACTATGCAATCAATGAAAAATGGCTGTTCCTACCTATGTGGTAGGGAATACAGACTGGCTCCAAGAAGCAAGTTTGTATTATCTCTCATGTGGGTTCTACTATGTTAGTTGATCTAGGCATGTACAAAAAGCCCCATTACAAATGTAATGGAAATTCTAGGAAGATGGCAGTATGAGGGGATAGCCCCCCAAATAAATAAGAAATATAGTCCAATGGGGTGGCTAGGTGGCGCAGTGAATAGAGCACCGGCCCTGGAGTCAGGAAGACCTGAATTTAAATCCAGCCTCAAACACTTAACACAAAAGTTAGCCATGTGTCCTTGGGCAAGTCACTTAACCTCAACTGCCCTGCCTTCCCCCCTCCAAAAAGCAAAAAAAAAAAAAAAGAAAAGAAAAGAAAAGAAAAGAAAAGAAATATAGTCCAAACTGAAACAAAAGCAGCAATGAAAGAAAAAAACAAAAAAACAAAAAAAAGAAAGAAAATTGAAAGAACCCACCACAAGGTAAGTCTAATAGAAAAGATCACTTGGGAAGTTCTGAAAGATTGCAGGTTTGCACACTTTCCCCTCAATACACAAATGCATAAGAAAAGAATAACAACAAAACATTTATTAGCAATGCCTTAAAGAAAAGCCCAGCTTGGGCACAAACTCAAATAGAATTCTTAGAAAAAATGAAACAAGAGCATATAACAAGAGTTTAATTTTTTTTATATAAAGAGAATGTGAATGCTTGAAGGAAAAAAAAGGAAAAGAAATGAATTTTGAAAGAAAAAATGCAAAAGGAAATTAACAGCTCAATATAATAGGTTCATAAGATTGTCCAAGCAACAAAGTCCTTGAAAATTAGAATGAACTGAAATAAGTCAATTACTTCACAAGGTAAGAAGAAATATTAAAATTAAATTAAATGACTGGGGGTGTAGGGGTGAGGAGGGATGAATGGAGAAAATGTAAAGTGTCTAAATAACTGACCTGGAAAAGCAATCCAGGAAAAAAAATAGGATCATTGGAGTGTCTAAATATGATGAACAAAAAATAAAAATAAAGAGCCTAGACATCCTAATTCAAGAAATATTGAAACTACCCAAATCCTTTAGAACCAGAGGGCAAAGAAGCAATAGAAAGAATTCATCTATCACCTACTGAACAAAATCCCAATAAAAAGTAAAATATTATATACTTGATTTTTTACAAAAGAAAGCAAGAGGAAAGTTGAATTTAAAATTCATATAGTACATTTCAGAGGGTATTATAATGAAACACTATTTTTAAATATTATGAAATACTTTAAACAGATGTTGCCAATAAATCAAGCACACCATTTACTAAAGAATATAATGTGTACTTTCCTATAACAAACTTTAAATAGCAATTAGCATGTCTCCTTGTTGGAGAACTCAAATTATTTACAATTTGGTGACATTTTCAATGTCAAATGTTGTAGACTGCAAGAAATAAAAATTTCATGATTTTGAGTATAAAAAAAAAGAAACCACAAAATTAAAACTCCCAGGAAAGTCAAAGCCAAAATTCAGAATTTCTAGATTAGAGAAAAAATACTGCTAGCAGTCAGGAAGAAAAAAATTCAAGTACTGAAGAACCATAGTTAGCATCACATGCTATTCAGTAGCCACAACTATAAAGCACATTCTCACTTAGTGAGGTAACAGCAGTTCATCGTATAGGTCTCTCTTTTTTTGTTTTTTGGGTTTTTTTTTTTTTTTTGCTTTTTGAAGGAGGAAAGGCAGAGCAAATGGTTTTAAGTGACTTGCCCAAGGTCACACAGCCAGTAAGTGTTAAGTGTCTGCGGCCGGATTTGAACTCAGATCCTCCTGACTTCAGGCCCCATGCTTTATTGGCTGTACCACCCAGCCACTTCAATAGGTCTCTTTAAGAAGTGAGTCAAGGTGGGGCGGCTAGGTGGCACAGTGAGTAAGAGCACTGGCCTCAGAGTTGGGATGACCCGAGATCGAATCCAGCCTCAGAAAATGAGCACCCACACATAAATAATGACTAGCCATGTAACCTTGAGCAAGTTACTTAACCCCAATTGCTTTAAAAAAAAGAAGTGAGTCAAGGTAATGGCAGAAGGAAGGAAGGAAGGAAGGAAGGAAGGAAGGAAGGAAGGAAGGAAGGAAGGAAGGAAGGAAGGAAGGAAAGAAGGGATCTAACCAGTAAACCCCAAGTCAAGTGGGAAGCTTCTGGCCATCAAAATTTACCTTCCTTTGGAGAGGAGGAGAGGGAAGAGGAAGAGCTGAGATACCCAACCAGCTGGGTCACCATTCAAGAAGTTAGGTTTATTCACAGGTTGTGTTTGTCCTCTGTTTTTCAGAGAAGACTGTGGCATCAGGGAAATGATGACATGACTTGCAGTTTAAAAGGGCCAGGTCTCCCATTGCATCCTGGGTCATCTCCAGTCATCCTGATGAATATCTGGTCACTGCATCTGAAGAGGGAAGGGTGATAAGGAGGGGGGGAGGGTAAGTGGTTCTGCCAGGGATACCTCTCCTGGCATCCAGTCTGGAAGGAATTCACCAGGCTCAAGCAGACTTTGAAGCCGAAATTGTAAAGTTTATTGTTACGCTGTAGAGAACAGCGGGCTAGATTCTTATGGAACCTGCAAACTCGCAGAGGCCACAGGCATAGTTTTAAGGGGTCAATTATGCTAACTAGGTGAGTAAGGGTGGGATCAGGGAGGAGTTAAGGAGTGGTCAGTGCTCAAAGGACCATACACTTTTAATATCAAGTGCGCAGGTGTATTGCCCATGATTCACTGGGAAATAGCTCAAGGCGGGGCTAGCTGGAGGTGTGGTTTTAGTCCTGATACATCACTAAAGAGTGCCCAGTCTGCCACCCACCAAGGTCATCAGAGACAGTGTGGGTATATAATTGACTAAGGAGTTACCCTATAGATAAGGTATTGAAGAATTTATGGTGGGGCTGGCCACTCTAACTAAGGGAGATAACATTTACATAACTTATTGTTTCAAGCAGAGATAAACAGGTCATGAGTTGTTGCTGGGCAGAGTGCTGGGAGGGGGAAGGGGCAGAGTCAATGCTCTGAGGCTGGGGGGGTGGAAATGTGATCTTACAGACTGCTTTTACAAATTGATTTTACAGACATAGATCCCAAAGCACCCCATTTACAAACTGATGTTACAGATTGATACTACAGACATATATACATCACAAGGACCCCATCACATCCGCTAAAGTTTGGGGTTTAGGGGTTCTCAAGACCCCCAAATACTGACATGCTGGGTCCTGCCAAATGAAGTTCAACTCAAGCCTTCTTTCGGTGAAAGAAAAGCAAAGTTTATTAAAAATTCACCATATTGGGTACACTCTTAAGGTACCTATGAATTTGTGACTCTCATATTGACAAGCAGACCAGAATAATCTGACACAAAATGAATCTGTGCTAGATTAATCTCAGCCCCTTCATGGAGGCTAGATGGATCTTATATATAGAAAGATTGTGGGATAGATCTAGGTGTGGTCTAGAGGAGGGGTTAGGGGTGGGTCTTGAGGAGGAGTCTAAGAAGGATTTTTTTTTTTTAGGTTTTTTTTTTTTTAAAAGCAATTGGGGTTAAGTAACTTGCTCAAGGTTACACGGCTAGTCATTATTTATGCGTGGGTGCTCATTTTCTGAGGCCGGATCTGATCTCGGGTCATACCAACTCCGAGGCCGGCGCTCTTACTCACTGCGCCACCTAGCCGCCCCTTTAGGGCAGTTGGGGTTAAGTAACTTGCCCAAGGTTACAGGGCTAGGTTTTTGTTTGTGCGGATTAAGTGTCGGAGGCCGGCTCCAAACTCAGGGCCTTCTGATTCCAGGGCCAGCGCTCTATTCACTGCGCCACCTAGCCGCCCCCTAAGAAGGATATTGAGGAACTGAGGTCAGACTTCAAGAATGGGATTAAGGGTAGGAAATAGCTGAAGGCTACCCAGAGATAACAGACAGTGGAGGGCTAGGTTAGTTTAAGGGTAACCAATTTGGGTATAGATATTTTGATAGGATCAAAGGTGGGGAGTAGCTGGACAATGGAGGGCAAGGCTAGGTTAAGATAAACAGAGATTTGGGCCTGGGGATTAGGAAAGGCTTATGGCCTCAGGCAAATGCCTCATCAAGTGGGAAGATTCAATCAGAGTTCAAGGGCTTTCCCAGAGCCTAAAACTCATCAGTACTACTACAGGGGGAAAATGGATTTTTAATGAGAAATAGAGGACTTCTAAGCATTCCTGATGAGAAGACTAGAGCTGCAGAGAAACACTGAAGTTCAAATGCCAGAATGAAGAGCAACATAAAATGTATACAATGAATAAACAATGATTAAGGACTAAACAATGATAAAGTATTTACATTCAAATATGGGAGATGGTACATGTGTCCTGTTTGGATACCATCATCATCAATATTTATTAAAGAAGTCAAATTAGACAATACCTGGGAGTGGGTCTATTATGACTTTATGGTCTTAATAAAAGAATGGAAAGAGAAGAGGAGTATACTGGGGGCAAGGAAGAAACACAAGGGAAAATTATCTCAAAATCAGAGTGCACAAGTAGGTACATACAAACAAGGATGAAGAGAGTAAGTGACACAGGTACCTCACTCTCATGTGAACTGGTGAAAAGAATGATGAAAATGTACTCACAAAGAGTTGGGTACAAAAATCCATTTCATTAAATAGAAAACATAGGAAAGAAAGGGGTGAAGGAAGAGGAGGGAGATCAGAGTGAGGATAGATTAAGAGATTAGTCCTAAGTAAAACAAACTCTAAGGATATATAGAAATATAATATTTTGAGATAGCAGAGTGGGAATCTGAGAGAGTCCATATAAGTTGGGGAATGGATGAACAAGTTATGGTATATAAATGTGATGAAGTATTTGCTGAACTCTTTTTTTTTTTTGCTTTTTGGAGGGCAATTGGGGTTAAGTGACTTGCCCAAGGTCACAGGGCTAATTTTTGTGTTAAGTGTCTGAGGACAGATTTGAACTCAGGTCCTCCTGACTCCAGGGCCAGTGCTCTATTTAATGAACCACCTAGCCACCCCAATTTGCTGAACTCTTATCAGTGCAATGACTGACTAAGATTCCAGAAGACTAATGCTGAAATATGCTACCCCTTTCCTGTGATAGAGATGAGAGACTTAGAATGCAGAATGACCATTGTTTTTGGACATGGTCAATATGGACTTTTTTTTTGATTGACTATTCATGTTTGTGATGGGTTTTGTTTTTCTCATGTTTTCAGTTTGAGGGATGGGGTGGAAAATGAGGGGGTAGATCTTAATTGACTGAAACAAATAAAATCCTTTTTTAAAAATTGAGAAAATACGCAACAGGGTTATAGAGAAAGGGGACAGAAACACTTGGTCTATAGAAAGGAAAGAGATGGTGACAAGATACCCATTTACAAAGTAGATCTCATAAAAAAATATCTGAGTGTGGAATAAAAACAGATAAAAGCTCACAGAAGAACAATGAAAAAATGAATAAAAGAGCCATCTCAATGAATAAGGACTTTGCAACAAAGGAAACTTGAGTTAAAATCTCCTAAAGAAAAAGAAATAGTACAAAGGATATGAAAGGCCCTTTGAAATGATAATGGAGCTATTCCAAGAATATCTAGAATGGTTCAGAAGGGAAATTAAAGAATTATGTGAAAATAGTCTAATGGAGCTGTGATCTCATTGATTTTGAAGTTTTCTCCCTCAGAACAGGTCACAACCCATTCCTGCCTATTTATCTGTGGGTCATGTGTCCATGTCTTCCCATGAATTCACCACAGAAGGACCACCCAACATTCTGGAGATTTTCCTAGCTTTCTCTTGAAATCTGAAGAGTATAAGTGGAATATTGTGGTCATGTGACCAGCTCACCTGATCTTATAATTTAATTATTTCATATCATTGCTTCTGTTCTTAATAATTTCTCATGTGTTAGATATTGAAATTCACCATTGGCTACATGTTGTGGCCTGATCATACAAAATATGTCCCTCTCAGTTTTCTCTGCATGATATTCATTTTTAATGCTTGGAAGATTGCTATATTCCGTGTCTTGCTGCAATATAGCAATACTAGCAGATGTTGGTTTTTAAAAATATGATGGATTTCCAATTAATAAGGCAACATGAATAGGAGCTGAACAGCCTAGCATCATTTCCAGTACTCCAGCAAAGATTTTTTTTTTTAAATCAAAGAGAAATAAAAGTGATTCCTTTCATCCAGCTGTTGTCTGCACAAGCAAAGAAAATAAACCTTTCTTTTTATGAGAAGTTAGACATCTCTAAAGGAGCTTTACAATTTCCCAAAGTCAGTTAAATGTTCTTTTCACATCCTGCTCAAATCTAGGTCCATTTCATGATTTATTTGTGCTGTCTCTCTCAGATATTTATTCTGATGGGCAAGCCCCATAGTTAGTCTATTCAAATGGATGTTGGACACTGAGCATTAAGCTTTCTCTGTCTTTGTCTTCCCTTGATGCAAAGTAAAGCAAAATTACAATTGAAAATATGATTGATTTTTAAGTATTGTTCTTGAAAATCAGCCTGTTTCCTATTAATTCTTTTATCATGGTTACCCTTCACTCTTGTATAAATGACACTCATAAATATGCCATAAAGATGGGAGAGTATTGATGTCCTCTCCTTAATCATTTTTTAATTAATCAAAAAGTCCAAGAATTTTTTCCATGCCCTTGATATTTTCCCCTTCTTCAAACATATTGATCCTTCAGTTCCCTCAAAATTATGTTTCCTTGGGGCAGAGCAAAGATGGCGGAGTAGAAGCAGCACTTCCACAGCGCTCCAGCCCACATGACTTCAAAACTATGTAAAAGGGGACTCTGAACATCCTCTGGAGCTCCAGAACCCACAGAATGACACAGAGAAGCTAACCTCCCTCTGAGGACAGCCTGGCAGCATAGCAGGGAGCCACCAGCATAGCACTCTGGGAGCCGAGCCCAGGACCCCGTGAGTCAGAGGTTTTAGCCCCAGGGCAGGCCTGACCAGCAGCCAGCTGGAGGGACCCCAGAACACCAGCAGCTGTGGTCTTTCCAGAAGAACCAACACATAGATGCCTAGGACAAAGTGAGAGGTTAGTGCCCTATGGACTTTGGGACCAGTATTTGGGAGTGTGTCAGGTTCTTTCCCTGGGGGCTAGAAGCTGCTAAGGAGCCACAGCACAGCCGCCATTTTGCAGCTTCAGTTGCAGCTTCAGGTCCTGGCCTGCAGACTGTAGGCGGAATCTGGTGATCAGTCTTGGGGGTAATCACCCTTGCTTTAACCTTCTTGAATCTGGATTGCAGTCTGGGGTGGAGGTCCTGGGGTATGTGACCAGCTTGCCAGAGTGTGTGGGGGCTTCAGGGAGGGCACCCAACTAATACCTCTGGAAGTTGAGAAGACCCCAATGTTTGGGACAGAAGCTCCCCTGGCTGGTGACAGATTCCTACTGTGGCAACAAGCCCAAAAATCAAGTAATTCAGTGGCAACATGCCTAGGCAAAGGAAACAAAATAAACAGAAAAATTCAACATTAGACTCCTATTTTGGGGGCAAAGAGGATCAAAGCATGGAACAGGAGGAGGACTGTGAGGTTAGAAATCCTGCACCAAAAGCCCCAAATGAAAATACGAGCTGGTTACAGGCCATAGAGGACCTTAAGAAGGATTTTAAAAACCAAATAAGAGAAGTGGAGAAAAAATTGGAAAGAGAAATGAGAAGGATGCAGGAAAAGTATGAAATGAGAGTCAACAGCCTGACTGAGGAAAATAACACCTTAAAAAATAGACTAACTCAAATGGCAAAAGAGGCTCAGAAAGGCAATGAGGAGAAGAATACCTTAAAAAGCCAAATTTGCCAGATGGAAAAAAGAATCTCAAAAGCTCACTGAGGAGATTCATTCCTTCAGAATTAGACTGGAACAAATGGAAGCTAGTGACTTTATGAGAAATCAAGATGTTGTTAAACAGATCCAAGCAATTGAAAGAATAGAAGGCAATGTGAAATATCTCATGGGAAAACCACTGACCTGGAAAATAGATCCAGGAGAGATAATTTAAAAATTACTGGACTACCTGAAAGCCATGACCAAAGAAAGAACCTGGAAATCATCCTTCAAGAAATTCTCAAGGAAAATTGCCCTGATGTTTTAGACCCAGAGGGCAAAATAGAGGTTGAAAGAATCCACAGATCACCTCCTGAAAAAGATCCCAAAAAGAAAACTCCCGGGGGGCGGAGCCAAGATGGCGGAGTAGAAACAGCTCGTCCAAGCCTCTCTGCCCCCAGATTCTCCACAAACTATGTAAAAAAGGACTTTGAAAAACTTCTGGAGCCCCAGCACCCACAGAACGACACAGAAAAGCTAACCTCCCGCTGAGGACAGCCCAGCACCCTGCAGGAAGGACCAGCGCAGTGGTCTGGGAGCCGGCAGAGCGCAGGAGCCGAGCGGAGCCCAGGTCCACCTGAGCCGAGGTTTTAGCCCCAGGGTGGCAGGGCCAGCAGCCAGCTGGAGGAACCCCAGAACACCAGGAACCCTGGCGACTCCAGAATTATCAACATAGACATGCCTAGGACAAAGTAAGAGGTTAGTGTCCTATGGACTTTGGGACCTGTATTTGGGGAATGCGTCAGCTCCCTCCCCTGGGGGCTAGAAGCTGCTGAGGAGACACGCCATTTTGTAGTTTTCAGAGGCATTTCCGGCTCCCAGCCTACAAATCGTGGGGAGATCCAGCGATCAGTCTTGGGGGGTAATCGCTCTTGCTTTAACCTCCCTGGATCTGGATTGTGATCTAGGGTGGAAGTTGTGGGTGGGTTTACAGCTTGCCAGAAACGGAAGTTGCCCCCACACGTTCGGGACGAAAATTCCTCTAGCTGGCCTTAAAGCCATAGTGTGGCAACAAGCCCAAAAGTCAAGCAATTAAGTGGCAACATGCCAAGGCAAAGGAAACAGAAAAATGCAACCCTAGACTCCTATTTTGGGGGCATAGAGCGGGAAAAGGACTGTGAGGTCAGAAGTCCTGCTCCAAAAGCCCCAGGGGAAAACATGAGCGGGTTGCAGGCCATAGAGGACCTTAAGAAGGACTTTAAAATCAAATAAGAGAAGTGGAGGAAAAATTAGAAAGAGAAATGAGAAGGATGCAGGAAAAGTATGAAATGAGGGTCAACAGCCTGACTGAGGAAAACAACACCTTAAAAAATAGACTAACTCAAATGGCAAAGGAGGCCCAAAAGGGCAATGAGGAGAAGAATGCCTTAAAAAGTCGAATTTGCCAGATGGAAAAAGAATCTCAAAAGTTCACTGAGGAGATTCATTCCTTCAGAGTTAGACTGGAGCAAATGGAAGCTAATGACTTTATGAGAAATCAAGATGCTGTTAAGCAGATCCAAACAAACGAAAGATTAGAAGGCAATGTGAAATATCTCATGGGAAAAACCACTGACCTGGAAAATAGATCCAGGAGAGACAATTTAAAAATTATTGGACTACCTGAAAGCCATGATCAAAGAAAGAACCTAGAAATCACCCTTCAAGAAATTCTCAAGGAAAACTGCCCTGATGTTTTAGATCCAGAGGGCAAAATAGAGGTTGAAAGAATCCACAGATCACCTCCTGAAAAAGATCCCAAAAAGAAAACTCCCAGGAATATTATAGCCAGGTTCCAGAATCCCCAGATCAAGGAGAAAATACTACAAGCAGCCAGGAAGAAACAATTTCAATATTGTGGAAACACAATCAGAATAGCCCAGGACCTGGCAGCTTCTACACTGAGGGATCGAAGGGCATGGAATATGATATTCCAGAGGGCAAAAGAACTGGGAATGAACCCAAGGGTCACCTACCCAGCAAAACTGAGTATTTTGTTTCAGGGGAAAATATGGTCATTCAGTGGAATAGAGGACTTTCAAGCATTCTTGAGGAAAAAACCAGAGTTGAATAGAAAATTTGACATCCAGACGCAAAAAGTAAGAGATGCCTGAGAAGGTAATCAGGGAAAAGAAATCAAAAGGAACTTATCAAAGTTGAACTATTTACATTCCTATATGGAAAAGCAATATCTGTGACTGATGATATCTTTCTCACTATGAAAATAATGGAAGAAGGGCGTGTGGTCATACGAATACATATGTGAATGTGTGTGTATATGGCTACAGTTATATATGGATAGAGGGCATAGGTTGATTTTGTTGGGAAGGGAGAGTACTCAAGGGATGAAATTATGAGGTGAGAGAGGAAAGTGGCAAGAGGAGATGGGGAGAGACATGGTAGGGTAAACTATCCCATGTAGAAGAAGCAAGGGGAAGTGGTTGCAAGGGGGGGGAGAATAGAAAGGCTAAAAAGGCAAAACCACATTCACATTGAATTTGGTTCAGGGAGAAAATGACATACATACTAAATGGGATATCTCAACCTGCAGCAGGATAGGGGGAAGGGGGATGAGAGGAGGGATGATGGATGGGAGGGCATCCTTGGGGTGAGGGGAGGTTGGAAGTACCCACTATAGAAGAGGGACAGGATCATGTAGGGAATGGACCAGGTGGGGGGTGGGATGAGTGGGAGGGAATTATAAGCAGCCTTGTACAATATATCTACTATGATAATGTTTTGCATAGCTAGACATGTACAACATATACTGAATTACTTATCTCCCAAGAGGGAATGGGTGACAAGGGAGGAAGGAAATGGATCTGAAATTCGAGGTCTTAACATTAAATGTTTCAAATATATATAAATACTATTATTAATACTCTTTTGCTTATAATTGGGAGATAAGATGTGCAGGCATTGGGACACAAAGATTCACCTTCCTCTAATGGAAAAGTCGAAGGGGGTATGGGAGAAGGTATGGGAGAGAGCAGATTGGAGGAAGCGATATCTTGTGGGACTGCTATTCTGGGAGGTTGGGTAGGGGAATAATGGGGGGAAAATGATTGTAACTCAAAATCTGGCAGAAATGAATGATGTAAAACAGAAGTTAATAAAGTATTTGTTTAAAAAAAAAAAAAAGAAAAGAAAACTCCCAGGAATATTATAGCCAAGTTCCAGAATCCCCAGATCAAGGAGAAAATACTCCAAGCAGCCAGGAAGAAACAATTTCAATATTGTACAAACACAATCAGAATAGCACAGGACCTGACAGCTTCTATACTGAAGGATCGAAGGGCATGGAATATGATATTCCAGAGAGCAAAAGAGCTGGGACTGAACCCAAGGGTCACCTACCCAGCAAACCTGAGTATTTTGTTTCAGGGGAAAATATGGTCATTCAGTGGAATAGAGGACTTTCAAACATTCTTGAGGAAAAAACCAGAGTTGAATAGAAAATTTGACACTCTGACACAAGAAGTAAGAGATGCTTGAGAAGGTAATCAGGGAAAAGAAATCAAAAGGAACTTATCAAACTGGAACTATTTACATTCCTATATGGAAAAACAATAATTGTGACTGGTGAAATCTTTCTCAGTATGAAAATAATTGAAGGGTATATGGGCATATGAATACATATGTGAATGGGTGTATATATGTTTACAGGTATACATAGATAGAGGGCACAGGCTGAATTTGGTGGGAAGCTATGATACTTAAGGGGTCAAGTTAAGAGGTGTGTAGCGGCAAGCACCCCAGTATGCCCAGGGTGACTGCCAACACAGGTTCTTAGATCTGCTTTTGTAAAGGAAAGCAACTCAAAATGGGTTAACAAGCTGTAGCGGCAAGCACCCCAATATCCCCAGGGTGACTGCCGACACAGCTTGTTAACCCATTTTGAGTTGCTTTCCTTTACAAAGGCAGATCTAAGAACCTGTGTTGGCAGTCACCCTGGGCATACTGGGGTGCTTGCCGCTACAAAATGGCGACGAGGGATGGGATCTGCTGAGTAAAAGGAAAGTATGGGGGCTGGGATAATTGTTTGTTTCCCAGTTGTGGTAGCTGTGATTCTGTGGAGCCATGGAGCAGGAGAGAAAGACCTGCATGCTGACTTCACTGAGCTGAGAGCAGGAATGGTGAGCTGCCTGCATGGAGACCTGTGGAGAAGCCTGGAGTTGCTGCCTTCTCCTGGAGGAGAAGGAACCCAGGAGTTTGGAGTTCAGCCACAGGACAAGATAAGGACTGTGTGGCAAAGCAAGGGCACTGAATGTGTTTCCTTGCTGCATCCCACAGTTTGGGACCCAGGGGGGATGGACTTGTGACTGTGGTGGGTGGGGTGAAGTGCCATGGACCCCAAGGACCCCACTTTGGTTTTCTTGCCCAGCCCCCTCTCTGGACTTGAAAGCAGGGGCTGGAGCAGTGTTATGAGAAGGACACCCCCCTCCTCCCAAGAGAACTTTATGTGATAATGCTTTGTATTTTGTGAATTGATGTGAAAATGCAGTGTACTTTGTTTAAGACCCAGTGGCCACTTTGGTAACTTTAGATGTACCTTGAAAATATGACTTAAGAGATGGTTAGTGCTAATTGAGATGTAAATTGTCTATGCTATGGGCATGCTTAGTAAGACTTTACTGAATAAGCTACTGGCTGTACTTTGAGATATTGTTACAGATAAGAGACTAATTGAGTTAATCAAGACTTTGCCCCAGGAGTGGAAGACTTGTACTTTGATAACTGATGTAACTGATTGAGTTAACTTAAGAGTGACTATTTTTTGATTTTACTGATAAGTGACTGAGTTAACATTTGCCCCATGAGTGGAAGACTTGGACTATTGTATTTTGAGATTATATTGTGATTTTCTTATGTACCTGGAAAATGTGACCTAAGAGATGTTTTAGTGCTAATTCAAATGTAAATTGTGTATGCTATAGGCATGAAAGATCTTGGGGCCAAATGTAATGGAAATGCAGATTTAAAGATCTTCCCTGCCCCTAGCTTAAGTGCACCTGGAGCCTGTGGTGGGAGGCTTGTTTTTCAGGAAATCCCACACCTTGATACTTTGTGATTGGGCAGTGGGTCAAGGAGGTTGTTACAATCTTTGAGCCAGGAGAAGGCTGTATAAACTCTGATGAGGGGCTTTGCTTTGGGGCTCACTTTGAGAAGTGTTGTGTGATTTGACCAGATGAGACTCTGGGAAGCTGTTGTTGAGAGCCCCCCGGCTTTGAAAACCCAGATGTTGATGCTTCCCTCTCTGGTAACTGTGATTTGGTATTGATATAATGGTTGGACAGTTTGGAAGCCTGTATGTTTGATCTGTAAGTTCTGTAACTCTGAAGTTTGGGGTGCTGACCTTTTTCCCCTGAACTAGGTAATGTGTGTTTGTTTGATTAAAGTAAGCTTGTTAACCCATTTTGAGTTGCTTTCCTTTTGAAAAGCAGATCTAAGAACCTGTATTGGCAGTTATCCTGGAGATATTGGGGTGCTTGCCGCTACAAGGTGAGAGAGGAATATGGCAAGAGGAGATGGGGAGAGACAGGGTGGGGTAAACTATCTCATGTACAAGAGGCAAGGGGAAGCAGTTGCAGGGGAGGGGAAGAACAGGAAGGCAAAAAGGCAAAACCATATTCTCATTGAATTTGGCTCAGGGAGAGAATGACATACATACTAAATGGGATATCTCACCCTGCAGGAGAGTAGGGGGGGAAAGGGATGAGAGTGGGGGAGGATGGAGGGGAGGGCATGCTGGGGGGAGGGGAGGTTGGAGGCACCCACTTTTGAAGAGGGACAGGATCAAAGTAGGGAATGGACCAGGTGGGGGAGTGGGATGGGTGGGAGAGAAATATAGCCAGTCTCTTACAATATATCTAATAGTAGATAATGTTTTGCATAGCTATACATGTACAACATATACTGAATTGCTTATCTTCCTAGCGTGAGTGGGTGACAAAGGAGGAAGAGAATGGATCTGGAATTCGAAGTTTTAAAACTAAATGTTTCAGATATATATAAATACTATTATTAATACTATTTTGCATGTAATTGGGAGATAAGATGTGTAGGCATTGGGGCATAGAGATTCACCTTGCCCTAATGGAAAAGTCAAAGGGGGTATGGGAGAAGATATGGGAGAGAACAGATTAGATGAGGGGATATCCTGTGGGACTGCTATTCTGGGGTGGTGGGTAGGGGAAATATGGGGGAAAATTTATAACTCAAAATCTGGTGGAAATGAATGATATAAATCAGAAGTTAATAAAGCATTTGGAAAAAAAATATGTTGCCTCTAGCATAAATCTCTATACATATTTGGCTCAAATACAACTCCTTTTCCTGTACTTTTTAGTAAAACAATTGGACCAAGTCATAGTTGCACCAACTTGTCTAGTTCTTGTTCCCAGAGTGACCATTAATGACCATTTCCAACTTTTGACATCTCAGAATCTAAGGAGCAAAAAATTTAAGGACAAAAGCAGAAGTGGAGCAAGAGCAAGAAACGTATTAATATTTAAGGGAGAAAGATTTTCATGCTTTCATTAGTAAATTAATGTCACTGGTAATGGAATAATACAGGGGAAATGAAGCATTTTGGAGACCAGCTTTTGCATGCAAAAGCAAAGTCTTTCAGAGCATGTTTGTAAACAGTGAAGCTATTTTTAGTCTGTGGAAACACAACCCCTGAAAGAAGGGGAGAGTGATGAGTTCACAAGCTGACAGATGACTGAGAGGGCACTTGTAGATTTAAACTTAGTGCATCTGTAAGCAGGTGGGAAATTCATTATAGCTTTCTGTTTTGGCCCATCAAGCAAGTGGGAAAGACACAGCATTATTGGTGAAAGGAGGAATGGGGGTGCAAAGAGGGTTGAAATGTGCACAGGCGGTAACTCAGGTTAAACAACAACCTTGATTTTGGGGAGCCTCTTCCACCATGAACTCCACCCCTCCACTGTCAAATGGGGTATGACTAGGTGCAACCCAGGTGAGAGGCACACCTGATTATGCTAAACCTATGCTTTTAAAAAAATTCATGCAAATGGTGAAGGGTCTATCTCTCCTTCTCTCTGATGAAAGGGCAGAAATTAATTGTAAAGTCTTCCTGTTCCTTAAAGTTCATTTACATTTTCTTTTTCAATCTGTAACATTGTTGGCTTAAATATTTTGTTGATTATAACTTTGTGTTATTATTTCTGAATGGGAAATTAGAAGGAAAAATAGATGGCATCTATGAGAGAGAAAGAGAGAGAGAGAGAGAGGCAAAAAAAAGAAAGAGAAATAGACTGACAAATGAAAGGGAAGAGGAAGAAATGAATAGTAGTAGAATTTAGATGAACTAATTTCTCTTCCACATCTAACAATGCTATAATTCTCATGTGTGATAACCTTGTTTTAAGGTCCACATCCACATAAAAAGACTGTCATAAATAAAATTGTACTAAGATGAAATCTCTCTGAAAATAAAAGCTTAATCTAGTAATAAGAATACAAAAACTTCCAGAATTTTAAAAAAGTTATTATCTTTTTAGAGTCCATGATAAATCTACGTTATACAAAAAGAAATTATTTTAAAGGGTAGGATTTTATTTTGGGAGGGGAGGAGGTAAGGCAAGGCAATTGGGGTTGAATGACTTGCCCAAGGTCACACAGCTAGTTAAGTGTCTGAGGCCAAATCTGAACTCAGGTCCTTCTGATTTGCTGTGCCACCTAGCTGCCACAATTATCTGAAACTTTATTCTAGAAAGGATCATATTTTAGAGATAAGCCAGTGTACCATTATGGTGGATATGTACATTTCTGTATCTTTCATTTGCCAGTGAATTCTTCAATCTCTCCACCTTAAGAAAAGCCATTTCATTCTAAAGAATAAAACTGTCTAAAGACAATTCATGAAAATTCAGTGGATCAAAAGGAGAACTGTTGACTATTGACTGAACTATTAACATATATTAATGTTGTCACATCATAATACAGTCCTAAATGGTGATAACCTTGTGGCAGCTAGGTAGTACAGTAAATAGAGCACCAGCCCTAGAGTCAGGAGGACCTCAGTCAGACATTTTAGACACTTACTAGCTGTGTAACCTTGGGCAAATCACTTAATCCCAATTGCCTTGCCCACCCCCTCCAAAAAAAAAAAAAAGACAAAACAAAATAGTGATGACCTAGTTGTTTGTCAGTATTTTAGAGGCAACATGTTGTGCTATCAAGAGCACTGGGACCTGGAAGGCTTAGAATCTGGATCCATAGCTCCTGCTTGCTCTTCCGCTAGGTGTGTGACAATTATGCATTATAACCCTCCATTTGTGCATTTGCAAAATGAAAATTTTATTAGTCCCACCTATCTTTGGGGCAGCAAGATGGCACAGTAGATAGAACACTAGTCCTTGGAATCAGGAAGGCTTATCTTCATGAGTTTAAATCTGGCCTCAGCAGACACTTACTACCTGTGTAACAAGTCACTTAATCCTGTTTGCCTCAGTTTCCTCATTCAAAAAATGGGCTGGAGAAGGAAATGACAAACTGTTCCAGTATCTTTGCCACCGCAAACTAGGTCACAAAGAGTCAGACAAAACTGAAATGACTGAACAACAAAACCACCTATCTCATGTCACAAGGTTTTTGTGAGTAAAGCACTTTTTAAACATTAAAACTATTCATAATGGGGCGGCTAGGTGGCGCAGTGAGTAAGAGCGCCGGCCTCGGAGTTGGGATGACCCGAGATCAAATCCGGCCTCAGAAAATGAGCACCCACACACAAATAATGACTAGCTGTGTAACCTTGAGCAAGTTACTTAACCCCAATTGCTTAAAAAACAAACTATTCATAAAATTAAGTTATTCCATTAAATATGTTAGATTTCAAGGTCTGTGACCTTCAGTAAATCACTTCAGCTCTTTAGGCCTCTGTTCCTTCAGCCGCAAAATGAGAAGTTAGGATTAGATACTACCTATGATCTCAAGATTGTCGAGAAAGAATTAACAATGTTGAAAATGGATGAAGTGCACAGTTCTTGATATTTTAAGAAACATGTTTTGGATGATATATAATTGATATCATCCTTCTATGGTTGTTGAAATCTTCCTATATACTATGGATATTTAGGGAGGACATATGTTCAATAATGTAGAAAAATGGTAATAATCTAAGAAAGTTAACCTCTTTTCTTAAAAAAAAAAACTACTAGTGAGTAAGCTCTGTGAAGGATAATTTGCAATGGTTTCCCCATTCAAAAATTATTTACCTGCCTACTGAAAAATTAAATCTAGGGTAACTTCAGCATCCAGTAGGCCTAAATTTAGAAGTCACCTGACCTTGTAGGAATCTGGGACTTAGAGCAGTGGAGACCCTCCCCAGTGCCGCCTCAGTACAAGATATGCCAAATAAGGACAGAAGCACTTTTTCAAATGTACATTGGGTGATCTACTATTTCCTTGTTCTGGTACTTGAGGTAGATTGCTAGGCTTGGATTGTATACCTAACTTCCAGCCAATGGAAGAAAAGGGTCAGGAGAGGGGTGGGGGAGAATTCCCTCTTCGGGCTTTATAACTTTACCATTTCGTTTTGTAAATTGCTTCTCCTCCCTGATCATTTGTCAGGAGGGTGGCCCTTTCTTGAGATCATAATAACCCATTATTTTCTGCTTCCTACCTTGAGAAACCTCTAAGTATTATTTGGATAAGGATTTCTGTTGCACACAGTTTTTGGGGTGCACACAGCTCCTTGTGGGCAGAGACTGTAGCTTATCCATACCTACATCTCTTTCTGTGTCCAGCACTGTGACCCATACATAATAGAAGTTCAGTAAATATTTGAAAGGAAGAATGAGTGAATGAATGAAGTATGAAATTGTCACTTAAGAAAAAATTCAATTTCTACAAAAAGCAAAATGAGCTTAGTAAGATAAGCCTAGCAAAAGTAGAATCAAATGAAATTCAATAAATAGTTTTTGATGCTAAGCTCTTGAATAATGGGACAATGTGAGTTAAGGATGAGAAATTATGCCAGAGGAATTGGCAAAGAAAAAATCTATTTGATTTTGAGATATCAGTTGGTATTATGAGATCTAATCCACTTTGAAGGATTAAAAAAATAAAATATGTATTATGCCTAATTCTCTACCTTATCTTATGTGTTATAAAGCACGTTGCTACAGTTTCTCCCCAGTCTTCTCTTTAGTGTGGAAGAATGCACTCCTGATCTGTGTTCATATTCTACAGTTATAAAACAATACAAGGCAAAAGGCAAACTCAGTTGCTGAGAATTAAAAGGATCAGAGGATGTCAGAGCTAGAAGTGAACTAAGATTTCATGTAGTCTAACACCCTCATTTTACAGAAAGGAAAACTGAGGTTCAGAGAAGGAACAAAATTGGTATAAGATCATAGATAGAAAGTAGTAGAGTCAGAATACAAACCCAGATCTTTTGGTGGTTATGTGCCATCCTAGTTTAGGCAAAGGCAACACAGGTGCTAACAGCAAACTGCCTCTGATGAGTCTCCTGACCATTCAATAATTACTACTCTGCCTTCTTCATGCAACAGTGTCCAGTAGATCTCAAGGGTATCAGTATCAGGGAACAAATTATCCTCATTAGTTCACTGGAATACAATTATGTAGATTTTGAGAGACTTCATCCTTTTCTTTGAATTTGATTTACTGGTTTTGCAAAGCAAGAGTAATATCCATCACGTGATCTCACCTGATGAGCTTTGTTCCATTATGAGGTAGACAATTAAAGAAATCTATCAAGACCATTTCCCATCTACAACTTAGACCCCTTGAGTGCTAGTGAAAGGTGCTTCTGCCTCCTTAGTGACTGGGGCAGCATTGTTACTGCCCACCTTTTTGAAAATTACTTGTGATTTGGAACTTAACGGCATTACTTAAACTGGGAACTGGTTTTTTCTAGTGCTTTGGCTAGTTTGGTCAGGAGATTAACAAGAATGTAACATAAGTACACAAGCAGATGTGTGAATAGATGTGACAAAAAGCTTGCTCTATGAGAATGTCAATCAGAGTTAAAGGTCATGGAAACGATTTTTTTTCTGAGTGCCCTCCTCAGCAGTAGATAATATTTTACCTTCAGGTAATCAACAAGTATCTGTTTGATATCAATCCTGAGCAATTTGGGGGGTTAAGATGTGTACACTTTTTTCTCCAACAAGGAGTGGTACTTATTATGACCCTACTACCCAGTTGGCTACTATACTTTCACTGATGAACCCCTAATCAATATATCAAACCCAATTTCATTTATTAAGAACTTACTATGTGCCAGGAACTGTGTTATGCTGGGGATAAAAAGGAACAGCCAAAGCAGTCCTTGACTTCAAAGAGATTACATTTAAATGGGGCAGACTACTTCTACCTAAATCAGTACAAACAGATGTATTCCTACTACAATCACTGACTTCCTTATGTGAATATGCAAAAGACTGAGGATTGCTGTTGCACAGGAAAACATCTACAACAGAGATTGAAACCCATCTGTGATTGCAAATAAGTCCCGGGCAATTGCCTGAGACCTGGAGATTCAGTGATTTGCTTGAGTCACACAGCTAGTAATACTCAGAAGCAGGACTTTTAATCCAAAGTACCTTGGCACTACTTCCTTATAACATACTCCTTCCCCTCCTTAGCATCCTCCAGTTTGGCTTGAATTTGGACTTTGGAAGTTCTCTAGGATTCAGTGCCAAATCCCATTGATTTTCTCAGCCTTCTTTCTCTTAGCTAGGCAGCTAGGAGCCATAGAGAATAGAGTTCTGGATCAGGAAGACCTGAATTCAAGTTATGTGACCATGGGCAAGTCTCTTAATGCCTGTTTAATTCAGTTTCCTCATCTGTAAAAGAGGGATAATATTAGGACCTACCTCCAAGGATCATTGTGAGAATCAAATGAGATAATAATTAATAAGTGCTTACAACAGTGCCTAGCACATAGTAAGCATTATTAAAATGTTAGCTTTTATTATTATATTAGCTAGCTAATAATGGGCTTGGAGACAGAAAGACTCATCTTCATGAGTTCAAATCCAGCTGTAAACACATAATAGCTGTGTGACCTTGGGCAAGTCACAACCCTGTATACCTCAGTTTCTTCATCTGTAAAATGAGCTGGAAAAGGAAATGGCAAAGCACTCCAGTATCTTTGCCAAGAAAACACCAAATGGGGTTATGAAGGGTCAGACATGACTGAAAAATGCCTGGACACACAAACATTATTACTTTGCTACAACAAATTGATTTTTCCTTCCAGAATTTCTCCTCTCCCTTGATTTGTGTAAGGCCACCCATTCTTGATTTTATTGCTTTTAATTGCAAATAGAATGTTTTTAGAATATGAAGTTTTAGTAGGATATATATTTAAATCAATTTTTCTAGCAGTATGGACTGAGTAAATCATAGCTAGATTAAGTGAGAAATGTAGTGATCAGTTTTGTTCAACCATCCCTGTTTTATTCTTCCTTTACTATAAGAGAAGCCAAGTGACAGTGGGGATGGAGTGCTGGACTGAAAAAACCTGACTTGTAATCTGACCTCAAGCCCTTATTAGCTGGGGCAAGCCATTTAACTTCTCTTAGCCTCGGTTCTCTCATCTGTAAAATGAGAATAATAGCACCCAGCTGATAAGCTGTTGTGACAACCAAAAAATGAGAAAATATCTGAAAAGTTCTTGGTAAACCTTACAGTGTTGAGCAAATGCTAGCTATTTAATCATTTGCTGACATTTTCCCCAAATAGGTTTTCTAATATAAATGCTTCTTATTTACTCTAAGAAAGAAGATGGAAGAATATACAAATTTCTTTAGTTTTTTGTCAACTTTGAGCACCCTAGTCAGAAAAAGAATTTTTGGCAAAAAAAATAAAAGAAAAAAACTTCATTGATAGATCTATCTCCTTTTTCTTTTGGGGGGAAGGAGAAGATATTTCTCCCTCAAGTGCCTCTTTCAAATTTTACTCCTAAGTACATTCCAGCTGGCAGTGCTGGTGATTAACACTCTTTATAAAGACAAAGTTTGAAACAAGAAAGGTTAAACAGACTTCCCCCATACTCAGAGATATGGGGTTGCTTGCTTCCAAGAAGGATATCCAGGGGAGAAAGGTGATATTAAGATTACAGCCTTGGGTATGTAGTGGGATGAGATTGGGCTTCACACTATGTGCCTCATTGCCTGCAGCAACCTCCCCTGTGAACTCTTGACACCTTTGTTTGTGGAAGCTCATCCTGCATTTCTGCCCTCCCAGCCCTCTGACTTTTGAAATGTTGTCATTCTCCAGCACCAGGCATCTTTTAACTATCCTCTTGTGAGTTGAATTCCTCTTGAAGTTTTGTTTTGTTTTCCCTAAATTCAGTGATTGGTTTTTAAAGGTCACCCTGAGGTGTGGCCTATCATTCATGATCCTATCGTGTTTCTTCCTTTCTGGTTCAGTCAAGGTACTGCATGCCATAAATCAATCACATCATATAGCAGCATCTTTCCAGTCTAAAACATTGTTTTCTTCTTTGTTTTTTCAATTAGCTCTTAGGCTTTCAAGGACTATTATTTTACAAGATTAGCAAGGCTATCTGACAGATTATAGGACCTGTGGCACAGGCATGCATTCCAAAGATAGCTAAATAGGGTTGGAACATTGCTCCTTTCAAATATTTTTTTGTTGGCTAATCTTCCTGGAGTTCCCTAATTATGAACATTCCACAAGTCTGAGTCTTTATTGCCTGATCTTTTCTTTCTCCACTTGTTGAATTAATTCCAACTTCTGGCTTTAACTAACACTGTGAACTAGAGAACTGACCAATAAAATGAAAAGTTCGTTCATTGAAAAGTCTAATAAAATTTAAGAATTTTGTTGTTTTTCAGTTGTTTCAGTTGTGCCCAATCTGTCATGGCCCCATTTGGTGTTTTCTTGGCAGAGATGCTGGAGTGGTTTGCCATTTCCTTCTCTAGCTCATTTTACAGAGGAGGAACCTGAGGCAAACAGGATTAAAGCACTTGCCCAGGGTGACACAACTAAGTGAGTGTCTGAGGTCTCATTTGTACTGAGGTCTTCCTGACTCCAGGCCCAGGGCTCTATCCACTGTGCCACCACAAACTGAATTTTTAAAAATCTGTGAAAAAATAACAGTGATGTCACAATTGCAAAACCCAGAATAAAAAAGAAATGTCAGAACTATGTGCAGTTAACAAAACTTAGAACGCAAAAAGAAATCAGACAACCTCCAAAAAATATAAAATACCTAACCTAATACCACGAGGACTTAAGACCATTAGAGCTATTGAGTAATACAATTTCAGAGAAGGAAATAAAATTAGCTGTAAATGAACCATCAAAGAAAAAAGTAAAACAAAAATTTCCTGGTCCTCGTGGATTTATAGAATTCTATCAGACTTTTAAAGCATTATTAATTATTGTTATTTATTATTAACAAATTTTCAATATTTTCAAATATTGAGAAAACATACTTTAAAATTCCTTTTATGAGACAAATAAAGTTCTAATATCTAAACCAGGGTTGGGGCCCTTTGAATGCAAAGTTTGAATTCTTGGATTCAGTCAAAGGACTATACTTGAGGACCTAGAGGGCTACATGTGACCTCAAGGCCACAGATTCCCCACCCCTGAGTCCTAAACCAAGAAAGGATAAAGCAAAGAAAGATATACAAACTATAATGAATTTGTGTTAAAAAATATTAAAATCCAGCCTCCCAAAATACCTCAATAAACTACAGTAGCCATACAGGTTCTTTATATTGGGTCCCAATTTACTTCTTAATCTACAGTTTTGCTGAGGTTTGGGTTTTAGTGGTGCTCAATAGGCTATGGGAGCCCCCTTGACCTCTCTTTGAGTCCTTGAAATACAGGCTAAGGGAACCTCCCTTGGACTCTTGATTAAATTCTCTCATTTGATGAGGCATTTGCATGAGGCAATAGGCCTTACATTGTGACTTCTACAATGTAAGAACCTCTAGCCTAGTTACCAACTACTAACTCTAGACTAGTTATTAGCCTAGCCCTCCATTCTTCATCTATTTCCCACCCTTGAGCCTATCAAAATATTGATCCACCCTAGAACTGGTTTAGCCCAACATTGTCTGTAGCCTCCAGCTACTTCCCACCCTTAATCACTCATTGACCTCATTAACACCTCCTGAGGACCCTCCTCCAAACTCCTCCCCTAGACCACCCCTAGATTCCATCCACCACCTTCTGTATATAAGATCCCATCCAGTCTTCATGTTTGTGAGAGCACCATAGGAGAGTGCCATGGAATAGTGAGAGTGCCATAGAATGCCATGTGGGTGATGGCGCCATAGAATAACCTAGCACAGACTTACTTTGTGTCTAATACAAGTAAACTTTTAATAAACTTTACTTTACTTTGGCTGAGAAGACTTGAGTCGAATTCATTCGGCAGGACCTGGCATGTTGGTATTTTGGCATCTCCAAAGTAACCCTAACTCTCTTAGTGGGTAACCTCCTCATTTTTATGGTTCCCTGATACCTGGAAACACTGCTAATCTCAAGTTTTTTCCCAGCCAATACTAGAATTCCACTTCTCTTTCCTTAGTACTTTGGAAGTGCAGTTTTTTGTTTTGTTTTGTTTTGTTTTGTGTGGGGTTTTTGTGTGTGGTTTTTTTTTTTTTTTGGACCTGACCTCCAGGTCCCATTAGGTCAGACAGCTAGGAGGCTGCTTTGTGCTCAGCCTGACCTCAGGTTTTCGGTCCTATCTGGTTATTTTGGAGAACGTGGACATGTGTGCAGTTTCTGAAGAATAGAAGGACAGACACCCCATCTGGAAGTGTAAGCCATATTCTTTCAATTCTCTTGGTGCTAGGGAACTGGGAAAACTTCAGGTATTTTTATGGGGTTTTTTTTGTTTGTTTTTTGAAGCTTACTCTCAAGCCTTCCTTTACGGAGGAAGGGACTTCCAGGCCCTATGCCTGTAGCTCCCAAAATTTCGACTTTGGGTTGTCTTTTACAACATTAGAAAAAAATTAGTTTCTCTGGAGATCTTAAAAAATGAAAGTTGAGGGGTTTTTTTGTTTGTTTGTTTGTTTGTTTTTTGCAACACTGTTTGGCCTAGGTATAGCCTAAAAGATGATGAATCATGGCCTGTTTTGGGGGACTTTAAAAGATAATACTCTCCTGAAGTTAGAATTATACTCTCGCAGAGAAGGAAGATGGAGAGAAATTGCCTGCTTAATGGCTTTTGTTGAACTTTGTCAGAACAAGGTTCTCAGGAAAGATTGTGAGATGCTTGAAGCTAGAGCTCCTCCACAGAGGGGCAATGGCGACCAATTAAATGACCCCTTTCCTATGGCTTCAGCCCCAGCCCCTCCCCCTCAGCAAATCCTGATCAGGTCACTGAGGCAGCTCCCCCCCAGCCCCTTCTGCTGTACCCCAACCCTTTTCCCCTTCCCTTTTCCTCTAGCCCAACACCCCTCATTTCTTGCCTCCCACACCATCCATATCTCCTACCCTGCATCTCCCAGCATGGCCCCTCCCCCTGGGACCCCTGCTTAGGTCCCAGCCACTGGTCAGGCTGAAGTGCCTCCCTCTGTGGCACCTCCCTGTGAGGCAAACCCATTCAGGCCTCAGGCCTTACCCCCAAAGTAGTCATAGAGATATCTCCTCTGCTGACCCCTTCCACTCCTCATGTGCTGGCTGACTTTCCCCCTTGCCAGCCAGATCCTCCACTCTTACAGTCTGATCCAGTTCAGCCAGCACCCCCTAGTCACTCTCTCACAGAATGTGGGACTTCCAGTCTCCCTTCTGAAGCCCCTGTCCCCATAGAACCTTCAGGACTTTTTTCCTTTAAGGGAAGCACCTCTCAACAGCTAGAATGCATGTCCCATTCTCCATTTCAGATCTCAATCAAATTAAAGAAAAGTTGGGGAAATTCTCTGAAAACCCAACAAAGTTTACTGAAGGCTTTTGGGACTTATCCCTACAATTTGAGCTTTCTTGGGGTGATTTGCATATCTTCTTCTCTACCTGTTGTTCCACTGAGGAGAAGAGGAGAATCTTGGAACAAGCCCAAAAACTTGGGATCATTTGGCTAGCAATGACCCCAGAAAATACCCCCCAGCTGCTGTTCCCACTAGTGACCCAGAATGGGACTATCATATCTGGGAGGACAGAGAAAAGAGAGACCAGTACTTTGCCTGTTAGAAGGCCTAAGAACTGCATTTCAAAAGCAAGTAAATTATCAGAAAGTTAGAGAAATTTCTCAGACAAATCAAGAAAACCCTGCCCTTTTCCTAGATAGACTTGTAGAAGCTCTTAAAAAGTACACAAATTTAGATCCTGACTCTATAGAAGAGGTAGCAATCATTAACGTGTATTTTATTAGTCAGTCTGCCCCAGACATTAGGAGGAAACTGCAGAAATTGGCATTGGGACCCCAAACACCTCGGGCCCAATTACTGGAACCAGCCTTTGGAGTCTTTAATAATAGATACCTGTCGAAGGGCATGGAATATGATATTCCAGAGGGCAAAAGAGCTGGGAATGAACCCAAGGGTCACCTACCCAGCAAAACTGAATATTTTGTTTCAGGGGAAAATATGGTCATTCAGTGGAATAGAGGACTTTCAAGCATTCTTGAGGAAAAAACCAGAGTTGAATAGAAATTTTGACATCCAGACACAAGAAGCAAGAGATGCCTGAGAAGGTAATCAGGGAAAAGAAATCAAAAGGAACTTATCAAAGTTGAACTATTTACATTCCTATATGGAAAAGCAATAACTGTGACTGATGAAATCTTTCTCACTATGAAAATAATGGAAGAAGGGTGTATGGTCATGTGAATACATATGTGAATGTGTGTGTGTATATGGTTACAGTTATACATGGATAGAGGGCACAGGTTGAATTTGTTGGGAAGGGAGGATACTCAAGGGGTGAAATTATGAGGTGAGAGAGGAAAGTGGCAAGAGAAGATGGGGAGAGACAGGGTAGGGTAAACTATCTCATGTAGAAGAAGCAAGAGGAAGTGGTTGTAAGGGGGTGGGGAGAATAGGAAGGCAAAAAGGCAAAACCACATTCTCATTGAATTGGTTCTGGGAGAGAATGACATACATACTAAATGGGATATCTCAACCTGCAGCAGAATAGGGGGAAGGGGGATGAGAGGAGGGATGATGGATGGGAGGGCATCCTTCGGGGGAAGGGAGGTTGGAAGTACCCACTATAGAAGAGGCACAGGATCAAGTAGGGAATGGACCAGGTGGGGGGTAGGATGAGTGGGAGGGAATTATAAGCTGCCTTGTACAATATATCTACTATGGTAATGTTTAGCATAGCTAGACATGTACAACATATACTGAATTACTTATCTTCCCAGAGGGAATGGGTGACAAGGGAGGAAGGAAATGGATCTGAAATTCGAGGTTTTAAGACTAAATGTTTCAAATATATATAAATACTATTATTAATACTCTTTTGCTTGTAATTGGGAGATAAGATGTGCAGGCATTGGGACACAGAGATTCACCTTCCTCTAATGGAAAAATCGAAGGGGGTATGGGAGATGATAGGGGAGAGAGCAGATTGGAGGGAGGGATACCTTGTGGGACTGCTATTCTGGGAGGGTGGGTAGGGGAAAAATACAGGGGAAAAATAATTGTAACTCAAAATCTGGCGGAAATGAATGATGATTAAATGATGATTAAACAGAAGTTAATAAAGCATTTGTTTAATAAAAAAAAAAAGAATGTATCTGGAAAAAATAATAATAATAATAGATACCTGGTTGCAACAGAGGAGAAAGAACACAGGGAACAAACCAGAGACAGAGAACATGCTCAATTCTTGGCTGCTGCCATGGCCAGGAAAAGCCCCTCCAGGGTACCCCCTTGGAAGAAGCCCAGTCACTTGGGCAATGGGGAAACCTGCTTTCGATGACACAAGGAGAGTCAATGGTCCAAAGAGTGCCCCTCCAAGGCACCTCCTTGGAGGAAGCCCCAGGAACCAACACCTCTAGAACCCTGCCCATCTGACCAGGAGGAACATTGGAGGAAGGATTGTCTCCAAGGTTGGAAAAGTAGTAGAGCCACCTCCCAGTACCCTGTCCTTCAGTCTTCTCAAGACTTGGAGTGAAGGGGAAGCCTGGGGCTTGGCAGTGCTCCCACCTTCTCCATTTCCCTCACTGAACTCTGGGCAAGCATTGATGCTGAAGGTTATCCATTTTATTATGGCTAAGTTCTCTGTTCTAACCAATTGGCTCTACCCTCCCCTTGACTACTTAGGTCAGGGGCATGGAAGGGGAAACTTAAGGGAGGTCTCCAGACATACCCAGTCCCCTGCCTACTTAAGGATCTGTTGTTTGAACACTCCTTCCTTAGGCTCTTCTTTTATCCTGTCCCCTTGTTGGGAAGGGACCTGTTGGTGAAATTGGGAAGCCAGTTTTCTGTAGTTAAGCCTCCCACATCTCCCCATGTTCCCTCAGAAGTGTGCGAGATAGTTGAGTCAAAAATTGGGAACAATCTTGTTCTCTATCAGTTTTCCATTTCTGAGTATTATTTCACCATCTTTCTGAGTGCTCAGGTCTTGTCTTTGCCTCTTTTTTGGTCTTTTCACATCTGGTCTGACCATCCACCACAACCATCTGTCAATATTCTCTGCTACATCTGCCCACCTAGACCAATATAGTATTTCAGAACTGACAAATGCTCCCAGTTCTTGAGGTAGCTCTTGCACTTGGTTTTATTACTCTCACCCAGGTGAGAGCTGCTCTATTGGAGAATCCAATATGTAACCCACTGTGTCTAACTGGAAAAGGGCAATAGAGTAAAAAGGATAAGGTGAAGAAACCAGAGACAAAGAGAATGGAGGAGGGAAAGATCGATTAAAGGAAGTTGCATTTAAAAGGAGATTCAAAGAGACAGTATTGAGAAAGGAGAGCACCCAGACCCAAGGGACTGCATATTCAGGTCTAGACAAGGGGGGAGAAGCTGGTTTGTCTGAAATGCAGAAAGGGAAGCAACTTATTTTTATTCTTTTTATTTATTTTCATCTGCAAGTTATAAAAATCTAAAAGGATTGGCATTCAACAGTGATTTCATTAGCATAGTTAACTCCCAGGTGAATAAATCCTCTCTCCCAAAGCAGATGGGCAATTTATAGGCTTTAGGGGCAGCACTGATGAAGTTAAGGGATTTGTCCAGGCTTATGCAATATATTTGCCAGTATATGGGGAACACAGTCTTCCTCTACATAGTGGACCATATATTTCACACACTAATAAAAGCAGCTCCAACAAGGATGAGAGTTTTCAAAATTATTGGACTAACCATCTACAGGAACTGGGGGGCATTTGTCAGTTCAGCCATACTATTCCAAGTGGGGAAAAGTATGCACATCTGTTTGTTATACTCAGTTTAAAATCTAGTCAGACCACAGCTTATAAAAGACCAGGTCTCAACATTTGCTAGAAGGGCAGACAATTCCTTATGTAAACAACTAAAGTTCTAAATACTGCACATGATTTCCCTTATATTGTTTACCATTCATTGTTGACTTGTGATTCATGTCAATATGATATCCCTGAGAAAACTCAACAAGCAAAAGGATTATTCCCTAACAAACAGGAAAGCTGAAGGGGCTAATTTGGATTCATTTGAAATCCCTAAGTACAGGAAAAAAAATGGAAAAAAAACACTGAAAAACAAATTGTAAGCAATTGTAAA
This sequence comes from Gymnobelideus leadbeateri, assembly GCA_011680675.1. Lineage (NCBI taxonomy): Eukaryota > Metazoa > Chordata > Mammalia > Diprotodontia > Petauridae > Gymnobelideus > Gymnobelideus leadbeateri. The sequence continues at coordinate 424,507 of WOXC01008524.1, forward strand.
AATGAATTAATACAGAACACTCCCTATCGTGTATCGTGTCTGGTATTTAATCTTACCTATTTTTATGGAAAATATTCTTGAAAATGTATTAAATGCTAATAATTATCTGACAATTAGTGACTTTTCTTAATCATTAAATGAGTTATTTTGTAAATATTACTCTTTTTTTCCTAATCACATATCTTTGTGTTCGATAGTTTGTTTGGTTTTTTCCTGTGTGTGTTTTTTAAGGGTTTTGGAGAGTCAGAGTTGTAGAGCAACCCAACCAAGTCATCCTCTCAGTGCTAGGCAACTTTCTTTAGAACTACAAATTGCTGGGAAAGGTGTCTATATGCATTGGCTAAAAAAATATATATATATTCTTCACCCAAGAGTTCCCTCTGCTAAAGAAATCCCAAATGCAATACCTATCCTTTTAGGTTTTTATAACTTGCAAATGAAATAAAAAGAAGCTTCCCTTTCTACATTCTAGTTAAGCTGCTTTAACTGATGTCACCCATATGCAATATTCCATTCCCTTCATTCCGTTCCTCCATACCTTTGAATATACTATTCCCTCAGCCTGAGTGCTGCCCCTTTTCAACCCCAGTTCAAATGCTACCTTCTTAATCACTCTCTCTTCCCCTCCCCCTTGTCTCTGGTTTCTGCTCAGCCATCTCCTTTGTTCTGTTAGCCTTTTCTACTTGTTCCTTCTTAGAAACCAGGTGTAAAGTCTTAACAATTGCTAAGGCTTTGGGATCCCATTTTAGTCTTTGATATAGTCATGGGAATCACTTAAGTTAGAACAGCTAAAGGATGGAGCTTCAGAACTTAAAAAAGAACCCGCTGAAGCTGATTCCTGAGAACAGAATTTAGATTTCTGGGCCACAGCTTAATACTCAGGAATAATGGGGTACCACCCAAGGAAGTAGAACATGCAATAAGAGCTGGTGAAAATGTGCTTTCAAGTTTTGGCCAAGATGACTAGCAAAATGGAGGCAGCTCCCTAACTTCCACACAGATATCCAGTAAAAGCCTAGCATTCTGACCAGATCAAATTAGGATCAAGAATTTCAATAAGAAAATACAATATGTATCTTCTTCCACCTGAACACTGTACTGAATGTCAGCCAGAACTTCACAGATAATAGGGAAGAGAGCTCTCAGCAACACCAATACAAATTCTGGCAAACAAGCCAGTAGCTTCTTGGTGAAACAAGTGCCAGGTCAGAGACATATCTAGCCTGCAAGACTGTCTAGAGGCAGCAAGAACTGAGAACTCCCTTACTGAAATCCAAGGGAAGTAAAAAATACCATCACAGGGCCTTGGAAGCATAGGGAAAAGGCAGCAACAAGAGGAGCTGAGGACACCAAGAATAAAGCCTAAGAACCTAGAGGTTTCAAGATCTTTGGCACTTTATCCTGACATACCATAGAAGACTCTATTACTCTGGGCTTCAAAATATCCAGGGAAGTATTTCACTGGGAAAAGCATAGGAACTTAGGTGACCCAGGATTAACCATCCTACCCAAAAGTACAGCACAATGTGAAGTCTGATTAAGGCACAAAGTCCTAATTTAGTGGGGTGGCTGGCTAGGTGGTGCAGTGAATAGAGCACTGGCCCTGGAGTCAGGAGGAGCTGAGTTCAAATCCGGCCTCAGACACTCAACACACTTACTAGCCGTGTGACTTTGGTCAAGTCGATTGACCCCAAATGCCCTCCAAAAAGTAAAAAAAAAGTCTTAATTTAGTGTGAGAGATGACATACAGTGAAGTTTCCCCATTTTGAACATCCTATGAGACTCATTTCTTCTTTATACTTTGTAACTAAGTTCAGTATTCTGGGTTTGTTACTGTGCTTGCTTAACAGACCTCATTTATTATGTATGTTATCTAAGAAAATTAGAGCCTCAGCAATAATTATGGTAATGGATTGAAATTGCTTTGTGCTGATTAGTTAGCATTAGTAAGAAGACTGTGAGCTTGCCTCACCAACCAATGGTAAGGTGGGACAGGGGTTGGAGGTGGGGTTAGGATTATGATAAAAGAAATCTGAGCTTCTGTGACTTGTACTCCTCTGTGGGCACCATCTTAGGTGCTCTGGGAGTGCCCTTTCTCAAGAAAGCACAATAAAGACTCCTCTGCTTTTACTACAATCTTCTGAGTCTTCGTGAATTATTGGGAAGGGTCTTCACACCCCACACATTAGGAACTAAAGTTAGAGTAAATAAAGAAAATACCAACTAATGTCAAGTATTGATACAGATCTACAAATCCCCCCAAATAAAGAGAGATTGTTTTAACAATTGCAAGTAGTGACTAGAAAGAAAGAAAAGGCAAAGGAAGGAAGGAAGGAAGGAAGGAAGGAAGGAAGGAAAGAAAGAAGGAAGGAAGCAGGAAAGGAAGGAAAGAGGGAGGGAGGGAAAATCTAGACCTGGTCTGCATAAGCACCTAGGAAAAAATGTAGAAAGACATTATTTTTAAATGAAATAAAACTTCTGGAGGAAATAATGAAAAAGAGAAAACAAAGTAATAAATTTAATCCAATTCAAGTAATAAATTCCCTGAAAATTGAATAGAGGCAGAAGAAATCAGTGATATGATATGGCAAGAAATAATAGGACAAAACCAAAAGATGGGGGGAGAAGAAGAAACTATATCTGACCTGAGAAATGAATCATATTTTTTTCTCCCCACCTTTGTTTTATCCTTAAGTATGCCCAATTCTGAAAAGTATACTTCTGACGAATAGTTTTTCTTATTCTCAGGAAGAGAAAGGTATAGTCCAGGTCAGAGGAAGAGCTATGCCCCAAAATTTCAAAGAGGAAGCCCAAAAGAAAAAGAAAATACCTCTTTTTACTTTCATTTTCCATCTTAAATGACCAATGACCTTGCCAGAAAGACATGTGCTATTTGTATTAGATTTGTATTTTCCTTCATTCATCCATTCATTTATTTACTGAATTAACTTTTTTGGCTGTCATATTCTACAAGTGGTGTTTGTTTGCTTGGGGTTTTTTTATTTATTTGTTTTTTGTTTGTTTGCTTGTTGTTGTTTTTTGCCTTGCTTAAATTTACTTTTATTAAGGGCAAGAATTCCATGATCCTAAAAGATAACACTATTGGACTGAATCTAGACAACCCCACCCAGCTTTGAGCTGACTTTCATCTGCCTGTTCCCTGAGAGACCCCATTCTACTGCCTGGCTCCAGGGTTTGCATTTTCCTTATTTTGTAGCAAGAGAGCATGTTTTGTAGCTTTAAATTGCCAGTATGCAATATCATACGCATAGTAAAATATAGGCTGAATATTATATAATGTATGGTTTTTCTCTCCTCTAATAATGCAGAGGTAGCCTACATAAGTTCTAAGGTACATTCTACACAGCAAATGACTTGTCCAAGGTCAAAAGCTATAATGTATTAAAGTTAGAATTTAAAGTGATGCTTCCTGACTCCAAACCCAGCTATTTACCTACTACACTGTGTTGTATTTTGAAGTGTTAAGTATGAAGGAGCCAATAGAGGAAATCAAAAGTCCTGGCTTGAAGTCCTTTCACTGGTACATATCAGTGAAACCATCATCAAATTATTTAATGTCTAAGTACCCCCAAGCCATTATCTAAGATTGTAAGATGTAGAAAAGTTGACAGTTGTCATAAGTGGAGGGTGTTTCCACTCTAAGATTTCCCTCACATTCATCAAATCAAAGATCTGCATATGTAAATCAAACAAAGTTGTAAGTGTAGACTGACAGTAATTCATCAACATATTCTGTCTAACCAATGCCAGATCATCCATGATTGTGTTATATTGTGCAAGCCTCTGAGAAGATCTCAAGGATGATTAAAGACATGAAAATCCAAACTATTTGTATGTATTTTTTTTACTGAATTGAGAAGATGGCAGAGTAAAAGCAGGAACTTGCTAGAGCTCCCACTTTAAACACCTCTAATACTTTTAAAAAATGACTCTAAATAAATTTTAGAGCTACAGTACCCATAAAGTGACAGAGAGAAACAAATCTCCCACTGAAGGCAACCTGGCAGGCCAACAGGAGGGGTCTATAGCACCCAGCTGGGAGCCAAGTGTAATCCCACCTGAGCTGTGCCACTGAGACTCCTGGCCCAGAGTTCAGGAGAGTGAATCACTGGCAGTTGTGGTGGTTTCCAGACTTTTCAACCCATAAATGCCAAAGAGAAAGTAAAAGGTCAGTAGGGAACTCTGTTGGAACTGGGTGAGAGGAGCACAGGGGGTATCCTGCTCCCAGGGCAAGAGGTAGCAACTTCAAGGCAGCTGCAGCTGCTGTCCTGTGGCTGCCTTCAGAGCTCCTGGCCTGAGGATTGTAGGGGAACCAAGCGATCATTCAGAGGATGATTGCTCTTGCTTTGACCTCTTTGGATCTGGGTAACAATCTTGGGTGGTGGTCTTGGGATGGAATACTACTATGCCAGAGCTTGTGGTAGCTGTAGAGAGGGCATCCTCCTAATACCTTTGAAAACAGGACAACATTTGTGAAAACCCCAGCAATTTGGGACACAGCTCTCTCCACTCTGGAGTAGAGTTTTACCATGGCAAAGAGCTCAAAAGTCAAGTAATTAGCTAGCAAGATGAGCAAGCTGAGAAAGTACAATCAGACCATACAATCTTTTTGGAGGGACAAAAAGGATCAAAACATGGAACCAGAAGAAGACAACAAAGTCAAAACTCCTGCATCAAAAGCTTGCAAGAAAAAATATGAATTGAGTGTAGGCCATGGAGGAGCTCAGGAAGGATTTTGAAAATCAAGTAAGAGAAATGGAAGAAAAATTGGGAAGAGAAATGAGAATGATGCAAGAAAATAATGAAAAGTGAGTCAATAGCCTGACTGAAGAAAATAACACCTTAAAAATGGACTAACTCAAGTGGCAAAAGATGCCCAAAAAGCCAATGAGGAGAAGAATGCCTTAAAAAGCTGAATTTCCCAGATGGAAAAGGAATTTCAAAAACTCACCAAAGAGAATAATTCCTTCAAAATTAAATTGGAGTGAATGGAATCTAATGACTTTATGAGAAATCAAGATAATATTAAATAGATTCAAACAAATGAAAAAATAGAAGCAATATGAAATATCTCAATGGAAAAACCACTGACCTGGAAAAACAGATCCAGGAGAGATAATTTAAAAATTATTGGACTACCTGAAAGCTATGATAAAATGAAAAAGAACATAGAAATCATCCTTCAAGAAATTTTCAAGGAAAATTGCCCTGATATTTTAGAACCAGAAGACAAAATAGAAATTGAAAGAATCTAACAATCACCTCTTGAAAAAATATCCCAAAAACAAAACTCCTAGGAATGCCATAGCCAAATTCCAGGTCAAGGAGAAAATATTACAAGCTCCCAGGGAGAAACAATTTGAGTATTGTGGAAACACAATTAGGATAACACAAGACCTAGAAGATTCTACTTAAGGGATCAGAGGGCTTAGAATATGATATTCCAGAGGTCAAAGGAGCTAGGATTAAAACCAAGAATCACCTACCCAGCAAAACTGAGTATAATGCTTCAGTGGAAAATATGGTCATTCAATGAAATTGAGGACTTTCAAGCATTCTTTTTTTTTGGCCTTTTGGAGGGCAATTGGGGTTAAGTAACTTGCCCAATGTCACATGGCTAGGTTTTTTTGTTTGTTTGTGTGTGTGTGTGTGTGTGTGTGTGTGTGTGTGTGTGTGTGTGCGCGTTAAGTGTCTGAGGCTGAATCAGGTCCTTCTGACTCCAGGGCCGATGCTCTACTCACTGCGCCACCTAGCCGCCCCTGACTTTCAAGCATTCTTGATGAAAAAGTCAGAGCTGAACAGAAAATTTGACTTTGAAATACAGGAGACAAGGGAAGCACGAGAAGGCAAACATGAAAAAGAAATCATAAGGAACTTATTAAAGTTGAACTATTTACATTCCTACATGGAAAAACTCATGAGACTTTTTTCAGTATGAGGATAGTTGAAAGGAATATATATGTACATATGTATATATACATATGTATATGTACGTACAGGAGGTTGCATGTGTGTATAAATATATATATATATATATGTGGGTATATATATATGTGTGTATATGTATACATAAACAGAGAACACAGGATGAGTTGAATAGGGAGGGATGATATCTAGAAAATAAAATTAAGAGATGAGAGGGGAATATATTGGGGAAAGGAGAAAGGGAGAGATAGAATAGGGTAAATTATCTCATATGAAAAAGGCAAGAGAAAATTGTTACAGTGGAGGGGAAGAGCAGGAAGGTGAAAGGGAATGGGTCAACCTCATTCTCGTTGGATTTGGCTTAAGGAGGGAATAACATACACACTCAATTGATTATCTTACCCTACAGGAGAGTATGGGGGAAGCAGATAAGAGGGGCGATGCTGGAAGGGAGTGCAGATTGGTGGGAGAGGGTATTTAGGAGCAAGCATTTTTGAAAAGGGATACTGTCAAAGGAGAAAATAGAATAAGGGGGAGTGGGATATGATGGAGGGAAATATAGTTAGTCTTTCACAATATAACTATTATGGAAATGATTTAGGTAACTACACATGTACATACTATATTGAAATGCTTATCTTCCCAGTGGGGTGGGTGAGGAGGGAAAAAGGGAAAAAAATCTGGAATTCAAAGTTTTAAAAACTTTGTTTTTAAAAATGTTTTTTAAAATTGTTTTTTACAGGCAACTAGGAAATAAGATATCCAGGCTCTGGGGTATAGAAATCCATCTTGCTCTACTAGAAAGTTAGGGGGTCTATGGGGGAGGATATAAGAGAGAATAGATTGGGGGAAGGGGTATTCAGTAGGCTTGCTATTTTGTAGTGGGGGTAGGGGAAAGACAGGAAGAAAAATTTGCAACTCAAAATCTAGTGGAAACGAATGTTGAAAACTAAAAAATAAATACTCAAAATAAGAATAAAAAACAGAAACAAAAAAAATTTGAAAAATTTAAAAAAACCAAAAAGGTCCATAATCCATGATTCCTCCAATGTCATGAAAGTTCTATAAACCTAATTAGACAGAGTAATATTATCATATATCCCCTAAGGAGAAGTTAAACAGACTCTGTTTGTAATTATATTATGTAACATATTAAACTACATCTAGAGGGTTCACAATGGACTAAGTGTGATTTATATGTTAACAAAATAACCAAGAAAACTTGGCATCATGAAAATCTTCCATTACACAGTTAGCTAGGGGAGCTAAGAAATAACTAAATCACTTTAGGGAATTCAAACTCTCCTTTGAGGAAGGTCAAACAGTTTCATTTTTTTTCGCATTTATTTAATTGTTCTTTTTTGATATTAACTTTCATAAGCTCTTCTTTCAAATTCTCTCTGCCCTTTCTTTCCCTATCCCTTCCCCAAGATGGCATTCAATCTGATATAGGCTCTACATATACATCAATATTAAACATGTCTTAACATTAACTATGTTGGGGCGGCTAGGTGGTGCAGTGAATAGAGCACCGGCCCTGGAGTCAGGAGGACCCAAGTTCAAATTTGGGTTCAGACACTTATCACAAAAACTAGCCATGTGACCTTGGGAAAGTCACTTAACCCCAATTGCCCTCCAAAAAAAAGCAAAAAAAAAAAGACACCCAATATTAACTGTGTTGTAAAGAAGAATTAAAACTAATGGGAGGAATCACAAGAAAGAAGAAACAACAACAAAAGAGAAAAATTAGTAAGCTTCAATCTGCATTCATATTCCATAGTCTTTTCTCTGGCTGTGGACAGCATTTCATATCATAAGTCTTTTGGAGTTGTCTTAGATCCTGGCATTGCTGAGAAGAGCCATTATCTACAAAAATTGTTCGTCGTACAATGTGACTATTCCTGTGTACAATGTTTTCCTGGTTCTGTTCACTTCACTCAACATTGGTTTATATAAGAGTTTCTAGCTTTTTCTGAAGTCCTGTTCATCATTTCTTTTTTTTTCTTTTTTCTTTTTGGAGGGCAATTGGGGTTAAGTAACTTGCCCAAGGTCACCCGGCTAGGTTTTTGTTCATCATTTCTTATAGCACAATAATGTTCTATTACATTCTTATATCACAACTTCTTCAGTCGTTTTGCAATTGATGGGCATCTCCTCAATTTCCAATTTTTGGCCTCCACAAAAAGAGGTTCTATATACACATACATACATATGTACATACATACATACATATAGATATAGATATATATTTGCATATATAGGTTCTTTTCCCATTTTTATAATCTCTTTGGGATAAAGACCTAAAAGTGGTGTTGCTGAGTCAAAAGGTAAGCCATTTTATAGCCCATTGGCATAGAAATGGTCTTATTGAAGATGGCTGAGTAGAAACAGCACTTCTGTGGAGCTCTTGCCCACACCACTTCAAAATGATATAAAAGGGGGACTCTGAACAACCTCTGGAGCTCGAGAACCCACAAAATGAAACAGAGAAGCTAACCTCCTGCTGAGGATAGCCCCACAGCCCGCTAAGGAGCAGCCAACACAGTGCTCTGGGAGCTGAGCCCAGGCCCACGTGAGTCATGAGTCGAAGGTTTTAGCCCCAGGTGGTCGGACCAACAGCTGGTTGGAGGGACCCCAGAACACCAGCAACTGTGGAGTTTCCAGAATTATCAACACATAGATGCCTAGGACAAAGTGAGAGGCCAGTGCCCTATGGACTTTGGAACTGGTTGGGAGAATGTGTCAGCTTCTTCCCCTGGGGACAAGAAGCTGTTGAGGTGCTGGCACAGCTTGCACCACATTGCCATGTTGCAACTTCAGCTCCTGGCCTGCAAACTGTAGTGGGATCTGGTGAGCAGTCTGGGGGGTAATCGTTCTTGCTTTATCCTTCTTGGATCTAAATTGCAGTCTGGGGTGGAGGTCTTGGGGTGTGTGACCAGCTTGCCAGAGTGTGTGGAGGATTCAGAGAGGCCACCCAACTAATACCTCTGGAAGTTGGGAAAATCCCAACATTTGGGATGGAAGTTCCCCTGGCTGGTAGCAGAGTCCTACTGTGGCAAAAAGCCCAAAAGTCAAGTAATTGAGTGGCAACATGCCTAGGCAAAGGAAACAAAATAAACAGAAAAATTCAACATTAGACTCCTATTTTGGGGGCAAAGAGGATCAAAGCATGGAACAGGAGGAGGACTGTGAGGTCAGAAATTCTGCATGAAAAGCCCCAAATGAAAATATGAGCTGGCTACAAGCCAAAGAGGACCTTAAGAAGCAGATAAGAGAAGTGGGAGAAAAATTGGGAAGAGAAATGAGAAAGATGCAAGAAAAGTATGAGATGAGAGTCAACAGCCTGACTGAGGAAAATAATACCTTAAAAAAATAGACTAACTCAGATGGCAAAAGAGGCTCAAAAGGGCAATGAGGAGAAGAATGCCTTAAAAAGCCGAATTTGCCAGATGGAAAAAGAATCTCAAAAGCTCACTGAGCTTTTAATTTAATTACTTCAGAATTAGACTGGAGCAAATGGAAGCTAGTGACTTTATGAGAAATCAAGATGCTGTTAAACAGATCCAAACAAATGAAAGAATAGAAGGCAATGTGAAATATCTCATGGGAAAAACCACTGACCTGGTAAATAGATCCAGGAGAGATAATCTAAAAATTATTGGACTACCTGAAAGCCATGATCAAAGAAAGAACCTAGAAATCATCCTTCAAGAAATTCTTTTTTTTTTTTTTTTTTGGGGGCAAGCTTACTTTAATCAAACAAACATACATTACCTAGTTCAGGGGAAAAGGTCAGCACCCCGAACTTCAGAGTATACAGACAGATCAAACAGACAGGCTTCCAAACTGTCCAACCATTATATCAATACCAAATCACAGTTACCAGAGAGGGAAGCATCAACATCTGGGTTTTCAAAGCCGGGGGGCTCTCAACAACGGCTTCCCAGAGTCTCATCTGGTCAAATCACACAACACTTCTCAAAGTGAGCCCCCTTCAAGAAATTCTCAAGGAAAATTGCCCTGATGTTTTAGACCCAGAGGGCAAAATAGAGGTTGAAAGAATCCATAGATCACCTCCTGAAAAAGATCCCAAAAAGAAAACTATAGTATAGCCAGGTTCCAGAATTCCCAGATCAAGGAGAAAATACTCCAAGCAGCCAGGAAGAAACAATTTCAATATTGTGGAAACACATATGTGAACGTGTGTATATATGTGTACAGGTATACATAGATAGAGGGCACAGGTCGAATTTAATAGGAAAGGATGATACTTAAAAGGTGAAATTAAGAGGTGAGAGAGGAATATAATGAGAGGAGATGGGGAGAGACAGAATGCAGTGAACTATCTCATATAGAAGAAGCAAGGGAAAATGGTTACAAGGAAGGGAAAGAACAGGAAGGCAAAAAGGCAAAACCTTATTCTCATTTAATTTGGATCAGGGAGAGAATGACATACATACTAAATAGGGTTTCTCATCCTACAGGAGAATAAGGGAGAAAGGGATGAGAGGGGGGACAATGGAAGGGAGGGCAGGCTAGCGGGGGCCGGGGGGAGTTGGAAGTACACACTTTTGAAAAGTGATAGGGCCAAAGTGGGGATTGGACCAGGTGAGAGCTGGGATAGGAGGGAGGGAAATATAGTCAGTCTTTTACAATATATCTGCTATGATCATATTTTGCATAGGTATACATGTACAGTATATACTGAGTTGCTTATCTTCCTTTTAAAATCAAATTTTTTAAAAATGTATAAATACTATGACTAATACTATTTTGCATATAATTAGGAGATAAGATGTGCAGGCATTGGGGCAGGAGTATTCACCTTGTCCTACTGGAAAAGTTGAAGGGGATATGAGAGAGAGCAGTTTGGATGAGGGGATATCCTATTGGACTGCTATTCTGGGGTGGTGGGTAGGGGGAAAAGGGGAAAAAATTGTAACTCAAAATTTGACGAAAATGAATGATATAAACCAGAAGTCAATAAAGCATTTGGAAAAAAAATGCTCTTATCCTAACATCATTATTCCATAATGTAGGTTTTGGTCAAGTAATATTAATGCTGACAGAAGGTGGGCTTTTGTTTAACCAAAAGTTTCAAGAGGAATGTCCCTGATTCTCGAAAAAATAAAAGGAATTTGGGCATACAACTCTTGTGAAAACCAGGAAACATTATACCAAGAGTAGTGAAATAGTAATCATCAATAAAATAATATAGTCTCCTTGTTTCTGGTAACCCACTCCAAATGTCAATTTAGTTGGCAAATTTCATCTTGAGTCCTCACTGTCCTATGTAGTCTCCTTCTTCCTTTTTTTTATACATTTTAAAGTAGTTGGGGTTAAGTAACTTGCTCAAGGTTACACAGCTAGTTATTTTTTTCTGTGTGCGTGCTCATTTTCTGAGGCTGGAACCAATCCCAGGTCCTCCTGATTTCAGGCTGGAGCTCTTACTCACTGCGCCACTTAGCCACCCCTATACATTTGTTTTTAAAACTTTGAGTTCCAGATTTTTTCCCTTCTTCCCTCCTCACCCACCCCCACTAAAAAGATAAGCAATTTAATATAGATTGTACATGTATAGTTATGCAAAACATTTCCATAGTACATATATTGTGAAAGACTAACTATATTTCCCTGTATCCTATCCCACCCTTCACTTATTTTACTTTCTCCTTTGACCCTATTTCTTTTTTTTTTTACTTTGTTTCTTTTAAACAAATGCTTCATTAACTTCTGTTTTACATCATTCATTTCCGCCAGATTTTGAGTTACAATTTTTTCCCCGTTTTTCCAGTACCCACCATCCCAGAATAGAAGTCCCACAAGATATCGCTTCCTCCAATCAGCTCCCTCCCATATCTTCTCCCATACCCCGTTTGACTTTACCATTAGGGTAAGGTGAATCTCTGGGCCCCAATGCCTGCACATCTTATCTTCCAATTACAAGCAAAAGAGTATTAATAATAGTATTTATATATATTTGAAACATTTAATTTTAAGACCTCAAATTTCAGATCCATTCCCTTCCTCCCTTGTCACCCATTCCCTCTGGGAACATAAGTAATTCAGTATGTGTTGTACATGTATAGCTATGCAAAACATTATCTACTATTAGATATATTGTAAGAGACTGGCTATATTTCCCTCCCACCCATCCCACGCCCCACCTGGTCCATTCCCTACTTGATCCAGTCCCTCTTCTATAGTGGGTACTTCCAACCTCCCCTCCCCCCAAGGATGCCCTCCCATCCATCATCCCTCCTCTCATCCCCCTTCCCCCTATTCTGCTGTAGGTTGAGATATCCCATTTAGTATGTATGTCATTCTCTCCCTGAACCAAATTCAATAAGAATGTGGTTTTGCCTTTTTGCCTTCCTATTCTTCCCCTCCCCTGCAGCCACTTCCCCTTGCTTCTTCTACATGAGATAGTTTACCCTACCCTGTCTCTCCCCATCTCCTCTTGCCACTTTCCTCTCTCACCTCATAATTTCACCCCTTGCATATCATCCCTTCCCAACAAATTCAACCTATGCCCTCTATCCATGCATGATTGTAAACATATATACACACATTCACATATGTATTCAAATGACCATACACCCTTCTTCCATTATTTTCATACTGAGAGAGGTTTCATCAGTCACAGTTACTGTATTTCCATATAAGAATGTAAATAGGTCAACTTTGATAAGTTCCTTTTGATTTCTTTTCCCTGATTACATTCTCAGGCATCGCTTGCTTCTTGTGTCTGGATGTCAAATTTTCTATTCAACTCTGGTTTTTTCTTCAAGAATGCTTGAAAGTCCTCTATTCCACTGAATGACCATATTTTCCCCTGAAACAAGATACTCACTTTTGCTGGGTAGGTGACCCTTGGGTTCAGTCCAAGCTCTTTTGCCCTCTGGAATATCATATTCCATGCCCTTCTATCCCTCAATGTAGAAGCTGCCAGGTCCTGTGCTATTCTGATTGTGTTTCCACAATATTGAAATTGTTTCTTCCTGGCTGCTTGGAGTATTTTCTCCTTGATCTGGGAATTCTGGAACCTGGCTATACTATAGTTTTCTTTTTGGGATCTTTTTCAGGAGGTGATCTATGGATTCTTTCAACCTCTATTTTGCCCTCTGGGTTTAAAACATCAGGGCAATTTTCCTTAAGAATTTCTTGAAGGGTGATTTCTAGGTTCTTTCTTTGATCATGGCTTTCAGGTAGTCCAATAATTTTTAGATTATCTCTCCTGGATCTATTTACCAGGTCAGTGGTTTTTCCCATGAGATATTTCACATTGCCTTCTATTCTTTCATTTGTTTGGATCTGTTTAACAGCATCTTGATTTCTCATAAAGTCATTAACTTCCATTTGCTCCAGTCTAACTCTGAAAGAATGAATCTCCTCAGTGAGCTTTGGAGATTCTTTTTCCATCTGGCAAATTTCATTTTTTAAGGCATTCTTCTCCTCATTGCCCTTTTGGGCCTCTTTTGCCATTTGAGTTAGTCTATTTTTTAAGGTGTTGTTTTCCTCAGTCAGGCTGGTGACCCTCATTTCATACTTTTCTCAGTTCTCTTCCCAATATTTCCTCCACTTCTCTTATTTGGTTTTTAAAGTCCTTCTTAAGGTCCTCTATGGCCTGTAACCTGCTCAAATTTTCCCTTGGGGCTTTTGGAGCAGGATTTCTGACCTCACAGCCCTCCTCCTCTTCTATGCTTCGATTCTCTTTGCCCCCCAGATAGGAGTCTAATGTTGCATTCTTCTGTGTATTTTGTTTCCTTTGCCTTGGCATGTTGCCACTTAATTACTTGACTTTTGGGCTTGTTGCCACAGTACAACTCTGCCACCAGACATGGGAGCTTCCGTCCAGAACGTGTGGGGGGACAACTTCCGTTTCTGGCAAGCTGGATATCCACCCCACGACCTCCAACCCAGACCACAATCCAGATCCAGGGAGGTTAAAGCAAGAGCAATTACACCCCAAGACTTATCATTGGATCTCCCTACAGTTCGCTGGCCAGGAGTTGGAGCTGCCACTGAAAACTACAAAATGGCATGTCTCCTCAGCGGCTTCTAGCCCCCAGGGGAGGAAGCCGAAGAGTTCCCCAAATACTGGTCCCAAAGTCCATAGGGCACTAACCTCTCACTTTGTCCTAGGCATGTCTGTGTTGATAATTCTGGAATCGCCACAGCTGCTGGTGTTATGGGGTCCCTCCAGCTGGCTGCTGGCCCAGCCGCCCTGGGGCTAAAACGGCGGCTCAGGCGGACTTCGGCTCAGCTCCCTGCATGCTGCGCTGCACTGCCGGCTCCCAGAGCACTGTGCTGGTCCTTCCTGCAGGGCTGCTGGGCTGTCCTCAGCGGGAGGTTAGCTTCTCTGTGTCATTCTGTGGGTGCTGGGGTTCCAGAAGTTGTTCAGAGTTCCCTTTTACATAGTTTGGAGGTGATCTGGGGGGAAAGTGCCTTGGACATGCTGTTTCTACTCTGCCATCTTGGCTCTGCCCCCCTATTTCTTTTCAGAAATGTTTGCTTCTAACTACCCTCTCCCCAAATCTGCCCTCCCTTCTATCATCCCCCCTCTTATCCCCTTTCCCACTATTTTCCTGTAGGGTAAGACACCTAACTGAGTGTGTATTTTATTCCCTCAAGCCAAATTCAATGAGAGTAAGGTTGTCTCATTTCCTTTCACCTTCCTGCTCTTCCCCTCCATTGTACCAGTTTTCTCTTGCCTCTTTTATTTATTTTTTTTATTTTTTGCTATTTGGAGGAGGGAACATAGGGCAGTTGGGGTTAAGTGATTTGCCTAAGGTCACACAGCTAGTTTTTTTGTGTTAAGTATCTGAGGCCAGATTTGAATTTAGGTCCTCCTGACTCCAGGGCTGGTGCTCTATTCACTCCACCACCTAGCTGTCCCTCTTGCCTCTTTTATATAAGATAATTTACCCTATTCTATCTCTTCCTTCCGCATTCTCCCAATATATTCCTCTCTCACCTCTTAATTTTATTTTTTTAGATATCATCTCTTCATATTCAACTCATTCTGTGCCATCTGTCTATGAATATATGTACATACATATGCCCACATTCACATATATATTTCTATACACCTATATCCTCCTATACATACATGTATATGTATACATATATATGTGTGTATACACACACATATATATATATATATATACCCTTCAACTGTCCTCATACTGAAAAAAGTCTTATGAGTCACAATTATTGTTTTTCCATGTAGGAATATAAATAGTTTAACTTTAATAAGTTCCTTATGATTTCTTTTCCCTTTTTACCTTCTCATGCTTCCCTTGCTTCTTTTAGTAGAAAATCAAGTTTTCTGATCAGCTCTGGTTTTTTCATCAAGAATACTTGAAAGTGGGGCGGAGCCAAGATGGCGGAGTAGAAACAGCATTTCCAATGTGCTCTGCCCCACACAAATTTCAAACAATGTGAAAGGGAGCTCTGAACAACTTCTGGAGCCACAGCACCCACAGAACGGCACAGAGAAGCTAACCTCCTGCTGAGGACAGCCCAGCAGCCCTGCAGGGAGCGGCCAGCACAGCGCTCTGAGAGCAGGCAGCACAGCGCACTGGGAACCGACAGCACAGCCCACAGAGCTGAGCCCAGGTCCGCAGTTTTAGCCCCAGGGCGGCCAGACCTTCAACCAGCTGGAGGGACGCCAGAACACCAGCAATTGTGGCGATTCCAGAATTATCAGCACAGATATGCCTAGGACAAAGTGAGAGGTTAGTGCCCTATGGACTTTGGGACCAGTATTTGGGGAACACGTGGCTTCCTCCCCTGGGGGCAAAAAGCTGCTGAAGAAACAGCTGCACAGAAGCCATTTTGGAGCCTCAGTAGTGGCTCTAGCTCCTGGTCTGCAAACTGTAGGAAGATCCAGCAATCAGTCTGGGGGTTAATCGCTTTTGCTTTAAATTGCCTGGATCTGGATTGTGGTCTGGGGGGGAAGTTTGGGGTGGGTATCCAACTTACCAGAGTGGGTGGAGGCTTTACAGAGGCCACTCAACTGACGGAAGTTGTGAAGACCCCACGTTTGGGCGGAAGCTCCCCTGTCGGGTGACAGAGTCCTACTGTGGCAACAAGCCCCAAAATCAAGTAATTAAGTGGCAATATGCCTAGGCAAATGAAACAAAATAAACAGAAAAGTTCAACATTGGACTCCTATTTTAGGGGCAAAGAGGCTCAAAGCATGGAGAAGGACTGTGAGGTCAGAACTCCTGCACCAAAAGCCCCAAATAAAAATACAAGCTGGCTACAGGCCATAGAGGACCTTAAGAAGCAGATAAGAGAAGTGGGGGAAAATTTAGGAAGAGAAATGAAAAAGATGCAAGAAAAGTATGAAATGACAGTCAACAGCCTGACTGAGGAAAATAACACCTTAAAAAATAGACCAACTCAAATGGCAAAAGAGGCTCAGAAAGGCAATGAGGAGAAGAATGCCTTAAAAAGTCAAATTTGCCAGATGGAAAAAGAATCTCAAAAGCTCACTGAAGAGATTCATTCCTTCAGAGTTAGACTGGAGCAAATGGAAGCTAGTGACTTTATGAGAAATCAAGATACTATTAAACAGATCCAACAAATGAAAGAATAGAAGGCAATGTGAAATATCTCATGGGAAAAACCACTGACATGGAAAATAGATCCAGGAGAGATAATTTAAAAATTATTGGGCTACCTGAAAGCCATGATCAAAGAAAGAACCTAGAAATCATCCTTAAAGAAATTCTCAAGGAAAATTGCCCTGATGTTTTAGACCCAGAGGGCAAAATAGAGGTTGAATGAATCCACAGATCACCTCCTGAATAAGATCCCCAAAAGAAAACTCCCAGGAATATTATAGCCAGGTTCCAAAATCCCCAGATCAAGGAGAAAATACTACAAGCAGCCAGGAAGAAACAATTTCAATATTGTGGAAACACAATCAGAATAGCACAGGACCTGGCAGCTTCTACACTGAGGGATAGAAGGGCATGGAATATGATATTCCAGAGGGCAAAAGAGCTGGGAATGAACCCAAGGGTCACCTACCCAGCAAAACTGAGTATCTTGTTTCAGGGGAAAATATGGTCATTCAGTGGAATAGAGGACTTTCAAGCATTCTTGATCAAAAAACCAGAGTTGAATAGAAAATTTGACATTCAGACACAAGAAGCAAGAGATGCTTGAGAAGGCAATCAGGGAAAAGAAATCAAAAGGAACTTATCAAAGTTGGACTATTTACAGTCCTACATGGAAAAACAATAATTGTGTTTGATGAAACCTTTCTCATTATGAAAATAATTGAAGAAGGATCCATGGTATATGTTCACAGGTATACATGGAGAGAGGGCACAGGTTGAATTTGATGGGAAGGGATGATTTTTTTTTTTTGGAGGGTAATTGGGTTGGGTGACTTGCCCAGGTTCACCTGGCTGGGTTTTTGTTTGTGTGTTGGGTGTCTGGGCTGGATCTGATCTCGGGTCCTTCTGGCTCCAGGGCTGGCTCTCTGCTCGCTGTGCCATCTAGCCGCCCCAAGGAAGGGATGATTCTTAAGGGGTGAAGTCAAGAGGTGAGAGAGGAAAGTGGCAAGAGGAGATGGAGAGAGACAGGGTAGGGCAAATTATCTCATGTAGAAGAGGCAAGGGGAAGTAGTTCCAGGGGAGGGGAAGAACAGGAAGGCAAAAAAGCAAAAGCATATTCTCATTGAAGTTGGCTCAAGGAGAGAATCACATACATACTAAATGGAATATCTTACCCTCACTCACTCTCCTGAGTAGGGGAAAGGGGGATGAGAGGGTGGATGATGGAGGGGAGGGCATTCTGGGGAGAGGGGAAGTTAGAAGTACCCACTATCAAAGAGGGACAGGATCAAAGTAGGGAATGGACCAGGTGGGAGGTGAGACAGGTGGGAGGGAAATATAAGCAGTCTTTTACAATATATCTACTATGGTAATGTTTTGCATAGATATACATGTATAACACATACTGAATTGCTTATCTTCTCAGAGGGAGTGGGTGACAAGGGAGAAAGGGAATGGATCTGAAAAACAAAGTTTTAAAATTAAATGTTTCATAAGATGTCCAGGCAGTGGGGCTCAGAGATTCACCTTGCCCTAATGGCAAAGTCGAAGGGGGTATGGGAGAATATATGGGAGAGAGCAGATTGGATGAGGGGATATCTAGTGGGACTGCTATTCTGGGGTGGTGGGTAGGGAAAAAATGGGGGGAAATGTAACTCATAATCTGGTGGAAATGAATGATGTAAACCAGAAGTTAATAAAGCCTTTATTTAATTAATTTAAAAAAAAAAAAAGAATACTTGAAAGTCCTCTATTTTATTGAATGACCATATTTTCCCCTTTAACATTATACTCAGTTTTACTGGGTAGGTGATTCTAGGTTTTAATCCTAGCTCCATTGACCTCCAAAATATCATATCCTGAGCCCTTTTATCCCTTAATGTAGAAGCTCCTAGGTCTTGTGTTATCCTGACTGTGTTTCCACAATATTCAAATTGTTTCTTCCTGACTGCTTGCAGTATTTTCTCCTTCACCTGGAAACTCTGGAATTTGGCTATAACATTCCTAGGAGTTTTCTTTTGGGGATCTTTTTCAAGAGGCGATCAGTGAATTCTTTCAATTTCTATTTTTTCCTCTGGTTCTAGAATATCAGGACAATTGTGCTTGATAATTTCTTGAAAGATGGTGTCTAGGCCCTTTTTTTGATAATGGCTTTCAGGTAGTCCAATAATTTTAAAATTATCTCTCCTGGACTTGTTTTCCAGGTCAGTGATTTTTTTCAATGAATTCAGGATTATCCAAGTGGGAAAATTTCCTGTTAAGAAAAAACTATAGCACTTTGAGGAAATGAGTCAAGAGGCTTCTACCATCTCCTACACAAGGTCATCCCCTCAACTTTCCCAAATACAAACATCCACATGTAGCAGTTCTCAGATCATACTACCTTTGAACAGCACATGGTATTTTCCTTGAAAGATAGATTACTGACAGAATGACAATCATACCTGAAATTAAAATTCAAAAAATTATCAAATTACAGTCCTAAGAGATTTTATCTGAAATAACAAGTTTCACTAGATACAGCTTAAGATTAGGTACAGGTATTATTATTATTGTTTTCATGTTGTTATAATAACACTTAACAATTGAGTTCATACAAGGCCCTATCTTATTCATTCTTTCTAGTTTAAATTCATTCTGGAGCAGATCATTAAAAATTGAGTATCCATATTGTGGAGTTTCAAATACATGATAACTCACTCAAAACCTAGGAAAAAAAATGCTGATTACTTTAAGACTCTAACAGAAATCTGTATCTAAAGATATTGCATATTAGCACCTAAAAAATCTTCAAATCTGGCATCTGTTGATACTAGATTGACCCCAAAGGTATAACTTCAATATCCACTATTCCTTGTACAATTTCACAATTTTCATAAATGATGAATAAACAATTTATCCAATCAAAACCTTACTCTTTACTATAACAAACTTACAGGTCCCTTTACTTTGGCTGTGAGTGGTCCACGTTTCCCATCAAATGACTTCATTACTTTAAAACTTCACAATAAGTTTTTACAGCAAGGCTGCTAAGGTCTCATGACCCTGCCTAAATAGAAAGTTGCAGGGAACCTCACATTCTGGGTTAGGAAAAAGGTGAGTTCCAAAGGAATATTTAAAGACCATACAAAGTAGACAGGAGCAAGATTCAGAGAAGAAAACAAATAAGAATGGAAATATTGTAATATCAAATTAAGTGTAATATATTGCATATTAAAAGGAACAAATCATATATGATGGAATGATACCTTCTTATGCAATCCTCATTTCTTGGCCTTTTTCTGTACAGGAATGTTCATTTTGCTGATGATTTACAACTTTTTTGAAACTCAACATTAATTAGCATCCAATATTTGTTCTGGGTTAATTAAAACTATTACTTATAAGGAAGGGCTATGGTAGGAAAGAGAAGAGAGGAGTGCATAGTTCCATTAAAGTGGAAAAGTAATTGTTTGTCTCTATTGACAGCATAGTATAATTTAGGTCAGGTCTATACCATCATGGTAGAATTAGACGCAAGTGCAAGTTTTGTTGGATTTGACTGCTTGTAGATCATGATTTTTTTTTAATTTTTTGCTTTACAGGTAGTAAGAATTGGTGGCTTCTGCATCCCTCCAATTCATGGGATTGTATAGATCTGTGGTCAGCAAATTAGAATCTTGCAACTCTGAGGCAGACAGCCTCAAAAGAAAACTTCAGGAAACTCTTAGTTCTTGCAAAAATGAAGGCCAAAAATACTGTGAAGATCCTCATTTTGCAGATGAGTAAACTTAAGATTCAGAGAGTAGGGGTGGCTAGGTGGTGCAGTGAATAGAGCACCAGCCCTGGAGTCCGGAGGACCTGAGTTCAAATTTGGCCTCAGACACTTAACACAAAAAACTAGCTGTGTGACTTTGGGCAAATCACTTAACCCCAACTGCCCTACCTTCACCCCTCCAAAAAAAAAAAAAAAGAAAAAAAATGATTCAGAGAGTAAAGTTATCTAAGATTATATAATGTCAGTATAGGGACTTAAACCTAAATAATCCGATTCTAAGTCTAATGTAGTTTCTCTTCCAGATTCATTCAACTAACATCTATTAAGTAAGGTATGATGACAAGTTTCAGGGAAGATGATGGAGGAAGGAATGAAATAAACATATTTTAAGTACTTAACTATATGCCAGACACTGTGGCAAGTATTTTACAAATATTACCTCATTTGATCTTCACAAGAACTCTGGGAGGTAGGTGCTATTCTTATCTCAATTTAATAGTTGAGGAAACTGAGTCAGGGAAGGGTCACACAGATAAAAAGTGTCTGAAGTTGGATTTGAACTCAGATCTTCCTCACTCCAAGCGCAGCACTAAGGTCATTTAGTTGCTTTAGACAGGAATGGTCCTCATCCCCCTCAAATCATACCTCACATGCAAGAGTGTGTTGGCAAATGTTTAAAAACTGACTCAAAAAAAAGTACTCAAGACTACTTATAAGTTAAATGTGCATTATTAGCATTTTTCTCTATCACTTAAGTTTTTGCAAACAACAAAACAAATCAAGCCTTGATTAGCAGCATTCGTTGAATTATGATGTATAAATGCTTACAATGAAAATTTTTTTTTTTTTTTTTAAGCATTGGGGTTAAGTAACTTGCTCAAGGTTACACGGCTAGTCATTTGATTTATGCGTGGTGCTCATTTTCTGAGGCCGGATCTGATCTCGGGTCATCAAACTCCGAGCCGGCACTCTTACTCACTGCGCCACCTAGCCGCCCTTAGGGCAATTGGGGTTAAGTAACTTGCCCAAGGTTACACGGCTAGGTTTTTGTTTGTGCGGATTAAGTGTCTGAGCCCGGCTCTGAACTCAGGTCCTTCTGATTCCAGGGCCGGCGCTCTATTCACTGCGCCACCTAGCCGCCCTACAATGAAAATTTTACAATTCACTCCAGTGAGTTCATTCAGCTGGCTCCAACACATATTGGCCCAAATAACTGACTACCTTGCCCTTGATACTGAGACTAAGCATAATAAGTCACTTTGGAAATACTGTGTCCAGCTATAAATATACTAAAAGACTATTGTGAGGGAAGAAATTATGAAGGGGATAATTTCACAGAGACCTGGGAAGATTTATATGGACTACTACAGAATTAAATGAATAGAATCAAGAGAAAAACAAAAATAATATTCTGAAGATAAGCAACTTTGAAAGACTTAAGAACGCTGATTGATGAATTAGTAATGATTCCAGAGGCCTCATGGATAAATATGCTTCCAACTTCCAGACAGAAAGGTGATGGACTTGGTTGAGACTGAGACACATTTTTTTTAGGCATGGCCAATGTTAGAAGCTGTTTTCCTTGACTATGCATATGTTAGAAGTTTTGTTTAAAAAAAAAAAACATTTTGTTTTGTTTTGTTTTCTCTTTTTTCCCAATAGGAACTGAAAAAGCAATACTCTACTCTTAGCTGATCAGAAATCAGTTGTTGCTATCATTTCCTCTCTTCCTTGACATATCCTGAAGCTTGATCTTAAAATCTTCACAGAGATGAAAACATAATATGGCCCTTCCTGCCAAAAAAGTAACATATAATATCAAGAATGAGTGGTCAGAATGATTAATCTGAAAACTATAAGGAAACTAGTCATGCCCCAGGGAATGCTTCCAAATCCCTTTCTCCTGCTGTCTTCCACACAACCTCCCTCTTAGGTTGAGTGTCTCTCCTTGTCCCATTCTTATCTTGGCCTCTCACTACAAAGTATTAAATAAGTAGAAATCCCATTTCTACGTGGGAACCCTGCTGTGCTTGCTGGTTAGAGGAAGAATGCTTTGTCCAGGATCTGAATTATCCCAGAGAACATTCCATGGCATCAGTAATTCCTCAGACAGTGAGTGACTAATGAGGACAGAGATTAGTCAGTGTGTTTCAATGACCAGAGTGTGCTTAGTTTCATAGATGTTTCACAGATTTCTTTCACAGATAGACTTGTCTTTTAATGAGCTTTAGGGCACATCATAACCTCACTGAAATAAAGGCCTATTGTTCCAGGGCATAGAAGGGGTCCAGGGATTGCTTATTGGGTTTGGAATTTGTTTACATAAAACAAATGTTTAGTACACTCTGAACATGCAAACACTAACAAGTTTCTGAGAGTTGGCTTTACAAAACTGGGTGTTTGGCTGGTATGGAAGCAGTCCCTCCTGGTGGAATTTTTCTTTAAAGACAGGAGAGGAACAATGTTCTTAATTTACCTGACTTGCTTTTTAAAAAAATTTCATTGCACGTATGCCCGTTAATGTTACTTACAAGGTTTAAGGTTTCTTGTGTGGGCTTTTTCTAGGGAAGCAATGTGGTACAGTTGATAAGAGTTCAAGGCTTGGAGTCAGTACGTTGAGTTCCTGAGGTTGAATCAGGGCTCAGTCACTTTCTACCTGTGTGGCCCTGGGCAAATTATTTCTTGTGTTTATGTCAGGTTTCTCCTCTGCAAAATGTACTGGAGAAAGATATAGCAAATCACTCAAGTATCTTTGCCAAGAAAACCCCCAATGGGTTAACAAACAGTTGAACATGACTGAACAACAAGTGGGTCCTCTTTTCCTCTACCATCCTATAGGTTAGATAGTTTTCATGAGCTTCTATGGCCAAAAAGGTTCACCAACTGGTGGGTAGCCTTCTCATGGCAAAACTTTCTGCATTTAGCTAGAAAGCTTCTTGGAACTTGGACATAGCAGCTCATCCTTGGGTCCAATCAGCCTCTGCAAAATTCTGGTAACTTCCTGAGCTTTTGTTCATCAGGCACAGCCTTCTAGAGACCCTGGTCAACTCAACACCTTTTTTTTTTTTTTAATTTAAAGAGCTGGATCTAGAGTCAGAGGGACTATATTCAAATCCCAGCAATGCCACCTACGTGACCTTAGATAAGTCACTTTAGCTTCAGCTTCTTCATCTGTAAGATAAGAGAGAGCAGAAGATTTTTGAAGTTTCTTCTAATTCTCTAACACTATGATCCTGGGAGTACAAAATTACAAAATATATATGTATAGGAATTTATATAGGTATACATACACATTATGTGTATGTATGTATGCATTGTAGATATAGCCATATGTATATAATTATAGGAGATAAGTGTGTATAAGTAATGATAATAAGCACTGATATCAGGCCCAGGGAGGCTAGGTGCACTCTCCTCCCTATCTACTCAGTGGTACCTCTCAGCTTTAGACCCAGACCTGCACAAACTGGGTTTAATACAAAGGGAGACTAGCCTCTAAAAGGAGGTGCTGGGCTCTGTTTCTCAAACTCTCAGATTTTTATGACCTTTTCCCATACCCCTTGGGGGACATTACCTAAAGCTTAATTTTAGGGCATCTGGCTTCTTTCCCAAATGAGAGAAGGGATACAGAAACATTTAGTGCACAGTAGAGATTAGGAAGAGAGAGGCAATTTATTTTGTCCACCTAAAATAAAAGGCTGACCCAAGAAACTCAAAAGCTCAAATTAAATACTCAAACCAAGACCTGGTAACCTGAGAACTACTGCTATTTCCCTCTGGGAAGCTGAGAATTAAAAGCATCAAAACATAAAGCAGTTTGGGAGAATGCTGAATTTGCATTTCAACTTCTTAGTTCTGCACTATCTAAACAATTCTTTCCAGACCCAAGTCTCTTTGCAAAGTAAGTTTATCCTCACACCAGTGGTCATCTTCACCAAGAAGAACATAGGTGCAAAACACTCTTCCTGCTGTCAGTCTCTAACTGAAGGATCCAGGACCTCTCCAACTTTCATACTTGAGAGGCTTCCTCCAAAGCTGTAAATATCTCTCTTTGGTTAAGTACCACATGGGGGTGGGGGTGGGGTGGCAACAGGGAGTTTTAAAAGGATAAATATAATTTCTGCCTTGGGGAAGGAGGGGGTCAGAGAAGGCTTCAAGGAACAAATGACATTTGAGCAGGACCCTGAAGGATGGTTAGGATTTCAGAAGGTGGAAAAGGGCTAAGTGTATATTAGGCATGGAAAATGGCATGAGAAAAGGCAGAAAGAAAGAAAATAGAAGGGCATTTGGAGTAAATAATATGGTTGGCTCTGATATGGGTAGGTTGATATGATAGGTCTGATATTGAAAATTCTGTCCTACTCAAAAATCTTACAATTTCCAGAAGAAGCATTCTTTATTAGAAAATAAATGATAAATATTTACTTGAACATCTGGTATATATTTGAAACTGTAGCAATATGGACTGGACCTATAATATCATTGGTTTAGGGAACCCCCTGTTGAAATTCTCTCTCCCGGGCGGCTAGGTGGCGCAGTGAATAGAGCGCCAGCCCTGGAATCAGAAGGACCTGAGTTCGGAGCGGGCCTCCGACACCTAATCCGCACAAACAAAAACCTAGCCGTGTGACCTTGGGCAAGTTACTTAACCCCAATTGCCCTAAAGGGGCGGCTAGGTGGCGCAGTGAGTAAGAGCGCCGGCCTCGGCCTCGGAGTTTGGATGACCCGAGATCAGATCCGGCCTCAGAAAATGAGCACCCACACATAAATCAAATGACTAGCCGTGTAACCTTGAGCAAGTTACTTAACCCCAATTGCTTAAAAAAAAAAAAAAATTCTCTCTCCCAATGCAAGTTAGCATTTTTTTGTTTGTTTGTTTTGGTTTAGAGCTGCCCTCAGCTCTACAAGGTTAAATGACTTGCCCAGGTTAACACTGTTAATTTTTGACAGAGGCAAAACTTAAAACTCAGTTCTTCCTAGACTATCTATCCACTACATGATGATGCCTCTCTTTTGACAGTGTAATCTACAAACGCTATAAAACAAGGACCTTGTCCATAAACAATTTATGACTGAGCTACCTCTTTGCTTCCCCCAATATATTTACTTCCAAGAGAATTTAAGGAAACTTTCAATTAAGTTGGAAAAAAAGACAATCAAAAGAATGTATGGTTGTGTGTGTGTGTGAGAGAGAGACAGACAGACAGAGACACAGAAAGAGAAACAGTGATAGACAGATTCAGAGACAGAAAGACAAGACAGAGAGGGAGACAGAAATAGATGGACAGAAACATAGACAGTGAAAGAAACCCACTCTCATTCTTCCACCACACTCTTCAATATCAAAATGTTTGAAATCATGTCAAATTTTATTAGCATACATAATATTGTTGTTGTTCAGTCATTTCAACCATGTTTAACTCCTCATAACCACATTTGGGGTTTTCATGGCAAAGATACCAGAGTAGTTTGACATTTCCTTCTCTAGCTCATTTTACAGATGAGGAAACTGAGACACAGGTAAAGTGACTTGTTCAGGGTCACATAACATAACTAGTTAGATTTGAACTCAGATCTTTCTAACTCCATGTCCTGTACTCTATCCAGTGTGCCATGTAGCTGCCTAGCATATGTAATACTTTACAGATTTTTTTAGTCATATTTGCAAAATGTAGGTGCCTTGTCAGAAAAAATCACATCAAATAAACCTAGGATCTGTGAAAATGTCTTTTGGATAATTGTTGAATCCTAATTAACAAAATGTTATTCAGTGTGGATTATTTGTTGGGCCATGACAGCAGGCCTTTTAATATAGAACTGAACAGCATAATATTCATTTAAAAATAATTCAAAACCTATACTCTCATACACATACACACACTCAAACACATGCACAATCTCCCAACAATAAGAAAGCTAACAAATTGTTCCTATATTGATACTCTACAAATTTAATATTTCATTTCTTTAACTATGGGATGTATTTTTAATATTAGGTTCTACTGTGGGTAGCAGAGTCTTTTAATTAAGCCCAGGTCTGTGAATGGAAATTATCACAATGTCTATTAAGTTCATCAAAATGATATTGGTAGAACCTGGATCATAGAGTATGAAAGGACATCAAAAAACATCTAATATCCTGTTTTCTCACCTTAAAGATGATAAAATTAAGATTGAGGGGAGTTGGGTAACTTGCAGCAGGTCTTGTAACTCAACCCTACTGTTTTCTCCCACTTTATATTTTCTCCCTTATATCATATTTTCTCTACCTCAAAATGTAAACAACTAAGCTTCATTTTCTTTTTTTTTCCTTTTCCATCACAATATTCAAAGCTCCTGTGGTCAGTTTAATTGTTTTTGGTTTTGTTTTTTGCTTTTTTTGGAGGGGGGAAGGTAGGGCAATTGGGGTTAAGTGACTTGCCCAAGGTCACACGGCTAGTTTTTGTGTTAAGTGTCTGAGGCCAGATTTGAACTCAGGTCCTCCTGACTCCAGGGCTGGGTGCTCTATTCACTGTGCCACATAGCCACCCCCAGTTTAATTTTTTTTTTAGATCATCTGACAATATTGGGCATTGACCAACTTTGATAGACTTAGCTCTTCTCAGCAATACAATGATCTTAGACAATTCAAAGGAACTCTTGATGGAATATACTGTCCACAATCTAAAGAACCAATCAGTCTAAATGCAGATATAAGTACACTATTTTCTCTCTCTCTTTTTCCCCTATTTTATGTGTTTTTCCCCTTTGGTTCTGATTCTTCTTTCACAACATGACTAATGTGGAAATATGTCTAATATGATTATACATGTATAGTTTATATCAGATTGCATGCCATCTTGGGGAAGGGGAAAAATTTGGAACTCAAAATCTTATAAAAGTGAATATTGAAAATGAAATTTTCCTTAGAAATTTAAGAAAACTTAATCAGGGCATCTACACCCCTTGCTACATTCTACTATCCCAATTCTGTCAATAAATGAAGTATAAAAAAATGATCTAAGAAGTAAAATATCAATATAAGCAAAAGATCCTAATTTTCCTATCATTGAGGGATATTAGCTGTTTGAGGGATATTGACCATATCATAACTTTGGATGTTATTTTAAATATCCTAGATTCAGGGCAACTAGGTGACACACTGGAGAGAGCAGTGAATCCTGAGTTCAAATATGGCCTTAGACACTTGACACCCTTCTAGTTGTGTGACCTTGGGCAAGTCATTTAATACCAAGTGCCTTGACTTCCCTTTCCCCTTCCAAAAAAAATTTATAGAATAACGTGATTTTTAGAAAACATGTTATAACTACTGAGTGCCACACTTGACTACTCACTAAAAATCTGAACATGAGTAAGAAAAAGGGACAGGGAAAGTATTTTGTTCATTTTTCTTAGGCTACTACTTGCCTTAAGAAAATCACAAGAAATTGTTCTCAGTCTCAGATTAGCCAAAGACTATCAACAGACTCTAGGACAGGAGACTTAACCTCTCTGCTCTTTTTTTCTTATCTATAAACAGAAATAATACCTGATGGAACTATTCCATTTGTATGTTCTGAACAAATACAAAATGAAATAGATATGAAAATGTTTTTTAAAAATGTGATACAAATGCAACTCATGAGCATCATAACCCTTATCTCCTCCACTCAACAACCTGATCAAAACATGGCCTTTCCCCTAACCAAGGGCATCCCCTCTACTTCTACCATTGATCCTATCCTCTCCAGTTACCTTCGTCAGACTGCTTCCACAATCATAACCAAGTCTCTCCTTTCTCTACTGGTTCTTTCCTTAATGATTACAAGCATGCTCATGTAACCCCTGTCTTGAAGTCCACATGTTTGGGATTATCTCTTTATTGGTGGATGTAATGCCATGCACAAGCAGCTTTCCGGAGGACTGCTACTATGAACAGCTTTTAATGTTCTGATTACACAGCATAGTGAACACCCTATTTATTCCATAGCAAATCAAAGCAAAATATCCACAGAAAATCGAGGTACAGCATTCACAATATTACAACTTATCACAGAAAATCACAATATAGTATTCACAATAGCTTATCATTAAAATGGCCACATAGTTTTCACCAAAGTGATCACAATATTTAGAACAAAGAACAATCATCTCAAAGTATAATAGTCAAAGTCTTTCACTCATGGGCAACTAAGTTAACTCAATCAAGTCACTTATTCAAAGTCTTCCACTCATGGGGCATATTAGATTAACTCAATCAGTCACTTATTCAGTCTTCCACTCATGGGGCAACTAAGTTAACTCAATCAGTCACTTATTTAGCAATCAATTGCTAAATATCATTAATCACTAAGTACAATCATTAAAGAATAACTCAACCCCTAGGTCACTAGTAAACTACAATTTCATCATTACTCAGCACCCATGGAGAGGTCTTTTCATCTTGACTTGGGACCAGTTCTCAGATTCCCTGGATCCCCTTCCATGGTCCCAGATTCTACCTGGGTTCACCAGGCTGTCACCTGGATTCAGTGGTAGACAGCTCCCCTCCCAGTTCCTTGTCCAGCTCTCTGGGCAGGTCTTGCTTCACACTGAAGTTCACAGGGTCCAGTCCATCTGAAATCCTTCACAATTTCTGCTCCAGGGAATTCAAGACTCAACCAAGCCACAAACAAAGTCCCTGCATCCTGGTCATGCTTCCTCAGTCTTGTGCAGCTTGTTCAAAAATCAGAATCACCTTATCCAGCCAGGTGGGAGGGGGCTACAGAGAGAGCTCCTGAGAGCTGCTTCTGCTTCCACAGTGCTCCAAGAAATTCTGATTGTACCTCTCTGGGACTTTTCTAATATATACAGTATTAGCTACTTTCTGTTTCTTATATACACAGTATTAGTTACTTCCTATTATGTCAGCAACAGGAGACAGGAGTTCAGACCTTCTGTTTCCCCAACAGAGGCTTGATCAGTTCCTAAGTGCTAAGTACCTGCTACCTTTGCCAAGGCAAAGGGATCTTCAAATTCAAATTACATTACCATTACAGTGGACATGAAGCCTCTCCCCTACTTGAGTAGCTAGGTCCAGTTGGCAGGAGGTGAGAGAACTCCAGTCTTTGCCAGTCCCTTTTTGGGATCTCTAAGCCAGAGAATTTTTTGAGTCTCTGTCAGAATTCTTCAGGGCCAGTCCTCTTTGGGGGCTCTTCAAGCAGAACTCCTCAAGCTTCAAATCTTCAAGCATTAAGTTACTTTGGGCTTCCAGCTTCAAGAGAAGAAATATAAGACATAAACCCCACTTCAGGTTGCAGAAGAAAAAGACTCACTCTGGGAAGACATGAGAGGAATGGGTTGTGTTCATCATATCTCTATTCCTAGCTTGCTATTCTAAAGACTTTTAGCAGTTTTTCCTTGGGTAAAATCCAAGACACTCTCTCTTTGGTTGAGCTGAGTTTTCTCACTCCCGATTAGAGAGTTTCTTCACACTATGTTGTCTGCTATTTATCCTTCTATGCACATCTTCCCTTATTTGCCATTTCACTAATAATATGAGTAAATGTTTCTTTGCTATTTACTATATGTGGTCATTGTGGAACTAGTATGAGGTATGGAAGGAGTCAAACCTTGGATATAGAGCTTGAGGTCTCCCCTTCTCCATAAAATGAAAATGTGATCAGAAGTTACATGAAACCCAATCCTAGAAAAACAATATTGTAGGGGGCAGATATAGATACTTCTAGCCTAGGACCCTGTCTCTCTGAGGAGAGCAGTGGCAGCCTCTAGCTACAACCTCCGGCTTTCCTCTCTTGGAGAAGGGGGAGGTGGAGAAGAGGACAGAGATATCTATATTGCCTCCCTTTGAGCCATGACAGGCCTCTTCACCATAGGTGGAGCCTTACTACACATGTAGGACCATTTGCAACAATCTACTCCTACTCTCATTTCTCACTTATTCTTAAAAAAAAAAAAAAGCAAAGCAAAATCATACTCTTAGTCTGTTGTTCCACATCTCATTTCGCTTTTATAATTCTTAGGAAAAACTATATACTCATTGCCTCTACTTACTCTTCTCTCACTCACTTCCCAACCCCCTTTTCTGTCTCAACACTCAACTAACATTCTCTCTCCAAAGAAATGAAGAAACTGCCCATTCTACCAATGATATGTAAATTTCCAGATCCTTTTGTTGACCCCCTCAGTAGTATTTGATTCTAATGACTGCCATTTTCCTTCTGGATATTTTCTTCTCTCTGGAATTTCATATTATTACTCTTAGTCCTCCTCCTATCTATCTAGATACTCCTTAATCTCCTTTACTAGATCACCACTTGTAGTCCACCCCCTAACTTTGAGCATATCCCAGGACCATCTACTGGGCCTTTTCTCTTTCTTTAATCCTAGCAGTGACCTCATTCACTTTGTTGAGTTCAATTAACATCTCTTTGCCAATGACTGTAATGGTTATGAGATCTGAAGATATTCCATGCCCCTTGAACTTGCTGACATAGCAGGAGGGGGTGGGGCAGGAGGAAGCCAGAACCGAGCTGGAGCCAGCCTGTTGTGTCCTGGGCTGCTCAGTGTCCAGCACTTAGCATGAATCAGAGACATGAATAAGAAATGACCAAGCCATGTGGGTAGTTCAAGGAAGAACAATGAACTCCATTTATTGATTCTTAGGACAAGGTTTTTATAGAACAATGAGACAAAAAAGACTCAAGTATTCTTATCATTATCTTAGTCTGTCATATCCTGGAAGTAGCTTGGCAGTAAGGCTTTTGTTCTCTACATGCCAGAAAGTCTTAGGAGAAGTCAGTTAACTCCTTTCATATGCAGTCACATTACAAAGGATGCTCTTAAGAGCTGGCTTCAAGGCCCAAAACCAAAGCTACATCATCAAGTACATCTGCATAGGAACTGACCACCTAGGAATTCAGATATTTTGGTTTTGAACAACTAAAGGTTTAGGGCAGAGCCTATTGGTCTCAGAATTCAAACAACATCCTTTTAAGTGTAACCCATATCAAAAGACCCAAGGAGCAAGCTTAACAAAGCTGCATCTTGAAGGGCCTTCTATAGGGAATATAGTGTGATCTTTATCTGAGTCCTGAATCAGGCCTCTTTGGCTCCCAACACTGGTGACTGGAAGCAGCGGCATTGGAGTGCCTCCTTTTTTTTTTTTTTTTTGAGCCAGCAAGAATTTCTGCTAAAGACTCCTGCTGAGGACTGCCAGGGATGGGAACTGCAGGGGGGGAGAGGGGGGACGGAGCTGCTGCAAGCGAGTTGCATAGATGCTGAGTAGTTGCTGTGAGTAAGGAGAAGATGATCTTTGCCTCAGGTAGCCTATTCTGTTTGAAGGCTTGAGAATGTGGGTATTTCCTGCATTAACTACATGTGCCAACTCCATAGCTACTGTGATGGCTTTGACTTTCTGGTTTTCAGACTCCATTTTCTGGTATTTGAATAAATGTTCTAGCTTTGTCCCCCATGTAGAGATCCTATTATATTTTGTGATTAATAACTATATCAGCATATTTATAGTTGCTGTAGGCATTGTGAATACTGCATTGCTGATACAATGACTCCCATAGCTATATATCCAGCCCTAATCTCTGTCCTTAACTTCAGTCTCACATCACTAACTAGCTCATGATCATTTTTTCACTGCTGGAATCTCATTAATCATAGGGATCATGGCACTACACACTAGTTTACAAAGTTCTAGTGAGTCCCAATTATCTTTAGGAAAAAATAAAAGACTTCTTTGTTAGGCATTTAAATCCTTTCACAAACTAGTTCCAGGCTTCCAGTCCATGTTTATTATACTTTCTGCTGGCAATCTTCATATACAACATTCCCTTTCTTATTTCTGGCCTTTACACACACTGTCCTCCATGACTAGAAGGCACTCTCTTAGAATCCCTACTTTCAAGTTGTGGTATATGAATGTAGTGGAATACTATTGTGCTATAAGAAAGGATGAGCAGGCAGATTTCAGAAAAACCTAGACAGATTTACATGAATTGATGCTGAGTGACATAAGCAAAACCAACAAAACATTATACACAGTAACAACAATATTTTATAATTGTCAACTGTGATTGACTTACCTCTTCACAGCATGTAATGGTAAGGGAATTTGAAGATTTTCCCTGTCCCTTAATGGGCCTCACTTGGAGCCCAACAAGGGAGACTTGTTTTTCAGGAAGACCCACACCTTTTGTTACTTAGTAATTAGGTAGTGGGTCATGAAGGTTGTGATGTCCTCTGACCCTGGAGAAGGCTGTATATACTCCCTGAGGTGAGGTTTTGCTTTGGGGCTCACTTATGGGAAGAGTTGTGTTTAATTTGGCCAGATGAGACTCTGGGCAGCCATTGAGCCCCCCCCTGCCCCCCCCCATCCCACCCCACCCCCAGGCTTTGAAAACCCAGATGTTGGTGCTTCTCTCTCTGGTAACTAAGTATGTATGTATGTAATGGTCAGATAGGTAGAAGCCCTATCTGTTGAATAATATTATTTTCTCTATATTTTTTTTGTCTGCTTGTAATTTCTGTTTGTATTTTCTGAAGTTCAGAGTGCTGACTTTTTCCCCTGAACTAAGTGAAGTGTGTGTGTGTGTGTGTGTGTGTGTGTGTGTGTGTGTGTGAGAGAGAGAGAGAGAGAGAGAGAGAGAGAGAGAGAGAGAGAGAGAGAGAGAAAGAGAGAGAGAGAGAGAGATTGAGATTAAAGCAAGACTGTTAACCCTTTTTGAGTTGTTTTCCTTTAGAAGAATAGATCAAAGAACCTGTGCTAGCAGCGGTCCTGGGTATGCTAGGGTGCTTGCTGTTACACAGCAATACAGTGATCCAAGACAATTCCAAAAGATTCATGATGGAAAATGGTATCCACATCAGGATAAAGGTGATGGAATCTGAATGAGGATCAAAGTATATTCTTTTCACTCTGGGGGTGTGTGTGTGTGTGTGTGTGTGTGTGTGTGTGTGTGTGTGTGTGTGTGTGTGTGTGTGTGTGTACTCTTTCCTTTGGTTCTGTTTCTTCTTTCACAACATGACTAATGTGGAAATGTTTTACAAGATTGCACAAGTATTACCTACATCAGATTGCTCACTGACTTGGGGATTTGGAGGGGAAGGAGGGAGGGAGAAAAATTTGGAACTCAAAATCTTGATATTTTGAATTATACAAAATTTGAATTATACAAAAAATAAATGCTACTTAAAGAATTCTTGCTTTCTTTTAAAGCTGGGCTCCATATCACAAGTTTCTTCCCATTCTAAACCATCCTCTACACACCTAGCAAAGTGATTTTTCCAAAGCACAATTCTGACCATACCACTATTGAGCAAACTCAACTGATCCTTTACTACCACTAGAATCAAGTATAAACTCCTCTGTTTGACTTTTATAATTGTTCACAACCTGGCCTCTCCCTAGCTCCTCAGTCTTCTTACACATTGCTCCCTTCCATGGTATTCTATGGTGTAACCATGCAGATCTATTTGCTATTCTTCAGATACAAAGAATGCTCCATTTCCCATGTCTGTGTCTGAACCCTGGTTATGGTGGAAGATTCTCTGCTCACATTTGCTTTTTAAGATCTCTGGCTTCCTTCAGTGCTTAGCTTAAGCACAACCTTATGTAGGCTTTTCCCAGTCTCTTATAATTGCTATTGCTTTACTCTCTAAGGCTGTAATATAACTATTCTGTATGTATATGCTCCTATTTATATACATGTGGCCTCTCCCATGAGAGTGTTAGCTCCTTGAGGACAGGGACTGTTTTTTCTTTGTTATTTCCAGTGATAAGCATAGTTCTCAATACATAGTAAACTCTTAATAAATGCTTGTAATTGACTGATTAAGAGTCAACTCTCCATTAAGCCTTTCTAGATATCCCCAAATTCCCCTACCGATTTACCTAGTATTTACTTTGTATATATATTGCATTTATGTCTTTATGTGTTGTTTTCCCCATAAACTCCTTGAGGTCAGGCACTGTTTCATTTTTCCCTTTGTATCTTCAAACTCAGCAAGGTCTCTGGAATATAGTAGGCACTTAGTGTTTATTTTTATTTGATAATATTCTCAATCCAGGAAGTTACCTTGGGCCTTAGTGGCCTACAAGAGAAAGGGCAACTTCTTTTTTTAACTAGCATAAAAAGTCTCATTTGAGATTGATTTTCTTCTCCATTTCCAACAAGGCACTAGCAAATATAGCTTGCTAGACACAGAGTGAGTAATTGCCTCCTTCTGCTATACTCTGCTTCTCTGCTGTAACTGGACTTCTGCCCAGGAGCTGTCTGAAGGGGGTTGCCTGATGCCAAAAATGGTGTTTTGGACACCAGTCAATTTGCATGCATTGTCAGCACAAAGGTTCTTGCCATGTTCCCTATACATTGGAGAAGAGATACATGCAGCATATAGTTCTTGGTTAGCATCTGCACGGTCCTTGGAGGTGAGGGATGGAAAGGGAAATTGAGGAGAAATTCTATGGCCACTTGCAAGGCCAATTTCCTATGTGTTCTGGCAAAATAATAAATAATATATCTCTTTGGGAATTTTAGCTTTTTGTCTTCTCTTTTCCTTCAAACACATTGAAAGGAAAATTGCAAATGAGAGGTAAAAAATGATGGAAAATAATGGACAAGATGATTATGAATTGATCATAAGGAAAATGATTCCTATTGAATACTTGCAGTTTTACTATAACAGTCATCACATATCACAAAATCATAACTTAATAGCTATAAGGGGCTTTTGTTCAGTTTTTTTGTTATTTTTCGGTTGTGTCTGACTTTGTGATCTCATTTGGGGTTTTCTTGATAAAGATATTAGAGGGTTACATGCCTTGCCCAGAGTCACACAGCCAGTATGTGTCTAAGGGCCAGATTTGAACTCAAGATGATTCTTCCTGACTCCAGGTGTGACACTTCACTATTGTCACCTACCTGCCCAAGAGGGGACTTTAGAGGCAATCTAGTCCAATGAACTCATTTTAAGTTAGGAAACTGAGACCCACAGAAGTAAAATTACATGCCCAAAGTCATACAGCTGACAGAGAAAATATTTGAAATCAGTTCTTCTGACTCCAAATCCAGTCTTTACCACACCTCTTTGGCAAGAAAAAATGAAAAGTAGATTTAAAAAAAAAGTAGATTTAAAAAATAACATGATGAGAACAAAATGTTTTTTAAACTCATAAAAAAGGGAAATTCTGAAACATCTTAGTTTTTTGCAGTAACTTCAGCTGTGTTATGGTTCAAGCTTTTAACAGCAATCATAGGAGTTGAAAGCATTTACACTGGGATGGTCTGCCATTTTAATAACTATCATTTGTGCTGAGAAGTTTCCAGTGAGAACTATCCCGATAGAGTTCTGATTAATCTTTTGAAACCTATCATTTCATTAATTAAACCTCCTCCATGGGCACAATGGCAGGGGTACAAATAAAAAAGAGTTATCATTTTGAGAAAAATCTGTGTGGTTAAGGGAAAGAACAGGAAAGATAGGCAAACTTCAGGTTGTTTGAAATTAGATGAGCAAGTTAAGTGGCAACTTATTTGAATGGTGATTCATCTGAAGTCCTAAAGGAACATCACTTGAAAAGAAAGGGACTCTATGGGCCATAATATTTAGAAGCAGTTTATGAGTGAGCACCTTATATACACTTGGACTCTACCAGTTCTCCTCTTCAGCTCCTTCATTGCCACCCTGAAGAACCCTCTGCCTCAAAGCCCTCTTCCCCTGATTATTGACTACCTTCCCAATACAATCATTTTAGGAAAGAACTCACCATGCTGAGCAAGCTAAGCCATTTGGTCAGCTACTGGCACATCTGGATATCAGTAGATGATTGTTCATTCTCTCAAGGACAATGCTGCCCTACTGGTGCAGGTGTAAACTTCCATGCATGAGGAAGTTGGTGACGGTGGAGGGAAACTTTGCCAGAAACAAGACATGAATGGAGAAACTAGGAAAATCAGCAGAAGTGGAGGGGCAGTCCCTGTCCGCTTGTATGTATCTCATATTTATCAGCTTGAGTGCAGCTGTGTTCCCTCTTTCCATAATTATAAAAGTCCTGGGTCACTCTTTACTTCCAGGGGAAAGAAAGACTCCCTGCATGTGGAATACATACACACATTAAACAGTGGTGATCAAAGGGAAGTATCTCCAGTTAGTCCCTGAAAATGTGGGGCATGGAAATAGCTACTTTTGCAACCCATGGATAACATTGCTCTCATGTGTTGGGGTGCAAATAGGGGTACATAGCTCCTCTGTGGCTAACTATATACCTTTCTGATCATTAAGTGATGTTGTACCATTAAAAAAAAAACTTATTTATGGCTGGACTTTCTCTAGACTTCTCTACCTTCTCTCTGGTGGCTCTCCTTTTCTGCCAGCTTCTAGTCCTTTTTTTGTGTGTGATCTTCACCATTAGGATATAAGCTCCTTGAGGGGAGGGACTGTTTGCTTGGATTTGTATAGAAACAGCACAGTGCCTCACACAAAATAAATGCCTTATATATGTTTTATCTATTTATCTAAGATTAGGACACAGTAAAAATATAAATTGATAAATGGCCAAAAAAATTGTGGTACGTGAATGTCATGGAATATTAGTATTTTGTAAGAAACAACATATTGTTGGACACAACTCCACCCTTCCCTCCCCCAACTGATCAGTGAGCAGGAATTTCAGCCTAGGGTAAATTCTCAATCATCCCTAGTCCCCTGCCCCCCTCCTAATCACCTGATTGGGTTGTCCTCGGCCCCTCCTAATCATCACCTGATCCCAATATGTCTCCATTCCTCACCTGATCCAGATACATCCCCTGGACCCTCCTAATCACCCCATCCTATGCTTCCTGTACCTCAGCCTAGGGTGAATTTCATGCCGGTGGGAAATTCAAATGTACACTGACCAATCACTGATTGTAGTTTCGGCTTTTGTAACCTGGATATTGAATCTCTTTAAAAACCAGCACACCGTCCCTGCCAATTCACTGTCTGATTTGGGCAAGTTACCCCAACAGTCCCGCGGTAATAAATCTACTTCCAAATTCTAATCTAGGGGAATCTTCTGTCTTGCTTTTATGCTCAACAATACATGAAGAGGGAGAGAAACATGAAAAAAATGGGATTCTATGACCTGATACAAAGTGAAATAAGGAAAACAAAGAAAACAATATACACAATGACTTCAACAATATAAGTTGAAAGAATAAGAAGATAATTGAAATTGAATGATGTAAAATTATAATGACCTTGCTTGACCCCAAAGAGACGAGAATGTATTTCCCTCCTTTCTTTACAGAGTTGGTGAAGGACAATGAATGTGGAATGCTACAAATAATCTCAAATTTAATTAATGTGTTGAGTACTTTGGCTGACTTTCCCCACCTCTCTCCCCTCCCCCACCTCCATAAAGGATGAATGGGAGGAAGGGGGATCTATTGAGAAATGTCAAAACAATAGCCTTTAAAAAAAATGTTAACATCACTATGCGCAAATATGAAGTTAAGGGAAGACAATGACCATGCATCCGAGTCAGGTTTTCCACTATGACTTTAGCATGATGGTGACAAGTAAAACAATATGCTAATAGTTTAGTAATTTAAGAAGCAGTGTCTATTTTGATGTTTTATCAGCTAATTGACAATATAAGCATTCAATCAATCTTCCCTTTCCATTTTACCACATTTTCACTTATACGTTATCTTCCTTTTATTAGAAAAAGATGGAATATATATCTATATGTGTGTGTGTATATATATATGTTCATATACACACACAATTTCTGCTTTGGGCTTCACCCTGCCTCTTGATTTATATTCATAATATATGTATACTTACATAATGCATACACACATTTGTGTATAGTGTATTGTGTGTGTACGTGTTTAGTGAACCCAAATATGTACTAATGACAGGAAATTAGGGTAAGAAAAAAACAGAACTTGTATGTGTGTACATATTTCTGTTATCTTTCACTAACTTTAAATCATTCTTTATTGTTCAGTTTACAATTTGAGTCATTTTGCTCTGATACCTCAGCCAATCATTTGAACTGACATTCTATCTTGATACACACAAATGAGAATCACTAAAGTATCCAATTGTTCATTAAAATTCCATAAATATACAATTTTGGTAAGGACAGCAGTCTGGATTTAGGGAAGTCTTCAGACAGATCTTCTGTAATAGAATATAACCTTATAGACATCAGAAGATCAAAGATTTAGATCTAGAAAGGAGGCCATATAATCCAACTTCCTCATTTTGGAGATGAGAAAACTGAGACCTAAGAAGGTTAAATGATTTGTCCAGGGTCATAACACAGCTATCATGGAGGGTAGGAAAAGGATTTAAACTCAGTTTCTCTGATATTCACTTAAACCTCAAAGGGTAGAGAAGGACTACCAGAGAAAGGGGAGAGTAAAGAAGAACAAAAGGAAAGAGAGAAGAGCCATCGATCTCCCATTGATCTACCTTCCCATGACTTTTGGCTATTTTCTCTTAACCCATTTAAGCAGAAAGTAGGGCTGCATCTAATGATTAATACCTTTTATATTAGACTTAGTATGACATCACTTAAAATTGGGTGTTTAAAAAAGTATTTTTGATCATAATGAAGACAACATCTGAAGATTCTCACTCTATTGCCTAAGTTAAATATATCTTACCCAATCTTCATACTGACTTTACTTGGTAGAAGTAAAATCAATAATATTGGCAGTTATGAACTTTTCAAGGTAAGAATGAAATCCCAGATAGGCACTGATTACTGGAGTTATTAAGAAAAAACTAAACAAAAACACTTATACAGTATCTCTAAGGCAAATTACCCATTTCCTGGGAAAACCATGAGCAAGTCACTCATTTTCAGGCCAGAATTTTGAAAT
Organism: Gymnobelideus leadbeateri; assembly: GCA_011680675.1. NCBI lineage: Eukaryota > Metazoa > Chordata > Mammalia > Diprotodontia > Petauridae > Gymnobelideus > Gymnobelideus leadbeateri. The sequence goes on from WOXC01008524.1 coordinate 463,650, forward strand.
TTAGCCAGCCAGCTGAGGGAATCCATATTCACATATGTAAAAATGTCAATGAGGTATATTATCATTTGGATTATTTTTATTTATTTTTGCTCATTGTTGATTTGCAAGCCTAAATAAGTAGTAAAAGAAAATTCTGAAAAAATCTTGTACTCTTTCAAAATCATCTTTGAAAATTAACAAAATCTTCACAACAATGTAATCTCCTTCAGGATAGGGCCTTTTACTTTTGTCTTTGAATCCATAGTTTCTTGCATATAGCAGACATTAAATAAATGATTATTTAATTTTAAAAATACAAATTGATTTGTGATCTCCATTTTGAACTTTTCTCCAGTGATATAGATCACAACTCTTCCTTTGCTTGACTGTTTTGCATAACACTTTTCTCCTATCAATACACTAGAGATGGAAATCATTGACTATGCAACACCCTCACTAGGTAACCAGCCTATTTTCCTTTAAGGTATACAATTTCTTCATAACATCTTTGCAGTTTCTCATTTTATGTTTTTCAGCCAGTTCACACCCATCATGCATTGCTCCATTGCACTGGTACTCATTTCTTAATTCTCAAAAAAAAAAAAAAAAGATATGTCTCAATGCCACAAAAATAGAAAATTGGCATTAACTCCTTGAGGGATATAACCCCCCCATACACACACACACACAAACATAAATACACACACAGCAAGATACATACATATATGTATGTGTGTGGGGTCCACATTTAGCAGCACCAACCGAAATGGGAGAGCACTGAACAAACGAATAATTATGGACCAATCAGAGATTGCATTCATATGTTTATTGCATGCTAAGCAAATCTCAAATAAGCATCTGAGGGTTAGGGTTTTTATACTGTAGCTGAAGCACTTACATCATACTTTCTCATGGGAAACTTCATGTAGTTTGCAGCATGAGGCACCTAACTTGCAACTTTCAGGAGGCCAGTCCCATGGGACATTCCCTTTCTTTCTTGTCTCATGCCTTACTTCTTTATATGGCTCAAGCAGCCAGGATTTCAGGGATGGCCAGAATGTTCTAAGCCTCCCTTGCATAGATGAGTAAGGGGGGTGAGGGGGTTGGTGTGGTAAGTCAACATCCTGAGATGCTAAGCCCGGGTGGGGGGGAAATAGGCTCAAGTGGGTCCCTGGCCTAGATTCATGCCCATAGAAGATCCCTCAGAGCTAACCCTTAACATCACCCCCTACACACACACACACACACACACACACACACACACACACACACACACACACACACACACACACATATTATTACCTTGAATCTTACATAATAGGTCCGATTTGCCATAGCATGGTATAATCCAATTTACTTTGTCTGCATATGTATATAGATATTTATTTTAAAGAATGCCATCTTTATATGGGTTTCCATGTTGTGGGTTACTAAAGTTATGGACTCTGGATCTGTAACTGGCCAACACTCTAGATTTGTGAGATGCTGACTCAGATTTGAACCAAGTTTACTCTTCTATTTAGACACCATTAGCTAGAGGAGGAAAGAAAAGTCTGCAAATCCTGTAGACTTCCATTTATAGATATATGTATGACAGATATGGGTCTCTCACACCACTTCTTTTGGCTCTTATTCTTTGGCATTTAACCAGTACCTTTCAACCTATACCTATAAAAGTCTAGACACTTAAGGATTTGAAATTTTATTCTGAAATTTGAATTTCTAAAACTTTGTGATTTTAGCTTGTGTGTGTGTTTATGTTCTACTCCACTTAATAAATGAGGGATGAAATATTTCCACATAACTTTTGCTGTACTATTATGACAAAGTATGAATGCATTTTTCAGTTCAGTTGTGTCCAATTCTTCACGACCCTGTGGATCACCAACATTTGGCAGATTCTGAAGTGGTTTGCCATTTTTTTTCCTCTAGCTTATTTTACAGGTAAGGAAACTGAGGAAAATGGGGTTAAGTGGGTCATGCATCTAGCATCTAAGGTTAGATTTAAACTCAGGTCTTCCAGGCCCAGGATTCTAGCCACTGAGCCACCTGCTTCTTTTGGGTGGGGGGGAGGGGGTTAGGGGAGTATCACCTAGCTGCCTCTTCATATTTACTTTGTAATCATTGTGAATACTTTTGTTCTGGTGTTGTTATATTTTGCATCTACTCACCACTTACCATGTTTCTCTGTATTCTTCATCTTCATTTTTTTCATATGGTGCAATGGTATCCCATTAAACTTATGTACCACAATTTGTTTAGCAAGTTCCCAATCAACAGGCATCTATTGTTTTATGTTCCTTGCTACTACAGAAAATACTATTGAGACCACTTGACTGCATACTGGACCTTCCCATCCTTGAGCTCCTTGGGATATACACCTACCAATGTAACCTCTCAGTGAAAAAGCAAGAGACATACATGTTTTGTCTTTCTTATCATAATTTTCAAATCAATTTCTAGAATGGTTGGACTAATTTCACAACTTCTCTAATGGTATATTAGTGTGTCTACCTTCCCACAAATCCCTCCAACATTGACTATTTCTACCTTTTGAGACCTTTGCCAATTTACAAATGTGAAACCTCGTTATTTTGATTTATCTTTCTCTTATTAGTGATTTGGAGCAATATTTCACAGTTCTTAGTTTTTAATTAGTTTTTTAAAAGACAGAAACCACTTTTACATTAGGCATACCTTTCAATATCATATTCATCTTTTATAATTAAAGGAATATCAGAGTGGCAGTACCTTAGAGTAAATCCCTGAGTAAAAATGGTCTGGCTGAGCAGAGGATTGGCCTCAGGACTCTGATCAGGAAGAAGCAGATAATTACCCCATCCGCTTCAAAACACACATCCAAGTTTCTAATTCTTAATCAAGGGTTTATAATCAAGTAATTAATTATCATAACTACCATATACTATGAAGGCATGACAATCTATTTCCCCTGGTATCTTCTCAAAATATTGATGAATTTGAAGACCCTGCCTACATAAATTTTTAATTTTAAATTTCATTTTTCTGATACTACTAGTTCCCTTATAGTCAATCCACAGCAGACCCTTTCATATCCCTCTGGAATATGAAGCAAAAAAATTCCCTAACTATAAACTTGTGCCTTCCTCCAATAAATTATTTTGCACATTTCTTCCATTTAAGGTTTGATGTTTACTTATTTCTGAAAGCTTTAGAATATCATAAAGTTCCCAAACACCCCAAAAATTTCTTCCCAAATCAGTTTTTAACATTCAGAAAGTAGATACAAAGTTAAGTTTTTCCCATTGTTGGCTAATTTGTTACCAAATAAATATAACCAAATAAAATAACTAAGACTTGAAAACAGGATTTGAGAAAACAAAAACTCATTAGCCTGGGCTCTGATGAATAGTCAATTAAACAACCAGGTTATGGTCTTATTTCCGTTGTGATCAGAAATATTTATAGTGTCTATGGAATGAGCTATTTTGTTTGCATATAAGGCTAACCTTATAGGTTGTGGGTGAGGCCCATATCAGTACCTGGAGAAGGTTAAGCCCATAGATCCCTTGACTCCAGGTCAACTAATAATATATCAGGAAACTGAGAGAAATGCAGAGTGAATGGTTGAATTTCATGGATCTACAAAGTTCATCAATTATCATTCCTGCAGTGTAGGCAAGGATAAAAGTAGACCAACTACATAGCTCACCACAATTATGCTAGGAAGTCATGTTATCATAATTTACATATTTCAATAGTCTCACTCAGGTATAAACTGTCTTGTTTCAGTAACATCTATTCAGAAGCTTAGATGTTTTTTTAGAGGTAAGGTTACCACTGATAATAGAGAATGGGTTCAAAGCAAAACAGATTGCTTTACATTTTATCATGAAATTCCAATCATATTAAAAAAAAAAAAACTTCAACATAAAAAAACAGTTGGTATAAAATCATCCTCTTTCAAAAACATTTTTTTAAAAAAAATTTAAACTTAAAAACATAAGTTTAAGCAGTTGTTATAGAAATGTAAATTTTTAAGATCTCCCTGCCCCTAGGTTAAGTGCACCTGGAGCCTGTGGTAGGAGGCTTGTTTTTCAGGAGATACTTTGTGATTGGGCAGTGGGTCAAGAGGGTTGTTACATTCTCTGAGCCTGGAGAAGGCTATATAAACCCTGTGTGAGACTTTGTTTTGGGGCTCACTTTGAGAAGAGTTGTGTGACTTGACCAGATGAGACTCTGGGCAGCCATTGAGAGCCCCTCCCCACAGCTTTGAAAAATCCAGATGTTGATGCTTCCCTCTCTGGTAACTGTGGTTTGGTATGGATGTAATGGTTGAACAGTTGGGGGCCTGTCTGCTTGAAATGTTTCTGTCTGCATACTCTGAAGTTTGGGGTGCTGACCATTTTCCCCTGAACTAGGTAAATGATATGTTTGATTGATTAAAGCAAGATTGTTAACCCATTTTGACTTGCTTTCCCTTAGAAAAGCAGATCTAAGAACCTGTGTTGGCAGCCACCCTGGGGACGCTGGCGTGCTTGCTGCTGCAACAGTGCAAAAGATAAGACCAATTTCTGCTAATGATTTTCATAGATGGTTAACAAGACATTGTTAACATGTGCTGGGTCCTCAAAGGAGATTCCCTAAAACACTGATTAATGTTAGGTAATTTTTTTAAGTCCCCAAAGTTTTATGATTTCTTCAAAAACCATCTACAGATAATTATGCATCAATAATTTTCAATGTTTATTCTACTTCTAGGTAGTTTTCTCTTATGAAGAATAATTCAGTTTATTTATGGGTATATTTTACATGCATTAAATAAATTAAATAAATGTAGGTGGGGGCAAACTGGAAGAAATGAGAATGTATGCCTGTGTAAAACAAATTATACATGTGGTTTTGTAGAACAAAAGATAGATATATTTATGGTTTGCTATTGAATTTATATGTTCACTCTTTAGCATTTATAAAGAATGAAAAAAATTTTTAAATATGAACACATTCCATTTCACATAACAATATGTAGTACTTAAGTTTTACTTAATGTAATTACATATAAGATCTCTCTAGTTTCTTTTGCATTCATTCATTTTGAAACTGATATATTCTGTACTCTTCATACAATACAGTAAGGCACTGATGAGCAATATATCTCCTTGGGGGAAAAGGGAGAAAACAAGGCAATTATCCTGAGCCATATCATATTTGAGGAATCATTGTAATAATTTTAAAAATTGTAAAAATTTTTACAAGTACTAATAAAGGTAATATAGTAAACTTTTTATTAATGCCTTAAACATATTGCTATTGCCTTCCCTTTGGCCTGTAGATAGGAAAAATTGAATCTTCATCTTATGGCTTGCTAAAGGTAATTTAAAGAATTGTTTCTTTTAGTAGTCTTCGACTTAAACTATACTTTTAAGAAAATAAATGAAAACAAGTATGTGCTTATGCAGTAAATATATGTGTATATATATATATATATATACATATATATATATATTTACTATCCATTTGTTAGAAAAGCAGCAAAATCAGGTATTTGGCTGGTTATACAAAATAGTAAAAGGAAAATTGCATTTGACTGTTTGCTTCCATGTTTCTCAAGGCAAGAAAACTTTGAAATGTTAATCATTCTCTAAGGTATTTCAAACTGTTTCAATTCCTGTAGTGCCAGTGCAATATTCACAGTGCCCATGATCACTATAAATATACCTACATGGTACTTGATTGCAAAATATAAGACTCTCCATACAGAAGAAAGAAGCAAAACATTCAGACTCCAGAAAACCAAATCCAAAAACCAGTAGGTCAATTCCATCATAGCAGCAAAGAAGTTAATAAGCCACAATAGCACAGAGAGCTGCAACATCCTTTTCACAAACCAAAACAAGACTAATATTTACTCCCAAGCTTATCTGTCTCCCTCTGAAGCATCCTCTCCCCACAGCCGATCTAGCTTGGTACCCAGCTTGCTCTGCTCCACCTTTCAGCAAACTCCTCCCACCACAGGCTCCATATGATTACATTCTACCTCATAAGGGGCAAGAGTTTATTTTCAAAGCAGGTAAGGTCTTCATATACCCTTAGGCTTATTAAGGGGCAAGGAAGATCTTCAAATTCCCATTCCCAATTCCACAGAGACAGGATAACACAAAGATGATCCAGCATGGTTGCAATGTGGTTATATGCCTTGAAAATATCACTTATAAAAAACTTATTAATATTTCTAAAATGGACATTCATATATTGGTTATATCCTGCCCCTTGGATTAGTTCAAATTATGCCTATCTTGTTATTTTATATTAAAATTCTAATTCTTAAATTGCTAAACAAAAATCAACAGGCCAGATAACAGTCACACTTATCAATCCTTGTAATTAGCCAATTTTTTACAAAACTATTGAGTGGACCCCTTAGTCATTGCCAAGAGAAAAATGTGTGTATTGATAATTGTTTCATTATGACCAAAGGGGGAAGACTTAATAGTGACTTATTATAGCAACAGAATCATAGGTTTAAAGTAGAATACCCTCACTTTACAAATCAGGAAACTGAGACCCCAAAAGCTTATATGACTCACTGTCACATGGGTGGTAAATGCTAGTCATTTCATGGTTTAATGGTCACAGAAAAATATTCATTCAAGAAAGGTACTGTGCTGAATTTGGAGTTAGGAAGACATGAGTTCTAATTCTGGCTCAGCTAATTGATCTCTGTCACCTCCAGTAAATGACTTCATCTCTTTGCACCATAAGTCTCTCTACAATGTACTCCCTAAAATCAGAGGGCTGATCTTGGTCACTATGGTCCCTTCCAGTTCCAGTTATTTGAGATGCTTATTGTACTGCTACTCTATACAAGATACTATGCCTTGTAAATATTATATTTGTGCCTATGTCCCTTTCAAGTGGTTCTTTGCTTGCTTATTTAATGAAAGATTTTATTCTTCGTCCTATAAACACAAGACAGCTGAATGATAAAATACCTAAATAGAAATCCATACAAGTGACTCTGTTGAGCCAGAGAAACTGCCGTGAGAACTCATAATTGTCTTGTTTATATTTTTATATTTTTAATTAATTTGACCAAGAACAGAAAATTCTGCTAATTTATTATTATTTCCTTTGAGTTCAAATTTTTAAAAAGAAGACATCTGTATTGTATCTTTCAAGGCCAGAACTAAGCACAATTGATCACAATACTACCTATTTTAACATGCAGTAGCACAGTACACAAACATAAATATACAAGTCTCACTAATTGCGACCAACTGGGAATTCGTGATAGTTAAAACATGAGTCAACCTGAAGTTAATGTTTGCATTCTCTGTAGGGGGGAAAATAGGATTCTGAAACAAAATTAAAGAAACTTAGGGAAGGATAATAGGATGATACCCCAACCATTTAAAGCACTTTAGAACTATCCACACATTAAAAAAGCAAATCAGAAAGATTTCTTATTTGATCATTAAAGGAAGTCTGTAGGAGTTCTGTTTACTCACTAATTTTCATTATGTGCTCATTCTCATAAATAGTACAACCAACATTTCTCTTTGAAAATATTCTGTAGTTCAGACTTTTCTCTAATTCAGACAGAACTCCCTACCATTAAGTGAAATCAATTACTTCTTATTGAATTTGTATATTACCCTGAGAAGAGATGCCTTTAGATACTTTAATAAAGTATGCCACTGACAAACTTAATGAGGCTTTATTTATTGGAATGAGGCAGTACACTGTTAGCATGACAAATTTAATGTATTTTTTCCCAAGTGTATAACAACATCATGGAGCAGCTGAGGCACTAGAATCATTTGGCTAGCTCAGTCCCTCATTAGTCAATCCATTTAGCATGTCCATGAGCTTGGCCAGGAAGATCATTTCTGTTTTCTCTTAAAATGTAACCCATCTGAGGACTCTGGAAAATGTGCAGCTTCACTTTATTATTTGAGGATTATGTTCTATTGATACACACACTTATCCATAAAACTTTTTCCAGGAAGGAAAAAAAGGTATAGTAAGCAATGCTACTTTTAAAAAAATCAATTTATTGTATGAATATTTTAGACTGCTATGAAATGGCAATTATTCTTCCTTGCAAATTATTTCACACTAACTGTATTGAGAATAAAGGAGTAGAGGGAAGGCACAGATGAGAAAGAGCACCAATTATTAACTTGCAGAGTTAAAACAGTTTTAAACTATTTCTTTTCAGGACTATTAAATATAGCACTTGGACTTAATGAACTGGTCTATTCAGTCAAATAACTAGCTTACATGAGTATTTCCTATGAAGTAACAATGGATAGGTTCTTTGAGCAGAACTGATCTAAGTGATCACTTGTGTTGTAAGCAACCTAAGCATATTCAGGCTTGAGATACTTCCAATCACAGATGTAGTGGCATTAGCTGGGAGACTCAGGATTAGAGGGAGTGTAGCACTATGTAGAGGTGGTACTTTCATTCAACAGTGTTCATCTGTAATGTACATGACTGCAATTAACAAACATGGAGTCAAGGCTTGTCACAACTTCTTTGATGGCTCACCATTATCAATAAACTTTTAAAAACAATGATCAAGCCTATGTGTATTCATTAATAATTTCAACAATTTGATTTCCAAGCCAGGTCACCATTTCCTTCTTTTATTCTGTAGTAACTGTTCTCGGTGGGTGTTTTAATTGCTGACCTCTTCCTTCTACTATAGCAACACTGCCATATGAGGGGGGCACAAGGATTTCAAATATACAGTGTCTTTAAAAACAATCCTAAAGAATTTGTGCCTCAGCATGAATGCTATCATAGATAATATGGATGAGATTTGGCTTCAAATGCTACCCAAGTCACTTACTAGTTCAATTATCAGGGGAAGTCTCAAGAGTCTCAGTTCTTCATCTGTAAAATAGGTATAAGAATTCTTGCTCAGGGGCGGCTAGGTGGCGCAGTGAATAGAGCGCCGGCCCTGGAGTCAGAAGGACCTGAGTTCAGAGCCGGCCTCAGACACTTAATCCACACAAACAAACAAACAAAAAACATAGCCGTGTAACCTTGGGCAAGTTACTTAACCCCAATTGCCCTAAAGGGACAGCTAGGTGGCACAGTGAGTAAGAGCGCCGGCCTCCGAGTTGGGGTGACCCGAGATCAGATCTGGCCTCAGAAAATGAGCACCCACGCATAAATAATGACTAGCCATGTAACCTTGAGCAAGTTACTTAACCCCAATTGCTTTAAAAAAAAAAAATTCTTGCTCTATGACCACACAGGGAATATATATTGTAAGGAAAATGTTCTGCAAACAACCAAGGTGCTACAAAAATACTGGTAACCATCATTAGTTTTTTAAAATGCCTTGTCTTGAGTTCCATTTAGGCAACGGTCATATACTACACTCATTTTAAAGAAATATTAGCATTTAGTAAGGCAGCAACAGAACACAAAATACATTAGTCTTCTAACATTACCCTAAAGTAGTTTTGCCAGTTGAAGTTACCCAAAGCAACATATGCATACATTTTTCTTATTATTTTATTTTTCCCAATTACATGTAAAAACAATTTTAACACTTTTTTTTAATTTGAGTTCTGAATTCTCTCCCTCCTCCCCAAATTGAAAAAGCAAACAATTTGACATAGATTATACATGTGTAGTCAATAAAAAAACACATTTGCATGTAAATGAAAGAAAACAGACAAAAAAGAAAAAAAAAGTAAAAAAAAAACCTTTGATCTACATTCTGGTTTTACCAGTTCTTTCTCTGAAGATGAACAGACCTTTCATCATAAGTCAGGCAGAACTGTCTTGAATCATTGTATTGCTGAGAATAGTTAAGTCATTCACAAAGTTAATCATCATACAATATTGCTATTACTGTGTACATACTTCCAAATTGCTCTGCAGAGTAGTTCAATCATGGGGGAGGGTAGGTGACGCAGTGAATAGAGCACCGGCCCTGGAGTTGGAAGGACCTGGGTTCGGATCTGGCCTCAGACACTTATCACAAAAAATAGCTGTGTGACCTTGGGCAAGTCACTTAACCCCAATTGCCCTTCAAAAAAAGCAAAAAAAAAAAAAAAAGAATAGTTCAATCAGTATATAACTTCACCAATAGCACATTAGTGTTGCAATTTTCCCACATCCCCTCCAACATTTGACATTTTCCTTTTCTGTCACACTGGCCAGTCTGACAGGTATGAAGTAGTAGTTCAAGAGTTATTTTAATTTGCATTGCTCTTGTAAAAAATTATTTGGAGCATATTTTTCATATGACTTTGATTACTTTGCCTGAAAACTGCTTATTCATATTCTTTGACCATTTATCAATTGAGGAATGGCTCTTATTTCTATAAATTTGACTGTTTTCTACGTTTGAGAAATGAAGTTTTCATCAGAGAAACTCACTGTAAATTTTTTTTCACAGTAATGATTTCCAACTACGTATTGCCCACCATACTATTTTTCCCTTTTTATCCTATTCTCTCTGTCCATTTATCTTGTCCATTCTCAAGTTTTTTGCTGACTTTTACCTCCTCCAAACTTCCCTCCCTTCTATCATCTCCTTTCCCCGCCTCCAGCCCCTCTCTTATCCCCTTCCCTTCCTTACTTTCCTGTATAGTAAGACAGATTTCTACACCCAACTAAGTGTGTATATTATTCCCTCTTTGAGCCAAGTCTGATGAGAGTTAATGTTCATGTGCTCCCCTCCCTGCTTCCCCCATTTTCCTCACCACTGTAAAATCTCTTTCAGGCCTCTTTTGTGTCAGACAATTTACCCTATTCTACTTCTACCCTTTGTCCTTCCAGTGTGTTTTTTGTCTTGTTTTGTTTTGTTTGCTTTTTGGAGGGCAATTTGGGGTTAAGTGACTTGCCCAAAGTCACATGACTAGTTTTTGTGTTAAGTGTCTGAGGCCGGAATTGAATTCAGGTCCTCCTGACTTTAGGGCCGATGCTCTATTCACTGCGCCACCTAGCCGCCCCTAGTGCATTCTTCCTCATCTACATTTTCAAGCTAGTACAGGTTGACTGAGTGACCTGAAACTCAAGCCAGGTGATACTCTATATGCTACTTAACTCTCTCATTCCACACTGCTAGAATAGAATTGTCCACGGGTGTACCCCTCCTCTACCATTACTAAAAGTCGACCCTTTGCTCCCACCTCCACTCTGCAGCAGGCACACCTGGAAGAACCCAAAGAGCAGAACAGAGGTGTGGCCATGACAAAGTAAAAGTCAGCTCCGTTCCTTTCTTTTTTATCTTGTTAACCAATCTTGCCAGGAATCAATGAAATGTATTCATGTTTGCATTTGGGGTTAAATAAGCTAAATCAAAACAAGTAATCTCCTGCTGCTTAACAGATTCAAGGTATTTGCCCAACATACAGTAAGCATTTGAGTAACTAACTGATAAAAAAGACTGTCTCTGGATAATTATTTTATTTTTCAGAGTATTCAAGGCTAAATAACAGAGCAAAATCCAAACTACTGATATAAAGTTGATAGTAATATTTTACTCCACTACATTTAAAAAGAAAGAAACTAGCAATTTTTTGTTGTCAAAAATATTTGGACAAGTAAGATACAAAAATAAGCAAAGCAAAATATTACTTATAACATGACTTCAACATTAAAATTCAAAGACATTGATATTAGAAACATCACAAAAACTCATATCCCATTTGATTGGGAGGAAATGGAATAAACAAATATTTGGAGATACATATATACCAATAGTATATTCAATAAAAGAATTTTAACCAACAAAAAAAAAATAGGACAAAAAGTTTTGTCCCCTTTTTTTTTCTTTTAGGAAGAACTTTTATAGAACACCTCATTCAAAATAAGATGAGAAATAAACTACTTTTATGCCCTTATGAGCATAGCAGTTCACTCAAGGAGCCACAAGTTCTGTCAGCCAAAGGAATCGCATTGAGTTATATGAAATATGTAATAATTAATGCCTTAGCTTCTTGAGGGCAGTGGCCATTTTGCTTTTTGGCTTTGTATCCTTAGTATTTAAAATAGTGCCTAGAATATAGAAGACACTTAAAAAAATGTTTGTAGATGGACCGTTTGACTATTTAGATAAGTAATTGAAATAAAAAAGGTCAGACAGGCTGGGAAAAATAACACATAGGGAATTAGCATGATATTCAACTGTTTGAGGTGTAATAAATACATGTTTAATCTCAGTTCTCTGGAGCAAGTCAGGGCTGTGGGGAAATCCCAGAATTACATACTGAAAGATGTATAGGAGCAATCATCTCTAGATGACACATAAAGAACCAGGAATATCTAAATAGTAATGCTGTATAACAAACCTAATATTCATCTAAAGAGCCAGTCCAGGGTAGCCAGAAGTCTATGTAAAATGAAGTATAAAATCTCTGGATATCTCCTGTGGGGCCAAGATAATGGTCTTTAAATTTTAAATAGTCCCACGCTAAAACTAGGGAGCAATTTAGTCCCAAAATGAGAAAGTAAGGGAACAGGAAATAATACAAACAGATCTTGGTTTCAGGGTGACAAGATATGAATCTAACCAAATGATGAAAAAAAAAAACCCCAACAAAACGTATTTCTTTCCATGCTTATGTATACTAAGATTTGTGGGTAATTTTTTATTTTTCTTTAAATGGGAAATAGGCTATAATCTTTTTTATTGTTTGCCCAAATAGGGATGGGGATATGAACTGAATTGTACCTGTGATTTCCCTGGTATAAAGAATTTTGTATTAAGGAAACCCTCTCTACCAATGGGAAGTTAGCACTTTCTATGCAACTCAAGCATTTAAGGAGTTGCTTTGACTGCTAAGAAGTTGGGCAACTTGAATGGGATTCATTATTCATCAGGGATAGGAACTAAACCCTGATCTTCCTGGATCCAAGGCCATTTCTCTAACCAGTATGATATGCTACCTCTCTCAACTTAATAAAATAAATTTTCACTGAATGACCCTTTACATTATGTGTGTATATATATGTATATATATATATATGTGTGTGTGTATATATATATATATATATATATACACACACATATATTTTTTTCCAAATAGGCATCCTACATTTTGTTATCCCTGCAAAAATATTTCAATTTTTTATTAAGACACATGGTAAAGGCTTTTCTTTTTATGATATCTTTGGTTTTTGCTGCTGTTTTTTTTTTTTTAATGCACAAGGATCTATTAAAGACTTTTGCTGGCATCTGTTTGGTGTGTTCTTTGAAGAGAAGCATAAAGTTAAGATTTTTATAACACTTGGGGAACACCCTGCTGGGCATCATTTTACTAAAAAAAAAGTTAATATTTGCATATCCAAATAGTAATAATACTTCTGCTTTTCACTAATATTGTGAAATAATCAGCATGGAAATATGCCTGCAACCCTGGAATATACTATATACGAGCATATTCTATTAAATAGTATATGCTATTTATGAAGTTAACTCATCAAACACAGGGATGGCATCATGTTTCTATTGCATGGTATTTCATTCTTTAAAGCAACAACAACAAAAAAACATATACTCTTAAAAGAAAGTACAAACAATCTTGAAATGTGCAACTGTGAACACAGCTTCCCAGGACTCTTCATTATTGAACGATTTTTCTTTTGTTGGCTTGAAATTTCCTGAATTAAACAAAGTATTTTAAATATGATTAATGACATTTTCTTTGACAAGTAGCATTATTACAACAATTCTATAGCATTGATTAAAAAGTGAAGGAGGGGGCGGCTAGGTGGCGCAGTGAGTAGAGAGTCGGCCCTGGAGTCAGAAGGACCCGAGTTCAGATCCGGCCTCAGACACTTAACGCACACACAAATAAAAACCTAGCCGTGTGACCTTGGGCAAGTTACTTAATCCCAATTGCCTTCCAAAAAGAAAAAAAAAAGTGAAGGAGGAGGATGTGACTCACAAAATTTGCCCAAGTGAAGCCCCTACACTAAATTCACAAACGTTACCATATTATATAGAAGAAAATATAAGCAGAAAAATAAACAAATAAATTGGAGCAAAATTGGTGAAAACATAGTAAGAATCAACATATTTAATCCTCTCAGCACAAAAAATAAATGAAGAGGACTAGGGAGCTTATATTGCAAGGGATATGAATGTCTCCTAGGCTGGAAAAGCAGCAGAAAAATATACAATGAGATCAAGGTGGGGAAAAAAGCAAAACAAAATCATGATGATTCACTTTTCAGGCAGACCCATATGCCTTTCTATGGAAATAGGCATCACTAGTTACTTTAATTTTTGACTAAAAGTCATGTTTCTTCTACATAATTTGTGTTAGAAATACAAAAGTGTATTATAAATTTCTGGGTCTTTTTATGAAGCAAGAAAAAACGTATATATCCATGGTATAGCTAGAAGTGAATTTTACCTTTAATTGGAGCATTAATTCACAATGACATCACTCTTTCTGTGCCTGGTTCTTTGATTATTCTTGTATACTCCATTGTGATCTTCTGATTTTCTGCATGAAATTTAAACAACAACAACAAAAAGACAATCATCACATACTTACTCTATATATCAGGATCATTTATCATATCAGGACATCAGTTAATATTATATAGATAGCATCAAAGTATAATTGGGCCCTCCAAAAACTACCTACTTCTACCATAGAGTGGAGGTGGTCCAGCACCCTTATCTAGAGAAGCTTCATTTAATGGTTTGGTGACATACTATTGACAGAGGACCAGATTGGCTAAATTTACAGTGGTACACAATTTAAGAAGGGTGACCTTCACAGCAATTCCTTTGGTCAAATGAAAGAGGTTTACTTCTGTCTATTAAATATCACAAGAGTATTTGATTTAATGCCATAAAGTACATAGAAAAATTGTTGTTAGCCTCAAATTAAAAGATAGAATTGTTCTTCAAACTGCTACAGATCAAATTTTGGCTATAAAGAACTGTCGGGGGCAGCTAGGTGGTGCGGTGAATAGAGCACCAGCCGTGGAATCAGGAGGACCTGAGTTCAAATCCGTCCTCAGAAAACTTAATGCAAAACTAGCCGTGTGACCTTAGGCAAGTCACTTGACCCCAATTGCCCCCCCCCAAAAAAAGCAAAAAAAATTTTAAAAAAATAATTATGTTGGGCACACATCAATAGAGAAACCAGCGATACATATTGAGGGTTATTCCAATGAGTACGTTTGTGTGTGCTAAGCATCTGAGGTCACTTCTGTAGTAAAATACACTTAATCTCAACAACACTATGTAGCCAGAACATTTCTATAAGTGCAAGTTTTGTCTTTCAAAGTTGGCATAGACAAGAGAAGGTAGAAAAATTATAGGAAGACTCTTAACCCACACCTATTATTGGTTTATAGAAGTGTCAAGAGTTCCTTAAGAGAGTTTACATGATGAGACATTGGCTACAACCAGTACAAGTATGGTCATCTGGAGTTAAGTAGACTAAATCTAGGCAACTAAATATACATCTTTTGAACTGATTAGATGAACTAGACATTTTAGTGTTGTGAAGATATTATTTTTGGTAAAATCTATCAAAATTTATAATGGAACTAATTATGTATAATGACCAATATGAGCTTAATATCTATAGATTTCAGTATCTCACTGAAATAACTATTGAGGAAAACAGAAAAGTTATATTAATTCAACTTTTATAGTTTAAATCATTTGCGAAAGAATTATTCCAATTAAAGTTTGTTTTTTTCCCTTAGTTCTTAGATTCCTTGATACAATAATGACAACTTTGGAGAGATTGTGAACCTTCTGTTTATACTAAATATTTATGAAGTAAAAACTAGACTATCATTTCTAAAAATTATGAGAATTTCTTTGTTTATTCAGGAAAAGAGTAAAACAAATAAGTAAATATTTGGGACCTATGATTCTATTCATGTCCATTTTCCATTCTTATTTGTTTCATGAGTTGAGCTAACCAATAATTTCAACATTTGTTTGGTCAACCACTGGGGAAAGAGTCTCTACTCAAGTAGCAATCACATTAAATGTTCACTTTTTTCCCAGCTACATCATTTCACATAACTTCATATTAATACTTACAGCTGTTCGGCTTGTTCAAAATCTTTTCCACTTTCTGTGTTAAAAGAAAAAAAGAACAATTTAAATCAAAATTATTTTATGATATTTTAAGGATCAGGTATGATCAGTTTTCTACAAATGGATTTCTCCAAAGAATGTGAGAGCTGATTAACATATTTTCGACTTCTAAATAATTTAATGGAATTATAATGATGTTTTACAGTTTTCCAATGAAAAGAAATAAAGTGTATTGACAACACTTGATATACAAAAAATTTGTTTATCAAACTATTTAGGGTCATGTATATATGCTATATTTAAAAAGTAAAACTGACATGAAAATTCTGAACTCTTAGCAAAAAAAACAAACAAAAAAAGAATGCTCTTGGGGCAACTAAGTGGCGCAGTGAGTACAGTGCCAGCCCTGGAGTTAGAAGGACCTGAATTCAGGTCTGACCTCAGACGCTTAGCACACACAAACAAAAAGCTAGCCCTGTGACCTTGGGCAAGTTACTTAAACCCCAATTTCCCTCCAAAAAGGAAAAAAAATTGAATTCTCCTAAGTCTTTACTTAATTAAAAATAAGTAATTTAAATAGATCCAGAATGATTTTTTAAAATTTTCACAAAATTATATCATATAGAAGGATCATCAGAGAATTAATTGACATATTCTATTGCATACATTTTTATACACCATAAATATAAAGTATGTAGCTCATTTAGGAAACAGCGAGGTCAAGTAAAATTAGAAAGTACTATATAAAATTTATACATATACATTGTGTGTGTGTGTGTGTGTGTGTGTGTGTGCTGGTATAGAATAAAAGACTATTAATGTTAATTATGGCCACTTCTAGGAGTAAAATAATAGTAACTAAAACTTTTTAAACTTTACTGTGCACTGATGGGTCATAACAAAGTATTTTAGAATTCCTACCTGAGGATGTCTGTCTCCTTTTGCTGTATAGCTCATAGAGAAAAATACCAGTTACTAAAATAACAACTTCAGCAGTTACAGCAAGAAATGGTTTCAGTGGCACCAGGTAGCTTAGCACTTTGAGGCTCTGCTTTCCTTCACTCTCCCCTAGGAGGAATATTGCGCGGCACGAGTATATTCCACTCTCTTTTGATTGAAGGTGCTTTATCTTAAGTTTTGTTTCATTATGTTTGGATGGTAGAATTTCATACTTGTTTTTCATTGTAAGATCAATAGGAACCTAATAAAAGGAAACATTCGAATCACATGGATAAGAACTACATAGGCAGAATTGTTTGTTTGGTTAGTTTTTTTTGAGTGATTGTCTTTAAATTGGACCTATGATTTCATCTAGGACAGGATTTCTAGTGGGGAACTTCCTCTACCAAAGAAGATTGGTACCCACTCTTCAAATTTAGCTTACTGACTTAAGTCTGGGACTGCAGGAGATATGTGACTTGTCCAACATCAGACAAATCCTCCTGACTCCAATTCCAGCTCTATCAACTTTGCCAGACTGTGTCTCATAAAATTTTTCTACATTTATGAGCTGTTTAGGTGAGATGTTCTCAAGAAAAATGTGTTATAGGAAAAAAAGTCAAGAAGTAGCCATATGAATGTTTAAAAGCAAAAGATTCCATTGAAAGCAGAACCATCCCTCCAGTTTCACAGGGTCATTAACTTGAGTGTTGTCCTGGACTCCTTACTTTTCCTCACCTTATACATCCAATCAATCATCAAGTCTTGTAATTTTTACCTGCAAAACATCCTTCCCATCTGATCTTTTGACTTCTTCTCTCCACTCACCAAATTATCACCTTAATTCAAGGTCTTATCACAACTCAACTATTACAATATACTCATACTTGACTTTTCATGCCTCATGTCCTTCTTCATTCCAGTCCATCCTACATACTACTACCAAAGTAATTTTGCCCAAGTACAGATTTGACCATATCATTCCCTTACTCTGGTGGCTTCCCATCACCTCTAGAATGAAACATTCTTCACATAGTGTATATAACATAGTCAGCATTTAATACTTGACTGCTATATGTAACACTCATCTTGTGTTATTAATGCTCATTTCCAGGAAAGCAAAACAGAAAATGTAATTCGAAAGAATCATCTTCCCAGTTTTGAAAATTCAACAAGGAAATTCCCTTTCTAGCCTTCTGATTCCTTTTTATAAAACAAATTTGGATTAAATCAGGGATTCTTAATTTTATTTTTATTGTGGATACCTTTGTCAGGCTGGTGAAGCCTATGGATCCCTTCTCAGAACAAAGATTTTAAGCAGATAAAATATTACAAAGAAAACCAATTATGCTGAAAATATGAAAACACAAAGAAAATCAATTTTGTTGAAATCTAATTATATGCACACATACACATGTCTCTGTCTTTATCAATATATCTATATGTGTAAACTCTAAGGAACACACATTAGAAACACTTGAAATTAGACATTCTTCAAATCCATGATCCCATAATCATTATGGAAAAATGCATATGTCAGAACTAGAATTTAGAAGCAGGCCTATTCTCTTAAATATTCTTAAAATACAGAATAGGAACTCTATTACACAAGAGTAGCATCTGAAAATTGTTCATCAGCCAGCCAAAGAAATTTTACTCTAAGCATGCCTCTGAAGGAAGAAAATCCCCAGCCTCTGCTAACAGAAGTCCCAAGGGCAGTGCTTAAATATGATTTCTTTAGTATTCTCTGGTAAAGTAGGAATAAAATGGTATCTTTAACAATGGTATGTTGCTACAGTTCATTCTGGCTCTTCCTTTTTCTGTTTTTTTTTTTTGAATGGGGTAGAAATTCTTAATATCCTTTATATTCTATTTAGTTTCTCAAGGCTATCTTATATTCAGATACTCTCTAGGACTATTATCCAATATAATATAAATCAGTTTACTGATTGAATTGTCATGACTATGTATCTCAAAACAATTTCCAAGATCTCATTAAGACCTAGTGACCAGCTCTTTATGATCTGTGAGTAAATTATCCAAACTCAAGACCTCCTGCCAACCACAAGCCACCTGGGGGCCCTTTAAGAAGAGGTTGGTCCAGGACTAGAGAGAAATACCAGCACATATTTATTGTATTCAAAAATACAATAAAAATAGCTTTATATCCTTCTTTGTTTACACTGAATGAACAAGCACTAAAGAACATACTAGGCACCAGAAGGACCTGAATTCGGGTCTGACCTCAGACACTTAACACACAAACAAAAAGCTAGCCATGTGACCTTGGGCAAGTTACTTAAACCCCAATTTCCCTCCTTCCTATCATATGTAAAGATAACTGGCAATTTGATCCTAACAGTTTAAATGTTGTGGAAACCCCATCATTTAACCAAACTATTCAAATTAATGTTGTCCAATAAGAATATGGACAGCTGTGTCTTTTCTCTTTGTTGCACAAAGACAAGAAGATATGATACCATAAAAACGTTATCAGAGACCTTGCCCTCTGACACACTGTACCAAAAACTCCACTGGCAGCACAGTGGCACTGAAAACTGTCTCTTCTCAAAGAATCGACTCCCATCCCTCTGCCCTCAAAAAGCTGAACAAGATCAGCCTTGCTTACGTTGGAATGTCCTATCAGATTTGGAAACTCAGCACAGCTGGCTGCATGCTGGTATTATTATCTGACAAAGCAGTTTGCCTTTGACAAGAATTTATTTTCACTCTCATTAGGTGTTACAGCAGTGGAAGAGAGAGAATAAAATGGTGATATAGTTCATTTTAATGTGGAGAGGCTTTGATGAGCACTATGGATTATCTATGTCTTTACAGCCAGGGATTGGACAATACACTCTTCTAGATTACTGGAAATTGACTTTCTTTAGCTTCCCTTGCCACCTGCCACCGCTAGACAATCTTGCCTTATTTAACTAGTAAAGCCTATATATCTGATTTAGGGCAGAATAAATACATGTGCAGAGTAAAACAAAAACAACTTAGGAAAACCTGATGTTTTTCTTTTCCAATCAATCTAAGTTTGAGGCAACTGTATGGAGAAATGGATAGAATGCTGGATGTAATGTCAAAAAGACCTTAGTTAAAATCTCATACACATACTAGCTTCAGTCAAGTCACTTAACAGTTAGGTTAAGAAATGGGGGGGGGGGGGAGCCAAGATGGCGGAGTAGAAACAGCTCATCCAAGCCACTCTGCACCCAGATTCCCCCCAAACTATGTAAAAGGGGTCTCTGAACAACTTCTGGAGCCCCAGCACCCACAGAACGACACAGAGAAGCTAACCTCCCGCTGAGGACAACCCAGCAGCCCTGCTGGAAGGACCAGCGCAGCACTCTGGGAGCCGGCAGTGCGCAGAGCGCGGGGAGTCGAGCTGAGCGGAGCCCAGGTCCCCGTGAGCTGAGGTTTTAGCCCCAGGGCAGCAGGGCCAGCAGCCGGCTGGAGAGACCCCAGAACACCAGAAGCTGTGGCAACTCCAGAATTATCAACATAGACATGCCTAGGACAAAGTAAGAGGTTAGTGTCCTATGGACTTTGGGACCAGTATTTGGGGAATGTGTCGGCTTCCTCCCCTGGGGGCTAGAAGCCACTGAGGACACACACCATTTTGGAATTTTCAGAGGCAGCTGCAGCTCCTGGCCTGCAAACTAGGGAGATCCAGGGATCAGTCTTGGGGGGTAATCTCTCTTGCTTTAACCTCCCTGGATCTGGATTGTGATCTAGGGTGGAGGTCGTGGGTGGGTTTACAGCTTGCCAGAAACAGAAGTTGCCCCCCACACGTTTGGGACAAAAATTCCTCTATCTGGCCTTAAAGCCATAGTGTGGCAACAAGCCCAAAAGTCAAGTAATTAAGTGGCAACATGCCAAGGCAAAGGAAACAGAAAAATGCAACCCTAGACTCCTATTTTGGGGGCATAGAGCAGGAAAAGGACTGTGAGGTCAGAAGTCCTGCTCCAAAAGCCCCAGGGGAAAACATGAGCGGGTTGCAGGCCATAGAGGACCTTAAGAAGGACTTTAAAAATCAAATAAGAGAAGTGGAGGAAAAATTGGAAAGAGAAATAAGGAGGATGTAGGAAAAGTATGAAATGAAGGTCAACAGCCTGACTGAGGAAAACAACACCTTAAAAAATAGACTAACTCAAATGGCAAAGGAGGCCCAAAAGGGCAATGAGGAGAAGAATGCCTTAAAAAGTCGAATTTGCCAGATGGAAAAAGAATCTCAAAAGTTCACTGAGGAGATTCATTCCTTCAGAGTTAGACTGGAGCAAATGGAAGCTAATGACTTTATGAGAAATCAAGATGCTGTTAAGCAGATCCAAACAAACGAAAGATTAGAAGGCAATGTGAAATATCTCATGGGAAAAACCACTGACCTGGAAAATAGATCCAGGAGAGACAATTTAAAAATTATTGGACTACCTGAAAGCCATGATCAAAGAAAGCACCTAGAAATCACCCTTCAAGAAATTCTCAAGGAAAACTGCCCTGATGTTTTAGATCCAGAGGGCAAAATAGAGGTTGAAAGAATCCACCGATCACCTCCTGAAAAAGATCCCAAAAAGAAAACTCCCAGGAATATTATAGCCAGGTTCCAGAATCCCCAGATCAAGGAGAAAATACTACAAGCAGCCAGGAAGAAACAATTTCAATATTGTGGAAACACAATCAGAATAGCCCAGGACCTGGCAGCTTCTACACTGAGGGATCGAAGGGCATGGAATATGATATTCCAGAGGGCAAAAGAACTGGGAATGAACCCAAGGGTCACCTACCCAGCAAAACTGAGTATTTTGTTTCAGGGGAAAATATGGTCATTCAGTGGAATAGAGGACTTTCAAGCATTCTTGAGGAAAAAACCAGAATTGAATAGAAAATTTGACATCCAAACACAGGAAGGAAGAGATGCCTGAGAAGGTAATCGGGGAAGAGAGATCAAGGGGAACTTATCAAAGTTGAACTATTTACATTCCTATATGGAAAAGCAATAACTGGGACTGATGATATCTTTCTCACTATGAAAATAATGGAAGAAGGGGGTGTGGTCATATGAATACATATGTGAATGTGTGTGTATATGGTTACAGTTATATATGGATAGAGGGCATAGGTTGAATTTGTTGGGAAGGGAGAATACTCAAGGGATGAAATTATGAGGTGAGAGAGTTAAGTGGCAAGAGGAGATGGGGAGAGACAGGGTAGGGTAAACCATCTCATGTAGAAGAAGCAAGGGGAAGTGGTTGCAAGGGAGGGGGAGAATAGGTAGGCAAAAAAGGCAAAACCACACTCTCATTGAATTTGGTTCAGGGAGAGAATGACATACACACTAAATGGGATATCTCAACCTGCAGCAGAATAGGGGGAAGGGGAGGGATGATGGATGGGAGGGCATCCTTGGGGTGAGGGGAGGTTGGAAGTATCCACTATAGAAGAGGGACAGGATCATGTAGGGAATGGACCAGGTGGCGGGTGGGATGAGTGGGAGGGAATTATAAGCAGCCTTATTCAATATATCTACTATGTTACTTGTTCAATATATCTACTATGATAATGTTTTGCATAGCTATACATGTACAACATATACTGAATTACTTATCTCCCCAGAGGGAATGGGTGGCAAGGGAGGAAGGAAATGGATCTGAAATTCGAGGTCTTAACATTAAATGTTTCAAATATATATATATATATATATATAAATACTATTATTAATACTCTTTTGCTTGTAATTGGGAGATAAGATGTGCAGGCATTGGGACACAGAGATTCACCTTCCACTAATGGAAAAGTCGAAGGGGGTATGGGAGAAGGTATGGGAGAGAGCAGTTTTGAGGAAGCGATATCTTGTGGGACTGCTATTCTGGGAGGGTGGGTAGGGAAATAACGGGGGGGAAATGATTGTAACTCAAAATCTGGCGGAAATGAATGATGTAAAACAGAAGTTAATAAAGCATTTGTTTAAAAAAAAAGAAAGAAATGTGCCTCATTTCTTCATTGGTAAAATGCAATTAATAATAGTACCTATGTCCCAAGGTTGTTATGAAGATCACAAGAGGTAATATCTGTGAAGTACTGAGTAAAGTGCCTGGACATAGTAGACACTTATTCCCTCCCCATCCCTTCCCTCTATATTACAGTGGTAGTGAGAGAGGGATCGGGAAAAGAGTGACAGATGTCTTTCAAGGCCTTGGGAGGGATGGAAGGAAGAGTCTTTGTTGTTGCTGTAAGGAATTCCCGGTGAGGAAACCTATTTTCTTTCTCTCTCTCTCTCCTCTCTCTCTCTCTCTCTGTGTATATATATACATATATACATACATATATATATACATATATATATACACATATATATATCTGCCACCACTCTAAAACTCTAGAATGTTAGACATTCATCTGGAGCGTTGACAGGTGTAGTGACTCTTCTAATCTCCTAAAATTTGTCATAGAAAGGACTTGAACACAGGTCTGCTTGATTCAGAGAATAGCTCTTTATCTACTATGCAATGGCCTTATCAACTTTCCAGGTAACTAAATAGAACAATAATGAATAAGGTACCTTTCCTAAGGGATATATTTCTCCAGATCACCAATTAAAAATGTAAAAGGCTAATGAATTGTGCCCTCCTCTCAAAAAGATTGAATTGCTAAATCTTCTTTTAAAGTCACTTTTATGCCTGATTAAAAATGATTTCTGAACTCTGACTATGCAGATAACATATTTGTCACTGATGCCATTTTTTTTTTCCTAAGAAAACTCAGAGTGGCGGCTAGGTGGCACAGTGAGTAGAGTGCCGGCCCTGGAGCCAGGAGGACCTGAGTTCGGATCCAGCCTCAGACACTTCACACACATACACACACACACACACACACACACTAACTAGCCATGTGACCTTGGGAAAGTTACTTAACCCAAATTGCCCTCCAAAAACCAAAAAAAAAAAAAAAAAGAATTCTAACCCAAAGAATAACATGGTGTTCAGAAGTTTAAACAGACCTAGGGTCCTGGCTCTAGTATTAAAGATGCCATAAAAAGCTTTCACTTGTTTTTCCTTTTCTTTGATCAGAAAAATAAATCCTACCTTTTCACTTCCATTACTAGTATACCACCTCCACTCCAAAGGGACATAGTTTTTACTGTTACAATTCAAGACAGCAGAATCCCGTTCATAATTCACCATTGGTTTTTCTTTTGTATAAATTTCAGGAACTAAGGAAAATTAGGAGAAATGTAAAGTTAGTAAAAATAAATTTAAACAAAATAGAAATTTGTGTTTCAAATATTTTCTAAAAGAGTTCTTCTCTTATGTTTCTAAATGATTAATGACCTGTAACATGGTATTATTTGCTTTTTGGTTCCCTATAGTTAGTAAAACAATGTCAGAAGTAATGAAATGTTCATCTATATTTCAGTTTAACATAGCAAGTTCTAATACAAATCTCATCAATGTTGATCAAGAAAGAATGGAGTAGAACACAGTTCTGAATCACCATTAGTATGCAGCAGATGTAAAAAAATAAGAATAATGACTAATGAATTCACCAATCACTCATAGAATACTGAGGGTAAATCATGCTTCTTGCCTTTTTACAAAGAGATGATATGATGATACAAATGAGGTATGAATGAGGCATACATTTATAAACACCATCCATAGGAAGACTGCGCATGAGGGTATAACTATACTTACTTGGCACAACCTAAGGTTTTTATTTGGGAGATATAGTCGGGAGGAAATAGAGGGAAGTGACAATAAGATACTAAAAAAGGAAGAAATGAGGAAAAAGGAGATAAATGAATCATCAAAAATACACAAAAAAGAAAAAACAAGTTCAAAAGGGAACACAGACAAGTAGGTCAGTGTCAGAACTACTGGTTAAAGTTGAAATATACAAAACAAAAGCACTCCTTTTTTTCTCTTCTTTGTATAGGTAAATGCTTGTCTGTGTCAAGTTAATAATGACAAAAATAAATTTTTAAAAAAGTAATGGAGAATCAAGAGTTTTGCCATTAGAAATAATTTGTTCAAAATGATCAGACTTCAACAAGACCAAGGTTTCTAAATATCTCCTACTATCTCCAAGCTGTCTGTTAACAGGATGGAGACTGCAATGTGCTGGTATAAATATTTGACAACTGGCTGGGGGGAGGAGATGCAGAAAACATGTTTATGTTTTCTGTTTAATTTTCATTACTCTCTCCATCACTTTCATAAGTCCAGACAATTAACAAAACAATAAGTGAAGCCTTGATTTGTAGCATTTGCCTATTTCTGAGGTGTGAATGGACACACAAAACATTTAAACAATTGTTCTTGAGACAGTATGAGCTGACTTCAGCATACCACTGGATGGAGAAGGAATTAGCCAGGTGAGATCACAATGGCTCTGAGAAGGCTGATTATCTGAGTGGCCTTTCCAGTGTGTCTGTATTTGTGTGTTCTACTGGAATGAGATTCATGTGCTGGCTTATTTTTAAGGCATAAAGAAGAGATGAGTAGGTAGTGACATGATTTCATAAAGGCTATTTCACAAAAACAGCTACGTCTGTGAATCTGATTTTATCCACACCTAAGCATGTGTGATTTTAAGGATTCTATACACACACACAGACTCAGTAGTAAGTGGAAAAAGATTCATATTAGAAGAAAGATACTGATGCCTCTAGTCACAACAATGAAATAAATCAAGTAGTATTCTTTATCAGTTCACTCTTCACAATGTTTATCTAACCAGAGAGGAGAAGCTTCAATAGCAACTTTCTATGTGTGATAAAACAAAAGAAACTAGATTTAATGTAGAAAGGTCAATCTATGCAGCCATATCATTGACCATCCTGATGCAAAAGGAGGGAAGAAAACACTGGCAAAGACAGAGACCACAAAACTGAATACTGAGCTTGTACATTTGGTTCTAGAAACAATGATAAGAATTGATCATAACATTACAGGACCATATACTTAGAACTATTAATAAGAGACCTTTGGGAAATCTAATCCACTCTTATTTTGCAGATGAGGAAACTGAGCCCACAGAAGCTAATTGATTTTCCCAGGGTCATACAGGTAATAAGTGAAGGGGCCAGGAATCTAATGTAGGCCCTTGGATTCCAAATCTAGTATTTGTCCCATTGTAGCATCCAGGATGAAAAACAGTGAATCCAAGAAGACTGCCATGACAATTTTATCACAGAAAAGTAAAAATTATCTGTCAATCAAAATTTCTTGAGCATTCACTACAAGGGAGGTTGAACAAGGTGCTAGCTGAAGAGACTTATTCTTTTTTTTTTTTTTTTTGCTTTTTGGAGGGCAATTGGGGTTAAGTAACTTGCCCGAGGTCACATGGCTAGGTTTTCGTTTGTTTGTGTGTGTGTGTGTGTGTGTTAAGTGTCTGAGGCCCAATCTGAACTCAGGTCCTTCTGACTCGAGGGCCGGCGCTGTACTCACTGAGCCACCTAGCTGCCCCTGAAGCGACTTATTCTGATGACATTTGCACAATAGCTAGTGTGTTTCTACCTTTTCCCATGTAAGTATAAATGAGATCTTCCCAAATCAAAGTATTCCTTGATTGCTCCATTGCAATAAAAAGGAATGGACATGGTAAAAGCTATAGTGGGTCTCAATATCTGCATAGCACAGGAGGAAAAATAAAAAACATGGGCTAATTTTGACCAGCTGATGTGACCAACAATATTGTGAGCAACATGTACCTCGTAGACACTGTGAAGGCTAAATTTTAAGCAAAATGGAACTCCCCAAACCAAATGACACAGCATTTCCCACAAATCATCTCTTTCTAATTAATAGAGCACATATTGTGGCAATGCAATAGAAAAGGCTGTACTTCCCTGACATAATTGCTTAACCCACTTTTGGCAAAGGTATTTGTGTAGGCTCAGCTCAATTTTCTTCTGCAGCTGGCTGTCCGTCAGCTAAAAAGGAATGATTAGTCTTCAAATGAACACTGGAAGCAGCCTCATGGTCCAAGTGAGCCATTTAGCTAAACTGGTAGTGGTAACAAAATTCTCCAGAAAATGAGTCAAAGTAACATTTCAGTTTCTTCTTGTGAAACGAGACTAGATGGCTAAAGACTAAAATACTCAAGTATGCACAATGACAACATTGGGATGAATCTCCAAACATCTGTAACTATAATGAATTTTGTGGAGGTAGAAGTCTTGCTCCCTTTTTTGGCAAAAGGTGGGGGCTGGGGGTGGAGAGAAACTACATGCCATCTCTTGAACTAAAAGTCATCCCTGACTCATTAGCAGCTGCAGGTTCATAGTGCACAATTTGGTTACCATGCCCCTTCTGGCATCAGCTACCCTCCAGACAGCTAAATACCAAAAGACAGCAACATTTTTTTTTGTTATCACACTAATCAGTTATGTAGGGGTCATTTTATAATCTCATAGTAATAAATCATCTCTGATTTGCACACAGACTGAGGCAGTGACATTTCTGCTGAATTGGTCGGAGGGCTCAGACTCATACATTTCTGTTTGACTTTTGCACTTAGTAGCCGACTTCCATTGCCCTATTTAAAACTGAGGCTTCAAAAGTCTTTCGGGCACACACCAGACTCTACTCCTCCAGAAAAAGAAATTAAGACCTCTTCTTAGGAGAAGCGTATTTGTAAATTTGTAAAATATTTGTAAAATAGCTATGCCTTGAAGGTCTGATTAAACAACTGCAATATGAATTGTTCTGTGGAAGCCTTTAAATTGTATCCTGATGAAATTAATTGTTTCTTCCAGCAATATCCGTTTTTTAAATGACTTATAGAGCAGGATTCTCTCTTAGGAAAGGAGCTAGAAGGGATAAATTTATTAACTTTACAAATACCTCCAGGGTACAGGGTATGCTTAAAGTTGCATTAAAGTTAAATGCACATTAAAAACTAATAAGCCAGGGGCGGCTAGGTGGCACAGTGAGTAAGAGCGCCAGCTATCGGTTCTGGCCTCAGAAAATGAGCACCGACACATAATAATTACTGGCTGTGTAATCTAGAGCAAGTTACTTAACCCCAATTGCTTAAAAAACACACAAACAAACAAACCTAATAAGCCCAACTGAAATGCTTCTATCTAAATCACAAAAAAGACACTGCTAACACTCAGGTATCTTTATACTTGAATAAACCACACAGGCTTTGTGCTGAGGTTCTAGTCAGAAACAGGAATTAACTGAATTAAATCAAAGTGGAGAAGTCATCAAAAGGCGGCCAATGAAATACAGAAATATGTAAATGTGCATATACATATATACACACAAACAAATATAAGTGTTATTTGTTGTTTTGGGAAAAACAAAAAATGATAGTACTAGAAGGGAAGAAAGATTCAAAGAAAAAAGGTGGGAATTGGCAATCACAAGTAAAAAATATCGCTTTTAATCATACTACATCATGAATTAGAAACGTACTCTCAAAGAAGTATTTCTACTCTGTACAAGTGGAATTCTTTCATGAGAAAAGCAAGCCTTAATAGAACAAAAAATATATATAGGTAATGTCTAAATACTTGTTAAACATTTATTCTATTTGTCTCTATTCTTGAACTTGTTATGGTTTATTCCACAAAATCTACAACCCAAAGAAGTGATCTGAGACAGTATATGTAATGGACACATTCTCTGTATCTATCAAAATTCTAAATTGAGAAAGAGGTAGGAAAAAGTGAAAAGAAAAAAGAACATCAAAGTTTCTGTCCGTGAAACATACTCTACACAAATAAGAGTACTTAAGAGTAGGTTACTAACATGTATAAAATGAAGGAAAACAGCTTCAGCGTGTAGATGTTAGGATGATAAGAGAGAAATGAGTAAAGGAGTGATCAGTCTTCAATAATAATCACCAAAAAGCACTGAGTTGTGGCTACTGGCTGGGCACTTAAAATTAAATGCAAACTTTCTCAAAGTACTAAGAGACTGAAAATGAAACAAAAGCCTTTAATAGTTAAAACTTTTTTTATAGTTAGTCTAACCTGGACCATGTTGCTCTCATGGTCTAGCTATGAAAATACTTTACCCATATTACTTCATTTTGCCAGAGAAAATTCCATTTCTCAAAAATTTATCTGTTTCTGACAAGTCATTCTTATTTTTACAAAAAAAATGTTTGTGAAAATTCACATGCTGGAACTTTTTATAAATACACAAAATTTTCATGAAGTCTGGAGGTTCTAGAAATGTACATCCTTGAAAACTGATGAACAAGATCTCAAGTTCCTAATCAATTTCTTATATTGTATGTGATTTTTTTTTAAGGAGAATGAGGTAGGAGAGATAGTCACTGTAAGGAATTACTGGTGTGAAGATTTTCTCCACCAATATACATATTCAACTCTTCTCTAATGGATAGTCCTAGAGTATTCTGTTTGGTACCAAGATGCTTAATGCCTTGCCCATTATCATATAGCTATAATGTAACAAAAATGGAACTTGAATTCCAGTCATCTAGACTCCAAGGCAGGTCCCTTAGTTTGTGACACTGCCCCCTCACATTCAACATGGTATGGGTGTGTATAAAATATGTATGTGTATATACATATATACTGTGTGTAGCATGTACAGATATTTTTATATACATGTATGTACATAGGTAAATTCATTGTGTACATGTCAAATATGCTGACTGCATATTCTGTTGACTGAATTATTTATCCATTAGAAATGTAACAAAATTATGAGTCTAAATTCCTAGAACATAGCATTGGCATGGTTCAGTTCTCAGTACTGACCTTTAAAGTGAAATGTGCCCCTTCGTTCATTTATCCCTTCAAAAACACAAGAGTAGCTGTCCATATGCATTTTATCAGTGACCATCAACCTAGAAAGAAATGAAATGATTATGTTTGTGCCTTTATACCTTTCAAGAGTGAAAAATTAAAAGATTTAGGCATAGAATAAAACACATAAGTTTATACAACATAAAAACACTATAAAGTAAACAAATAGATCAACATAATATTTTAAATAACAAGTCAACAAAATAATTAAAATTCAACCAACTTATGGTCACAGAAATAAAAAAAAAGTCAAATTCCTCCATCACTTACCTGATCTGAGCTTGCATGATATTTTCAAAAACTCTTACACCACTTGTTGTATTGATCCGATAATCACCTTTTTTCCAATATGCATACACAAACTGTGGATGCCTGGTGGTACTGAAGTTACATTTTAGTTCTATGCTAGCAGGGTTTCCTATTGTCACGTTTTTTTCCACGACAGCGTCAGAAGTTTCTATTAATTAAGAAAAGATAAAGGATATAAATAAAGGGCAGGTACTGAAAATTAAACATTTGTAGCAGCTTCAAAATAATGATTACAAGTTTATAGTTTCTTACCAAAACATAGTTTTTAAGAGTTTCTACCTCTAAGTTATTTGATTCATTTTATTTTTTTCAAATTTGAAAGAAATTAATATTAAATAACTAGTGTGGAAATATATTTAATTATTGTACGTGTGTGGGGGGATTTAGCACCCAACATCTTATAAAAATAAATGTTGAAAAAAAAAAGAGAAATTAATGTTAATAGGAACGCACAGCAGAATGCCATAATACTATGGTACTTATTGCCTTGTTTGCCCAATTAGATTTTAAGCTCTTTGAAGAGAGAGTTAAGTTTTATATTTCTTTTTATATCCATAGCATAATGAGCGACACACAGAAGGTATTCAATAAATATATCTTGCTGGTTGAAGTATGGTCTGAATATAGGATTACAGCAGCATAAAATTTTAGTATAAAGAAAAACTTTGGAATTTAAAGAGTTTCTTAATCCCAATATCAGTTTAACTTTTTGATTGCAAAATGGGAATAATAATAATATCTGTTTTAACTACTTTATAGAGTAGTTGGGAAGCTCAAATGAGATGATGTATGAAAAGTGCTAAGTATGATAAAAAGTGTTAGTTATTACTTGAACTCTTCTTAATCGTATGAGTTTGAAGGAGAAAACTTACATGTAGCTATATAAGAACTCATTTTTATGACTATTATTGTTAAAGAGAGGTAGTACGGAGTTGGGAATAGAAAGCAGCCCTCAATAGCAGGAAGATGGGGGGGTTCAAAGGTCCTTCCCTAAGTAATATGGCCCATGGCATATTACTTAAACTTTCAATTCTATAGAGGACTCCCAAAAAGACAAAAGATGCAGAGAAGGAGCAGCCCAGTACTGGATAATAGGAGTTATCTCAACCAGGATTTCCCTATAACACTGAATTCCTCATCCTTATTGTTAGAAGTCAGGTCCTAAGGGTACGCTATTATCAATAACATTACTTCCTGCATAGCTTCTTGAAGCTTTCCATAATTCTCTGTGAGACTCTCAGTTCTCTAGAACACTCGTCCCCTTCTACCCTCCCCAATTAACAAACTACATGAAGGACAAGATGTATGGAAAAGCTGGATGGCCAGTAGCTTTTGTCCAACAGCTTATAATGTCATCACTTATACTTACACTTAAGATATGGAAAATGAAAAACTGCTTTCCTGAGCAACAACTAGGTGTAGCTTTAAAAACTGTATGCACAGCTAAACTGAAGTGCTTTGTGGGCAAATGCTTGAAATAACTGCTTGTACGATTCAAAAACAGCTGAAATGAATTGCCTGCTTGAAAAAAGAATGCCTTTGAGTATAGAATAATGGAGCCTAGAAAGTATAATTTTGTGAAATCATGATCAATTAAAAAACACAGTATAGGGAGAAATAGTTTTGAATACCATTAAATATTCCTGGACACCCAAAATATCCTGTTCCCTTTTAGGACCATCCTTTATGGTCTCAATTCAATTCAACCAACATTAACATCAAGACCTGATGCTAGGCTATGGAGAAAACAAAAATGAGACTATTTCTGCTCTCAGGTAGCTTACATTCCAACCAAGAGGATTTACTATGTATGGACAAAGTATATTTAGAATAGAGTTATTTTAAAAAGAAGAGCATGGTAACAACTGAGTGAATTGGCAAAGATTGCCTATAGGAGTTGCTAATTGATCTGTGCCTTAAAGAAAGCCAAGTCTGTTGGTGTTTGGATAACCCTCAAGGATGTAAAGAATCAAGTCATTTTCCTTATGATGAAAAATGTTGTCCACCTATAGAAAAAAGAACTAAATGTATCTGAATGCAAATCAAAGCCTATCTTCTTTATTTTATTTTTCTTGGATATTTTTTGGACTGTGTTTTCTTTTACAAAATGTCTGACAGAAAAATGTTTTGCATGACTGCACATGTATAACCTATATAAAATTACTTGCCTTCTCA
Organism: Gymnobelideus leadbeateri; assembly: GCA_011680675.1. NCBI lineage: Eukaryota > Metazoa > Chordata > Mammalia > Diprotodontia > Petauridae > Gymnobelideus > Gymnobelideus leadbeateri. The sequence goes on from WOXC01008524.1 coordinate 495,875, forward strand.
ATGACGGGGGAGGGAAAGAAAGGGAGGAGGGAATTTCAAAAAAAATTTTAATGTTTTTTTTTTCTTGCTTTCTTTTTGTCTGTTTTCTTTCACAACATGACTAAACATGTATAACCTGTATCAAATTTCCTGCCTTCTCAATGAGGGGGAAAGGGTGGGAGCAAAAGAATTTGGAAGTAAAAATTTTAAACATTTAGCACCAAAAATTATTTTTGCATGTTTTTACATGTAGTTAGAAAAAATAAAATAATTTAGTTTTTTTAAAAGAAATTAAATCATCTGACTTCCGCTCAGCAGGATCACATCAACAAAAGTAAAGTTTGAATACTTACTGTGTATTAAGCATTAAGTTATCTATATAAATGAAAATACCTTCAAAAACAGCTTACAATCAAGTTTTAAATACTTATGAAATTAACTATAGTAGCCTTGTGTTTGATAAGACTTAAGTTTTTAGGATAAGAACTAATTATATGTCAAAAATTAGGCACTGAACAATATCTTACATCATTTACCAAAGGTTAAAATGAATACATGACCTAGAGACAAAGAGTACTATTACAAGAAAATCTGAAGAACATAGACAATATTAGGGGAACAAAATTCATGCATAAACAAGCAGTAGAGAGCTGTGTGAGGTATAAATTGGAAAAATTTATTACATTAAATTATAAATTTTTGTACAAATAAAACAAATACAGTGAAGATCAGAAGGAAAACAGAAATTGCGGGAAAATTTATAGACAGTTTCTTAGATACAGGTCTCTTGTCTCAAATATATAAAGAACTTTGTCAAATATATAAGAACATAAGTCATTCCCCGATTGATAAATGGTCAAAAGATATGCTCCAAACCATTATTGTTTAGAGAAATGCAAATCAAAACAACCTTGAGATAAGATTTTATGTCTATCAGATTGGCTAAAATGATTGAAAGGGAAACTGATATAAATGCTGGCGGGGACATAGGAAAATTGGGATGCTAATTGACTGTTGGTAGTTTAACCAAATTGATCCAACCATTTTGGAGAGCAATCTGGAATTATGCCCAAAGAATTATTAAACTGCCTATATTCTTTGACCCAGCAATACCACTATTAGGTCTCTTTCCAAAGATGATTAGGAGAAAAGGAAGAGAACTTATATGTTGTAAAATGTTTTTAGCAGCTCTCTTTGTGGTGGCAAAGAACTGAAAATTACTGTCAATTGGGGAACAGCAAAACAAGTTGTGGTATATGATTGTGATGGGATACTACTGTACGATAAAAAAGGTGCTCAATGTTAAAAGAAATAATAGGGGCAGCTAGGTGGTGAAGTAAATAGAGCACTGGCCCTGGAGTCAGGAGGAACTGAGTTCAAATCTGGTCTCAAAAAAAAGAAAAAAATCTGGCCTCAGACACTTGACACACTTACTAGCTGTGTGGCCTTGGGCAAGTCACTTATCTCCAATTGCCATGCCCCCCCCAAAAGAAAAAAAAACAATGGATAGACCTACATGAAATAATGAAGAGCGAAATGAGCTGAACCAAGAAAATGCAGCATATATAGTAAGAGCAATATTGTTTTAAAAATAACTTTGAGAGAGTATAAGTCATTTTGACTATTATAAATACCCAAATTAACTATGAAGGAACATACTATCTATATCCAGAGAAAGAACTGATAAATAAAAGTACGTATAAAATGATTCTACACATATACATATTTGTGTCTAATGGTACTCATCTCTTGTGCAGAGGTGGGGGGAGGATAAAAAAGTTACATGATAACTTTATCACATATTTAAAAGGAATAGCAAGTTTTACATAATAAAGTTGTAGTTTCATGTGCAATCACTTTTGCTTCTCTTCTACTATATTTTGGAAATGCTTGTTTTATTTCTAAAGTTCAGATAAAATGAATTAATTTTTTTAAAAAGGAAAGAAATTCTTATGAACTCTTACAACCACAATGCCAGTACCAATGATGAAGCACCCTACCCTTCTCCTGACACTGAGATTACAGACTCAAGACGAAGAATGAGAAAGGCACACATTTTTAGATATGGTCAATATAGGAATTTGTTTTGCTTGACTATGAATAGTTGTTAGAAGAGTTTTGTTTTTACTATTTTTTTAACAAGAGAGAAGTTGGCTGGAGAGGGAGGTTAGGGATAACCCTGTCTACCCCATCCCCAGAACCAAAAGAACAGAACCAAAAGCAAGACCAGAAGCAAAAATAGATATGTAGAACATCTTTTCAAGTTTTATGTGTTGAACTATATTGTTGCTGTTTTTATATTTCAATCATGTCTGACTCTGTGGGTTTCTTGGCAAAGTGGTTTGCCATTTTCTTCTCTAGTTCATCTTACAGATGAGGAACCTGAGACAAATAGGGTTAAGTGACTTGCCCAGGGTCACAGAGGTAGTAATGTCTAAGGTCATATTTGAACTCAGGCCTTCCTAACTCCAGGCCTGATGCTCTATTCACTTCACTGCCTAGATGTCCATTTCAATTACATACTTTTTGAGTAAGCTGGAAAAAGAATTTCTTCATGTGGAAGTTCCCTCTATCAATAAAATCAAGTCCAATTCCTAATTTCGTGATATTATCCTCTTCTCAAGAATTGAAACACAGAAACCTTCACTATTGTCTTGATAACCATCATTAATGAATATCAAAGGGCTTTACAATTTTATTTTTTTAGATTTTATTCTAAACTTAAATACTAAATAAATTTGTCATTTTATAGACTTAGAACAGGAAAGTCATTCATAAAATTGCAAATCTATTATGCAGATTCTGCTTTATTTTCAAGTTGAATTATATACTTTAAAATAATATACTTTAAGATGAATTGCTGGGGGTGTCCGTGCAGTTCCCCTGGAGGCATGAGACCCGGAACATGCTGACTCTGCAGTGAACCATGCTTTACATAAAGTACGCGCCTTGCTGTGCTTTATGTTGCAAGCACTGTGGAGAAGAACTAGATGTTCCCTGAGATAAGCTCAGTTCCAGGATGAGAGCCCAGTGACCCTGACTTGTTGCCTTGGGTTTAGCTCAGACTTGGCAACCTGGCAACTTCTACCTCAGGAGGAGGGGACTGAAGGGGGATAATTAGGAGGGAAACTCAAAGGGTTGGGAATTGGGATGTAGATTAGGATGTAACTGGAAAAGAAGCTGCTGAATAAAGTCTTGCTACTCTTTGACTCTCCTGGTATTGTGACTCCATTCTTGGGGAAAGTGTCTGGCCACAACTAGATGTACACCGAAGGCCTGAGGCAGGTAAGACACCCCCCCCCCAACACACAAAAGTAAGCTAACGAGAAAGCAAGGGATAGGGTATTCCAAAAAGGCTGAAGCACAGCAGGAAAGGAAATAAAGGATGAGCTTACCTGGGCCCCATCAAAAAATGAAGGTCCCTGGAGAAACTAACTCATCAATAGAAGGGGCAGGCACAACACATTATACCAGGGAAAGAAGAGAGTATGGGATGATGGATGCTCCAGGTGAAGAAAGCATATGAGGCAGAGTATTAAGGCCCAGAACATCAGAAGCAAGACACTTGTAACCTCTGTGAGCATCAACTCTCAGCACTGAGAATATTTATGAAAGAGTGTACCCTGGTTCCTGGGGAAGATACTGTGCTGCTCTTTTTCTTACTGAGCTATGTCTTTGGATGATTAATGAAAGATGAGAGAACTATATGGAGTAATATTGGATGTCGAGCCAGGAAGGCCTGAGTTCAAACGCAGCCTCCGACACTTGCTAGCTACACAAATCTGAGCAATTCACTTACTGTAACTTTGCTATCAGTTTCCTTATATGAAAAGTAGTACCCATTTCCCAAGACCACTGTGAGAATAAAATGAAATATTTGTAAAGTGTTCTGCAAACCTTAAAATACTATTATATTATTATTAAACAGATCAGTGGGGGATCTGTGAGCTGTAATTTCAGAAGCATGGACACACTGACTACCATGAACATGAAGTATCCATCTTCTGGGGGAATATAAACAGCAAGTGCAAGTAGGACATAGGTTACCCCCAGCATGCTGCATGTGTAAATACTAAGATATGTATTATGTGTATATGCACAGTATGTTATATATGAAAGCATATAAATAATATACACAGAAGCATCTACTTATAAAATATATCTAGAATACACGGGAACAACAGCAAAGGTAACATCCTAGACAGACACAGACTTTTTTTCACAGACACACATACAGTTAGCTTTAACAAAGGAAGAAAATATGGAGAACTTACATCATTGAGACTATATTTGCAAAACAGCAACTTTTTAGAGACATCTAGCAAATACTGAGAAACTCTGTTTACCTTATAACTATCGAAGCGAAGATTTAAGCAATATTTCCTGCTAGAAAAGGTTCTCAGCTCACTGTTTTCTTCCATTTACACTTGTAATAGGCATTAAAACATTTACTCTGTTATTTCTCCATTTTGAAAATTGATTTCAGATATGTTTTGTCATTTTGGGGACAGATGACAAAAGTGGTAAATGTTTCTATTTATGTTTTAACAATGTATTTCTACTCCTATTTCCAACAGCTGAATAGTAATTGTTAGTGAATGGCAATAAATAATTGCCCAATTCTTGCCCAATCATTATTCCCAGCAAAAAGAACAAAGTAGTATTTCAAATCTTACTGTGTCAGTCAAAGGGAAGTTGCTACAAATGTTAGACATGTTGCCTAAACCATCATATAGGCTTGCTACTGTTTTCAAATGATTTTACCAACAAAGTTAATCCAAACTGACTTTTTAAAAATCCAGCATTCAGCTAATACACTCTAGTACTTAAACCAGACAGTGTATAGTGGACTCCACAAGTATCCTACAGTAGTCCTACAACATCGGTTTATCACACTGTTTACTACAACCCCTTTCCTCAGGATAGGTGAGAAAGGGACACTGAATGTCAACAATCAACTTGCTTTCATTTCACCAGGATCCAGACATCCTACAATCATTTTTCTCTGGATTCTTAGCCCACCATTACATCCTGCCTTTTCTTTTGCCTTTGTTGTTTGCCTTTTCACCTAATTCTAACAGAGAATGAGGGGGATATGGTCTATTGGTTCTAAGTGTTGTTGATCATATTCCCCTGATAAACATAAAAGCACTGAGCCTAATACCTAGCACTAGAAGTGATGTTAAACCAGCGGCATGGATTATATGTCATACACAGATTCATCCATCCATTGGCATTTCACAAATATTAATTGAATCACTATATGCATGTACATATATGTATATGCCTATGTATATATATAGAAGCCACTCTTCTTGGGGCAGTCAGATCAAAATATGGACCAGCAAAAAAAAAAAAAATCAAGAGGAAATAAACAATTGAATTCCATAGGTCTAAATATGAACTTCTTCAAAATGCAGGTGTAGATTTCTTAGTTACTTTGTTCCCCACTCCTCATTCCCCTAATTCCAGATAGGTATATATTGCAGGCCCAACTCTACTGTGAAACCAGTTCTAGTCCAGAAGAGCACAAAAAGAGCTTTTGTTTTACAAAGCCCTTTCTTTACTATCAAGCTCTATTTCATCTACACTTTAATATTCTTTTATTTACACTGTTCACCTATCTACTCATCTCTGGTTGCTTAGATTATACTAAGTGGGTTCCTGACCCTTGAGTACTGGCAACCTAACCTGGCCTCTGGATCTCTTGCCTGCTCACTTCTACAATGGCTACCTTTCTCTCCTTACTTTAGCAGGTATCCATGGAATTGACCTTTTGCCTGCTTAGATACCAATTACTCTTCAACCTTTCACGACCCATAGCTGCCTAATTTATCATACCTGCCAGTCTAACTGAACCCTGGATCTGAAATGTTCTATTAGGTTAACACTTCAGTCTTCATTTGATGCATTAGCTATATCGGTAGGTAAGTGCGGAAATTGCTGCACTAATTTTGCTGGGAGATTGTGTAGATTGATATATTTATTTTAAACTCTCAAAAACTCTTTTAACCTAAAAGTCCATCTACCAAATGGACAGTAGGGGGGGAGGGGGAGAAGAAATTTTTTAAAAAGTAAAGTAAAAATGAAACCACCCTAAAGTGGGTGATAGTTATTATATAAAGAACAATGAACAATCAGTCAGTCAATAAACTTTTATTAAGAATTTACTGTAAGGAGCAGCTAGATGGCACAGTGAGTAAGAGTGCTGGCCCAGACTTGGAAGGACCCAGGATCGGTTCTGGCCTCAGAAAATTAGCACCCACACAGAAATAAATAACTAGCCATGTAACTGTGAGCAAGTTACTTAACCCCAATTGCTTTAAAAAAATTAAAAAAAAAAAGAATCTACTGTATGTCAGGTATATATATATTCATATGTATGCTAAACACTAGAGAAGGAATTCAGTCTAATGGGGAGAGATAACATACAAACAAGTTATATACAAGATAAATTAGAGATAATCCACAGAGAAAAGGCCTTAGAAATTAAGCTGGGAGGGGAAAGGCTTCTTATAAAGGTGGGATTTTTGCTGGAACTTGAGAGAAGCCAGGGAAGCCAAGAGGCAGAGATGAGGAGGAAGGTTCTAGGCATGGAGGGACAATCAGTGAAAACTGCCCAAATTACAGACATGGGGTATCTCATGAAGAACAACAAAGAGGCAAGTGTCACTGGAGTGTAGAGTATGGAATGAGTGTAAAAGTGTAGGAATACTATAAAGATGGAGGCACAGCACATGCCAGAAAGATTTTATATTTGGTCCTGGAAGCAATAAGGAGACAATGAAGTTTACTAAATGGGTACAAAAAAGAAGAAATAGGTCAGACCAAATAGCAAGGCAGAAAATCTGAAACAGGAAGCTCTTACGTAGTAATAACTGTACACATGCTATCAAAAATCCAGAGTAAAAATATCACTCATATTTTTATCACTGTAATTTCAGGAAGTGATATCAAGAAGAATATCTGATGCCTACTAAAAACATTCAAACAAAATGAATAATCAGAATTTGAAAATTTGTCTAACTACATGTCTCACCAAATGCAGTTGCTAAAATGGCTTAAACCAATTAGAAGTAACATTTAAAAATACATCATACCGTTTGAATATATCAGATAACAAAAGCTGCCATTTTTAATTAATGTACTAAGACCTCTTAAATCCTAATTACTCTTACAGTTAAGAATTGTCATTGTGGGGGCAGCTAGGTGGCGCAGTGAGTAGAGCACTGGCCCTGGAGTCAGAAGGACCTGAGTTTGGATCCAGCCTCAGACACTTAACACACACAAACAAAAACCTATCCATGTGACCTTGGGCAAGTTACTTAACCCCAATTGCTCTCCAAAAAAAAAAAAATTGTCATTGTAAGAATTGCCCCTGAACAATCAGTCAATAAGCATTTTTTTAAGCTACTAAAATAATATGCTTGATATAGTGCTAACCACTAGGGATACATAGAAAAAAAGTCCCTACCCTTATATTCTATGGGGGCAAACAACATGTATACATAAGTAAATGCAAAAACTCTACAGAGCAAATTTAATATAATTTGGGCAGGGAACACTGACAAGAAGCAAAAGCAGCTAGAAGACTCAGGAAAGGCCTAAGGAAGAAAGAAGTGGACCTTATTGAAACATAGGATACCTAAGGGTTGAAAGAGACAATTACAAGGGAGGGCATAAGGGGAGGGGAAGGGGAATGCAATAAACAGTGATACTGTACACTTTGTCCTGTGATTCTAAGGGTTGGTAAGTCTTTTTTAAAGGACCAAAGCTGACTTTCTATGAAGACTCTGAGATCTTCAGGTGGTACAATGCATGGACTTGGAATCAGAAATATTTGACTTCAAATCCTGCCACAATTACTGTGTGACCTGCCCCACCCCATCCAAGTCACTTAATCCCTCTGTATCTCAGTTTTCTCATCTGTAAAATTAGAGTAATAAGAGAACCTAGCTTTTTATGAGGACCAAATGAGTTACCATAGAGAGTATCCCAAAAGTCTAAGGGCAGTTTTAACCTAGCTTTAGTAGTTTAAAACTGCCACGACACTTTTGGTATGTCCTATATATAAAACTCTTTACAAACTTAAACCTTTATATAAATTCTATAAATTAAACCAATTGCCGATCTGTTCACTAAATGCTCTGATGGGTTCAAAGAATCCATGTGTTCAAGAATGTAGTCTGCTGAAAATCTACTTTATAAAAATGTCTTTGGACAAAATTTAACCATTTTGACAGAGTAAAAATATGGTTTATAGATGCAGCTAGGTGTCGCCATGAATAGAGCACTGGCCCTAGAGTCAGGAGGATCTGAGTTCAAATCCAACCTCAGACACTTAACATTTACTAGCCATGTGACCTTGGGCAAGTCAATTAACCCAAATTGCCCTGCCCTCCCCTTCCAAAAAGCAATAGATAGATAGATAGATAGATAGATAGATAGATAGATAGATAGATACATGGCTTATAACTCTAGTCATTTCCATTAGAAAAACAGAGGGTTATTTATTGTGGCGTGGGTTGATTCTCTTATAGTAGGTGAAGGTCATCATGGAAGGAGATAAGACACTAGCTGAAAGTGATTGAACTTTTAGTTTTCCCACCCTAAAATAATAAAGAACCTTATTCTTTTAAAAAGTATGAAAATCTCACCTGTAATTCAACTTGAGATCTAGATCAGAAAAAAAATATGTCACAAAGGATGCTAAATATTTTGAAAACATAAATGCAGCAAGATTAATAACCAACTGCCTATGTTTCATTTTGCCAATGCCAAGTGGATTAAAACTGGAAAAAAAATACAAAATTGTGATATGTGTACAACACCATATATTTACCTATCACCAACAGGGTCGCCTCCACAGGAATTAAGTCTGGGTATGATGAACTTGTCACATTTTCCTTGCCCATTTCTACAGTTCCTTCAGTAACAACTTGAGTTGTAAAATCTGCATCTATTAGAAAAAAGAAAAATGGTTGTTAGTTTCCATACCACCTGCTAAGATACAACTGTTAACTCTCTGAAAAACTTGGTTTGCATAAGCTAATACAATATGCTATCTACTACTTAAAACACTATAAAGAGGTAAACAGAATAATTTAAAAATAGATGTGAGGCAGCTAGGTGACACAGTGGAAAGAATACAAATACTGGAGTCAGGAGGACCTGAATTCAAATCTGCCTTCAGATACCTGACACTTACTAGCTGTGTGACCCTGGGCAAGTCACTTCAATTGCCTCACCAAAAAAAAAAGATGTGTTTCTACAGGTTGGGTTTTTTGGTCTAATTTATGGTTAACACAGAAAAATATTTTAAAATAAGCTATTTTCCTCTAAAAAATGATATACAACTCACCTTAAATAATAACCCTAAATATTTTTTGGCCTCCATGTAGTTGTTTCTTTTATTTTTAAATCCTACTACTTTGATGTGGCTAAGGGTGTGCTGATAAATGATTAACTAACTCTGCTAAAAAAAAAAAGTCTAACTGACCTTTTAAGTTTAATTTTCCTTAACATTTTTTACATCACTTTCTGAAGTCGAGATGATGAGCAAAAAAAAAAAAATGTATATCAAGTCATGATTTGTAGCATTTGCCTATTTCCCAGGTTTAAATATTCACACCGCAAATTTGACAATTGCTTTGGTTAGAGCTGGTTCCAGCAGAAACCTGGATATAACCTATAACCTCAGAATAACAAAACATATTCACAACAAATAATGGTATGAAGAATGCCACAAGGGGCAGGAGAGCATAAAGAAAATTATAGGATGCAGAAAAATTGAGAAGCTAAAGAGGGATCAGGTCAGAGACAAAGTAAAAAAGACTACAGCAAATATATCCAACTCAGGCCCAAACAGATTAAAATGCAATTGGGAAATTAACACACACAACACACAATACCTTAGTTGATAAATCGTCAAAGGTTATGAATAGGCAGTTTGCAGGTGAAGAAATTAAAACTATTTATAATCATATAAAAATACTCTAAATCACTTGATTATGCAAATGCAAATTATAACAGCTCTTGAGATACCACCTCACACCTATCTGATTGGCTAATTTGATGGAAAAAAGGATATTATAAATGTTGGAAAGATGAGGGAAAATTGGAACACTAATGCATTACTGGTGGAGTTGAGAAGTGATCTGAACATTCTGGACAGAAATCTGGAAATATACCAAAATGACAATCAAATTGTGCATATCCTTTAATCTAACAATATCACTACTAGGTCTATATCCCAAATAGATCATAAAAAAGAGGGAAATAACCCACATGTACAAAAACATTCACAGCATCTCCTTTTGTGGTGGCAAAAAAAATGGAAACTGAAGGGATGCCCATCAATTAGGGAATGGCTGAACAAGTTGTAATATATGAGTGTAATGGAATACTATTGTACTATAAGAAATGATGAGCAGGCAGATTGCAGAAAAACCTGGTAAGACTTACATGAACTGATGCCGTGTGAAGTGAGCAGAAACAGGAGAACAACATTGTACATAGCAACAGCAGTACTGTGTGTGATGACCAACTATGGCAGATTTAGTTCTTCTCAGCAAGACAATGATCCAAGACAATTCCAAAAGACTAGTAAAATGCTAACCACACCCAGTCTGAATGCAGATTGAAGCATACCATTTCCACTTGTTTTGTTTTTTCTTTCTCAAGGGTTTTCCCTTTTGTTCTGATTTTTCTGTTACAACATGATTAATGTGTGAATATGTTTTACATGATTGTACGTGCATATCCTATATCAGACTGCTTGCTGTCTTGGAGGGGAGAGCAGAGGGAAGGAAGGGGAGAAAAAAGTTGGAACTCAAAATTTTGCAAAAATGAATATTGAAAACTATCTTTACTTGTAATTGGGAAAAATAAAATGCTATTAAGAAAAATACTATTAAGAAAAAAATACTATATAACAATCTTAATTTGTGGGTTTTCTAAATCTACATGCTACCCACAGGGATTCATTTCTATTTAAGTTTGACACCATTGGACTAGAACATAGCAGGTACTTTAAAAAGTGAAGACAAAAAGATAAAAAGAAAAATAAATGATATATAGTGGCTTTTTTTTTCCAACTCCAATAACAGTCCTGCATGCTGACTTCCTGTTTCTCTTTATTATTTACTTATTTTAAAGTCTTATTAATAAAAAGCTCAAATAATAATTTCAGTTGCCATTTTCCTCAAAGGCCTTTACAATACTCATCTCTCCTTTATTTTCAGGAGACTTGAATTCTCTTTCCATACCTTTCTCTAAAAACAATCCCAGCTGAGTCAGAAGCCAAGATGACAGATTAGGGGCAACCATCCAACTGAACTCTCCATTTTCCCCCAAACAATTTGAAAATAATGCCTCATATCAAATTTTGAAGCAGCAGAGCCAATAAAAAGTCAATGTAAGGTATTTTTCTGGCCTAGCAGAAGTCTGTAACACCAAGGTAGAGGTCTGCCCAGAGCCCACACAACACTGAGGCAGTAATAGCATCTTCAGGAGCTCTCAGCCCAGAGATTGGAGTCAGTCAACTGCTCAAAAGGAGATTACAGGTGATGGCTCTGGGTACAACTGGTACTGATTGGCAATCCTACTGTCCATAAGCAGCTCTGGAAGAGAGTTTCAGAGCAGAGAGAAGTGCTGGTGGTTGGTCACAAGGGAGCAGGACCCTGGTCACAGTACCAAAGCAAAGCAAAGCACTAATAAATACAGCTTCAGGGGACTGGGACACTTCCTTGGTAAAGCCTAGAGTACAGACCAGGACTTCTCTAGGATCACACCACTACAAAAGCATCAAAAACTTGCAGACTCCCAGAACTAGCTCTGAAAACAGCAGCACCAAAAAGCGTGAAACTTGGCATAATTCCTCCCCACCCTGAGGTGAACAGTGCCCAACATTAAAGTTCAAAGTCAAGAAACAGACAAAACAAAAAAAATGAACTATCAGCAACAACAAATTTGGCCATTAAAAAAAAAACTATTAAGGTAGGAGGGAAGACCAAGACATAAACTCAGAAGAAGGTAGCAATGTGAAAATAGTCACAAACAAATCCTCAAAGAAAAATGCTAACTGGACTCAAGCCCAACAAAAATTCCTGGAAGAGTTAAAGAGATAACAGTAGTAGAGGGAAAATTGAAAAAAGAAATAAGAGTGATACAAGAAAATTGTGAAGAAAAAGAAATAACTTGGAGGGTAGAATCAAGATGGCAGACAACAGACATGGACTCACCTGAGCTTTCCCAAATTCCCCTCCAAAAACTTTATGCCTCAAAACAAATTCTGGAGCAGGAGAACCCATAAAAGGACAAAGTAATAACAATTTTCAGTACAAGACATCTTAGAAGTCTGGCAGGAAAGATCTACTCCATCAGGGTGAAAGTATAACAGGCTGTGCCACCACAGACCATACCCCCAAAAACCAAAAGCTCCCAGGTCAAAAACCATCAAAAGCTGGGGTGACTGAATCAACCACAGCAGCAGCAACAGCAGCTTCTAGAGATCTCAGCCCACAATTGGTAAGGGATCTGGATATCTGGTGAGAAGATTACAGCTATCCCTTTACTGGCACTGAGTGCAAGACTCTGTTACATTGCACATACTCAGAGCCATGTCCCAGTCCTAAGTCACAGTCCCAGGGTGAGGAGCACACCACATCTTATGGCCCCAGAGGAGTAGGGACCCTGATCACAGTTCCACAGTACAAAAGAGAACTTGTGGTTACTCAGAGACTAGAGTACAGGCCAGGAGAGTAGTAAACACATATCTCCTTAGATCATACTACCTTGAAAGAACTGATAGTTTACAGACCTCCAGAACTAGCTAACCAAAAAGAGTTGAGACATGACACAGGGACCCCTCCAGCCCAGGCTCAAAACCCAATTTTAATATAAAGTTAAAAGTTAAGAAATAGGTAGGAAAATAAGTTAAACAACAATGACAACAAAAGATCCTGACCATAGAAAGTTACTGTGGTGACAAGAAAGATCAAAACACAAACTCAAAAACAAAGCCAAAGCACTACATTTAAAGCCTCAAAGAAAAATGTGAAATTTTCTAAGCCCCTCCCTCCAAAAAAATTCCTAAAAGAGCTCAAAATTGATTTAACAACCAAGTAAGAAATGTAGAAGAAAAATTTAGGAAAAGAAAAAAAGTCAACAACTTGGTAAAGGTGGCAAAAACAAACAAAAAGCTAAAGAAAATAACAACTTAAAAAACAGAATAGGTCAAATGGTAAAAGAGACATTAAAATCCACTGAAAGCAAGATGTTTTTAAAAAGCTGAACTGGCTCCAAGAAAAGAATTTAATTCACCGAAGAAAAGAATTCTTTAGTAAGTATAATTGCTCAAATGGAAAAAGAGGTAAGAAAATTTCAATGAAGGAAATTATTCTTTAAAAATTAAAATTAGGCAAGTGGAAGCTATAAAACAAAAATCAAAAGAACCAAAATAGAAGAAAATTTAAAACATTTCATTGGAAAAATAACTCACCTGGAAAACATACCAGTCTTTTACAATATATCTACTATGGTAATGTTTTGCATAGCTATACATGTACAACACATACTGAATTGCTTATCTTCCCAGAGGTTTAGGATGACAAGGGAGGAAGGGAATGGATCTGAAAAGATGTGCAGGCATTGGGACACAGAGATTCACCTTGCCCTAATGGTAAAGTCGAAGGGGGTATGAGAGAAGATACGGGAGAGAGCAGACTGGATGAGGGGATATCTTGTGGGACTGCTATTCTGGGGTGGTGGGTAGGGGAAAAATGGGGGGAAAAAATTGTAACTCAAAATCTCACATAAATGAATGATGTAAACCAGAAGTTAATAAAGCATTTGTTTAATTTTTTTTTAAATGGGCACATGATTTACACAAAAAGCAAATTTATGATAAGCAAATTAGGAGAGCGTGGAATAATTTATTTGTTGGCTCAATGGACAAGGAAGACTTGAAGACCAAATAAGATACAGAGAGCATTTCAAAATGTAAAATAGATAATTTTTATTACATTAAATTGAAAAGATTTTGCACAAACAAAACCAATACAACAAAGATTAGAAGGAAAGCAGAAACCAGGGAAATATTTTTTTTTTTGGAGGGCAACTGGGGTTAAGTAACTTGCCCAAGGTCACACGGCTAGGTTTTTGTTTGTGTGTGCGTTAAGTGTCTGAGGCCGGAACGGAACTCAAGTCCTTCTGAGTCCAGGGCCAACGTTCTACTCACTGCGCCACCTAGTCGCCCCCAGGGAAATAATTTTTATAGCAAGTGCTTCTGATAAAGGCCTCATTTCTCAAATATATAGAAAACTGAGTCAAATTTATAAGAAGATAAGCAATTCCCCAATTGGCAAATGATCAAAAGATATGAAGAGGAAGCTTTCACATGAAGAAAATAAAGCTATCTATAGTCACATGAAAAAACGCTCTAAATCACCACTGATTAGAGAATGAAAATTAAGACTTACATGAACTGATGATGAGTGAAGCAATACAATGAGCTGAGACAACTGCAAAAAACTCATGATGAAAAATGCCATCTACCTCCAGAGAAAAGAGTTATGGTGTCTAAATGCAGATCAAAGCATACTATTTTCACTTTTTTGGAGGGGTAGGGGAAGGAGGGTTTCTCATCCATTCTGTTTCTTCTTCTTCCACAACATGACTAATATGGAAATATGTTTAACATGATTTCACATGTATAACCTATATCAGATTGCTTGCTGTCTTGGAAAGAGAGGAGGGTAGAGAGAGAGAAAAATCTGGAACACAAAATCTTATAAAAATGGATGCTGAAAACTATATTTATATGTAATTGACAAAAATAAATATTTACCAAAAAATGAATTTGAGTAGGCAGTTTTCAGAAGAAATAAGAGTTTATCTATAGTCACATTTAAAAAATACTCCAAATCACTATTTATTAGAGAAATGAAAATTAAAACAACTCTATGGCACACCTATCAGATTGGCTAATTATGACAAAAAAGGACAATGATAAAATGTTGGAGAGAATGTGGAAAAACCAGGACACTAATGCACTGTTGGTGGAATTATGAAGTGATCCAACCATTCTGGAAAGCAATTTGGAACTATGCCCAAAGGGCTATAAAACTGTACAATACCACTACCAGGTCTGTATCTCAAAGAGATCATTAAAAAATGGAAGAGGAAAAAAAATATTTATTAGTAGCTCTTTTTGCGGTGGCAAAGAATTAAAAATCAAGGAGATGCTCTTCAATTGGAGAATGGTTGAACAGCTGTGATATATAACTGATGGGATATTATTGTGCTATAAGAAATGACAAGCAAGATGATTTCAGTAAAATCTGGAAAGACTTTCCTTAGCTGATGCAAAGTAAACTGAGGAGGACCAACACTGTACATAGTAACAATTCTGAATGATGAAGAATTGTGAATGACATTGCTATTCTCAGCAATGCAATGATCCAAGTCAATCCCAAAGGACTCATGATGAAGCATGCTATCCACGTCTGGAGAAATAACTGATATTGTCTGAATACAGATGGAAGGATGTCATTTTTCATTTTTCTTTCATTCTTTTTTTGTTTATTCAAGTATTCTTTTTTCCCCCAAATACTTTATTAACTTCTGGTTTACATCATTCATTTCTGCCAGATTTTGAGTTACAATTTTTCTCCCACCCACCACCCCAAAATAGCAGTCCCACCGGATATCCCCTACTCCAATCTGCTCTCTCCCATATCTTCTCCCTTACCCCTTTCGACTTTTCCAGTGGAGCAAGGTGAATCTCTGTGCCCCAATGCCTATATATCTTATTTCCCAATTATATGTAAAATAGTATTAATAATAGTATTTATATATTTTTAAACATTCGATTTTAAAACTTTGAATTCCAGATTCATTCCCTTCCTCCCTTGTCACCCACCCTTACTGGGAAGATAAGCAATTCAGTATATGTTGTACATGTGTAGCTATGCAAAACATTACCATAATAGATATATTGTAAAAGACTGACTATATTTCCCTCCCTCCTATCCTACCTCCCACTTGGTCTATTTCCTACTTTGATCCTGTTCCTTTTTAAAAGTGGATGCTTCCAACTTCCTTTCTCCCCTTCCCTCCCACCCTCCCTTTCATCATCCCCCCCTCTCACCCCTTTCCCCCTACTTGTTCAAGTATTATTGCACAAAATTATTAATATGAAAATGTTTTACATGATTATACATGTATAACCTATATTGGACTGCTTACTGTCTCAAGTATGAGGAAAGGAAGGAGGGATAAAATTTGGAACACAAAACTTTGGAAAAAATGATAAAAAAAACTAACATGTAATTAGCTGAGAAATAGAATATCATTTTAAAAATAAAATAAGTCCTATAATACCTCATTCTCACTTTAAAAATAAATGCCTTTGCTGGAAAATCTATAGCAAATTTTTTATAAGGCAACATTGAAAGTATCATGAAATACTAATGTAACAACCTTACAATAACTAGTTAGCTTTAAGGCAAGGCAGAAAATAAAGGCCTCTCAGATCCACAGTATTCTTCCCTGGGCAGCACTAGGTATTTATTATATGAAAAATTGAACATTACAATTGCTCTGAGCCCCCAGTCAAAAAATCACTTAACAATTACCTTTGTGATTGAGTCAAAATACATTTTACCAGAAACATTTATGTAAAGAAGCAGAATCTAGAACAGAATTTGTAAAGAGAAGAACTTTTCTTGAAACTTCCTTCAGTCCTTGATGAGGCATGGATAATTGGTGGCATCTTCGTACATCTTCAACCTCTAGTTTTTTATTGGGCTTATGGCTCTCCTCAATCTTTGCCTTCTCTCTGATGGTTCAATCCTTTTTTTCCTTTTTTCTTTCTCAAGTTTCCCTTGTGCTACTAATCCTTTCTAAAAATTCAGCTCTTGGTGGGTCTATACTTTTCTATCTTTTGCCAGATTCTCAATGGCTTTTTTTAAGTCTGAACTGAGTTAAAAGACTCATGATGGAAAATGCTATCCACCTCCAGAGAAAGATCTATGGAGTCTGAATAAAGATTGATACATGCTTATTTTCACTTTTTTTCTTTCTCATGGTATTTCCATTTTCTACTGGTTCTTTTTTCATAACATGACTATTGTGGAAACATGTTTAACATGATTACACATTTATAACTGTATCAGATTGATTGCTGTCTTGGGGAGAGAGAAAATTTTGGAACTCAAAAAAATGAACACTGGGAGGAGCCAAGATGGCAGAGTAGAAGCAGAAACTTGGCATGGGCTCTGGCTCCAACCACTTCAATACATGTAAAAAAAATTTACTCTAAACAAATTTTAAAGCTACAGAACCCACAAAGTGACAGACGTAAACAAATCTCCCACTGAAGACAGCCCAGCAGGCCAACAGGAAGGGTCCATATCAGCCAGTTTGGCTCACATGGAGCCAAACACAGCTCCATGTGGGCCCAGCGGTTCTTGGTCTGGGGTGGCCCAAGCAGTGGCCACTTTAGCAGACTTCAGGAGACTGAATCACCATCAGCTATGGCAGTTTCTAGACTTCTTAACCCATAAACACCAAAGAAAAAGTAAAAGGTCAGTGTGGAACTCTGCTGGAATAGGGGAGAATGAAAGAGCACAGTCTGGCCCCTACCCCCAGGGCAAGAAATGGCTGAGATCTGGTGGCTGCCTCAAGAGCTCCTGGCCTTCAAATTGTAGGGGGACCAAGCAACCATTCAAAGGGTAATCATTCTTGCTTTTAACCTTGTTGGATCTAAATCCTGGTCTTGGGTGGTGGTCCTGGGGTGTGTGGCCAGGTGCCAGAGCTTGTGGGGGCTGTAGCAAGTGTGCACTCCTAAGAGCTCTGGCAGGTGTGAAAATTTGTCCCCCAGCAAATTGGGACAAAGCTCTCCCTTCTGGAAGCAGAATTCTACTGTGGCAAAGAGCTCAAAAATTAAGTAATTGGTTGGCAATATGAGCAAGCTGAGGAAGCACAAACAGACTAAAGAATACTTTTAGGGGGACAAAAAGGAAACAGGAAGACAACAAAGTCAGAACTACTACATCAAAAGCTTCCAAGAAAAATATGAATTGGTTACAGGCCATGGAGGAGCTCAAGAAGGATTCTGAAAATCAAGTAAGACAAATGGAGGAAAAATTGGGAAGAAAAATGAGAATGATGCAAGAAAACCAAGAAAAGCAAGACAATAACCTGCTAAAGGAGACCCAAAAATACACTGAAGGAAATAACACCTTAAAAAATAGACTAACTCAAATGGCAAAAGAGGCCCAAAAAGCCAATGAGGAGAATGCCTTAAAAAGCCAAATTTGCCGATGGAAAAGGAATTTCAAAAACTCACTGAAGAGAGTAACTCCTTCAAAATTAGATTGGAGCAATTGGAAGTTAATGACTTTATGAGAAATCAAGATACTATAAAACAGATCCAAACAAATGAAAAAATAGAAGACAATGTGAAATATCTCATTGGAAAAACCACTGACCTCAAAAATGGATCCAGGAGAGATAATTTAAAAATTGTTGGACTACCTGAAAGCCATGATAAAAAAAAAAAGAGCCTAGACACCATCTTTCAAGAAATTATCAAGCAAAATTGCCCTGATATTCTAGAACCAGAGAGCAAAAGAGAAACTGAAAGAATTCACCAATAACCTCTTGAAAAAATGACCCCAAAAAGAAAACTCCTAGGAATATCATAGCCAAATTCCAGAGTTCCCAGGTCAAGGAGAAAATACTGCAAGCAATCAGGAAGAAACAATTTGAATATTGTGGAAACACAATCAGGAAAACACAAGACCTAGTGGCCTCTACATTAAGGGATTTGAAGGGCTTAGGATATGATATTCTGGAGGTCAAAGAAGCTAGGACTAAAACCAAGAATCACCTACCCAGCAAAACTGAGTATAATGTTACAGGGGAAAATATAGTCATTCAATGAAATAGAGGATCTTCAAGCATTTTTGATGAAAAAACCAGAGCTGAACAGAAAATCTGACTTTCAACTACAAGAAGCAAGAGAAGCATGAGAAGGTAAACAATAAAAAGAAATCATAAGGAACTTATCAAAGTTGAACTATTTACATTCTTACACGGAAAAATGATAATTGTAACTCATAAGACTTTTCTCAGTATGAGGAGAGTTGAAGGGAATATATATATGTATACATACATATATGTATGTATAGGAGGGTGTATGTGTATATAAATATATGTATATATATATATGTGTGGGCATATATTTCTTCATGTATACATACGGAGGGCAAAGGATGAGTTGAATAGGAAGGGGTGATATCTAAAAAATAAAATCAAGAGGTGAGAAAGGAATATATTGGGAGAAGAAGAAAGGGAGAGACAAATTAGGGTAAATTATCTCATATAAAAGAGGTAAGAGAAAATTGTTACAAGGAAGAGCAGGAAGGAAGGGAATGGGACAACCTTATTTTCACTGAATTTGGCTTAAGGAGGGAATAACATACACACTCAATTGGGTATCTTACCCTACAGGAAAATAAGGGGGTAGAGGACAAGAGGGGAGATGATAGAAGGGAGGGCAGATTGGGGGAGAGGGTAACTAGAAGCAAACATTTTTGAAAAGGTATAGGGTCAAAGGAGAAAATAGAATAAGTGGGGAGCAGGATAGGATGGAGGGAAATATTGTTAGTCTTTCACAATATAACAACTATGGAAATGATTTGGGTAGCTACACATGCACAACCTACATTGAATTGCTTATCTTCCCAGTGGGGGTGGTGAGGAAAGAAGAAAAAAATCTGGAACTCAAAACTTTAAAAACAAATGTTTAAAAAAAAACAACGTTTTTTACATGCATCTGGGAAATAAGTTATACAAGCACCGGGGTATAGAAATCTATCTTGCCCTACTAGAAAGTTAGGGAGTTGATGGGGAGGATGTAAGAGAACAGATTTGGGAAAGGGGTATTCAGTAGGCTTACTATTTTGGGTGGGAGTAGAGGAAAGATGGGGAGAAAAGACTGTAACTCAAAATCTTGTGGAAATGAATGTTGAAAACTAAAAATAAATAAATTTTTTAAAAAATGAATGCTGAAAACTATCTTTACATTGGAAAAAAATAAAATACTTTTTACAATAGAGTATTACTAGATATAAAATGGCCAAGTGTGATTGTATTATATTTAAAAGGTTTTGAATAAACAAAATCAATGCAACCAAGATTAAAAAGTAGAAAAGCTGTGAAAAATTTTTACAGAAGACGTGTCTGAGACTCAAGCCCTTATTTCTCAATAAAGAATTGAATTAAATTTATAAAAATAAAAGCCATTCCCCAACTGACAATTGTTCAGAGGATACGAATAGGCAGTTTTCAGATGAAGAAATCAAAGCTATCTTTAGTTATATGAAAAAAAAAGTTCCAAATCACTATTGATTAGAGAAATGCAAATTAAAACAACTTTGAGCTACCACCTCACTCACACCTATTGAACTGGCTAATATTACAGAGAAGGAAAATGATAAATGCAGGAGAGGATATGGGAAAATTTGGGATACTACTAACTCCTAGTGGAGTTGTGAACTGATCAAACCATTCTTGAAATCAATCTGGAACACCACCAAAAGGGCTATAAAACACTGGATCTATATCCCAGAGATTTTTTTAAAGGAGTGAAAGGACCTATTTGTAGAAACTATAGCAATTCTTTTTATGGTCGCAAAGAATTAAAAATTGATGGGATGCCTATCAATTGTGTAGTGGCTAAATAAGTTGTGTTATGTTATTGGGATGGAATATTATTGTGCTATAAGAAATGACAAGCAGGGTGATTTCAGAAAAACCTAAAAAGACTTACATGAACTCATACAAAGTGAATTTAGCAGGACCAGGAGAACACTGTACACAGTAACAATATTGTATGATCAACTGTGAATGTCCTAGCTATTCTCAGAAATACAATGATCCAAAGCAATTCCAAAGGACCTCTAAAGAAAGAATTGCTGGAGTCTGAATGCAGATCAAAGCACACTGTGTTTCATTTTATCTTTTTCATGGTTTGTTTGTTGTTGGTTTTGTGTTGGGCTTTTTGTCTGTGTCTTCTTTCACAACATAACTGATATGGAAATGTTTGAAATGTTTTACATGATTACATATGTATAACCCATATCAAATATATTCTTTTTACCATCTTGAGAGGGGAACATTGGGAGGGAGAAAATTTGGAACTCAATTTTTTTCTTTTAAATGTTAAAAAATTGTCTTCATGTGTAATTACTTTTTTTTAAAAGAGTAAGAGATGTCAAATGCAATTTATTTTGTGAATGTCTTCTGAGATAACCCCCTCCCAAAGATTTTCAGATACTCTCATTTGACTTGTCTCCTAGTCCCCACTGAGAAGCTGTAGAAGTTGTTATGCCTTAAGACCCAAATAACTTCAGTCTCTAAGTAAGAAGATAACTCAATTCTCCCCAAAAGGGGTTTTTATTATGTAAATAGTTGGTGGAGAGGCAGGATGGAATAGCATACAGGGAAGGCCTCCAAACCAAAAATAGTTGGTTTCAAGTCCTTTCCCTGGCTCATACAGGCTGATGGGATCACAGGCAAGTCAATTAACTTCGGGGCAATTATCTAAGACTATAATTTGCAGAGGTGTGTTCATATATATTAAGTAGGGAGAATGCCTCATTTCAAACAAATAATGTTGATGAAATCACAGATATGACCAAAGGAAAAAAAACCCACAAAGTGACTAGAAGCTCTTCCTTAGCAT
Organism: Gymnobelideus leadbeateri; assembly: GCA_011680675.1. Lineage (NCBI taxonomy): Eukaryota > Metazoa > Chordata > Mammalia > Diprotodontia > Petauridae > Gymnobelideus > Gymnobelideus leadbeateri. The sequence continues at coordinate 517,608 of WOXC01008524.1, forward strand.
AGCAAGAGATACTACAACAAAGTATTGCTCCAAAGGTTGGCTGGGGAACCAATGAAGATAAAGTATGGCCAGGGGTGACCAGACTCTAAAAGAGCTGATATCCTTAGTGAATAATGAGGAAAAGAAAGGAAGGAAACAAGCAATTAATTTATCAAAAGCCTACTATGGACCAGGCACTGTGTTAAGCACTTTAGCATATTTCATTTGATCCACACAACAACCCTAAGAGGTAGGTGCTATGATTATCCCAATTCTACAGTTAAGGAAACTGAGACAGAGATTAATTCACTTGCCCAGGATCACGCAACTTGTGAGTGTCTGAGGTCACATTTGAATCCAACTCTTCCTTGACTGGACCTAGCAGCACTCCATCCACTGAATGAGATAGTGTATTATAATGACTTGAGAGGAAAAAGTCTACTCACCTACTCTGTGTAGATGAAATTTTGTATTATTTTTAAAAGAAGGGTCTTCCCTCAAATAAGTTTCATGTGTATTAAATCTCCTGTCTTGGGTGGGAAGCCTTAGAGTCTAACCATATTCAACTTATCTTACAAACTATAGTCAGACATACTACTAAACTAAAACCATCATTTAATTTATTAAACATTTACTATGTGTCAGGCAGTGTTCTAAGCATTTTACAAATATTGCCTCATTGATCATTTATAAATATCTTATTTGATAGTCTCAATAAGAATTAGAATATTTGGTGATGAATGACAAAAGAAACATAATTTTTTAAAACTGTTCTGAAATTTAAAATTTTTTTCATAGAATTGTGAAATACCATAGGAATCAATTTTGTACATTTTCAGTTAAGAAAAAAAATTTTTCCTTAAATTTTTTCACCTAGTATTTTGACATCATTGTGGTTTTTATGTATATCTCTTACTATTTTTTCTATCTCCAAGTAATAAAAATTATATAGCAGAAAGGAACTTTAGACATCATCCACCAGTTAACCTTCCTATTTTACAGAAGAGGACACTGAAGCCCAGAATACTAAAGGGGCTTGCCAACATCACAGAGCTGATAGAGTTGAGAATAAAACCAACATGTCCTACTGACCAGTGATCTTTGTGCAACATGTCACTTTTTTTAGGGGAAAATATATATGCCTCCAAAATAGATCTCACACTACAGCTATTACAAAATAAGTCACAGCTCAAAGAAAGTGAATAGCCAAACAGAAAGGAAGAAAAAGAGAGAAGGAACAGACAGAGGGGTGGGGCTGCTGTGCCCAACTACAACTGACTAGAGTGATAGAGCTAGTAAGTATCCAAGTCACATATGAACTCAAGAAGAGTTCCTGACTGGGACAGCTAGGAGGCTCAGTGAATAGAGCAGGAGGACCTGAGTTCAAATCCAACCTCAGACACCTGACACACTAGCTGGGTGACTTTGGGCAAATCACTTAACCCCTAATGCCTTGCCCTCCAAAAAAAAAAAAAAGGTTCCTAAATCCAGACTAAGCTGACCACTTGCATACAGGAGACATCAATAAAAGGGGAAGAGGGGCGGTGTCACTCGACAATTCTACATTCAACACTTCTTTTATAGATGAGGAAACTAAAGACTGAAGAAAACACTAAGTCAGCATGAAGAGGCCTGCATCCTTCTAACCAAATATTCTTTGTCCTTATCAAAGCCTTTAATTCCCATGAATCTGCCATGAAGTCAGAGGTATGGTTAAATGGCTAACTTCAGCAAACCACCAGACCCTTTGTTTTAGGGGCTTCAACCAGGGCCGAAGTAGACAAAACAGACATGGCTGGATGGATTAAATGCACATACCTCCACACAGCAGGATATCAAATAGACATTCAATCCAGAGAAAGAAACAATGAGCACAGTTCACCTCCCCACCACCACCACCACCTCCACAATTATACCAATGTGCTTATAGCCCTTTACAACTCTGTTTTTCCATATATGCCTTACTTTGATATTCATTCTAACTTAATTTCACCTATAAGGTGGGAAACAGAGGGCAAACAGTTGATTTCACTGACCCCAGGATCAAAGTCCAGAACCTCCCCTTCCCAAGCATTTTTTTTCCACTATGGTTTCCCTAGATATTCACCTTGGTTTAATTTCCCTAATAAAAATGGTGGGATAGCATAATGCCATACATTCTTTTGACTGGGGTGGGGGGGAGGTAGTGATACTCAGAACTGGAAGGCATTGTTCTGGAAATGGAATGAGGGAGATTTTTTTTCCTTTGGGGGAGAGGGGAGTTGGAGGAAGCTCCAGACACTTTACAATTAAATGGGGGTAGAACAAAAGAGGGTAGCAGAATGAGGTTGGGAAGAAGACACACCTAAAAGTGGGCCCCAAATTGAAATATAAGCTAATGATTCTTTATAATTTTACAAAGGTAGGTGACCAGAAAGATTAAATGTATTCCAAAGTTATAAAAATAGAACTTTAAGTTCATAAAAATGAGGCCTTTGGTTCTGTGTTATTTACAATATTTTTTTAAAATTTATTTTTATATGTAAAAGTATTCTTCTATTAGGTATATTCCTTTTTAGGACTCTGGGGATGCCTAACAAAGGAACTTTTTGCCCGTTCAATTTAATGTGATAGTATCAGGGGATGTAATCATTCCTAAGATGAAATGGCAACTTTACTATTGGGTTTTGGCATCACGCCTGTCCCTGTACAGATAGATGCCTGCCTTCCCCACGTTTCTAGGACACAGAACGAAATCTTTTCGAAAAATCCAGAGAAAGGAGAAACATATGTCAGTATTCTTTTGGAGCTCATGAGTCAAATTCAACTCTGAAAAGGCGGAGGAAGCAGTTCCTTGAAGCTGTGCACTAGCCAGGAAGAAAGGAACGGTTATTCGTCCTCCAACCAATAAGGGAAGGGGGAAAGAGGTGAGGGGAAAAGAGCTTTCAGAGGTTGTCACTGCTCTCAGCTTCCCGAGGTGTCTCCAGCTGCGCCGGGTACCTTAAAACAAGCCTAAACCTACTTAAGACCCAGAATCCAAAAGAAGTTCTGCATTCGCCCAAAGAAATGTGGCGATACCAGAGCAGAGGCACCAAGTTTCTCCATTTACTCATTTAGCTCCATATCAGACCCAGAAGCCAATAGGAAAGCGACGTAAACCCTAGCTTTCCACCCATCTTGGACTGGGCATCCACGATTTCCACTCTCGCCTTCTTCCCGGCAACTTGCTTCTTTCTCTGGGTTGGGCGCAGCTTCCCAGTGGGGATGCTAAGTGGAACAGACAAGCGGTACTTCAGGTCCTCAACACAACAGCCCCTATAACCCTCTCTCCCCCCACCCCCGTCCATTTCGCGCCCCCCGCCCCTCCCCCAGCTGATCGCCACCTGAGGAAATTAATAGGAACCTCAAAAATGCTGCAGAGAAGAATCTTTTACCTGTGACAGTGCCTTTCGAAAAGCACAGGGAAACCACGATAAGGAAGACACTGAGGGCCAGAGCCCCCAGCGAGGAGCACATGGTGCTGGTTAAGGCACTGCAGCGTACGTTTGGTGAGACCCGGGAGGCGGGCGAGGCTGCGCCCCACTTCTGCGGGTCGGCTGAACTGGAGAGAGTGACTCTCTAGGACGCCGGCACTCAAGGAACAAACTGATCCGCAGTTAGTCCCACAAGGAAGTGTAAATGTGGGTGGGGAGGAGAGCAGCTTAGAGAAAAGCTAGGTGGGAGGGGCGCGGCTCACCTTTCCTCCTCCCCCAGAAACCCTTTCTTTCTCACCCCCACCCCAACCCCCAGGACAGGCTTTAATAGTTCATGGTGCCTCCATCAATTATTCAACCCAGCTTCTCCCGCTGGTTTATCTGCACTATGAAGTGGCTACCTCGCTTCAGCACGCTTTCCCAACCAATGGGCCTCTGCAGATCTCAGGAAGTGGGGCTTAAGAAATACTAAGCAAAACTGGTCTTAAAGAACCCACTAAACTGACCTGGGAAGGTGTTGAAGCTGTTAGGCAGCTTGCAGCCAATTATTTTGATTAGGCACTTGGGGAGAAGAAAAAGTAACTTTCTCCCCACGTGTTTTTTTTTCTATTTTATTTTTCATTTACTGTCCTATATTTGCTTTAGTTATTTTCATTTCCCACGTGAAGAATCTTGGACTAAATGATCCCTAAAATCCTTTTCAGTTGTTACATTCTATGAGATCCGTTAATGAAGCAAGCCACTTTGCTAAGGTATCAAACTCTCTCCCCCTCTGTACTCCTTACCCTAAAATCTCTAGAGACTTGTTCTCTGAAGGTTAAGCTCTCCGGGCTCCCACGGAGAGACTATGTGTTTTCCTTTGCTTGTTTAGAAAAGATACACTTTGAAGTAGTCACCATAGAGCTTGAGTGGAAAAAAACACCGTAAAATAGAGTAGATATACTGTATATTTTTCTCACTCAAGCACATTCTGGGGTTGGGAGAGGGGGAGACAGGTAACTAACCTGTGGTACAATGGCTTAGAATGTCCAGTGCTCAATAAATAATAAAACAAAATGTATTCAGTGCAGCTACAGCATTACAATATCAAAGGATAATAATAATAAAAGGTGATATTATTGGACTATATATTTTTTCCATTTAAAATATTGCAGGGTTTGTTTTTTTTCTCCCCAAAGTTTGGATCCTTACTTTATTAATGCAGATGCTAAAATTTCAGAGAGATGAAATGGCTCAGGGACATAGTCTCTGCAAGGCAGGTCATACAGTTTAGAACAGAAAAGGAACAGTTCAGTTCTAACAATTTATGAAATACTGTAATAATAAGCATTTAAAAATGCTTTATCACAGGACTCATTTTTGTCTCATCTCCATCATAAATAACTCCATGAGGCAGTAGAAAGAAGAATAAAGGGGCAGCTATGTGGCATATTGAATAGAGTGCCAGCCCTGGAGTCAGGAGGACCTAAGTTCAAATCCTGCCTCACTAGCTGTGTGACCTTGGGCAAGTCACTTAACCTCAATTGCCCTGCCTTCCCCCTCCCAAAAAAGCAAAAAAAAAAAAAGAGAGAGAGAGAGAGAGTGAAGCTGGAATCACAGTTCTGTTTTAAGTTCAAATCCTTATTTTGACATTGACTGTATGACTTTAGGCAAGTTATTAACTTTTCTGGACCTCAGTTTCCTCATCTGTAAAAATAAAAGACTATTAGATAACCTCCAAGGTCCCTCTCATCTCTCATTCTATGGTTCATTTCAGATAGAATGAAAAGAGGGGTAGTGATTAGCAGTATATGGAATATATGGAAGTTTTAAATAAAAAAAAACTTTTATTTTTTTCTACTGCTGTTAAAAGGGGAGGCATGTTAATTATATAGGTACCAGTATATTTCATATCATATAACCACAAACTTGGAAGTTTTGAAATTGGATATTTACAAATTGGATATTTACAAAATATTGATCAAGTCTTGCTATAATTAGTCTTATAAAGTAGAGAATATGATGGTTGGGTTCAAAACAGACTTTAGAGATAGACTTTCATAAAACTAGTATTCAGAGGAAGGCTTTCTAATATCAAGAAAAATGATCTGCTAACTGGGAACCTTATACCTAGATTAAGGGTTAATACTTTCTAAAAGTTTTGTCAAGACTATATTGTTTAGTTTAGTGAACAGTATAAAGTACTGATAATAATCCCAGGTATTTGGGGTTCAGTTGACATTGAAGAGTTATCACTCTTCCTATGTGCCCTTATGTAATGTGAGGTCAATTGTGATTTCAACCCTCTAATTATATTTTCTTGAGCTTTTTTTTCCTATGGAAAATGAGTCATTCAAGTGTTGAACCAAATGGACTGTGTTACTGAAGTCATTTGTCTGTATTACTCATACAGTTCAAATGAGTTTTAAAATTGCCAGTGTGAAAACAAATGAGCAATGAGTTAATGAATGACTAATGAATAAGTAAATTTTAATTAACAGGTCACAGAGCCAAACCTGTGACTTCATGACCTGAAAAGCAAATTGTCAAACGTGAATATGACTGAACTGGGAATAGGGGAGGAAAATTTCTATTAGCATATTCTAATATTAATTTCATGTCTTGGAGAGCTGAAAACAGGATAAAAGAATGAAAACATTGATTAGGCTGTATGACAGGCACTATGCTCATATCTGCCTTTGTATATATGCAATAATATGTAGAATGTGATAAATTAATTATAAAATTAAATGTAGCAAGCTGGAAAGGAAGGAATGCTTAATTTGTTGTCAGAAGACCTAGATTTTTTTTTTAAGGGGAGAAGGCAAGGCAATTGGGGCTAAGTGAATTGTCCAAGGTCACACAGCTGGTAAATGTGTCAGGTGTCTGAGACTGGATTTGAACGCAGGTCACTATGTCACCTAGCTGCCCCCAGAAGACCTAGCTTTGAATTTCAATTAGGTTGCTTGTAAGTTGTGTGATTTCAGTAAGTCATCTAACTTCTATGAACTCATTCTCTCTAAAGAGGCTCTGGAAATCAGAAGGCATCAGCAAAGAAAGATGTAAATAAATCTACACCTTCAGTAGCCTGAACAACATGAACAAAGACATTTTTTTAAATTAATAGTTTAGCTTTATCAAAACATTAATCAATTACAAAAAAAAAAAAAACAACTCATTTACTGAGCAACTACTACCACTTTCACTACAAATGTTCCAGGTACTGAGCTAAGCCCTGGGGATACAGAAAGAGGCAAAAAAATAGTCCCTACCTTCAAGGAAGTTGCAGTCTTTAGAGGGAGATAAAATGCAAACAAGTATGTACAAAGCTAGTGGTATACAGGATAAGCTGGTTTTGTTCCTTTCACTCTTAAGTGATCCCATTTTGGTTTCCAGCCCAGGGCTCTATCCACTGCACCATAATTAACAGACTGAAGGCACTAGAAGTAAAAGGGTTGGGAAAGTCTTCTTATAGATATAGAAGATATTTTGAACTTAAAGGAATCTAAGGAAGTCAATAAACTGAGATGAAGAAGAAAAGCATTACAGGTATGAGAAACAGCAGGAGAAAATGCCCAGAGCGGAGGGATGGATTGTGTTTTCAAGGAACATCCAGGAAATCCATGACACTGGATCAGAGTATATGATAGAAGACCAAAAAGGGGGAGGCAGGTGGGGAACATACTAGCTTATGAAAGGTTTTTGAATGTCAATCAGTGCATTTTGTATATGATCATGGAGGCAATAGGGCACCATTGGAGATTATTGAGTAATAATGTGTCATGGTCGGACCTGAATTTTAGGAAAATCACCTTAATGACTGAATGGAAAATAGGTTGAGTGGGGAGACACTTGAAGCAGATAGACTCACCCACAATTTATTCCAATAGTGAGGTGAAACAGGACTGCACTAGACTGGTGGCAGTGTCAGGAGAGAAGGGTCTATTATGGAAATGATATGATGATGAGATCTTTCCTTGAGACAAGAGTGAACCTAACTGGAAATTAGTTCCTACTACTTAGTTCCCTTCTAGAATTCATACCACATAAAACTCAGACTAGTATGGATAGAATGTTGTACTTTGAGTCAGGAAGAATTGGATTAAAATCCCCCATTCTCCTTCATTCATTTATTATATGGCCTTGTAGAAGCCATCTAACCTGGGATGGGGAACCTGTGGCCTCAAGGCCACCATGTGGCCTTTTAGGTCCTTGGGTATGGCCTTCTGACAGAGTCCGAGTTTTACAGAACAAATCCTTTTATTAAGGTGACTTGTTCTGTGAAGTTTGCACTCAGTCAAAGAGCCACACTAGAGGACCACATTTGGCCTTGAGGCCACAGCTTCCCACTCTTGAATTCTAACCTTTATGAACTCCCCCAACAAATTCCCCTAGACACGTGTGGCTATGTAGTTTCTATCCATGTCTTGTGTCCAGCCAATACCTGAAGAGAGCCTAGGTGGTTAAGGAACCTGGCCTCTGGGATTCCCCCAGTGCCTCACATGTACATACCTACACATTCACACATTCTCATGCTTGAGAGTAAGAGAGCTGCCAGCACACACACTCGTGTCCTCGCCTTCCTACAGACACACTCACCAAGTCGAGTGTACTAACCCCTCTTCCAAGCAGCAGACTGATTTCTAGATGGGGTTCGGGCCCAAGTCCATACCTTTTCCCTACCGCAAAACAATCTGAATCCCATTTATCCACAGACCCTGGGAAACCCCCACCTTGAATTGTCCTGAATTTTCCCACTTAATCTGACTTTTTCCTGCCCAAATATGTCACCCTCAACCTGGCCTAGTCTGTTACCTCCAAAGTGCCTCTGGCTCCTTCCCACCCTTCATTCCATCGAAATCTCTTGGTTCTCTTGGTTCCAGGAATCTGACCTCTAGTCACCCCAGTCTCATCAAGATCCTCCCTGTGTTGAGGTTTAGGGGTGCTCAAGACCCCAAAACATCAACATGCCAGGTCCTGCCAAATGAATTCGACTCAAGTCTTCTCTCAGCCGAAGTAAAGCAAAGTTTATGAAAGATTCGCCATAACAGATAGACTCTTAAGGAGTCTTAGTATACATGAAGCTTGTATTGACAAGCAGGCAAGAATAATGTGACAGAATGAGTCTGTGCCAGACTGAATTCTCAGCCCCATCACTAAGGCAAGATGGATCTTAAATACTGAAAGAGGGTGGGAGGATTTAGGGGTGGTCTAGAGGATGAGTTTGGGGAGGGACTTGAGGAGTCTAAAGAGGATCTTGAGGGGACTGAGGTCAGACTCCAGTAATGAGACTAAGGGTAGGAAATAGCTGAAGCTACCAGGAGGTAGAGGACTAGGCTACTTTAAGGGTAACAGATTTGGGTATAGATATTTTGATACTATCAACAGTGGGAAATAACTGGATAATGGAGGGCTAGGCTAGGTTAAGAGTAACAAAGATTTGGGCTAGCTTTAATGAAAAGCTTATGGACTCAGGCAAATGCCTCATCAAGTAGGAAGATTCAATCAGAATTCAAGGGGTTTCCCAGAACCTGAACCCCTAGATCCCTCCCACAGTCTTTCTGTATATAAGATCCATCTTGCCTCCAAGTAGGTGTTCTAATTCAATCTTGCTCATCAATACAAGAGTCACTAATGTTCAGGCTCCTTAATAGTCTGCCCAATATGGCAAATATTTCATAAACTTTGTTTTACTTTGGCTGAAGGAAGGTTTGAGTCAAATTCATTTGGCAGAACCCAGTGTGTCAGCATTTTGGGATCCTGAGTAAGCCTAAACCTAAACCTCAACATTACCACTCATTCAATTGCCATTGTAAATACTCAGAGTAAGTTGAAGCATTTTAGGATCAAACATTATAAAAAATTAGTATTTTGGGGGGAGAAATCTGAGAGTTCTTAAAAAAAAATGGAGGGTGATATTTGGCTGACTGTCAGGAAGACTCATCTTCCCAAGTTCAAATTTGGCCTCAGATACTTACTTGCTGTGTGACCCTAGGCCTGTGTGACCCACTTAACCCTCTTTACCTTAGTTTCCTCATCTATAAAATGAGTTGGAGAAGGCAGTGGAAAACCACTCCAGTATCTCCATCAGGAAAACCCTAAATGGAGTCACAAAGAATTGGACACCACTAAACAACAACAACACCCCTCCAGAAACCTCCTTAACCACAAATAAAATGTGATTTGGATCACAAGACAAGGGGAAAATAATCCCAATGAGGAAGTGGGATGTGTCATCTCAGCTCCTCCCCATTACATCACTAGGAGATGAGATCAGTTCAAGGTGGGAATAGTCTGCAGGGTATGGGAGCTGCTGCAACAGTTTAGAAGGAACACTGACCTTTAGAAAATTTCTCTGGAATATGGATATGGATTAAGTTACAAAGATGGAGATAAAAGTTTCAACACAAAGTAAAACTACATTGTTACATGATAAGAATTATGAGACAAGTGACCTGAGGTTACCTAAGTAAAACTTATACCCAAGGGGAATATTAAACTTAGCTTGATTAAGTCTCAACAAAATGTAATTAAAAGTCAATTTTCAATTTCACAATTTTCCCCTTTGATTTTGGGGAGACGATGCCCCCTTGAATCACTTAACCTGATTAAAATTACAAATCAAAGTATAAGAAAAATCATTTATGTCTATCAGTCTGTAATTTTAGTAAAGCTGAAGTAATGATTACAGAAACAAAAATGCTATGAATAAGAAATTTGAATCACTGTGAACCATCATGTGTTTCTTAGGAATCAATTCATCAGTCAAAAGGCAACTATGAGGCCTACAGCTAGGAGAGCCCTATGGCTTGGCACAGGCCCCTTGATGACCTCACACATAGTTTGGGCTACTATTTCTGCTTGTTCTAATGCTGTAACTCCAATATAAAATAGAATAGGGACTATTTTATCCCAGATACTCTACTTTAATGGAACTAATTTGAGAGAGGATGGCCCCAAAACCATCAGGCTTAATCTTATAACAATTCATTTCTTTGTCTTTGAGACCAGACAAACTGACAAATTCCACTGAGAGCAGCCCCCTCTGGTGATCAGGTCTTACAGAAATAACAGTTACATGTGAAGGAAGGAAAGGAAAGGATGAACATTAAGTCTTTTTCTAGTAACTCATTCCCAATGTCCATTTCATTAGCACATCATGTCTTAGGGCTCAGATGTCTCAAGCAGGCATCTGGTTTCTGAAAATATCTCTTCAGGTACTCTGTAGTAGAGCTGTCCTCAGAACAACTCTGAAGGGAGTGGTTTCTCCTAGATCTACTTCAGTTCAGGTTACTTGCAGAGATTCTTAGATGAATCTGTTATAAACTTTTGCAAAACAGACCTTAATACCATTTAGTATATCCTCCTAAATTTGGTATTCCAATAACTAGCTCAAGCATCAGGAACCCATAATTAACTCAAAACTTCAAAGAATTTAATTTTTTACACCTCACTTGCTGTTACCTAAACTTTTACCTGATAGGGACACTTTTATCAATAGGTTAAAAGAAGAATCTCAAAAAGAAATCCATGAAGGCCTGACTTGACTTGTATCATGAACCATTCTGAGTAAATATTAATATTTACCTAAGTAGATATATAAGCAAGGGTAGGTAAATAAAAAGAAAACCTTTAGTTTATTAATTATAACTGCCTTGTGATAGGAATTAGCAAATTGTTATACTATTCAGAAAAAAAAAACCCTAAACATTTTAAAATATCAAAGAAGGCAAGGGTCTAAAGCTTTTGAATTAAGCTTTAAAAATAAATCTTCCATTCCATTCAATTTTGAAAATCTTTACATTAAATCTTTACCCAACTCTAACTCCACCTTAAGAGGATATTATCATCATATCAGCTTGAAAGAATGAGATATTTTTAAAAACCTATTCTCATATATGAACATACAGCTTTTAAGGAGGTGGCAAGTTCAAAAATCTCTTTTACTTAGTTATTTAGGACATCAATTTGATATTACCCATCTTGGTGGTACAGTGGATAGAGTGCTGGGCCTGAAATCAGAAAGATTCATTTTCTTGAGTTCAAATGTGGCTTCAGGCACTTACTAGCTGTGTGATCCTGAACAAGTCACTTAACCCTGCCTCAGTTCTTCATTTATAAAATGAGTTGGAGAAGGAAATGGCAAACAAATATTTGCCAATAAAACCCCAAATGGGATTGTGGAGAGTCAGAAAGGACTGAACAAAGAAACAATTGGTATCTTGGTGTTTTAAATATGAGCCTTCAATAACTCAGATGTCTTAGTGTTTAATACTTAACAATAGAAGTCCCCAACTGGCCAACTAATTTTAAAGATGAGTCTTAATTCCCATCTTAGGAGGAAATTATCCCTATATTATCCAAAACAGTGGTGATACATTAATGCCAATTAAAAAATATATAAGTTAATTTATTGAATATTTATTCAATAATAAATCAGAGCAAAACATTCACAGAAAATCAAGATACAGCATTCACAACAGCTTATCACTAAAATGGCCACATAGTTTTCACCACAGTGGTCACAAAGTTTTGAACAAAGAATAATCATTTAGTAACTCAATCATTCAATCATCTCAATCATTCAATCATCCTTAAGGAGGTTTGCCTCCGGCAAAGTACAATAGTCAAAGTTCTCCACTCATGGGGCACACTAAGTTACAATATCAGTCCCTACTCAGCACTCTCATAAGGGGTAGTATAAAATACACAGGCCATCCATCCCTCTGTCACAACTAAGTTACAATCTTCTCAGTCAGTACACAGTATCCAAGTAAAGTCTTCTTTCAGCTTGACTAGGGGTAGTCTCTCAGATTCCCTGAATCCCTTTCCATGTTCCCAGCTCCTACCTGGATTCACCAAATCATCACCTTGGGTTCAAAGGCAGACAGCTCCCAGTTCCTTATCCAGCTGTCTGTGCTGTTCCTTTTCCACTCTGAAGCTCACAGTGTCCAGTCTACCTTAAATCCTTCACAGTCTCTTTCATATTAATACACACACACACACACACACACACACACACACACACACACACACACACCATTAGCTCCTTCCTGTTTCAGCTAACCCGTTCCTGTTACATCAGCAACAGGGATTCATACCTTCTGTTTCTTTAATAGAGGCTTGATTAATTACTAAGTGCTAAGTACCTCTCAGCTTAGCAATACAAAAGGAACTTCAAATTTCATTGCTATTACAGCCACCTTCTGGAGTTCCCAAGACCCCAGAGGCATCTTAGACAGGATATAGAGGGTTCTCAGGAATCTCTAGGGACAAAATAAGAAGATTTCAGCATGAGGAGAAAAGACTGCTTTGCTGGGAGAAGGTCAACAGTGACCCTAGCAAATGGATGGTAAGCAGAAAATCCTGCTTATAATATTCAGATGTTTCCATTTTAATCAATATATAAATAGATATGGCACTGGTACAAATGGGTACTATGGATCACCTGCTTTGAGTGCAGAAATTTACTATGAAAGGAAAAAGAAGGGACATAATTGTGACAATCTTAAGATTGTCCCCTTGGTGGCACAGACTGATTTGATATAAGCCTTAACAGGGAAAAATTCCCTTAGTTCTGTTTGATTCCTAGCCACAAATCATATTTAACAGTCAATTTTGTAGCAAAGTTCTGTCTATATTCTCAAGGTATTATATAACCAGGCTCAGAATTAGCTAAGTGGGAAAATTTCCTTTTTACAAAAGAAACAGCATGATAGGGAAACTGGTTCAAAAGGATCCTACCTTTGTCCATGCCAATATTTCTAGTACAATGGTTTGCCAGATTTATGTTAGGCACTATGTTATGCTCCTTGTAATCATATTATTTGGTCCTCTCAATAACCCTGAGCTGGTAGGTGGTACTTTTATCTATTTTGCAGATTAGTAAGTTGAGATAAATAGAAGAATTATGTTTACATTTACATTTCTTGATGCCAGATAGCAATTAGAATTTGTATTAAGTTCTAATCTATAACAAACCCAATAGGGGAACATACCTCACCTTAAGTTAGTTTTAAGATAAACCTTAAACAAGTGTAATCACCTCTGATTTTACAATCACAAATTATATAATTCAAAATCTTAATTTATATAGCACCTTTGCATACTACCACTTCAAAGCCTATTTTTTTTTATCAATAATCAATTATTTTCTAAGATTCCTCATGGTATTCTTCACATTTCTATATACTTTGTATTTATTCTCATTTAAATCATTCAAAGAGTTGAATCTATTTCTTCATGTTCCTAAGTTAGACTTATTTTATAATTAAAAGGGTGACCTTATATCACCGTAATTCTGGCTTTTGATTTATCCAGCCTGACATTTCACATAAATTAAATAAATACCATGATAAAATACAACCTTGTTGTACTCCTTTTCCAATATCACTTATTCCATGTTTAATTCTAACTCTTGCTTCTTGACCTGCATACAGGTTCCTCAAGAGAAAACTAAGGTTTTCTGGGGGAACTGCCATATTTTTTTTAAAGCAATTGGGGTTAAGTAACTTGCTCAAGGTTTTATTTTTGTGTGGGTGCTAATTTTCCAAGGCCAGAACTGATCCCGGGTTCTCCCAACTCCGGGCCAGCACTCTTACTGAGCCACCTAGCCGCCTGGAACTGCCGTGTTTTGATGTGATCCACACAATCAAAGGCTTTTAGTCTGGTCAATGAAGCAGAGATAAATGTTTGTTTGTTTTTTTCTGGAACTCCCTTGCTTTTTCCATAATCCAGTGAACATTGGCAATTTGGTCTCTAGTTTCTCTGTCCATTCAAAAGCCAACTTGCTCTTTTGTTAATTCTCAGTTCACTATTACACATAACCTTGTGGGAGTGTAAAATTAGTGCAATTGCTAAAACATAAATTGATATTATCTAATTCAGGGGCCACTATTAAGTTTTCCAAATTTGCTGGCATATTGAGTTTAGCACTTTAAAAGCATCATCTTTTAGGATTTTAAATAGCTCAGCTGGAATTCTGTCACCTCCACTAGCCTCAGCAAGGCTCATTTTACTTTTTTATCCAGGATGTCTGTCTCTAGATCAGTTAACCACACCATCTTGGTTATCAGTGATGTTAAGATCTTTCTATTTATTCTTAGCACCTCTTCTTATTCTCTTCTGCTAAATCCCTATCACTTTTGTCTTTTATCATGCTTACTTACATGAAACATTCCCTCAATATCTCTAGTTTTCCTGAAGAGAAATCCTTCCTAGTCCACTGTTATCTTCCATTTCTTTGCATTGCTCATTTAAGAAAATCTTATTTCTCTTTGCTAGTCTCTGGAATTCTGCATTCACTGGGACATATCTTTCCCTTTCCCTTTTCCCCTTTCCTTTCCTTCTTTCCTTAGCTATTTGTAAAGCCTCATCAGACAACCAAACAGAGCAGGTTAGAGATAGGCTAGAGGCAAGAGTCAGAAATCAAACAGAAGTTTAATTTCAAAGTGAGGAAAACAGTTTGAAAGTAATGAGACAGATTAGACACATGTGCTGGGTCCCCACCCCAGTGGGCAGTACCTGGGGAAATTTCAATACTTATACCAATGGATACATAGTAAATTGTAGCACGACAATGAGGAGTAACAGCAATGATGAGACAAATCTGATTCATAGCAGGGCTTCTTGACTGGACAATAATTCTGGAATTTTGCTGTTACTGTGACTGAGATCATCCAGAGAGTGAGCACAAAAGATTGTTGTTATGCCAAACTCGGAGCACAGCCTGCTTGGTGGGCCTTAGCTCTGGAAAACAGAGTGTCTCCTAATAGTATCTTGATAAAGTGTATTGTATATCTGACTGTCCAAATTATGAATTGATTCTGTTTGTAGATTTTGTGTCTTTGTGATACCTCAAAACTGTAGTGTGTTTGGGAGATGAAAAGATTACATACAGAATGATTTTATTGTTTTAGGGAGGGAGTTTTTTTACTCTAGTTTTAAAATTCACCTTCAGTAAGCTTTTAAAGACAGTTTACAATTTGAATTTTCTTCTTGACCATGAAAGAAGTTTGTTTAAATCAAGGAGAGATGTGAGCATGAGTGAAACTTAATCCTTACTTTTAAGTAGCTTAAGTCAAATTGATTTTAAATATTAGAAATTATAAAGCCATATTTAATTGAGTTCTGAAATGGAATTTTGTAGATTATGGCCACTTGTACTGTCCATCCCAGAATTTGTAGTATTTTTCAATTTCAAGAAGAATCGCCTGTCTTTTAAAATATACTTTTAATATTTTTTCCAATTACATGTAATAATACTTCTTGACATTCTTTCTTTTTTTCTGAATTGTAAGTTCCAGTTTCTCTTCCTCCCTCCCAACACTCTCTTTCACTAAGAACGCAAGCAATTTGACATAGGTTATATATGGACAGTCATGCAACACATATTGCCGTATTTGTCACATTGTGAAATGACAACCTCTCCCCCCAAAATAAAGTAAAAAATAATGTACTTGGATCTGCATTCAGAATCTAGCACTTCTTTCTCTGGAGGTAGATAGCATTTTTCATCATAAGTCCTTTGGAATTTCCTTGGATCTTTGTATTACTGAGTATAGCTAAAACATTCACAGTTATTCATCATACATTATTGCTATTACTATGTATAATGTTCTCCTGCTCACTTTACTCTGCATCAATTCATGTAAGTATTTCCGGGTTTTTCTGAGAGCATCCTGTTCATCATTTCTTATATTACAATCATATTCCATCACAATCATATACCACAACTTGTTCATCCACTCCTCAACTGATGGGTACACAAACACACACACACACACACACACACACACACACACACACACACACATTCTTGCTTTTTAAAAAAAAATCTCCTTGGGATAGAAACCTAGTGGTGGTATTGCTGGGTCATAGAGTATGCACAATTTTATAACTCCTTGGGCATAGTAAATGCTCTAAAAAAAATAGATTGTGTGGGGCAGCTAGGTGGCGCAGTGAGTAGAGCGTCAGCCCTGGAGTCAGAAGGACCTGAGTTAGGATCTGGCCTCAGACACTTAACGCACACACAAACAAAAACCTAGCCATGTGAACTTGGGCAAGTTACTTAACCCCAATTGCCCTCCAAAAGGCAAAAAAAAAAAAAAACCAAAAAAAATAGATTGTGCAAAGATGCTAAGCATTAAGCAGGTCTAAATCCAAGTGATCCACATGATGCTTGAATTTATGTTATTATTATAAAACCATCATATAAGAAAAATTGTTAAGAAGTAGAAAATGCAACTCTTTTGATTTGGATATTACAGAATATTATGAGTATTTTAAGGGGATTATTGACTTGTGTCTTCTTCTGAGTGGCCAGAAAGAGAAAAAACAAACAAAAACCAAAAAACCTCAGACATTACTTTAATATTACAATTGTTGGCACATACCCTTCTAAAACCCTCTTAACCACATCTCAGTGGTGAGGTCTTGCTGAACCCTTTTTAGGGCTACTCATCTGTCTAACTGGCATCCAACTCTCACTTGTGACTCCAAGAAACTGTTGCATCTGCAGGGGCCACACCTTGGTAAAACTTTCTGGGCAGATAGGCTAAACGAGGTTGAGGGTAATCAGGTAATGATAAGCCTCAAACTCTTTGGTGATTTAGGGGGATGTCTACCCCAAGCATGTAAAGACTTCCCCCAGAGGAATAAGTGGATGAGAATAATTTGTTCCAAAGGCCTTCAGGTAGCTGAAGTGAATAGGGTACCTAGAGCTTCATCAGACATCAAAAATGCCAAAGTCTTCCACTGCATCCCAGGTCATTGCTAGTCATCTTGACTTTTGTCCTATTTCTGGACTTTGATAACTCTGGAAGTCTGATGACTTTGTACAGCTCTTCTTACTTTAATTCATTACTGTAATGTCATTTGTACTCTTAAAAAAGGAAAGACAAAGAATCACCACCACAAACAAGTCATGTGACCTGGGTCACAAAACAAGGTAAGACAATTTCAGTTGGTAGACATTTCAATGAAGAGGTGAGAGAAGTGTCATTTTGTTCAGTTATTTCAGTCCTGTCCTACTTTTCATGACCCATTTGGGGTTTTCTTGGCAAAGATACTGGAGTAGTTTGCCATTCCTCCTCCAACTCATGTTATAGTTGAGGAACTAAGGTAAACAGGATTAAGTGATTGTCCAGGGTCACATAGCTAATAAGTATCTGAGGCCAGATTTGAACTCAAGAAGATGAGACTTCCAGACTTCAGGTCCAGAACTCTATTCACTGTACTACCCAACTGCCCAAGTGTCATCTCAGTTCCTCCCCATCATAGGCAGATCAATTCTCAGGTGATGGGACTAGTCCTCAGATAGCAGGACTGGTCTGTAGGTGATAGGATTAGACTTCAGAGGATGGAAATTGCTAGAACAATTTTCATAGGTTCCCTAGAACAATTTTCATAGGTTCCCAAAATGGGCAATCCTGCCTCATGGGGGGCAATGGATCCATCCAGCAAAGCTGTAGTATAAATAAGGGGAAGGTAGAAGTGTAAGGAAAACAGAGAAGAAAATCTTGAAAAACCGTTCATTCAAGTTTCATCTTTTGTGTAACAGAGTTAAAGTCATGGTGATTACATTATTTTCCAAATAAACACACAAAATGCAAGTTATAGCTGATCAGTGGTCAAATCCAGGAGTATGTATTAACAAGCAAGTATTGGCAGAAGAGGGTGTCTTGCATTGATGCTCAGGAAGTCCAGTATGCATCAGCTGGAATATGCGTGTAGTATAATGACTTGTTTATAATACAATACTATACACTTACATGACGCAATATTGTGTCATCAAGATAATGCAGAAAAAACCCACAAATTTACAATAAATTATTAAATTTAAAATATATCATCTAAAAATATTTTATATTTAGATTGATGACATTGACCTTTAAGCAAGTTTTTCTGGAACATAGGTGATGGGTGAAATTACGAAGGTAACTTCAATATGAGGGTGAATGTATTAGTTACAAGATAAGAATTTCGAGACAAATGGCCTGAGGTTACCTAAGTAAAGCTTACAGTGAAGGGGAATAGTGAATCTAACTTGATTAAGTCTTAAAAATAAAATTAAAAATCAATTTTCAATTTCACAGTTTGGAGAAGAATTAATGCACAAGTGGATATGAATGAAATGTGTAGTCTGTGTATCATCCCACTTTTACTGTGCATTTCCTTATTGAATTAATTTTTGGGGTGTTTCAAAATAATATCCTGAATGAAAATGGATAAATGAAGCAATACCAGAGGAAAGAAAAACAAAGATCTTGTTCACTTAATGGGGATCAAGACAGAAAGTGGATAAATCATTCTCCTGTAATATATTGATGGTGGATAAGTCAATGCCATGATTGATTGACAGTCATAACTACTCCTGATCCTAACTGCTCTTAGAGGATAACTCAGACACTACTATTTATAATGGAGCCATCTGGTACATTTATTCCAGCAGTTTAACATCTGGCTACTGTTCAGTCTTCTTTTTTTCCTTTGAAGAAAGCATACCTATTCATTACACTATTTCAGGGATAAGTTATATACTACCAAGTTTCAGTAATATCTATGACTTCAAATTTATCTTCTTGAGTTAAAATACTGAGTTTATACCATGTTTTACCAAACTCTGCCCAGAAATTTTCAGACATATGAGTACATTACTATTATTATTGAGGCTTTCCTTCTCAGATGTTGTCTCTGGTGAATTACTCTGCCATTGTTTTTCTTCTTCCTATGTTGTACCTGTTGTATCAGGCTAGTAGATGCATGTGGCCAGAATTCCACCTCCCCCTCCATTTTCAAATTAAAGCCATCTTGAAAAGAATGGCAAGTCTTCAGGCAAATATATTCTTCCAGGCCTTTGTTAGAGGCACTGTCCTTTGCCAAGAATATATTACCAAAGTCAGGTCTCAAAATCCAAATCCTGTTTTCTAGCACCATCTAATTTACCAGATGGTCCCTAAGTCAGTATAGACAAGCAGGTGACTACTCAGAAGCTAAGATTTGAAGGAACAAGGTCTAGAAGGTGACTGTTTTATGCATTCTCTAGATACTTAGGGGAAGTTGAAAGGATAGATAAGAAGATGTTTAGGACCAGGGCATCTTTATTCATGTATTTATGTATGTATGCATTTATTTATTTATTCATTCATTCATTCATTCATTTATTCATTTTTGGAGTGGGAAGGCAGGGAAATTGGGGTTAAGTGACTTGCCCAAGGTCACATGGTGAGTAAGTGTTAGGTATTTGAAGCTGGATTTGAACTCAGGTCCTCCTGACTCCAGGGCTGGTGCTCTATTCACTGTGCCACCTCACCACCCCTAGGAATAGAAATATTAAAAATTATACAACTGATCACCTCAAAAAATTGTTAGACTTGGAGAGAGGAAGACCTGGTTTCAAACCCTGCCTCTGATCTTTTTTAGCTGTATGACTATGGGAGAAGTCACAACCTCCCAGTCTCAATTTCCTCATCTGCTTTAAAAAAAGGGGCGGCTAGGTGGCGCAGTGAGTAGAGCATCGGACCTGGAGTCAGAAGGACCTGAGTTCGGATCCTGCCTCAGACACTTAATGCATACACAAATAAAAACCTAGCCGTGTGGCCTTGGGCAAGTTACTTAACCCCAATTGCCCACCAAAAAATAAAAAAATAAAAAAAAATAAAATAAAAATAAAAAAAAGGAAGGTTGAACTAAATGACCTCTAATGTCCATCCTAACTTTAAATCAGATAGGGGGATAGAATACATAAACAGGAAAGTATAAAACAAAGAAGAATGTAATATAAGAAAATAAAAGGGCTAATATAAATTGTTGTGAGAAATTTGGGAAAATCTCACATCTATTTGGAAAGATTTGAGATTTCTTAGAGAATAAGGCATGTAATTTAGGCCTTTAAGAAAGAGAATGATTGAAATATGAGAGTTATAGAGGGGATGTTTCAGACATGGTAGTATGTATAAATACATTGAAATGAGACAGGAAGACCAAGAACAGGAGTAGTAATAGTCATAGTGGTTATGGTGATGAAAGTAGTAGAAGTAGTGGTGGCAGCCAAAGTAGTAGTAGTAGTAGTAGTAGTAGAGAATAGGAAATTGAAACTTGGAATGAGGTCAAGAAGAAGGGAAGAAAAGGTTTGAAAATAGGCATTTATTTTTGTTGCTGTCTAGTCATGTCCTAATCCTCATGACTCCATTCTTGGCAGAGATACTAGAGTGGTTTGCCATTTCTTTCTCCAGCTCATTTTTACAGATGAGGAACTGAGGCAAACAAGATTAAGTGACTTGCCTGGGGTCACACAGCTGGTAAGTACCTGAGGCCAGATTTGAACTCATAAAGACAAATCTTCCTGATTCCAAGTCCATGGCTCTATCCATTGTGCCACCCAGCTGCCCAGTAAGTATTACAGTAAGGTAAGATATACAGAAAGATAATAAGATATAGAGAATTATAAAAAGGAAGGAAGGAACAAAACATTGGGACAATATGGTAGTCTTTATCCCCACAAAGATGGCTTATCCAATGCTGACAGTGCCTCAGTGTGTGGTAAGCTCTATGATCTAAGGAGTCATATACCCTAGAGCCTAGATTAGTGCTCAGTTAGCAGTATATACTTAATGAATGTCTGATGAATTGAAATGAATCTTGTTTAAGGATAAGTAGAATATCAACAGATTGGGATAGAAAAGAAAGAAAAAAATGGAAGTGTTGAAGTTGCTTCTAGGCATATATTAAGCATAAGCAGGATATGAATTTGAAAAAGTTTGGTACATGTGCAAATGATGGCAGATTATCCATTTTGCCTGAAGTGTAGAATATGGTAAGGGAAGTAGTATGAGGAAGAATGGAAGGATGGGATGGCATCTGATCATGGAGGATCTTAAATGATAAGCTAAGAAAAAATTTGTTCAGTTGGTATATCTTTTGACATAGTGATACTACTGTAAGAGCTATTCCCCAATGAGAAGAAAGAAAAAAAAGCTTCACTCTCTGATTAGTTCATACAAGTCTTGCTTATCCACAGTATTAGAGCTCCATTTTCTCTAACTGATGGTTCTACATATGGGTAGTATGGTGCTGGCTGATGGAGTATTTGTGTTTTCTTGGTGTTAATTGTTAGGCCAAAATTAGCACAAGCAGCAGAGAATCAATCCATACTTTGGTACATCTTAGTTTTTGGTGCTGCATTGAGTGCACAATAATCTACAAACAAAAAATCATGCACCAACACTCTCTCCACTTTAGTCTTGATTTGTAGTTTCTTCAAGTTGAAGAATTTAAGATCAGTTGCAATAGCTGACCTTGATGCCATATTTGTCCTTGGCAGTATACTTCTAGGGATGTATACATAGACAATGAGATTGACACACTCTTTGCCAGAGCTAGCTCTGTGTTTAGGATACTCCAAAGAAAAGTGTAAGAGAGAAGAGGTATTAGACTGACTACCAAAAAGAAGGTCTAAAGAGCCATTGCACTGTCCTCTTTGTTGTACACCTGTGAAACCTGGACAGTATACCAGTGCCATGCCAGGAAACTGAACTTCTTCCATTTGAATTGTCTTAGGAAGATTCTGAAGATCACCTGGCAGGATAAGATGTCAGACACTGAAGTCCTTTCACCAACTAAACTGCCAAGCATTTAAACTCTACTACAGAGAGGGCAACTCTGATGGGCTAGTCACATTGTTTGAATGCCAAATGCATGTTTGCCAAGAAGGTTATTTTATAGAGAACTCACACAGGACAAGCATCCACATGGTGGTCAGAAAAAGCAATACAAGGACACTTTCAAGGTCTCTCTTAAGAATTTTGGAATTGATTGGGTGACATGAGGACTAGGCTAGGCATAGCACTGCCTATAGCATGGTGTGCCCTCATCAGAGAAGCAGCTGTGCTCAGACACTTAATGCACACACAAACAAAAACCTAGCCATGTGACCTTGGGCAAGTTACTTAACCCCAATTACCCTCCAAAAAAATGCAAAAAAAAAAAAAAGAAAAAGAAACATGACAGGCACAAGTTTAGAAAACCCTTCCCTAATATTCACATGAACTGTTTGTGTCTGGCCTATGGTTGAGCATTCCAAGCTTGTTTTGGTGTGATCAACCACAGTCACACTGTAACTTGAAGAAAATGACATAGTGATGTCATTTTGGTCCTCTTTGAAAAGGACAACAACCAAGCAAACAACCAATAAGTCTTCCTAAGTTTCTCTGAAATAGTTCATTTGACCATTTCTTATAACACAATAGAATTCCATTACATTCATATGCAATCATTTGTTTACCATTCCCCAGTTGATTGATATTCCAGTAATTTCAAGTTCTTTGCCACTGTGAAGAATAGCTATACTGGAAGAACAATAGGTCCAGAATATCAAGGTATTTAATCAAAAGAAATGCTAGGGAAAGTGGCCTAGCCACACCAGATCTTATCATCAAAACTTCTTGGTACTGGCTAAGAAATAGAGTGGGGGATCAGTGGAATAAGTTACCCATATAAGACACAGTCAATGACCATAGTAATCTACTGTTTGATAAACCCCAAGACTCCAGTTTCAGGGATAAGTACTCACTATTTTGACTAAAATGGCTAAGAAAACTGGAAAATAATATTGTAGAAATCAGGCAGAAACCAACATCTACCACATACCAAAATAGTCAAAATGGGTACACAATTTAGATATGAAGGTTGATACTATAAGCAAATTGGGAGAGCAAGGAATAGTTTACCTGTCAGATTTATGAAGAACAGAAGAATTTATGACCAAACAAGAGATAGAGAACATTATGAAATGCAAAATGGATAATTTTGATTGCATTAAATTGAAAAGGTTTTGCACCAACATAACCAATGCAACTAAGATTAGGAGGGAAGCAGAAAACTGGGAAAGAATTTTTACAACCAGTGTTTCTGCTAAAGGCATCATTTCTAAAATACATAGAGAATTGAGTCAAATTTCTAAGAATACAAACCATTCCCCAATTCATAAATGATCAAAGGATATGAACAGGCAGTTTTCAGAGGAAGAAATTAAAACTATCTATAGTCATATAAAAATGCTCTAAGTCACTATTAATTAGAGAAATGGAAATCAAAACAACTCTAAGATACCATATCACATCTATTGGAATGGCTAACATGAGAAAAGAGGAAAATGATAAATATTGGAGAGGATGTTGGCAAATTGAGACACTAATATACTATTGGTGGAACTGTGAACTGATTTGACCATTCTGGAGAGCAATTTAGAATTATGCCCAAAGGGTTATAAAAATATACATATCCTTTGACCCAGCAATACCACTTTTAGGTCCATATCCCAAAGAGATCCATACAAATGGGAAAAGGAACCACATGTACAAAAATATTTATAGCAGCTCTTTTTGTGGTGGCAAAGAATTGAAATTGAGGAGATGTCCATCAGTTGGGGAATGGATAAACAAGTTATAGAATATGAATGTAATGGAATACTATTATGCTATTAGAAATGATGAGCAGGCAGACTTCAGAAAAACTTGGAAAGACTTGAATGAACTGATACAGAGTGAATTAAGCAGAACCAGAGCAGTGTACACAGTAAGAGCCACAGTGTGTGATGACCAACTTCCCTCTTGCCTTACATCAAAGGAACATATTCTTGTGTTTTTAAAATAACCCATAAATACCTTTTATTCAACCAAAAAATAAATATATCCTTCTCCTTTCTTTAAAGATGTGAGACCAGAAATGGGGACTATTATATATGTTTTCAGACAGATAATCTTGTAGGTTGGCTTTACTTAACTCTTTTTCTTTGCTATGTGAGAAGATTTATTGTATCTGGATTAGACAAGAGGGAGGAGGGGGTAAGTATATATGTGATAAAAAAAAAAAACCAGAAGGCATAAATAAAACATTAAAAAAAAAAACCTTTAAGGGGCGGCTAGGTGGCACAGTGAATAGAGCGCCGGCCTCGGAGTTTGGATGACCCGAGATCAGATCTGGCCTCAGAAATTGAGCACCCACGCATAAATAATGACTAGCCGTGTAACCTTGAGCAAGTTACTTAACCCCAATTGCTTAAAAAAAAAATTAAAATTAAAATTAAAAAAAAAATAAAAAAAAACCTTTAAAAACAGTAATATCTATGATCACCATGCTAATTATTGAAAAGCAGGCTTGCATCCAGAAGAACTATATTCTAGCTCTGGCTCTTTCACAAACTATCTACTTGCACTTAAAAAAGGTGTTTTAATTATTTCCCTGCAGCCTTTTTGTTATCTGCATAATGTGGGGCATTGAACTTCAGGAATGGGGAACCTGCAGCCTTGAGGCCACATTTGGCTTCGAGGTTCTTGGATGCAGCCCTTTGACTGAGTTCAAGTCCGGCAGAACAATTTTTTTTTAAAGAGGATTTGTTCTGTGAAGTTTGAATTCAGTCAAAGGGCCACATCTGAGGACCTAGAGGGCTACATGTGGTCTCAGAGCTGCAGGTTCTCAACTCCTGACTAGATGGTGCCACCAGCCCTGATATTCCTGTGTCAGAATCTCAAATTTCTTCTGTTAACCTGCCCAGCCCATCCTGCCATCACTTGGAACACACAGAGAAAAGAACATCAACAAACTGAAAAATTAGCAAGGACTTCATTTTAGAGCTCTAAGTATCTATGTAGAGTATCTGAGTACCTAAATATATGATTTGTGGAGGGCATGACTCACAGGTATAGCAAGAGGAACAGAAATTTTCAGTGTTTGTGCTTGGACTGCATCCTGGTACTTCGCCTTCTCATCACTGTACCACACTGAAAAATTCAGGGAATAACACTAGTCTCAATTTATTTAACATAGTGCTTCTGACCTTTTGTTTAAAAAAAAAAAAGATTATGGCTTTTTGCCTAACTCATTAAACTACTGTGAGATGGATTAAATAACATATTTCACCTGCCTTTCAAAACACTGAAATAATTACTATACAAAAATAGTACAAATACAATTGCCCCTACCCTCTTCCCTCTTCTAGTTTTCTCATACCTTACACCTCCTCATACCCCTCCTCCTGGCTGTTTCTCACACAAGATAGCCTATCTTTTAACTCCAGGAATTTTCTCTGGTTTTTCTCCTCACTTCCTTAGAATGTTCTCCGTCTTCATATCTCCCACCTTGAATTCCTTAATTTTCTTCAAGTTCCAGATAAAATTTAACCCTTTACAGGGAGATTTTCCTCCTTAAATTCTAATGCATTGCCTCTGTGGATGATCTCTTATTTATCACACACACACACACACACACACACACACTCTGTATATATTTGTTTGTATGCTATCTCACCAATTAGACTGTGAGCTCCTTGAGAGCAAGTTTCTATCATCTACCTTTGTATGGCTAATGCTTAGCACAATGGCAGACATACAGCAAATAGGTAATAGTTGTTGACAGCCTGATTGCTTATATTCAGAACATTTACAAGCTTATGTTATTTTCTCAGTGCGGCAACTCCTTCCATTGACATTGATCATAAACTCTTCATGCTTTCCCATCATGTGATACTTACATCCAAATTTTTTCATATATCATCCCAGCATTCCACCTTCCTCACATATGCTTTGGCACAGATTACTACAATTCACTCTTGCCTCATCTCTGCCACTTAGAATCCCCAGTTTCTTTTAAATTACAAATCAGTTGCTTCTTCCTTATATGATGGTTTTATTTTTTTCCCCTTGATCCCAGCTATTTATTAACACTTAGCTTCTTGAAATTTCATGTTCAATAATCTGGGGGAGCGGGTTGTTTTTTTTTTTCAGGAAGAAACACCTCGAAATATAAAGGTTTAGGCTAAATGGCTTTGAAGATTCCTTCCATCTCTCAGATTCAGTGATTCTGTGATATTCTGCTACTCTGTTTTCTGAAATCGACATTATGAACATTGCAGTAAAATCTGTCAACCTTCAGTTTTCTGTCACCTTCAAACTGACTTCTTAAAGTTTATTGACTCTATTTCCATGTTAAAATTTTCAGAAATATTCCAGTACATTTTTTTCAACAAGTATGTTCATGGAGTATGTTATGCTGCAGTATGTTATGCTGGGGTATAGGAGGAGGGATTTTCTGAATGAGTGGTGGGGGAAATATCCCAAAACCTTTTTATTTAAAAGAAAAGAAAAAAAAGTTTGTCTGAATGAATTCCTTTTAAATTTTTTATTCAAAATTCAAGTTTAAATAAAGACTTATCTGTGGGAAAATGCAAATAATTGGCTTTATGTAGCTTTTATGGAAGCCAGTGAAGATTGCCTTTACTGTGCAAAGATACACAGTGAATGTCATAATGTTCATGTCAAAGAGAGAGATGATGTCTGCTCCAAAGGTAAGGAGATATAAATTAGGGCCATCCACTGCAATAAGGGCAATTGTAGTAAGGGGTTCCTGGGTTCAAGGAATTTATTATCTTAATGGAGTGGATACAGGAATAGCTTCTCCTACTCATTTGAATTCCTGTATTTAGCTTCACATGCCTCTCGAATGATGACAATATGATGACCCAAGCATCTGCTCTGGGAGACAAAAAGGAAACCCATGCATGAGATTGACCTGTCCAAAAGAAATTTATTAAAGGATATTCTTTACAGCAGTTAGGAACAACAATAAGATACAGCAAGTATCCACATTTTCTTTCCTTTTTTTTCTTTGAAATAGCATTGTTTATTTCTGAGCAATGAACAATATTTAAAATTCATTTCTTATTAGGTTGTTGAGGTGTATTAAATTTAAAGAAGATAATATCTCCATCTTCAACTATGTAATTTCTACCTTGTTGTCTGTATTTCCCAGCAGCCTTAACAGCATTTTCTGAACCTTCCTCTTTAAAGTTTTCATATTTCATTACTTCAGCCATAATGAATACCTTTTCAAAATTGGTGTGAATTTTTCCTGCTGCCTGTGGAGCCTTCATCACTTTCCTGATGGTCCATGCATGTACTTCTTCTGGGCTTGTAGTGAAAACGTATTCTAGTTGGAGTTCTGCACATCCAGCCTTAATGATCTTTGGCAAAGCACTTTGTGTCGTGTGCTCTTCCAGATACTTCTGTT
This sequence comes from Gymnobelideus leadbeateri, assembly GCA_011680675.1. Taxonomy (NCBI): domain Eukaryota; kingdom Metazoa; phylum Chordata; class Mammalia; order Diprotodontia; family Petauridae; genus Gymnobelideus; species Gymnobelideus leadbeateri. The sequence goes on from WOXC01008524.1 coordinate 545,081, forward strand.
TCTCCTCAGCACTCATTTCTTGCAACTTGAGTTCCAAGGCCCCACTAAAAGGAATGACCTGGGTCATGCTTGTCTACCCACTCTTTAATTTTTATCAACCGTTTGTTTTTCTTTCTAATGTAGTCCTTTTCTGAAAGGTAAACCAAGTAGATCATTGGTTCTGAAGTTAGAAACAAATGTTTATTCAACACTTTAATCTCCCAATCATGATAGAAGCCTGCAGGTTTCTTTTCATCCACATCCCAAGTTTTTATTTTACACACTATGTCATATTCAGGTTTTAATTTCTTGTCTCCTCTCACAGCCACCTTTTCTAGTTTATCTCTTATGGGCATGATCATTTCCTCATCTTTAAGCCAAAGCTCTTCATTGATTATTTCCCTATTTCGAACAAGATCTACTCTTCCTTGATGTGAGTGATGTCATCATCTTCAAATGATCACATTAGATGAAAGATTCAATCGCAGGCACTTATGTGAAACAAAAAGGCATTTCCTAGCCCCTGTCAAGCATGAGCTCCTTTCACAAGGCCAGCAATATCAACTACATTCAAAAAGGCTGGAATTTTGCTTGGAAGTTTGTGATACTGACACAAAAAATCAAATCTATCATCTGGTACAGGTACTTGACTCTCATTAGGATTAAGAGTGCAGAATGGGAAGTTTTCTGCTGCTGCCTGGCTCTTTGTTGGGACATTGAAGAATGTAGATTTCCAAACATTTGGTAATCCAACAATACCAATTTTCAAAAAAGTCCTAAATTTTCCAGTGATTGAATGTGGTTTAATTCCATCCCCTCCCTTTTTGAGGGACATGTTGCTAAGAGGCCCGCTATGACACAGAGGTCCCTGGAGCATGGGGAGATGGAGGCAGATTAGGGCAATGTATAAAATTGTGTGTGTATGTATTTATATGGATTCCTTTTCGTTTCTTTGAGTAAGGAGAAACAACACTTAAAATTACAAAATTCAAAGAAGTAAATCCATATCCTTCCTCAACACTTGCCTGGTGTGCCTTAAGGGGTAGATTTCTCACTAGTGTGCTTCTATTTACACAAAACTGCCATTCACAAAGATGTCACCACTGGATCTCAAATGTAAGCATTTTCATAACAATAAGGCAAATCCAACAACTGTCTGAACTTATAGGAAATCAGAGATTGAATAATACACCAAGTTGGCCAAAACTAGTGTACATCACTACAGTGGCAACAACATTGAATTGAGTACAGCATGTGGGAAGTACTATAGATTATGTATACTGGCTATCATTGATCCAGGTGATTCTGATATCTTTAGAAGCATGCCAGAACAGACCAGTTAAAAGTAAACTATTCAAATGTATTCTTTAACAAACTGGCTAAGTGATACAGTGGATATATAGAGTGTTGTCGCTGAAGTCAGGAAGATTAGTCTTCCTGAGTTCAAAAATCTGGCCTCAGACACTTACTACCTGTGTGACCCTGGGCAAATGACCTAATCCTGTTTGCCTTAGTTCCCCATCTATAAAATGGGCTGGAGAAGGAAATGGCAAAGCACTCCAGTATCTTTTTTTTAAATATTAATTTATTTTAAACTTAAATATTAAAACTTAAATACACAATAAGAAAAGAAAAAGAAACATTATAAACTTATATACAAAATAAGAAAAAAAAAACATTGTCATGTGCACAGCAGAATGTAAGAGAGGATTCAAAATATACAGCAATAAAGTTTCATTTCAAGAAAGCCTACACAACACACACTACACGTTGTGTTCAGAGTTGTCCATCCTTTCTTTGCTTTCTAGAAAGTATTTTTTGTTCTCTGCTGCGCACTATTTGTTTTGCTCTTTTTCCCCCAACCACTCCAGTATCTTTCCCAAGAAAGAAAACCCCAAATGGGGTCATAAGGAGTCGAACTGAACTGAAATGGCTGAACAACAACAACTCATTATAAATCAAAGGCAAGAATAATCAGTATATCATTTCTATACATAAACCTAGGTCACATTTCCCCAACCAATGCACACAGTATCTGTGAGGGAAAGTGGGCACTTATTTAAAAGAAAATTCCTAGCAAGACAGTATCTGGGTGAGAAAACCTATTTGCTCTGAGTAGCTCATATCTCTAAACTTCAGGCCTTGACATCATTGGTCCATTTGTAAACATTAAAACCACAAGAAGTTGCTTCAGCACTATATGAGACAGTTAAGAAACATAGTGGATGAAGTGCTGCTCCTGGAGTCAGGAAGATCAATCTGAGTTCAAATTCAGCCTCAGATACCGACTACTAGGTGTGTTAACCTAATTAAGTCATTAACTTCTCTCTGTTTCAATTTCCTTAGCAGCAAAATGAGAATAATAATAATACCTTGCAGGGTCACTGTAAGGAACAAGAGAGATCATGGTAGTAAGTATTTAGCACAGTGCCAGACATTAAGTATGCACTTAATGAATGTTTATACCATCTTTCCTCCCTCATTTTCTTCCTGGTCTTTGACACTTTTCTGCTACATAAATCCTCTTCTTTTTTACTCTCTAACTAATGAAATATTAACAAGCTTTCTAAACCCATAATCACTCTTAAGATGGCATTGAGAAAGTATTATGCTATTATATTGGCTAGCAGTACCCCTTTAAACCAAAATTTGCAGAACTCTATCTGGGCTATGCAAAAATGTCCACTTACTAATACTCTTCAGCATCCACTGAACTAATTTTCCAGCCACAAGTCAGCTGCAAATTCAGTGTTTTTTCTTTCACACCAATATGTTTGTAATGGTAAGGGAATTTGAAGATCTTCCCTGCCCCTTAATGGGTCTCAAGTGGAACCCTACAGGAAGGGCTTGATTAGGAGGAGGTTTGTTGTTTGTTTTTGTTTTTTAGGAAGACCCACATAATTTGTGACTTTGTAATTAGGCAGCGGGTCACAAAGACCCTGAAGAAGAGTATATATACTCTGAAGAGAGGTTCTGCTTTAGGGCTCACTTATGGGAAGAGTTGTGTGATTTGGCCAGATGAGACTCTGGGTAGCCATTGAGCTCCCTGGCTTTGAAAACCCAGATGTCAGTATCTTTGATAACTATGTATGTATGTAATGCTTAGACAGCTAGAAGCCCTGTCTGTTGGTCTATTGAATTGTGTTATTTTCTCTGTCTGTATTTTTTGTTTGCTTGTAAGTTTTGTGTGTATTTTCTTAAGTTCAGGGTGCTGACTTTTTCCCCTGAATTAATTACGTGTGTCTGTGTTTATATACACACACATACATACATATACATATATATTATACATACATACATACACACATATTTAATAAAAGATTGTTGCCCCCTTTAAAGTTACTTTCCTTTAGTAAAGCAGATCAAAGAACCTATGCTAGCAACCATTCTGGGTATGCTAGGGTACATGCTGTTACAGTGTTCTGTAGAAAGCAAGGCATCTCAAAGAGGTTTTACCTCTCTCAAAATGTAGGTGGCATTAGAGGGTAATTCATCTGTCTTCCAAAGAACTTTATCCTTTATCCATGTGAACAAAAACTTATCAGCTGAAGCCTCCCTGTAAAGCTGTCATCTTCTCCAGTTCATTTCTTCACATAGCTCTATCAGAGGGTGCCTTCCCACCCCTGGTGAATTCTTCTCTCTCCTGTTGGTTCTTCATTTCTTGCCAAGTCCTTAACCCCCAGAGTCTTCAAAACTTTAAATATCTCAAGTCCTAGTCGGGCAGAACTCAATGATTCCTTTCCTCTATGAAGTAAAATTTCATGAACTCCCCATTTCTATTAGTTATAAAACCAGTAGGTTTTAATTACTTATTTTTGTGTTTTGAATAGTTATCTGATTTATAATTTTATGCTTTAACCACGTATATATTTTTAAAAATTTACATGAAAATGATCAAATGAGTAACCAAAATGCCTACAGCTCCAACTATTTCTCAGTCAGAAAACTGATTGTAATGTTCAAATTTATATTTTATAAAGGTTTTTAATATACAAAAAGTATTTTCCTCTCTCTTTTAGTCACCAAACTGTTCACACACAAAAAAGGTAACACCTTACATCCTGTACAAGGTGATTAATCCTTTATTTAAGCAGACATTCATTTTATGCCCCTTTTGGCAAGCCAACTGTTCACTTCTTATCAAAAAAATGTTTCTTTACTTATAGTTTTTAGCAGTTTTTATAAAACAATATTTTGGGGAGATAAGTGACGGTGGTAGAATTGAAAGAAGTTAACACCCACACAACTTCTTTAAAAAAAAATTAAAGGGGGCGGCTAGGTGGCGCAGTGAGTAGAGCGTCGGCCCTGGAGTCAGAAGGACCTGAGTTCGGATCCGGCCTCAGACACTTAACGCACAAATAAAAACCTAGCCATGTGACCTTGGGCAAATTACTTAATCCCAATTGCCCTCCAAAAAGCAAAAAAAAAAAAAAATAAAGAACACCAGACTGATCAAAGATCTAGAAATCTAAGGATAAATAATAGTGGGGTCATTTTTTTTTCTATTCTAAGAATGCAAATTAATCATACAATAAAGTGACCTCATTAACTAAGGAACAGGGGTTGACCTGAAACCCTCTTGCTTTGATTCCAGAGTGAGATCACAGATTCAGACCCTAGGACCAGACCAGGAGTAAGCTGACTGCTCTATGGCTTTCAACTTTCAGAACCTTCCAGCTAGGGCTGACAGGATATTTCGAGGATGGGGAACCTGCAGCAACAGAACCCAGGAATACAAACTAGTACCAAAGAAAGACCTGACAGAATGGTACAGATCCTCCCCTTAACACAAAGTCCCAATCTAGGAGATTAGGCTAGAATAATGAATAAACTTTAAAAAGACTCCCATTATAAAGAGCTAAGGATTGTGCTAAAAGCTAAACCTAGAATAAGATAATAACCCCAAAATACCTACAAGCAAAGCCTTAAAGAAAAACTTAGATTGCCCACAAAATCAATTAGAATGCTTAAAAGAAAGAAATTTAAAAATAATTTAAAATAACAGTATAAGTGAAATTAGAGCCCTAAAATTCACATGTAAATCCATGTGTAACAAATTTGAAAAGGAATGAATTATGGAAGGAAGACTTAGGAGAAGTAACAGTTTAACATAAGAGGTATAAAACCTCATCCAAGTAAAAATGCTCCTTAAAAAATTGGAATGGACTAAACATAATTTAATGGATTCATGAGACAATAAGAAATAATAAAACAAAATCAAAACATTTTAATCAAAGAAATATATGGTTTGTCTTATCAAAAACAACCTGGAAAATAGATTGAAGAGAGATAATTTAAGAGTCATGTAATTATATGAAAGTTATGACCAAGCTGAGCTAGGGAAAGGACCTGAATGTGATATTTATTGATAATATATTAATGATGTTTCAAGAAATAGTGAGAGAAAACTTCCCAGACTTATTAGAACAAGAAGACAAACATAGAAAGAATATACTGGGTTCTTCCCAAAAAGAACCCCCAAAATGAAAATTTCTAGGAATGTCATGCCCAAAATCCAGAGTTTCCAGGTTACAGTACTAAGGAACCATGGTCAGGAAGCTACCACTTAAGGAATGGAGAACTTGAAATACAATATTCCCCAAAAAGTCCTTTAGATTTACCAGAATTTGACTAAATGAGAAGTCAGAACCTATTAGAGGAGGTAACAGATCAGAGGATTGACAACAGCACTTGTCTAGAGGGGCTTGTTCAGGACTTCTAACTTTTGTAAAGCCAACATTGGGAATTAAGCTTATGAGATAACTATATGTAATTTGTACTTCCAAGTTTCCTATGTGATCAAGTTTGCTGTGGAACCCAGTTTGTGTGCCCTAGACTACAGTGGACCCAAAAGTAGAACTAAAGAATGCTGGCTATCAAAGGCTGCAAAGAGAGGGGAGGAAAATCCATTCTAGCAAAGAGATTGGAGGATAGAAAGCTCTTAATAAACCCTTTTCATGCATTCATTCATTTTGTCATAGGTATTGCAAATTGGTTTTGCTTAACTTAGTGGTTTGGGGTTGTTTTTTTATCAGTTGAATTAAAACACCTGAGGTTCTGATCTATGTAATGATAATATCTAGTCTGACTATTTTCCCCCATAACTGGTTGTTTTCTTATCTGTATCTTGTGGTCACAGCCTCAAGCAACATGACATACATAGCTCAAGTGAGTAACACAATGATTGTCAGTACCATACCCCTTCTCTGGAACTGAGGAAAGGGATACACAGGCCTCAGGAGCATGCATACTTTAGATGCTTCTGACAATGCAGCTTTACCAGGGATGGGGCTGGTGACTAAAACTAGTTGCTAAGAATCATAGGTGATTAAATTATTGTATCTAGCAGTTGAGAATAAATTGAGGGACAATTAAGTTCTTGATAAGTGGAAGCTGTACCTCCTGGGGAAGGGGTATTGAACTAGTTTGAAGGGAGATAGAAAGGACTTGGTGAGGTTCCAGTGACTCCATCAACAATAGATCCAGTACTACAGGTCCTACTGCAGACTAGGCCAGGTCAGAAACTGGACTTTCAATGTATATCACTATGCCTGGAGACTTACTCTGAGTCTCTGGGCATACAAAGGTATTTGAGCAGTGAGCCTGGGGCACCAGTCTCTGAAGCCAAGAATCCTGACATGGTCCTTTGTGAGCTGTGAACTCTATGGAGAGAAATGTAACCACTGAACAGCCTAGGAGGGAAATTCCTTGGTTTCCCCTGATAATATATACATGACCAACAGAAAACAGAGATTAGGAGAATATCTAAAGAGATCCAGAGATCAGATCAGGACAGACTTCAGGAAATAAGGGCAAACAAGAACCAGGCAGCAGCCCATAAGTTATTTGCTGACAGTGTTCTGGAGAAATTTCTGGTAAAGGGGAGATATGAAATAAATGAATAATTAAAATTTAAAAATATTACTTTTTTACATCTATCTCAGTAATTCCAACAATGTACCTTTCTTACATTTCCATCTGCCTTTATGTTAACTATTCTTCCATCACTGCTAGTGTCATCTGCTTTTTCTCCTTTACTCATTGGAGGATTGTTCATTTTCACCTCAGAATCCTCAGGGCATGACTGTCTTCTCTCCCTCTTGGTAATGAGGCATTTTCCAAAATAGATAAAATAAGAGGAATATTTTTTTTAAAAAGGGAAAAACTAAATGCTAGCGTCTTCATTTACACCATTTTGGGTTTTTGGTTGGTTTGTTTGGTTTTTTTAAAAATATTTTATAAGTCTTTAAATGGTCAAAAATAGGGAAAAAAAAACCCTAGCTATAAAGAAGACAAATATCAGAAAAGTTATGTGAAACATACTGTTATTAATATTACCTGATTCTTTTTTTTTTTTTGCCTTTTTTGGAGGGCAATTGGGGTTAAGTAACTTGCCCAAGGTCACATGGCTAGTTTTTTTTTTTTGTTTGTTTGTTTTTTTCCATTTGTGTGTGGTGTCTGGTAAGTGTCTGAGGCCAGATCCGAACTCAGGTCCTTCTGACTCCAGGGCCAGCACTCTACTCACTACGCCACCTAGCCGCCCCAATATTACCTGATTCTTGACAGAGCCACTGGACTCAAAATGCAGAAAGAGACAGGCATTTTAGACATGGTCAGTGTGGTAAATTGTTTTCTTTGACTATTCATATCTTATAAGGGTTTTCCTTTTTTTTCCTCATGGAAAAGGCAACAAAGAGAAAAGAAATGCTTATTAATTATTTTTAATTAATATGTTTTTAAAGCAAACCTAGTCACCACAGAAAACAAAATACTTTAGTGAAGATTGTCACATTAGGAGTGAGCAGATATGATAAAGATCTATTAAAAATAAAAGCTCTGTACAAATATTCATTTTCAGGATCATGGGGGAGAGTCCAAAAGCCCAGGGCATAGTTCTGTAGTGGGCCATTAGAGGTGGAGGCTTTCTATGACTAGAAGGGAAACTCTGTCTAGGGTCTTCTCAATTTATATACGTTCTTAGAGAGGAATTTCTTCACCTTTCCTAATTTAATCATTTTTAAATGAATCATAGAAGCATAGACTTTGTAATTATAAAGGATTTCAGAGGCCCCCAGTTTAATTTGTCCATTTTCCAGATGAGAAAATTGAGACCCAAGAAATTTGTGACCAGTACAAGGTCAAGTAGATAATAAATGTTAGTAAAATTTGAACCCAGGTCCTCAGACTCCACAGTCAGAATATTTTCTATAGTACTATGTGCTAACCTCTATAAAAGAAAAAAAATACATAGATATATATGTATATATTTTTATAGATATATTTGTACTTAAATTTGTTTTTAGTCAGATACAAAAGCAAGATGGTCAGTTAAGCCAGGAAATGAGTCAAAATATCTCAGCAATGAATCTAACCAGGCCCTGATTCAATCAATGTGCACTGCATAGAACAAGCAGCTTAGAAAAGGACTCAATTATAGTGTGGGGCTGAATAAAGAAAGTGATTTACAAGCAATATATAATGGCTGATGATTTACTTTTATTAATTTCAATGACAGCATATGCTTTTAGCCAGACATTTTTGTTTATCAACACTGATTACCACGATGGATTTTTATAAATAGAACAAACAAGGAGGCACTGCAATGTGTATGTGATGAGTGCATTTCTCAGAATTTAAATTTCAAATGATTTTCTTGGAACAGATATGATAGTCTAAAGCCATTAAGCTTTACCCTTAGATTATACATGTAGAAAGTTAAATATGCTGCCCAATAACACATACTATTTATAGTAGTACATAACTCAATAAATACAAATTAATTGGGGGAAAAGAGCAGTTAGCAAACTCCTGTCTTCATTCTAGTCAATTTTTTCCCTACTAAAGTAACCATAAATATACTTAAGTCAACTAATTTAATATTCCTCCAGACTGTTGGGGTAAAAATGTATTCTTTCTCTTTTTAACTGTCTACACTCCTACCACCATAGCTTTAGCACAGCAAGAGAAAAGGTGATATGTAACTAAGTCAAGATTAAAATCCTGCTGCTATAATACCCAAAGAGCAAAACAAATTACTTCCTGAGCTGTTTGCACAAGACATAACTAAAGATGCGGTCTTTGATAAAAATACTTGACCTATTGCCATACTTTTTATTCAAAGCCACAGATTCGGTCCTATGGACATATCTGAGCCAGGTACCTGATTGAAACTGTACTTAAGTATTCTAGATATTTTTTGCTCTTTCGTCTTTAATTGTATGTTTTATTTTCTCATATTGCATTCAATAATATCTTTTAAAATCTAGGATTAAACAGTCCTAGAGGGGAGTCGAGTGGGATAAGATAATCATGATATACTTTATTATACAATACAACAATTGTAACATAACTTAAAGACAACTAGGCAAGAAAAGAGTCAAGTTGAAAGCAGATATATGAAGTCTATTAGAATACTAACTGCTTTGCCAATGCCTCAAAAAGATCGAAGGAAGAGGAAAGGGGTCTTTATATACAAAATTCTGTATAGTAGCCTTTTTTTGTAGTAGCAAAAAATTTCTAGAGCAGTTTTCAGCCCTAGACTTTAGAAGATATTCTCCCACAAAACAAAGAATATTCACTTATTATTTTTTCTAAAAAAGGTTTGTTCTTTTTGTTTACACTCTTGTAGTCATTATGTATATTTCTTTTTAGTTTTTTCTTACTTCACTATGCATCAATTCATGTAGATCTTTTCATCACATTCATCTGTGCTCATCACATTCATCATTTCTTACAGAAAGTAACATTCCATTATATCCATATAGCATAGTTTATTTAGCCATCCCCCAATTGATGAATATTTACTTTGTTTCCAGTTCTTTGCTATCACAAAAAGTATTGCAATAAACATTTTAGAATATTATGGGAATTTTTTTCTTTACAATCACCTCTGTAGTGATATAAGCCCAATAATGAAATATCTAGCTCAAACAGTATTAATATTTTAATGACTTTTTAAAATAATTCTGACTTTCTTTCCAAAATGGATGTAAGTTAGTCAATAAGCATTTATTAAGCACCTACTAAGTATTAGGCAATGTGCTAAGCATTGAGGATACAGAAAAAGGAAACTGATCATCGAAGCCCACGGAGAGCTCACAATCTGATTTACAACACTATTACAGTGCACTGGTGTATATATCTTCCCACAACGCCTCCAGTATTGAAAATTCCCATCTTTTTTCATGTTTACCATTAGAGAGTGAGCTAAGAACTCGGAGTTGTTTTTGCATTTCTCTTATTAGTAGTAATTTGGAGCACTCTTTCATATGATTGTTAATAGTTTGCAATACTACTTTTGAGAACCGTTTGCTCACATCCTCTTACTACCTATCTATTGGGAAATAGCTTTTAGTCATAGAAGCATGTATGCACACTTACCACACACACATATGTACATGTTTCTCCCAGACTTCTTTCCAATTTTCCAGAAATATTTATTAAAAACAAGTTCTTTCTTAAGTAATTTATGTTTTCTAGTTTGTCAAGCACTAGATTATTGATTTCTTTCCATGGATTCTGATTGGCCCTCATCTAGTTTGTACCATTGATTTACTTTTCTATTTTTTAACTAATTCTAGATGGTATTAATGATTACTGGTTTTTTGTTTTGTTTTGTTTTTTGCTTTTTTTTGGAGAGGAATTGGGGTTAAGTAACTTGCCCAAGGTCACACGGCTAGGTTTTTGTTTGTGTGTGCATTAAGTGTCTGTGGCTGGATCCAAACTCAGGTCCTTCTGACTCCAGGGCCGATGCTCTACTCACTGCGCCACCTAGCCACCCCTCAATGATTACTGTTTTATAATATAGTATGGGTACTGGAAATTATTTTATCAAGTTATACAAAGTATCTCTTTGATGATTTTGTTGGTATAGGTTTGGTAATTTACTTTGACAGTGCTGTCATTTATGACCCATCTTTAAACCCTGACTATTCCTCTACCTTTTCAATTAAAAAAAAAATTACTTAAAGGAACATTTTGTAATTTAATCTATACAAGTATTTTCTGTCTCTTAGTAGATTTACCCCTAGGTATTTTATATATCTTGTAGTTATTTGTAATGTCACTTCACTTTATAATGTCTCTTTGATTTACAATATGGATATAGAATTTTGAATATAAATTTAGATATAGAAATCCTGGTGATTTCTGCATGTTTATTTTGTTACCTACAACTTTGCTGAAATTATTTATCTCAATATCTTTGCTGATTCCCTAGAATTCGTTTTTTGTTTTTGCTTTTTGGAGGGTGGAAGGCAAGGCAATTGGGGTTAAGTAACTTGCCCAAGGTCACATGGCTATTAAGTGTTAAGTGTCTGAGGTTGAATTTGAACTCAGGTCCTCCTGACTTCAGGGCCGGTGCTCTATTGACTGCACCACCTACCCACCTCCTAGAATTTTTAAAATTAAGTTATTGTGCTATCAGCAAGCAGGGACAGTTTTATCCCCTAATTGAGCCATCTTTACAACTTGAATTTCTTCAATTTATATTATTGCTATTAATAATACTTCAAGAACCATATCAAATAAGGAGAATGGGCATTCTTGGTTTATTCCTATATATATATATTGGAAAAGGTCCTAAGTATTCCTATTGCATATGGTGCTAACTTTTGGTTTTATATGGATATTGTTTTTAATATTAAAAATGCCCTTCAATACCAATATTTTGTCAGATTTTTAGCATAGTTGTGTTTTGTCAAAGGCTTTTTCCATATCTATGAACATAATCATATTATATACTTGTATATTAAACATATATTTGATTGCTTGCCTTTAATATGATTATTTATGTTGTTTTTTCTAATGTTAAAGCATCCTTACATCCCTGGTATATTTGGCCATGATGAACGTTTTCTTGGATGAGTCATTTTAGCCTATTTTATTTTAAAATTTTGAATCAATATTCATTAATGATATTGGTCTAGTTCTCTGACTGAGGTATTAGGAACCTATTTGTCTCATAAAAGGGATTGGATAGGGTACATTCTTCCATAATTTTTGAAAATAATTTACGTAATATTGGAATTAATTGTTATTTAAACATTTGAGAGAATTCTTTTGGGAATCTATCAGGACTAAGATCTTGTTTCCTACTCCAACCTTTATAGTTAATTGAATTTCCTTTTCTGAAACCAGATTATTTAGCATTTATATTTTAGTCTTCTGTTTATTTGGGTATTTTATATTTTTGAAAGTATTCCTCTTTCTGTGTTCTAAGTTTTGTTATCTTGTAACTGTACATAGTAGGTTCTGATAATTCTTTTTATTTCCTCAGGTCTTGGTGTGGATTTCATGTTGTTTCCTTGCTAGATTCTTTATTTGATTTTCTTTCATCTTTTACAAATCAAATTGGGTAAAGGTTTATCATTATTGTGACTAATTATTATTATTGTTAGTTATTTCAAAAAAATAGTTTTTATGTACAGATCATATAATTCTCTTTTAAGTTTCTTTATCTGTAGGCTTTCTATTTTTCAACTACATATTAAGTTCCTTAATCCTTTCTTTTTCTATATTGTTAATGCATTTTGAAAGGATATGACTTTTTCCCATGAGAACTGCTTTATTTACATCCCAGAAATTTTGATGTTATTTCATGATTTTTAACTCTCACAGAATCATATTATTAGTTATTTAATCTGTTCATTATTTAGGATTTCATTAAGTCTCCATTCAAGTCTCTGTCTTTTGTTTCTTGTCCTCAAACTGATTATGCTTTTTATTGTGCTATATTCTATAAATGATTTTTTTTTGCTATTTCTCCCTTTTTGCATTTGTTTACACTATTTCTTTGCCCTAATACATGGTTGATTTTTGTAAAATTTCTATGTGACTCATAATACATACATACATATATACATACACATAAAGACATACACATCTATTCTTTAACATCACATTTTAGAAGATGCCACAAGTCTTTTAGCACTACTTTCTCCACAATTTGTTCAAGTCTATATTTTCCCTTTTGATTACATTTCTATAGATGGAGGACAAAGCCAAGATGGTGGAGTAGAAAGAACATTGCAGCTGAACTCTCCCAACACAACCTTCCAAGCGACTTTAAAATTATATGTAAAATCAAATTCCTCCCAACAAAAGGTTAAGGTGAGCTATTTTTTCCATCCCAAGAACATTCAGAGGTTTGAAGAAGAGGTCTGTGGCAAGGAGTGAGGGCTGACCCAGAGCACTTTTGCTAGCAACATCACCAGTGGGCTTTGAAAGTGGCTGTGACAGCAGCAGCTACATTTTCAGAAAATATTACCACCTAGAGATAGTAAGAGGAGTGGATAACTGGTCATAAAGAGATTACAGAGGTTCCTTGTGTTGGCACTGGGAACAAGACTAGGCATTGTTTGTTAACTTCATTGCCTGTTATCCATTTCCAGAAAGGAGAGGAGCACTTGTAGTTACAAAGAAGCAGGGGCACTGGTAGCAGTTCCAGGGTTGAGAGGAGTGCTAGACTTGCCATTGCAAGGGAGCAATGATTTCGTGTACCAGAGTACAGACAAGGAAAGCAGCGATCATGCTTCTCCCTAGATCACATCACCTTAAAAGAGCTGAAAATTTGCAGACTCCCATAACTAACTGTGAAAACAGCATTGTGAAAAAATCTGAATCTTGGAATCAAGATCCATCCCCCCAAACAAGTGAGTAGGCACCAACTATAAGATTAAAAGTCAAGAAATAAGATCAGAAAATGAATAAACAAAAATGAAAAAGAGTATGACCATAAAAAGTTGCTATGGTTACAGGGAAACTCAAGGCACAAATTCAGAAGAAAACAATGATGTGAAAATATCTAAAAGCAAAGTCTCAATGAAAAATGTAGATTAAAAATGAGCCCAATAAGAATTCCTGGCATAGCCAAAGAAATAGAGAGAAAAAAGAAAAATTGATTTAGAAAATCAGAGTGGTAGAGGAAAATTGAAAAAAAAGAGAAAGAATGAAAAGTTTTATGAAAGAAGTACAAAATTTCACCAAAGAAAAGAACTTTTTAAAAAACAGAATTGTCCAAATGGTAAAAGAGGCACAAAATTTCATGAAGAATAATTCCATAAGAAGCAGAATTAACTGAATGGGAAAAAAAGATGAAATTTCATTGAAGAAAATAGTTCCTTAAAAATTAACATTGACCAAGTAGAAGCTGATGACTCTATGAGACATAAGAAACAATAAAATTGTCAAAAGTTAAAAAAAAAAGCAAAAGAATGAGAAAAAGAAGAAAATGTAAAATATCTTATTGGAAAGACAGATGACTTGGAAAATAAATTGAGGGGAAATAATTTAAGAATTCTTGGACTACCTGAAAGCCATGTTCAAAAAATGAACCTAGACTTCATAGTTCAAGAAATTATAAAGGAAAATTGCCCCCAATGTGTTCAAAATGGAAGTCAAAACAGAACTAGAAAGAGTCTGCTAATCACCTGCTAAAGGAGATCCCAAAATGAAAACTTCAGGAATATTACATTTCTATTAGTTTTATGAAACAATGAGAGAGGGACATTGAAATCTCTTGCCATTATTATTATCAATTATGCTTATTGTGGTTTAGTTAATTTTTCCTTTATGATTTTAGATGCTAAGGTATTTGGATATATAAGTTTAATAATAATGTTGGTTTATTTTCATATGTCCTTTCATATTAATAAAAGGAATAATTGAAAGGGATTGAGAAGTTTTCTTCTTTATCCTTCTTCCTGTTGTAAATATTTGCTTTTGCAGTGTGAGAGAGCATGATTGCAATTCCTGCCTCTTTTAAATTCACCAGATGCATAGAATTTTTTTTCTCAGCTCTCTATGTTGTATATGTTTTTGTTTTTAAATATTTTTATAAGCAAAAGGTTTTGGTATTTTGTTTGCTTGTCCAATCTCTGTCTTTTTCATTTTATTGGATTGTTTAATCCCTTTAAGTTTATGAGAATTGGATTTACATATTTCTCCATTTTTTTTATAAATTGAGATTTTCCCTTCCTATATATGTAATACTGTCTTTTCAGTTATTTAATATAATATGCTTTAAGTCAGTCCTCTTTCCACTAATATTCTTCCTCTCATCTTCTAACTTTCCAGAGAAGTCCTAGCCACTGTTCAAATGGCACCTGAATGGAAGGATATCTATATATCTCTATCTCTATCTCTATCTCTATCTCTATCTCTATCTCTATCTCTAGCTAGCTAGCTATATTGGGTGTAAGAGGCCATATATTGCCTGAAATGAGTTGCTTGTGAAAATACAGCAGATGTATAATAAATGCTTGGTAATCAATTGATAAAAGTTGTCATCAAAGGCAGTTTTGACTGACAAAGAATGCTGACTGGTCTTGTAGGAAGAATAGGGGATACCAAATGGATAGCCTGATTGCTATAATAGTAAGCACCCATAACAAAAAGAAAAAAAAATAGTGTAATGTCTCATGAACAATGGCTAGATACTCTCTGAAAAGTTTATAGACATTAAAAGACAAGAAGCATCTAAGATGAGAAGGCATAAAGGGGTTTCTTAGTATACCAATGGAGGAAGTGCCCATATCAATAAGATCACAGTCATAAAATTATCAAAATAAATGTATTTATCTCATTCCCATAAAGAAAATTTTCTCTTTAAATTAAATAGACTTCAAGAATTCTTGAGGAATTAAAATACTAGACATCTATCTTTCCACTGGTGTTTCTAATCCTGGTTTACAGATGGGGAGACAGATATTATGGCTTATCTAAAAAGGAGGAGAAAGGAGAGAACTCTTGTCTCGGGTCAATCTGCTACAGAAGAAATTCAAGTTTCTTTCGTACTCTTGAGAGATCAGCAATTCCGTTCAACTTATTTAGGTTTTTCAATATGATTCTTCTAAAGATTAGTGGCTGTACATTTCTTATTGACTGACAGCAATAGGAGATAGTAGCTCTGAAAATTTAAGGTGGTTACTATAGTTCCCAACATCAAGAAAATGAGCTTTAAAACCTTTAGCAGGTATGAATGCGTGCATACATATAAAATGTTTACATGTGAATGTGCATATTGTATATACACTTGCATGTCTATATTGCAATACATATATATATATATGTATGTGTGTGATATACATATATGAGTGTGTTCATGTGTGTGTTCATGTTCCAGGAGTCTTACTTCAGTTTTTAAAGTAGGAAAATTTCAGGACACTAGGCATTTCCATACATACAGAGAGACAGAGAGATAGAGAGAGGGAGAAAGAGACAGAGATAAAGAGAAACAGGGACAGAAATAGATAAATGGGAGCACAATTATGTTATGTGCCTGCCTCACAAGGTTATTGGGAAGATTAAATGTAAAATTCTTTGCAATCCTTGCCAATTTGCCTCTGAAGAAAGTCCAATTTCATTTGAATTCTACAGAGATCATTAATTCTACTCTCTTTGAGTTACTATATAAATATATGCTTAATTACAGATTTGCATATACATATATAGATATAAATGTGCACACATATTACATTAGTCACTAGTAAGGCTCTTAATGAATGGATACTGTCACTCAAGTTACTCAAGTCTATACATCGCAAATTATCCAGTAAATGAGTGGTATAGACAACAGGAAAATTCGTGTGAATTTTCCTTTTCTACTTTTACTACTACCCTTATTCACTAGGTAGCTATACTTCCACTTTGCTCTATAGATATTCTTCACCATTTTTTGCGTCATGAAGCCATTTAAATGCAGAAAACAAAATACATAAGATTAAAAAGTAAAAGGGGAAGCTAGGTGGCGCAGTGAATAGAGCGCCAGCCCTGGAGTCAGAAGGACCTGAGTTCGGAGCTGGCCTCCGACACTTAATCCACACAAAACAAAAACCTAGCCTTGTAACCTTGGGCAAGTTACTTAACCCCAATTGCCCTAAAGGGGCGGCTAGGTGGCGCAGTGAGTAAGAGCGCCGGCCTCGGAGTTTGTATGACCTGAGATCAGATCCGGCCTCAGAAAATGAGCACCCACGCATAAATAATGACTAGCCATGTAACCTTGAGCAAGTTACTTAACCCCAATTGCTTTAAAAAAAAACAAAAGTAAACCAATGACATACAGTTATAAAAATACATATTTTTTAAAAAGTTCATGGGATCCTTCTTCAGAACTTCTGACATATAGAATCTATAGTTTATATAGCCCTGGCCTTGAAATGAAGTGAGTATGATATCTGTCCCTCCACCTCCACCCAGTGGGCAGTTTCAGTAGGATCACAGCAGTAACAAATAGGCCATTTAGACATGATATGTTCCATTGAATTATCTTTCATCCAAGCTACTCTGAACTAGTAGCCAGGGACAGGACTGAAAGGACTGCTTCCTCTTATGACATTTGAGTTTTATTTTCTCATTTGTGTCAGTTCAACCTCAGTAAGACAGAACTTTATAAGGAAAGGTTTCGTTCTATTACTCTGTAGGGGCTAGTAACCAGCTTTGGTATAAAAATACACTTGAAAGTTTTTTAAACTCTCACTTTTAACAAAAATCTTCTATATGAATAGTAGAGTGTGTTCAGATAAGCCAAAAATTACAGTATCTAAGTCTCCAAGATGGGACAAAACTTAGCAGTCATTTAGTTCAACCCTTGCCTGACCAAGCATCCCCTCCACAATCTGCAAAGGAATCTTCATGCAGGATCTTCTTGAAGCACTGGGTCTTCCATCAAAAGATAGGTGATTCATCCAGAGAAAGAACTGATGGAGTCTGAATGCAGATGGAAGTATATTATTTTCACTTTATTTTTTCATAGTTCTTTTCCTTTTGTTCTGTCTCTTCTTATGTAACATGACTAATATGGAAATAGGTTTTACATTATTACACATATTTAACCTATGTCAAATGGCTTGCCATCTTAGAGGGAAAGGAAGGAGAAAATGTGGTACTTAAAATTTTTTTGTGAATCTGGAATGATAATAGTTGTGTCTTACAAGGTTATTGTAAGGATCCCACAAGGTAATATAAGGTTCTTTGCAAACATTAAAGCATTATATAAATGTGAGTCATTACTATGAGTTTAATCCCATTTCTATAGCACAAATCCCCTTTGTAATGCCCCATTTCATTCTCAAAGACTTCATTGTCAGTATACTTATCATCTTCTTCCCCAGCATTGTGATATTAAAGATACAAAGAAATGAGAAGCAGATGCATTCCCCCCCACCCAATAACTGTACAAAATATGGGCCAAAACTTAGACCAGAGCTAGAAATGGGTCAGGTGTAGATGTTCCTAGCATCTCAGACATGAGTGAGAGTAAAACAAGCAGCTAAATTCAGTGAACATTTATTCACTATACCAATTATTTTCAGGGAAGTTTCTTCAGTTTGAATCTAGTGTATTTGTTAGCAGAGTTGGCTGTACTACTGCCATAATCACTGCCACCTCTGATGCTATTGTTTCTACTCCCCTTACTTAGCAGAGTGCTAAAACTTCTAGAATGAGACAACTAGGCTTAAAATGCCAAGGACAATGTAGTTCTACCTATTTTGTTTTCATCAGGCTCATAATTGAGAACAGAGAGGGGAAAGGGAGTTCTCCAGCCTCCCATGCCCAGAAGTGATTTTTAATTATTACTTATCCCTTGGATCAGGTGACCACATGATGAAGATACTTCTTACAAAAAAAATGGGAGATTTCTGATGTAGACAATGCATTATTGACCACTTCTTTTATTGACCACCTCCAATAAACAGGCAAAATCTCTATTGGAAAACAATCGATGTAATGAGGAGTCTGAATTCCAGAGGTACTCATGATAAAGCATGGTTTGTTTCTTTAAGTAGAGAAGTGGTGAACTATAAGTTCAGAATGAGACATATACTTTTACATGATTGATGTATCAAGTTCTTTGACTTTACTGTGTGGGGTTTTGTTGTTGTTGTTTTTTGTTGTTGTTGTTGTTGTTGTTGTTGTTAAAAGGAGATGATTCAATTGAGTGTGCAGTAGTCATGGTGGTACTGGGAAACAACAGGAATTTTTCAAAGTATCAAAATATTCAATGAGTTGGAGGTAAAAAGTTTCCAACTTTTTCATATATGTATGTATCTCTGTATACATATATGTATATATATGCAACACATATAATATGTATGTGTCTATGAAGATGACAGTTGAAAAATTAATGTAATTTTATGCAACATTAAGAAACAGAGTTTTCAGGATTAAGGTCTCATGGTACTCTTCTCTGTTCACATCAGATCTAGAGTACTGCCTTCAGTTCTGCGCACCACATTTTAGAAAGGACATTGATAAGCTGCAGAGTACACAAAGCAGGGTAAACCAGATAGTGGAGAGCTTAGAGATACTGTGTAAGGATTAGTTAAATGAACTGAGACCAATTTTCTGGAGAGGAGAAGACCTACAGTAACAAAATAGCTGTCTTCAAGTATTTGAAATGCTGTCATGTGGAAGGAGTATTCACTTATTTTCTTCTTGGCCCTGGAGTATAGAACTAGGTGTAATGGGTAGAAATTGAAAAGAGGCAAATTTAAGATTGAGAAATAAAAATTTTCCTATAGACATATCTCCAGGTAGAATGGGCTACCCAGGGAGGCAGCAGGTTCTTGCTCCCTAGAGATTTTTAAGCAAAGCCTAGTTGAATACTTGCTAAGTATATTGTACCAGGGATACTGTTTCAGGTAAAAGTTGGACTAGATGATCTCAAAAGGTCATTCCAATTAAAGATTCTGTGATTTTGTGAAACAGTCAAAGTTAAACCAAAGGTTTCCAATAAAGGAAACCTGTTATCACAAATGGAAGGAGGAGCAAGTTTAGGGGGAAGATGATAACCTTGTTTTGTGTCATGTTGAGCTTAAGGTAACAATGGGAAATCCTGGTGGAGGTGTCCTGTGCATGAATGAGATTTGGCAGTCATCTGCATGGAAGGCATAGGTGAAATCCCCAAGAAAGAAAGAGTAAAAAAGAAGAAGAGGGGAGGA
This sequence comes from Gymnobelideus leadbeateri, assembly GCA_011680675.1. Lineage (NCBI taxonomy): Eukaryota > Metazoa > Chordata > Mammalia > Diprotodontia > Petauridae > Gymnobelideus > Gymnobelideus leadbeateri. The sequence continues at coordinate 565,000 of WOXC01008524.1, forward strand.
AGTTATATGTACAAAAATATTTATAGCAGCTCTTTTTGTGGCAGCAAAGAATTGGAAATTAAGGGGATGCCCATCAGCTGGGGAATGGCTAAACAAGTTGCAGTATATGAATGTGATGGAATACTATTGTGCTATAAGAAATGAGGAGCAGATGGACTTCATATTTACCTGGAGAGGTTTATACAAACTGATACTGAGCGAGAAGAACAGAACCAGGAGAAATCTGTACACAATTACAGACACAACATATGTAGGATGACCAACTTTGATGGACTGGACTCTTCTCAGCAATACAGGGTTATAAGACAACTCCAAAAGACTCATAATAGAAAGAGATGTCTACATTCAGAGAAAGAGCTAGAAAGAACAGAGTTCAAATGCAGACTGAAGCAAACTACCTACTCTCTTTCTTTTTCTTGTTTGGTTTTGTTTCCTCTTTCCCATTGTTCATTCCATCTATTACAGTCCTTCTTTATAACCTGACTAATGTCTAATGTGAAAGTATTTGCAGATCCTACACTTGATTGCATGCTACCATGGAAGGTGAAGGGGGGAGGAGAGTGAGGGGGAGAAAATTTGAAACTCAAGGGATTGTGGAACTGAATCTTGTAAACTAAAAGTAAACAAACAAATTAATAAAGACAAAAAAAATTTTTTTAAAGAAAAGGGGGTGGCTAGGTGGCGCAGTGAGTAAGAGTGCTGGCCTCAGAATTGGGATGACCCGAGATCTGATCCGGCCTCAGAAAATGAGCACCCACACACAAATAATGACTGGTCATGTAACCTTGAGCAAGTTACTTAACCCCAATTGCTTTAAAAAAAAGGGGGGGGGAACAAAAATGGATCCTTTGATTCAGATCATTTTAATAATTACTTATTAAGTACTTACTATATTATAATCATTGAACTAGTTGCCAGGTAGATAAAAACGAAGATAAAACAAACCTTCTCTTTATGGAATTTATACTATATTGATCAGAAACAACAGCTACATAATGAAGAAAGTACAAAACATATAAAGAAAATTAGGGAAGGGGGAGGAGCTCTAATAACCTAAAAGGTCTTGAAAGACCCTCTGCACGAGATGACACTTAAAGTGAAGAGGGAATTCTAGAAGACAGAGGAGAGATAAGAGAGTGTAATAGGTTCTAAGTGTATCAAGATAGGACATGGAAGGCTGTGTAGGAAAACAGCAAGTTAGCCAATTCTTCTGATTCTTGTTGAAAATCCATGTTTTTAAGTGAGTAAAAGAGCAGTAGAGACAAAAGAGAAATGTGTAGAAAGATAAGAGAACCAAGAAAATGTGATGTTTCTAATGCCAAAGGAAGATAAAGCCTCTAGAAAAAAAGACAGGGTCACATACTGAAATCCCCAGCAAACTCAAGGAACTTGTAAAATGAAGAGATTTGAGACAGGATGTGAAATCTGGTGGGTTTTTTTTTCTTTTTGGAGAGGAGAAGGTAGGGCAGTTGGGGGTAAGTGACTTGCCCAAGGTCACAAGGCTGGTTTTTTTGTGTTAAATGTCTGAGGTCAAATTCCAACTCAGGTCCTCCTGATTTCAGGGCTGGTGCTCTATTCACTGCACCACCTAGCCGCCCCCTAAATCTGGTGATTATGAAGCCATAAGTGGCCTGGGAGGGAACTATTTCTCTAAGTGTGTGGTAGAGGCAAAAGCCAGACATCAAAGCGTTAAAGAGGATTTGGATAGTAAAGAAATTTCATTTCTGTCTCCTCTCAGTATTGCAGAGCAAAGAATATGACACATAAACACTTTTTTTCCCCGGTTCTTCATTGGTCTCTAAGGTAATTTAAGATGAAATATTCCAGAATATTCAAAACGCCTGATCTTGTCTCTTCTTTCATTTTTTTTTATTCCTCAGAGTTCCAGCAAACATGTTAAATTGGGCTGTTTATTTGGTTTTTAGTGGAAAACCCTCACACTTTGTCTCCTCTTGATCATTCATTCTGCTTCAGAAATGATTACCTCACCTTTTAAATTTCTCAGCACACTACATTTACTTTACTGTCTTTAAATTAGCTTTTTATGAACCAACTCATTAGATTATTAAATCAATAGCTGTCTATTTTTTATGGGTTTTAACTGAGAACAGGACTTCCTAAGATATAACTAATACTAAAAATAATTGTAATGAGAATATCTGAGGTTAAAAATCTAAACAATGTGGAAGGTACAAATGAGAAGCCTAGGAAAAATGTTATGAGAATTTTGAGGAAGGCATATGTATTTCTACTTACAATCTACAGAAACCTGAGGTCATAAGACATAGTAAGAAGAACATTGAATTTGGAGTGAATGGACTTTAGTCTGAATCCCAGATCTGCTGCTTACCACATGAGTGACTAAGAGAATCACTTCATCTGTCTGGGCCAGTTTCCTTATCTGTGAAAGGCCAAGTTTGGACTAAAGGACCTCTAAGGCCCCGTCCACTTCTAGATTTTGTGATCAAATGGGGTGGTTTTTTTCCTAAATCCTTTTCACTTTAACTTTTATTTTAACTTTGAACAATTTTGTTTCATTAATTGATAGATAGAATATAAGCTCTTCGACTACTGGGACCATTTTGTTTCTATCTTTGCATCTCCAACACCTAGCACAGTATCTGGCACAAAATAGGCATCTGACAAATGCTTGTTGAAGTGAATTGAATGGAATCAAATAGAGCATGCAGAGGAAATAGGGAACGCAGTTAGTGAAGTAAACAAAAGCCTCATGGAAGCAATATCATCTGAGCTGGACATTGAATGAAAACAGATCTTTAAAGAGAGATATAGAGGTGCTTCATTATTTTCAGGGGGGTGGCAAAACAAAGTAATGGAGATAAGAGGAAATGAAATTAATGTGGGAGAGGGAACAGTACAGGTAGGCTAGAATACTATGTCCATTATGAAGAGTTAATATATAATTAGTCTTGAAGGGCAGGTTGGAGGGAAGGATTGTGGAAGACCTTGAATGCCAGAATCAAGCTTATTTGGTAAAATCTTGTGCTTTTTGAGTACAGGAATAATACACCTGCAGTAGTACACCAAAGATTTTTGAGTACAGAATATGAACAGAAAAGAATTAATCAATTAGTATGAATTTTTAAGGACCTATTATAGGCAATAGATATTGGGGTTCAAAGACAAAAGGAAAAATTAAATCTGTTCATAGGGAGGTTATATTTTAATAGTGAAGTTGGGATTTCAGCATTTACACTGCTCTATAATTTGTGTAAATAAAACAGATGTGACTTTCAAAAAATAGAAGTATTGTATGCAAATTGATAAAGATAGAATTTTGAGAAAATGTCTACTTATAATCTAACTATAAAGATGGCGAAATTAAAGTATGGACAGTATTCCTAGTTTCCTGTTGGGTAAATTTGACATGTGATCATGAATTACTAACTTTAAAGTTCAACATGAGGACCAAAAAAGGTAGGGAAGAAAATTGAGAAATGAAGATATGGCTGACCCTGACCTGGCAGAGGTGAAGAGATATATGATTGATCCTCAAATCTATGACTTTATACAAAGGGGGGGGGGGAGGGGAATGGACCAAACAAATAAAAGTAAAGAGTTGAATTATATGTCCTCCAGGTCCTTTCCAGTTATAAACCTATTATCCTATTATAGCATGCACATATGTCATGGTTATCACTCTTACTCTCTTGCTGGCTGGCTAGCTTACTTAACCTGCTTGCACCCTGGGAGTTCTGGCATTCTCTATACCATTATCATGTCTCTGTGAGTTGAATTACCTACCCTCTGATGAAGTAAGGGAGGGGGGAGGTAAATAAATTACTACTATTTAGTGAGCTATGCTTTAAATTTTTTATCAAATCAGTCCAAATTTTGATGCCATTAACATTTAAAAATAAAGCATTTGTTAATGATATGGTGAAAGCAAGAATAATTATTATATCACAGATACCCAATCTAAGTCAAATGAAAGAACAGTCAGTATATCACCATTCACTCATAAATCTGAATCAGATCCTCCAACAAATATATGCATTGTCTATTGCAATAAGTGGGCACACACTTACAAAAACCTAAAGAGGAGACAAATGTTAAGGAAATCCTATGAACTTGGAACAACTCACAATCATGGACTGTAGGCTATGGTGTCCTTGGTTCCTACAAGAACAAACACATAAACCTGCTTTTTTTGTTAGTTGTTCTGGTCCTCTTCATTCCCCTGCTGGACAAATGTGTTCCTTTTCTAGTCTTGCAATGATGAAATGATAAACTTTTTAAACCCATAATTGCCCTGAAAAAAGATCCTGAGAATGTATTATGCTATTGTAGTGGCAAGAAATTAAATTAAGTCAAAGAACAGCAGAGATCATCATGTTGCCACTCTGGGCAATGCAGACAAGCCCAAACAACTCTTTGCTCAAAAGAATTCTGTGTCATTCAATTAGTGCTCAGCATCTTGTTACAGAAAAAAAGAGTTCAAAGTAAAATTTAGGTTGGTCCTCTGAGCAATACAAACAAATCCAGCTGTCTTCCCTCATTCAACAGTATTCTGCTAATTCAAATCAACTTCAAACCTACACTTACAGCAAAGTCACTACAAAGCCTGTATTTCTCCTTTTTTTGTCCTCAGAATACATGGGGTAGTAGAGGGTAACATCACTAAGAAAATTTCAGTCCTCTTCCTGTATGCAAACTCCAAATACAGCAGCAGAAGTTTCAGTATAATTGATTACTTCTGCTGGATGTACCACATTTCTTCAGCTAGCTTCTTAACTTGACTGGCTGCTCTCCCCTGATGGCTTCTTAAATGCTTTTAATGGCTCAAATCAGAATCTCCTGATAGTCACTTATATTTCCCTCAGTAAATTAAAAAGCACTATTGAAGTGTCTACTTTGTGCCAAGAGCTGTGCTAAGTGCTAAGGATAATAGGCAAAAGACATTTTCTGCCCTCGAGGAGCTCATAATCTAATCAAATCTAATTTTAATATTAAAAATTAAAAACAATGAAATCCACTGTTCTGCTAGTTATAAAACCAATAGCTTTTATTTAATTTTCTCATAAACTCTGAATTGATTTTTAACATTGTGAATTTTAATTTCTCAAACTGAAAAAAAAATAGTCATTTGCAAATTATGTAAGTTTCTGTAATGCTCTGTAGTGTCAGTCATTTCTCTGCCCTCAAATAGTTTTGGAGCAGTTCTTTATTCAGTCCTCTTAGCAATCTCTGTCTGTCCTCAGATTTTATCAGAAAAAATGTGTTTCCTTACACATTGATTTTATCAGCTTTTGGTACACAAAAATGCTTTTTCTGCCCCCTGTCAGCAATGAAATTATTCACATACAAAAGGGGCAATACTTTATACTCTTTAGCAGTTGCTTGCAACCTTTTTCTTTACACAAAAAAACTCATTTTCTGCCCTTTGAGCAACTAAACTACTCATATACAAAAGGACCACTGCCTTACACAATGATCTTATAGCATGGTCCAGTCTGGAAGTGAGCCAACTGTACAGGAAATGAAATGAATACAAACTAATGTTCTGCCTACTAAAAGAAAGTTCAAGAGAAGACCCGGGAATGCCTTTTCTAAATCTATCCTAATCTTTCTAGTTTAGTAAAGTAACATGATATTATTTCCTTCTTTTTTAGAGTTTCCATTGTCTCTTCCTCAATTTCCCCTTAGGTTTTTAGGAAAAACTACAACTTCTAAATTTCAAGCCCTATGTTAATAAGTTACTTGCAAAGCCATCCTTCTTAAAAGCAGTCATTTTTCAAATGAGAATGTCTAGCCTTGTTACTACAGAAAGCTGTCTCCTCAGTCCCTTTATGCGACAAGTTCCTGCCTTGCTTTCCAAGGCCTATTCTTTTGGCTAGGTTTGACAGCAAGAAAAATAAGTGTTCATTATTATATCTTATTTGCAAATCCCTAAAATATAACAAGGTGTCAATTGCCACTAAAATATTATTTAATTCCTAATAACCATCATTCTAAGAATAAACAAAAAGTTCTTCCTACCCTGATATCCTCTAGAAGTAGTCTGTCCTTTCCTCCTCAACTAATGTTCAGAAATAGTCTATAAAGACCTCCACAATCTTACTTCCACTCACTCCTTGACTCCCTGTAATCTAATGACCTTCCTCATTTACTAAAACTGTTCTATCTAAAGTCATTAATGACCTCATCATGACCACATTCATTGCCCTTCTTGATCCTCTTTGCCTTTGCCTTTCATGACATTGAACCCTCAACCCTCAATTCTTCCACTTTTTTTTTTTACTACAACTTGCCATTTCATCTGCATAGGGTAAATCCTAATGAAAAACAAACCAAAACAAAATTTAGGTTGACTCCCTGAGCCCAAAGAAGTCGATCCAGGGTTTCCCTTACTCAATAGTGCTCTGCTTTCTCAAATCAGCTTCAAACCTATGCTTACAGTAAAGTAGCTCAAATCCAACTCTTCCTGATGTTGAGATTGCTATGCCTATTTGCTATGCCACACTGCCTCTCAAACAACAACACAACAGCAGCAGCAACAAGGGCAACAAAATAGTATTTTATAAACCTGTAGAAAATAAAAACCGAGGGGAGGCCAGGTGGCGCAGTGAGTAGAGCGTTGGCCCTGGAGTCAGAGGGACCTGAGTTCAGATCCAGCCTCAGACACTTAAAGCACACACACCTAGCCGTGTGGCCTTGGGCAAGTTACTTAACCCCAATTGCCCTCCAAAAACCAAAAAAAAAGAAGAAAAGAAAAATCAAGAAAAAAATTTCCTTATTTAATAAGTCATTTGGAAAATTTTGGGTACCCAGATCAACTCACTCTCCAGACTGCTCCACCTCCTTTGTAGTGTTGTCCACTTTGGGGTAAATCTGTTCTTGGGTTTGCTTTTGATTGGTAAGTCTCTGGCTAGGCTCACTATGTATGAGAAACCCCATCCATTATCATTTCTTTTTTTTTTTTTTTACAGGGAAGAAGGGAAGGCAATTGGGGTTCAATGACTTACCCAAGGTCACACAGCTAGAAAGTGTTAAGTGTCTGAGGCCTAATTTGAGCTCTGGTCCTCCTGACTTCAGGGTCTGTGCTCTATGCTCTATTCACTGTACCACCTAGCTGCCCCCATTCTCATTTCATTCCCAGTTCATCACTCTTTGACTTCCAGTATTTGAATGTAATTTCCTCTGTACATAAACAGTTAATTTTCAAAAGAAGAAATATAAATTGTTAATAATCACTTGAAAAAATATTTATTCTTATGAATAATTAAAAAGATACAAATTAAATCAACTTGAGATACCTGTTCAAACTCATAAAGTAGAAAAATTCAAAGCAATAAAACAGTATTTACAAGATTATGGAGAAACAGGCACTTATTTGCTTCTGGTGAAATGAAAAAAAATACCTATAAAATCTTTTAGGAGTATTCTGGTAGTCCCATTTTACAAATGAGCAAACTATTAATATTATGGAGAAACAGGCACTTATTTGTTTATGGTGAAATTAAAAAAAATACTTATAAAATCTTTTAAGAGCATTCTGATAGTCCATAGTAAAAGTTATGAAAATAATCATACTCTGTGAACCAGTGGCAGAGTACATAGAACATAGGACTTGGAGAAAGGAAGGCCTGAGTTCATATCCAGTCTCACTCACTAGTTGGGTGTTGCTCATTTGTAAAATGGGGATAAAAAAATTACTTATAGCATTTGCATGAGATATTTGTAAATATCTTTGTAAACCTTAAAGCATTATATAAATGTTATTATCATTAACCTTTTTATTGGGAGGATAATAACTGAAAATGTATATTACTCTCTATTCTTCTCTCCATCTTGACCCCTTGGTGAACCAATTTTACTGAGTATTGAATCCCTTGAATTCCTATCTCCCTTATCATATGGTCAGTTATGGTCAGCCCAACCTTAGTCTTGGTTGACTTACCAGTTTTTCCTCCTACACCCGTGCTGCTGAATGCAGATGGAGAAAATCATACAATTATTCTGACTGGGTCTGCTATAAATTTATGTTATGCAACCTCAACTGTGTTCTCATTATTTCTAACCATACCTTATCAACTCTCTATCCCATAATCATGTCAGCTCTTCCAAAACTTTTAGAAAAAAAAATTGAGGTGATTCACCATAAGCTCCCTCTTTTCCCACTATCTCCTTCTTCACTCTTGTCTCCCATAATGAAGTGACCTTACTCCTTACCAAGCTTCCACCAACAGATGGCACCCTCTGAATCCCCATTCCTTCACTTATTTTCTATCTGTCTCTACTAGCTAATTCTCTTTTTCCTACCAACATGGCCATGTCTCCCCCATACTGACAATATCCGCATCCAACACCCATTGCTGTTAACTATCACCCTATATCTCTTCTGTACTTTGTAACTAAACTCCTCAAAAGTCTATGTGTAGTAGGTATCTGCACTTTCCTCTCACTCTCTTCTTTATCCCTTACAATTTGGCTTTTCACCTTATCTTTCCACTGAAATTGCTCTCTCCAAAATTACTAATGACCTCTTTGTTGTTAAATCCAATAACATTTTTCAGTCCTCTTTCTCATTAACCCTTTGACATTTTTGATCACTCTCCTCCTTGATACTCTCTTTTTTTCTAGATTATTGGGAACCCACTCTCTCCTGGTTCCCCTCCTACCTATCTGACTGCTCCTTCTTAGTACCCTTTGATGAATGCCCATTGAGATCCCACTTTCTTACCATTAGTGCCCCATAAGGTTCTGTCCTGACCCTTCTTTTCTATACTACTTCACTTGGTGCTCTCATTAACTCCCATGCATTTAATTTCCATCTCTATATTGATAATTCTCAAATCCACCTTTGCTGTCCAAAACTCTGCTGAACTCCAACCCTGCATCTCTACCTGCTTCTCAGATATCTCTAATAGAATGCTCAGTAAATATCTTAAATTCAATAAATTAAAAAAGAATTCAATATCTTTCCCCCTAAACCGTCTTCCTCTCCTTCCTCCCCTATTCCAATAGAGGGCAACACTATCCTCCCAGTCCCTCAAGCTTGCAACCTAGAAGTCTTCCTGGACTCCTCGCTATCATTCACTGTCCCCACATCCAATCCATTGACAAAGGCCTATCAATTTCACCTTTACAACATCAATCAAATATGTCCCCTTCTCTGCTCTGATACTTCCACCACTCTGGTACAGGCCCTCATCACCTCATGCCCAAATAATTGTAATAGCCTTCTGGTGGATCTGCATGCCTCAAGTCTCTCCTCACTGGAATTAGTACTCCATTCAGCCAGGAAAGTGATCTTCCTAAATGCAGCTCTGATCATGTCATCCCCCTACTCAATAAACACCAATGGTTCCCTATTGCCTCCAGGATCAGAAAACAAAATGATCTGTTTGGCATTCAAAGCACTTCATGACCTAGCGCCCTCCTACCTTGCCAGTCACCTTACACTTTAATTCTCAGCAGGTATTCTTTGATGTAGTGTCACTGGTCCCCAGATTGTTTCATGAACCATACACTCCATCTCTCAGCTCCGCTCATTTTCTCTGCCTGTCCCCCATACCTGGAATGCTCCCCTTCCTCTATTCTGACAACTGACCTCTCTGCCTTTCTATAAGTCTCAACAAAAACCCCATTTTTTACTAAAGCTTCCCATAACCCCTCTTAATTCTAGTGCTTTCCCACTATTATTTCCTGTTTATCCTGTATATAGTTAGGATATATATATATGTATACACATACATGTCATCTCTATATTAGATTGCAAACTCCTGGAGGTCAGGGACTATCCTTTTGTCTCCTTTTGTATCTCCAGTATGTCACACAGTGCTGACACATATTAGGCACTTAATAAATGTTTATTGATTCATTGATTGATTAAAATCATTTTTAAAAAGCTCCCAGTTCAAAAATTTTCATAGCAAAATCACAGGTTCAGTCCTTATCATGATCCCTATGAAAACTGAAAAAACTGGACACAATATAAATGTCCAAAAATAAAGGACTGTTTATATCATTGATAATACGTTAATATAACAGGATGCTATTTGAGCAGCTAGGTGGTGCGGGACAGCTAGGTGGTGTAATGAATAGATAGGAGGACCTGAGCTTGACTCCATCAGACACTTAACACTAGTTGTACGACCCTGGGCAAGTCACTAAACCCTGATTGCCTCACCAAAGGGGGAAAAAAAGAATGGTGTTGTAATCTTCTTTCATGAAGCTTACATAGCCACTGACTGTTTAAGTACCCAAAGGAATGGTTTTCACTACTTCCAGAGTTCTAAGCGGTACCCTAAGGGCAGCTATGTTACTAATCACTAGCTTATGAGCTAATGTTTTGTACTGTGTACTTCCCTTTAACAATAATCAAGTACACCCCCGCCTTTTTTAAGCAAAGACATTTACTCATTTCTCGAGGTATGACCATGAATTGAGAAATGGTTGCATAATTTGTGGTATATAAATGATGAAATAATATTTTGCTACCAAAAAAGAGTAAATAAATGATTCTGAAAAAACACAGAAAGACATATGAATATTTGGAAAAGTTAATTGATTGCTAATGTCACACATGTAAGTAAGTAGTAAAGTCAAGATTTGATCCACAGCAATCTAACTTCAAATCCAACATTTCCACTATGGCACATTGATGGCCAAAGACAAAAGACAGTCCTTCCATCCTTCAGGGTGATGCAACAAAAGAAGCATTAGATCTGAAGTCAGAGGTCCTCTATTCGAATCCTAGTTCTTCTACTTACCACTTTGAACAAGTCATAACCTCACTGATCCTCAGTTTTCTCATCAGTACAATGAGAGAATGACTAAAATAGCCTCTGAGATCTCATCTAGTGTTAAATCTGTGATCCTATAAATACTTATTTTGCTTCTATTTTCACTGCCAAGGAAAACAAAACTTGAACTGAAAGAAAAAAGCAGAACAAAAATTACTAAAGGGAGTTTATGCAGAGGATAATATAAAGAAAATAAGATAACACCTATGTACCTTTAATGAGTTTGAGTCATGAGCCTTATATGAACTATGTCTATAGTCTCTCCCAGCAAGTTTCAGCTAGTTTTTATTTCTACTCCCATAGTACCTGTCTGCTTTGTCAGGGTCAATAAATTCTGTTCTTAAAAACAAAACATCTTATTCAGAATAATAAAAGCTTCCTCTATGAAAGAAGAATCTGTATCTTAGTTAAGAGCAAACTATCATCCAGAAATCCAGTTTAACTCTGGAAAGTTTTAGATGATGAAACTGAGTCCCAGGGCAATTTAGGACTGACCTAAGTTCAAATGACCAGTTAATGGCAGCATAGGACTAAGTTGGACCTCCAATTTCTCACTCAAGTGCTCTCACTTTTCTCAATTCTACTCTGGTGAATTTTTTTCTAACTTTTTTGCCAACTGTCTCACCACCTAGGAGAAACTTCCATTCTGAGGCCTTGTTCTCCTGATTGGGAACTACCTATCTGGACCACTATTTCAGGATGGATCTTGGTCCTCTTCTGCCCCATTCTCTGGACTTCTTTTTCACCCCTTCAAGGGGTATATTTACAGGACTTATACTATAGATATTACAATAAGGAAACTGTGAAATTGTACCTATTTTCCCAAGTTGTACATCCATTTTAAAGACCATATCATTAATAACAATAATCACCTCATGGCTGAAAATCATGGAACATGGCCTTATCAACAGAATTAAAATTACAAATGGTCTGAGGAATATTTCAATGGTATGAAGTTGGGATTGAGAGCCTGCAATATGTGTGACTCAAATGAGATCAAAATGTAACTGGGAAATATTTAACAAAATAAATAAAAATATAATAAAATACTGATAATATTGATGTGCTTTTCTAAGTCAATATGTGACCTACAAATATCATTACGTACTACTGAGTGGCCCCCATCTCTCTCTGAGTTTGACGCCACTGACATAATCAACATTATTAAGGATCTGCATAACCACAAAAGAACATGGGCCAGACATGAAGCAAAAGTCGGAAGCATGAGATGGGTAGCATAAGTGGGGCAACAGTTTCTCTAGTTATAATAAAAGAACAAGAAAAAAGATCTCCAGGGGCAGCTAGGTGGCACAGTGATTAGAGCGCCAGCCCTGGAGTCAGAAGGACCTGAGTTCGGATCCGGCCTCAGACACTTAACACATATAAACAAAAAAACCCAAAACCTAGCCATGTGACCTTGGGCAAGTTACTTAACCCCAATTGCCCTCCAAAAAGAAAAAAAAAAGAAAAAAGATCTCTAATACATTGAGTAGATTCTCTACAGAGGTTTTATGGAAGGACATGGGCCTAAGAATAAGAAAGAGGAGAAGGGTAGTGATCTGCACGATTGAAGGGAGCACATACTTATGAAACCATAAATTTAATACAGAGTCAAAGAATTGCTATTGTAGCAATAATACCATTCTTGGTTGTGTTACTATCATTATTCTACAAATATAATAGTAATAATAGTTAACACTCATATAACATATGAATAATATGTAATAGTTAAATTATTATTATATTATTATAATAAACTATTATTAAATAGTTAAATAGTAATAATAGTTAAAACTCATATAACACTCCCTAAGGTTTACAAGGTGCAAACAAGCTATCTATCTTATTTCACTTGATCCTCACATCAACACTGTAAGACAGATGTGAATGGCTAGAATTTATAAAGAGTTGTAAGGTTGGCAAAGCATTTTACAAATATTATTCCACTTGATTTTTGAAACCCTGTGAGGAAGATGCTATTATTATCTACATTTTACAAATGAAGAAACTGAGGCAAAAAGAGGTTAAGTTACTTGCTTGGGGTCACACAGCTAATAAATGCCTGAAGCATGATTTTAACTTAGTTCCTCCTGGTTCCAAGTCTAGTGCTCTGTGATCTATGCCACTTAACTGTTTCTATAGTCTTTAATGATTATTTATGAGGTATTTTCATTTCCTAAGGTTTTTTGCAAACATAAATGACTTAGAAGAATAATATAATAATGCTATAGTTGATTTTCCTTTTCAAGCTTTGCTAAAAATAATTACTTGCTTTTGGCAATTGCAAAGGAAAGAAAAGCTTCCTTCTGCTTCATCTATAGTCCGATGTTCCAAATGGTTTTATATCTGAAGAAACCAGTCTTTTGTAAGGAGTATGCAAGAAAGAAAGCACCATAATTGAGGTTGTGGATCACAAGCATTTTCATGAGTGCAACTGGCTGGCTTTATTCTCACTCTTACTTGCATACATTCCTATCACTCCCCTCTTCCACTAAGCAAATTTGCTCTACATGTTCAAGAGAGTGCCATCTGCAGTCTGAAGATGATCCAATTCTATACATGTGGGGTAAGAAAATATAGATTCTTTACCATTGTCTGCCTTGCCCAAGGTCTAAAAGCCCACTGACCAGCTCCTCTCTCCATCTCCTACCTCACCCACTGCTGCTGCAATTTTCAGAGTGGTAACAATAATTCCACTTCCATAACTATTAGCCCAAATAGATTATCCAAAATGTATTTGTTTTGGACACAAAATAATGGCAATCTTAAATTTTATGAGGTCTAATGCAAGAGATATACCAAGATTTTTGACTTGTTATGACCATGCACTATAACGCACTAATCATCAAATAGAGAAGCACTTTGGGGATTGTTATTGGTACATAACCCTCCTTGAAGAAACATATATATATATACACATTAAGAAACAACAACTACTATTTACAAAGGGAGGCAATTACAGCCCATACTATGTATATATTTTAAATCTTATGTTTTTGTTTTTTTATTGCGGAGCATTCATAAACCCATTTCCTGCCCCTATATAGCTCAATGATTTCTTTTTTCTGCCATCTAGTGGTAATTTACAAAATATATGTTGACATTGATTTTAGGCTAAGTAATTGTTGCATAGCTTTTCAATTTTTGGTGTTATATATGCCTGTTATTACAGCATTTCTTCAGAAAAATGGTAAATAAATGTAGAAAAAAATGATTCTTGGAAAAAAGATTGCCTAGATCTAATGTTGCTGTCGTAGTATAATTAGAAAGACCACAGAACTAAGAAGATGGGTTTAAGGACTAGCTCCACCATTAACTCACTGTGTGACATGGAACAATTCATTTCCTCTCTCTGGGCCTTAATTTCTTCCTCTAAAAAATGAACATCTTAGGGTGCATGATTCCTATTGACTACTACAGCTCTAAAATTATGTTGTTTGTTCTATGATTCTATAGTATCTGTCCCTTAACCTTTAGCCCTATGTTATCAGCTGCCTATTGGATACTTCAAACATGATAACCCAGAGGAAGCTCAAAGTCAACATATCCAAAACACAACTTGTTATCTTTTCTCTCAAAACACACTTTTTCTTTTATTCTTTCCTATTTCCTTTTTTTTAATGCTTTATTAACTTCTGGTTTACATCATTCATTTCCACCAGATTTTGAGTTACAAATTTTTTCCCCGTTTTTCCCCTATCCACTGCCCCAAAATAGCAGTCCCACAGGATATCCCCTCCTCCAATCTGCTCTCTCCCCTATCTTCTCCCATATTCCCCTTCGACTTTTCCCTTAGGGTATGGTGGATCTTTATGCCCCAGTGCCTATATAGCTTATTCTTTCCTATTTCTGTCAAAGGTACAGGTACCTGTCTCCCAAGTTTGTTACTTCAACATTATCTTCAACTCCTCAATTTTACTCCATATATCAAATTAGATGCCAAATCTTTTTGTTTCTATCTTACATTTTTACATCCTACTCCTTTATCTCTATTCACAAAGCTACCATCTCAGTTCATGTTTTTACCAGCTTTTGCTTAAATTGTAATAGACTCCCAAATTGTTTGCATTAAATGGGTCCCTGTTTCAGTCCCTCCTTCACACTGCTGCCAAAGTGATTTCTTAAGTGAAGATCTGGCCATGTCACTTTCCTCCTCAGTGAACTCCAATGATGCCTGATTCCCTCCAAGATAAAATATAAATTTCTCTGTTCGGCTTTTAAAAACTCTTTACAACCTGGCCCTAACCTATCTTTCCACCTTCATTGGACATTACTTCTCATTCCATACTTTGTAATTCAGCCAAACTGAGCTTCCCTCTGATCATTCCATAGGACCCTTAATATTCAATCTCCATGCTTTTGCAGTGGCCACTTCCAATAGCAAGAATCCATTCCCTCCTGACTTCTGTTCCCATAGTATCCCTCCCTTCAAGACACAAGTTAAGCACTACTTTCTATTGAAACCTTTCCTTATCCCTTCAACTGATCATGCCTTTGCAAACTAGGTTGCATTTACCTTTTTAAATTTTTTCTTTATATACTTATAGATTTACTTCTTGTCTCCTTATTTATAATGTAACCTCTTTGAGAGTAGAAATTGTTTGATTCTTTGTAGTTGTATCCACAACACCTTGCATGGTGACTATAATTGTTTAATGGCTCTGGAGGAGAAAGTGAGGCTGGTAACCTTGCACAGTCCTCCCTCACTCAAATCAAAGTTATCTGCAAGTCATGTCATCATTTCTCTGATGTCCTGGTCCTCTTTGGGAACAAAGGACAAGCACAACCTGTGAGTAGTCCAAGCAGCCTGAATGGGGATCCAGCCAGTTGGGTAACTCAGACTGTCCTCTCCCTCTTCTTTGTCTCCCTCTCCTTTTTTTCTCCTAAGGAAGGTAAATTTTGATGGCTAGAAACTGCCCAGTTAACTTGGGGGTTTACTGGCTAGATTCCTTCCTTCCTTCCCTTCTATCTTCTGTCCTTTTCTTCCTTTCTTCCTTCCTTTCTTCCTTCCTTCCTTCCTTCCTTTTTCCTTCCTTCTCTTTCTTTCTTTCTTTCTTTCTTTCTTTCTTTCTTTCTTTCTTTCTTTCTTTCTTTCTTTCTTTCTTTCTTTCTTTCTTTCTTTCTTTCTTTCTTTCTTTTCTTTCTTTCCTCAAAGACCAAACCTTAAACCCATTTCACTCTGGAGCTCATAGATTGGACCACAATAAGACCTAGCCTAAACATCACTTAATACCTAATTTTGGGTTCTCCTACCTCAGAGTGGATGTCTATAGTAACTATTTCTCTTTTGACCAGCATCCCTGAAAGTTTCTTCTTCCCAGTTTTTTTGTTTTGTTTTGTTTTGTTTTTAACTAAAAGAGCCATCCCTTAAGAGGCCTATTCACTGAATGGGTGGTACCTCATTCAAAGTGAGAACCTAGAAAGGTCTTAGTATAAAAGGGTCAGGGTCTCTAATTGCATCCTGGGCCATCGCCAGTCATCCTGATGAATATATGACCACTGAACCCAGATGGCTCTGGAGCTCTGGAGGAGAAAGTGAGGCTGGTCACCTTTCACAGCCCTCCCTCATTCAAATTCAAGTCAACTGCAAGTCATGTCATCATTTACCTGATGTCATGGTCTTCTTCGAAAACAAAGGACAAACATGATAATTAAAAATTGTTAGTGGTTGACGGGTAGTAGCCATTTAAATTGTGTTTCATATTGCCATTTCAATGAGAAATTTTAGTTCTGACATAATTCTTTCCTGTTAGTCCAAAAGTGTTTCCTTTCCTTTACCCAACCCTATATATGAAATCCACATTTCCACCTCAAATTAAAAAAAAAATCATAAAGGATCTATTCTTTCCTTGTTTTCCAGCCTTACACACCCTTAAACCATACTGTCATATACAGAACAGTGCCCTAAAGGTAAAATTGATATAGTCCATTAATTATTGACCAGGTAATTAGAGCTAGAACAGAACAGAATTACTTGAAACTATTCATTGGTGTAGAAAACCTTTTTCCATCTTTCTTTCCTCTCCCAACAAATGCATCTACACTGAAATTAAATTTACAGATAAATACTATTGGCTCTGATAGGAGAAATAGCAAAAGAGTTTATATTTCTGGAGCCACTCTCCCACTGAAGAAATTATTCTTTCAGGTAACACTCAACTAATAACCTTTCTTCCCTTGAGCCACTCCAAACAAAAGACAAAAAGAAGATAGTCAAAAGAGAAGTACCTCTCAGGAATAATAATGAGCATTTTTACAATGTCTTCATCACATAGATCTTTATGCAGATGCCATAAATTTTTAAAAACCACCCCACATCATGAGATTTTCTTTTATTACTGCATATGTCACTATGGGATATTCATTAAACTCTTAGAAATTAATTGAGTTATCAGTATAAAGACCTTACATTTCACATTTTAATATCACAAGGCAGAATTGAAGAGAACCAAATAAATGGAAAATATGCTGAACAATAAACTCTAAGGTTTAGTGAATGGATCAACTACTCCCAATCGGATCCTCCACTGCATCATTTATCTATAAATTATCTTGTCCTTGATCAGGATAGGATCATAAATATGAAAGCAGCAAGTCTCCTTGCTTAAGTCTGTTCTGTCTGACTGCTAATGTTTATTTCATGCTCTCTAAAACTTCCTCTATGTACTTATCTTTAGCTGAGGGGGGAAAATGCTTACCAGAGAGAAAGTTTTATTACATTTTCTAACTGGTTTGTGCATTAGCTAACTTAGGAAATTGCTTCTTATGAAGTAGCTATTTATGTTCTTCCACTGTTAAAAAACTTGACATCATTTCTTTGGAAAAATAAAACGAACAGGTTAAAAGGAAGGAAGAGAGAAGGGCCAGATTGATTATCAAAATCAGTGCAGTACAGTGGGAAGAGCCCTGAGCTCAAGTACTAACTTCAGAATAGGATCACAGATCCAGGCGTAGGAGGGATCTCAGAGGTCATCTGGTCCAACCCCCTTCAATTGTAGATAAAGAAACTGAGATCCAAGGAAATTCAGTGACTTGTTCAAGGTCTTACAGGCAAGATAAGAGATAGACCTTTAACCCAACACTTTACTGGGTACAAGAGCAAAGCAGTATCCTTTCATACTATTCATATGTACTTATATGAACTTGGTCATTTCTCTTTATGATCCTCAGTTCCCTCAGTTTTAACTTAAAGGGGATTGGATTAAATGATCCATAAGGTCTCTTCCAGCTATAATGTAATATGTAAGATTCAAAGAGGATCAAAAAAGGTGATCCAACTAACTACTGATCAAAAAGAAAGACTAGGGTCACTTCATTTTTGTTGTCATTGTTGTTGTTTTGCTTTTTGGAGGGGGGAGGGCAAGGCAATTGGGGTAAAGTGACTTGCCCAAGGTCACACGGCTAGTAAGTGTTAAGTGTCTGAGGTCAGATTTGAACTCAGGTCCTCCTGACTCCAGGGCCAGTGCTTTACTCACTGTGACACCTAGCTGCCCCTAGGGTTACTTTAGAACTAAGTGAGGTATGCAGTCTTATTAAATTGTAAAATCCAGATATAAATAATATTTGGTTTAGGTAGGTATTAGTCCTGCTCCAAAAAGAGAATTGTAGAGGCATTCCATTGTACTAATTTTTTATCTTATTTGCAAAATTTCTGAACTTTAGTTTCATGAAAATAACCAAATCTAATGCAGTTTGTTCACACCTTATATCACACATTAGCTTCTCTTCAAGTCACCATATTTGATAGTTATGGCCTAAGATGAAAGGAAAGAAGAAAAATAAAGAAGAGACAATTTTAGAAAAATAAAAAAGCAATGAAAGGGGCGGCTAGGTGGAGCAGTGAGTAGAGCGCCGGCCCTGGAGTCAGAAGGACCTGAGCTTGAATCCAGCCTCAGACACAACACACACGAACAAAAAAACCTAGCTGTGTGACCTTGGGCAAGTTACTTAACTCCAATTGCCCTCCAAAAAAAAAAAAGCAATAAAAACAGGTGTCAAAAGTTAGTAAAATAAAACTTTTCTGGAATAGTTCTGGAAGGGATTATTTTCTAACCAATCCATTTCACAAATGAGGAAACGATGGGCCAGGAGAGTCAGTTAACATGCCTGAAGTCATACAGCTAGTTAGGGGCAGAGCTAGGTCTAAAGTCTAAGTTCTTTGAATTCCTAGGCAGAGCTCATTATAACAGCTCTTCACAAGGAGGCAGAAAACTAGGATTTGAGTCACAACTGGATCACTTAGTAGTTGTATGACCTTTAGCAAACAACTTCACATCTCTACAACTCAATTTCCTTATCTGTGAAACAGGGATAGTGATTAATGCATTATCTCCCTCCCTGGATTGTGTGAGCATCATAGGATCATAGATTTTTAGTCTGAATGGACCTTGGAGATTATGAAACTAATCAATAAGCATTCAATGTCTATGAACTCTTCTAGATTGTTATTACTCTTGTTATGTGACTGGGAGCAGAAATGACTGGAACAATGCTAGAAATATGGAATGTGAGTAGCAGATGAAGGAAAAAATGGAAAAAAGGAGGACTGTTCTATGAAATTGGGGGGAGGGGTAAACAAGTGTAGGTAGCCATCTAGGACAGTGATAAAATATCAAAAGGAGTTAGGAAATGGCCACTTGCAGAAAACACATAAACTTTCATCATAAAAGTGTTATCTTACAAAGAGTTTTGAGATATAACTAACAGTACAAAAGGATAACCTTCAAAGCCTATCCAAGTTAGACTGCTTTAAAAATTCAGACCACCTGTATTTTTTTTTTATTTCTATATCCCTCTGATTGTACTGATTTCACTTGAAGGGCATATAGAGTTGTATTGTAGTTCCAAGCTGTTGGATGTGATTGCATGAAGTGAAATAATGTTTGATGTTTTCACCCAGCTAACAATGCAGGGTATAGAGTGTGCAAATAGTACACCCAAAGAAACATAATGAGGAACTTTCTAAGGTTACTCGCTTCCTCCTGAGGGGCCCATCCAGAAACCACATGTTTCATCCTTTGTTGCATAAATGTTGCATCATCACTTGCCTGATAAACATCATATATATCTATGTGAAAATATAATTCTCTTTGTTATTAAGCATAGCAAGTTTTACTTATTTAAAGAGGAGTTTGTTCTAATTCTAAAATGAGAAGACTATACTGTAACAATAATGTTAAAGCCTCTTCCATAATTTGACTTAAATATGTCTTTGATATTGTCAAAACTAAAATATTTTCTGATGGGAAATATAGTAAACAACCTTCACACACAATAAATACACTTAGGTTTAAATCTGAACTCAGGTCTTCCTGTCTCCAGGACCAGCATTTTATCTATTGCAACACCTAATTGTCTCCATTTACACTCTTTAGCTTCTGTGACCTGGGAAAAGACTTCAGGCTCTAGTGAAATGGTACTAGATTTTTATAAAATAAGTCTTTTTTTTCCCTTTGTAATTAGTCTTTAATGACTTCTTTATGTTTCTAATGTTTCTTCTAAATATTTGATATTAAATTTTCCATTGAGTTCAGGTCTTTTTGTTACAAATACTTAAAAGTCTTTCAGTTCATCAAATGTCCATTTTTTTCTTACCATTCAGGCTGATCCTCAACTTCCTTTGATAAGTTATTCTTGGATGCAGCCTCAGCTCCTTTGCTCTTTGAAATGTAATGTTCCAAGACCTACAGTCTTTTAGTATAGAAACTGCTAGTTTTGTGAAATCCTGGTTGCTTTCCCACAGTATCTTTTTTATTGTTGTTTGTAATTTTATTTTAACTGGGAATTTTGAAACTTTGCTATGACATTCCTGTAAGTTTTCTTCCTAGGATCTGCTTTCAGGTGGTGATAGGCAGATTTTTTCTATTTCTACTTTATTTTCCTGTTTTAGAACTTAGGGTAATTATCTTGTATTATACCCAGATTTTAACTTTCAGGTAGACTGACAATTCTTATATTGTCTCTCTGGAATCTGTTCTCCAGATTGGATGTTTTTCTAATGAGGTTTCATATTCCCTTGAATTTGAATGTTAAAATGTTATTTTTGTATAATTAGAAAAAATAAAACACTATTAAAAATACTTCTGTGTCTCCTTTGTAAAAATATTCATGAAGGCTTGAGACTGGCTCTGAGATTTGACTGATAGACCACAATGGGGTTGTTGTTGTTGTTTGTCCTTCATTGTCTAAGAGGACCAATGACATCAAGAGGGTGATGTCTTGTGAATTGGATTTAAGTGAGCAGGGCAAAATCATCAGCTTCACTCTCTCCTCCAGTCATAGGTCCAGTGGCAAGATATAGGTCCAGACAACTAGTAACGGCCCCAGATGCAGTAGGAGATCTTGATCTTTTCAAGCTAAGGTCTTTTCTAGGTCTCAATTTTTCTGAGACGACATCCTTCAGTAATTAAAGGCCAAGCAAGAACTGAGGCAAGTGATGGCCTACTTTGCCTTCGCAAAGGAATCAATCCAGGATCAGAAGACCTCAGAGTTTCTGGAAAGAATAGCTAAAACAAGTCTTTAAAGATGAGAAAAGCTTTTATGTTACAAGTTACCTCCCCTATATTCCTAGAAACTTCTGCAAAGAAAAATGTTGACTGGGTGCATTTATCTTCACATCAGAAGACCTGAGTTCAAGTCTTAATTATGCCACTAACTTGCTAGCTGTGAGCCTGATGGTGTGTAAGTCAGCCATCTGTGCCTCTTTCTCTGTTATTTATAAAATGGGGATATTATGGTTTGCAGCATTATCTATCTTATAGAATTATTGTGAGGAAAGTGTTTTGTAAAATATAAGTTCTAGCATATAAATATAGAACTTTTTTAAAATGAAAGATATTTTTCTGTGTCATCACTGGAAACTGAGTAGGCAAAGACAGAAATGAGTATCTATTTTTTTAGCCAATATAAAATGAATGAAACATTGAAATGTGAAGCATTACCTGACTCTAATTAGATTTCAAAATCTTATAGGATCTGCATGACACAATCACAGAAACTCAGACATAGAAGGAATTTCAGAGAGCATCTAATCCAATCTGAATCTGAACCAGAATCTTCTCCCCAACATGCCTATGAAACTATCATCTGGCCTTTGGAGGAATAAAATCCCCTTCAGGCTTCCCTCAAAAAACTGAGCCATATGCCCAATGAATTGCCACTCAATGATTAAATTAACACCATCCAAATATAGGACACTGGAGAGACAAAGGATTTCAACAGTATCATAGAAAGAAGAGAAATAAATAGATTTGTTACTGTATTTTAATGTTGCTAACAAAGAATATATTCCAGTTAGATATATGATCTTTTAGGAAAGAAAGTGAAAAATAACACTTTGAGAATGGACTCCAAAACTGTTTCTTAAGAAAAGTTCCTTTATGCCTGAATATATTAGGACATAGTAAATATACTACTTATGGCCATATGATTTTGTCCTTTGCTCTTTGAAAAAGCATTCTCCATTTTCTTAATGTTGTTTCCCTCAACAAACTATTTTGTGAAAGCTATGTAAATGACATCATTGTTACCTTATAAGTAATTCTTTAATAATTTGCTGATTTCCTTTTATGAGATAGTAAATGTAAAGTGTTTTTTAATCAATTGATATTGGATAATAATAGAAGGGTTAAAATGAGGTGCTTTCCCCCCCCCAGTGTGTATTATACTTGCAGAATAGTTGTTGCTTTTAAATCATTTTATTTCCTTCATGGGGATTTAAGAATATGTTTGAAAAAAAGTCCTTTCTATAGAAAATCTCAAGTGCCTCCTTCTAGAAAATGTGACCATGATTTGCTTATGTTGGTTTCTCAAAGTGAATGAAATCCCATATAAACATCTAGTTCAAATATGTCTCTCTGTCAATTTTAGCACTAGATTTGGCTGGAAAAGAATTGTTTTATTTTTTTTTCACAAACGCTTTATTAACTTCTGGTTTACATAATTCATTTCCACCAGATTTTGAGTTACAATTTTTCCCCATTTTTCCCTACCCACTACCCCAGAATAGCAGTCCCACTAGATATCCTCTCATCCAATCTTCTCTCTCCCATATCTTCTCCCATACCCCCTTCAACTTTGCCATTAGGGCAAGGTGAATCTCTGAGCCCCAATGCCTGAACATCTTATCTCTCAATTACATGCAAAATAGTATTAATAATAGTATTTATATACATTTGAAACATTTAATTTTTAAGACTTCAAATTTCAGATCCATTCCCTTCCTCCCTTGTCACCCACTCCCTCTGGGAAGATAAGCAATTCAGTATGTGCTATAAATGTATAGCTATGCAAAACATTACCATAGTAGATATATTGTAAAAGACTGCTTATATTTCCCTCCCACCCATCCCACCCCCCATCTTGTCCATTCCCTACTTTGATCCTGTCCCTCTTCAAAAGTGGGTACTTCCAACCTCCCCTCCTCATAGAATGCCCTCCCCTCCATCATCCCCCTCTCATCCCCCTTCCCCCTACTCTCCTGCAGGGTGAGATATACCATTTAGTATGTATGTGATTCTCTCCCTGAGCCAAATTCAATGAGAATAAGGTTTTGCCATTTTGCCTTCCTGTTCTTCCCCTCCCCTGCAACCACTTCCCCTTGCCTCTTCTACATGAGATAGTTTACCCTACCCTGTCTCTCCCCATCTCCTCTTGTCACTTTCCTCTCTCATCTCTTAACTTCACCCCTTTAGTATCATCCCTTCCCACCAAATTCAACCTGTGCCCTCTATCCATGTAAACCTCTAAACATATATACACACATTCACATATGTATTCATATGTCCATATACCCTTCTTCAATTATTTTCATAATGAGAAAGGTTTCATCAGACACAGTTATTGTTTTTCCATGTAAGAATGTAAATAGTTCAACTTTGACTAAGTTCCTTTTGATTTCTTTTCCCTGTTTACCTTCTCAAGCATCTCTTGCTTCCTGTGTCTGAATGTCAAATTTTCTATTCAATTCTGGTTTTTTCCTCAAGAATGCTTGAAAGTCCTTTATTCCACTGAATGACCATATTTTCCCCTGAAACAAGATACTCAGTTTTGCTGGGTAGGTGACCCTTGGGTTCAGTCCCAGATCTTTTGTCCTCTGGAATATCATATTCCATGCCTTTCTGTAGAAGCTGCCAGGTCCTGCACTATTCTGATTGTGTTTCCACAATATTGGAGTTGTTTCTTCCTGGCTGCTTGTAGTATTTTCTCCTTGATCTGGGAGTTCTGGAACCTGGATATAATATTCCTAGGAGTTTTCTTTTTGGGATCCTTTTCAGAAGGCGATCAGTGGATTCTTTCAACCTTTATTTCCCCCTCTGAGTCTAAAACATCAAGGCAATTTTCCTTGAGAATTTCTTGAAGGATGATTTCTAGGTTTTTTCTTTGATCATGACTTTCAGGTAGTCCAATAATTTTTAAATTATCTCTCCTGGATCTATTTTCCAGGTCAGTGGTTTTTCCCATGAGATATTTCACATTGCCTTCTATTCTTTCATTTGTTTGGATCTGTTTAATAGTATCTTGATTTCTCATAAAGTCACTAGCTTCCATTTGCTCCAGTCTAACTCTGAAGGAATGAATCTCCTCAGTGAGCTTTTGAGATTCTTTTTCCATCTGGCAAATTCGGCTTTTTAAGGCATTCTTCTCCTCATTGCCTTTCTGAGCCTCTTTTGCCATTTGAGTTAGTCTATTTTTTAAGGTGTTATTTTCCTCAGTCAGGCTGTTGACTGTCATTTCATACTTTTCTTGTATCTTTCTCATTTCTCTTCCCAATTTTCCCCCACTTCTCTTATCTGCTTCTTAAGGTCCTCTATGGCCTGTAGCCAGCTTGTATTTTCATTTGGGGCTTTTGGTGCAGAAGTTCTGACCTCACAGTTCTCCTCCTGTTCCATGCTTTGATCCTCTTTGCCCCCAAAATAGGAGTCTAAAGTTGCATTTTTCTGTTTATTTTGTTTCCTTTGCCTAGGCATATTGCCACTTAATTACTTGATTTTTGGGCTTGTTGCCACAGTAGGACTCTGCCACCAGACAGGAGAGCTTCCCTCCCAAACACGGGGTCTTCATAACTTCCAGAGGTTGGGTGGCCTCTGTAAAACCTCCACCCGCTCTGGCAAATTGGATAGCCACCCCAGACCTCCCCCCAAGACCACAATCCAGATCCAAGCAGGTTAAAGCAAGAGTGATTAACCCCCAGACTGATTGCTAGATCTCTATACAGTTCACAGACCAGGAGCTGGAGCTGCCACTGACACTGCAAAATGGCCTCTGTGCTGAGTTTCCTCAGCAGCTCTTTGCCCCCAGGGGAGGAAGCCGATGGGTTCCCCAAATACTGGTCCCAAAGTCCATAGGACACTAAACTCTCACTTTGTCCTAGGCATATCTGTGCTGATAATTCTGGAATTGCCACAGCTGCTGGGGTCCCTCCAGCTGGCTGCTGGCCCAGCCGCCCTGGGGCTAAAACTGGGGCTCACGTGGGCCTGGGCTCAGCTCCCAGAGCGCTGCACTGTCAGTTCCCAGTGTGCTGTGCTGCCCACTCTCAGAGTGCTGCGCTGGCCTCTCCCTGTGGGGCTGCTCGGCTGTCCTCAGCAGGAGGTTAGCTTCTCTGTGTCGTTCTGTGGGTGCCGGGGCTTCAGAAGTTGTTTAGATTCCCCTTTTACATTGTTTGGAAGTGGTGTGGGGCAGAGCACCTTGGAAGTGCTGTTTCTACTCTGCCATCTTGGCTCCGCCCCCTATTTTATTATTTTATGTACAAGGCATAGTCTCTGCCTTCCAGGAACTGACAACCCAGTTGTAAATAATTGGAAAACATATAAAGCAAATGGAAAAAAATTAAGTACTGAACCAAGTAGGGATACTTGAAACCAAGTAGGAATAATAAGAGTTCAAATGCTTTAAAAACATTTTTAAACATCTATATTGCTATAGCCTTCTGTACATTATTTTACTTTACTATCATATTCTTTCTTTTATTATGACTCTTGATGTGCATTTCTTATGATCCCCAGTAGGCCTTAACTTACATAAGAACAAAGACTGTGACTTTTTCTGTTTCACACAAATGCTCAAGAACAGTGGTCTCCAAATAATTTTTGATCTAATGTTATCCCTAAAATATTTTAAACATGCATTCTATATGCAAATTTAGTTTTTTTTTTTACAAATTGTAAAATGTACTATTACATTATTTTATTTACATTGCATAATAAGCACAAAATGGAAATCAAATTATATAAAGATGAAATAACATTTAAAATAATTTTGTTTTTAATAAAAATATTTCAGGAAAGGCAACATGAGGGAAGGTTGTTTTTTAAAAAAAATATTGGTATAACACTGATACAAGCAGTTCAAAAGTTTGTTTCTAAGTTGAGTTTGTTTTGATATTTGACTGAAAAAGATACTTCACAAAAATTTGAAGATCTAAATGGAAGAACTGTATCATTGACTACAGTATATCATTGACTACACCAATTATGTAATGGGTTTTATTGAAATTCAACTAGTAGATTTGTATCTTATTTGATGCTAATCAGTTGTTCTTCTAAACTAATCAGAATGTATCACATGTTAAAATTTAATTGGCACAAAACCCCACTGAAACACTAGATTTTTTTTTTCTTTTTGGAGGGCAGCTATGGTTAAGTGACTTGCCCAAGGTCACATGGCTAGTTTTTGTGTTGAGTGTCTGAGGCCAGATTTGAACTCAGGTCCTCCTGACTCCAGGGCTGGTGCTCTACTCACTGTGCCACCTAGCCGCCCCAAAACACTACATTTGAAAGATTTTTAAACAAGTCAGAGAATTCTATGTCCAAATGTTTGTTAGCTGATATGACTGTTTTTGTGGGTCATACATAACAACATTTTCAGCAAGAAAAGAAAAAATGTTTTTGCTTTTGGTTTTTTTTGCTTTTTGGAGGGCAGTTGGGATTAAGTAACTTGCCCAAGGTCACAGGGCTAGGTTTTTGTTTGTATGTGCATTAAGTGCCTGAGGCCAGATCAGAATTCAGGTCCTTCTGACTCCAGGGTCGAGGATCTACTCACTGTGCCACCTCGCTGCCCCAAAAAAATATTTTTAAGATGCTCTCTCCATAGCACAAATTTCTTCCAAAATGCAGTTACTTTTCTCAAACATTATTTAAAAATTACCTAATAGGTTGAATATAATCACATGGAACCTGTGGTGAGAGGAGTTTGCTGAAGGATGGAACAGAGTCCACAGGAAGCTGTCAGAGCAGTTAGAGAGTGAGGGAGGAGAGGACTGCACCCAGGCAGACAGGTTTGTGAGTAAATGTTGGTTTGTGGGAAGGCTAAAGGATTGTGGGGCTATCTATGGGGTTATGGCTTATTAACTTCTTTGCTACTAAGATGAATTTGGCTTACTGGTTTGGGTATTCAGTTTTCTGGTGTCTGAATAAATGTTTTGCTTTTGTCTTCTATATGGAGAGTTTGTTATATTTTACAATTGAGCACTATGCCAGCATATTTGCAGTCACCATTGGCACTGTGAATATTGCATCGGCACTACAGTGCTATATTTTTTCCCAAACTATCTGTAAGATATCATAATACTATCATCAGAGCAAATTTGGAACACACATCTTTTTATAAAAGAGAAATGCATAATTAATTTTTAGGTTAGAAAACTTTTGAGGGCTTTGAAACAATTTAATGAACAAATCTCACTGTGGTGCAAGAGATTTTTCTAGTTACTCACTATCTCATTACAAAAAATTTGAAATATGATTCTATTTACAAGTTTTGCTTTTATACAGATAATCACATTATTACATCCTGTGGCACAGTAGGTGTTTCTAGCTCAAACTTATTGCTACAATGAGTCATAAGTCATGCAATGAATGAATCTCTTTTACAGTGCTAACTCTCCAGCTTTATCTCATAGAATTCCTTCTTTTTTTTTTAAATTTTTTTTTAAATTCTACTCAAAGCAACCACTTCATCAATGGCTAAATTTATACCTTTGCCATAAAATATTACTGGATTTTAACTTTTTTAAGTCAATTACTGATAAGAATATTTCTTTTCCAATTCATCCTTCCCTTGAAGACTAAGACACGTACAAAAAAAAGTAGTTTTTAAATTATTTTATCATTGAAATAGATTCTTTGTGGCCTTGCGATCATAGTATCATAGATTACATATGGAAGAGATTTCAGAGGCCAGCCTCCTCATTTTAAAGATGAGCAAACTGAGGCCTAGGGAGATTCAAGTTGCCTTGAATAAATTAGTGAGATAAAGTAAGATAAAGTAGTGAGATAAAGAAGTGACATTTTAACCCAGGCCATCCTATTCCAACATCCTTTTTAGTAAATATCATAAGCTAGCAGGGCGGCTAGGTGGCGCAGTGAATAGAGTCAGAAGGAACTGGAGTCAGAAGGACCTGAGTTCAGAGCCGGCCTCAGACACTTAATCCGCACAAACAAAAACCTAGCCGTGTAACCTTGGGCAAGTTACTTAACCCCAATTGCCCTAAAGGGGCGGCTAGGTGGCACAGTGAGTAAGAGCGCAGGCCTCGGAGTTGGGATGACCCGAGATCAGATCCGGCCTCAGAAAATGAGCACCCACGCATCAATAATGACTAGCCGTGTAACCTTGAGCAAGTTACTTAACCCCAATTGCTTTAAAAAATATATATATCATAAGCTAGGGACTGTCGGAAACTTCTCGCAGCCATCTCACAAATCTTTCACCTTGTAAAAATTATTCTAATATTTATTTAGATCTCAGCAATGATATCTACTTCCCATAGTATTTGCTGATGTAATACCTCTCAGAAGTTTACTTTCTCTCACTCTAACTCTCTCTGCTTTCCTCACGTACCACAGTGTCCAGGCTCACAGTTCTCTCAGCCAGACAGCGGTTATGTGTTATACCCCTAGGTATATAATAAATACATTTTCATTGATTTGTTCATTGGTTTCTTTGCTATTAAGTAAGAAACCCTAAATATAACTTCTAGATATCATTACTTTTAATAAAAATATTTTAAGCCACTAGATTAGCTATCACATGACTTTAACCATAAAAATTATAAAAAATTATGAAACCTGAAAAAAAATTATAAAACCTTTTCATATTCTGAATGCTGAGTTTGTAAATATCTTGC
The DNA here is from genome assembly GCA_011680675.1 of Gymnobelideus leadbeateri. NCBI lineage: Eukaryota > Metazoa > Chordata > Mammalia > Diprotodontia > Petauridae > Gymnobelideus > Gymnobelideus leadbeateri. The sequence continues at coordinate 593,890 of WOXC01008524.1, forward strand.
TAATTGTGATGACTTCATGGCATCATTAGCTTACATCACAAGGCACAACATGCACTTGGGATAAGAATCAGAATTAATAATGGTGGATGTGAGTTTCCTCAGTTTTCTCATCTGTAAAATGGGGTTAAGAATAGCCCCTACCTCTCAGAGTTATTGTGAGGATCAAATGAGATAACTGTAAAGTACTTAACACAGTGCCTAGCACATATTAAGAGCTGTATATAAACATTAGCTATTATTACTAGCTACTATATAGCTCCATATTTCAATAATTTTTTTATAATCTTGAAAAAAATTTGGCCAACCTTGCTGGAATGAATTAGTTTATCATTGTTTATAATGCGACTCAGGAAAAGATTATTCTAGAAGTATCAAATCTGCAATTTTCTTACTGTTCATTTGCATTTGCTTTATCAGTATCATGTTCAATATTTCCTTTCGTTGCAAAAATCTTTTTAAGCCACTTGCCCAATTTGTGAAGCTTAGTTAACACTAGATAATATACTTTATAAATACAACAACAAGGAATATAGAAAATTAATACTCCATAGTAAGCTGAAATGACCAAATTCATTAACAGTGCCACTGTCAACCTCTAAACGCTTTGGAAGTTCCACTCTTTTCTAAGGATACCTCACATCCTAGTGGCATGTGGGTAAATGTTTAACAACTGGCTCTTTAGGGGGAAACTGTATGCACAACAAATTTTTAAATTTACTTTGAATTATTAACATTTTTCCATTTCTTTCTTAAATCTAGGCTATCAACAAAACAATAAATCAAGCCCTTATTTGTAACAACTACAGATTTCCAAGGACACAAATACACTGAAAATTTAATATCCATATCTCATTAACTGGTTCAAGCTAGCTCCAACATACCTCTATCACATCCATATGTAATATAAGACCATCTGTCATATGGACTGAGTGAAGGAGCCAGTATCAAGCTATTTATTAAATATTTATAAAGTTTAATTATTTTGTTTTTAGATAAAACTAAATGGGAAAGAGGTGTTAATGTTTTCTTCCCATAATCCCAAAAGATCTTATACACCCACGGAGACAAGAGCACCTCACTTTAGAGATCAGCCATCTAGCATAAGGTCTTCTAGACTCTCAATGAATGTGTGTTGGATTAATAAATGGTAGAAAACACTTTCACAGTGGGAGGCAAAACTTAAAGTGGGTCTTGAAAAAGATTCATTTAGGTAGGTACAGGGGAGATGATTTCAGACAAAGGTAAGAATATGAGCAAAAATATGGAGGTGGGAATGAGCCTGGCCTCTGAGGAGGGCCCTTAGAAGAAGAGTGAGTGGATTGGAGGATGTCTGAAGGAGCGTAGTAGGATAGATAGAATTGGATAGACAGGAGGAGGCCAGTTTATAAAGGAAACTTTTGAAAATCTGACAGAGGAAATTGTTTTATATGTTGCCAAAAATAACATTAATAGTCCATCTCATGTATATAGCAATTTGTGAAATACAAAAAGCTTTCACATAAATTACAGGACTCCTCACATGCATATAATTATGACTTTGCTGTTGTTCAGTAATTTCAAATGTGTCCAACTCTGTGACCCCATTTGGGATTTTCTTGGCAAAGATACAGAAGTTGTTTGCCATTTCCTTCTCCAGCTTATTTCGCAGATGAGGAAACTGAGGTAAAAAAGGATTAAGTGACTTTCCCAGGGTCACACAGTTAGTGTCTGAGGCCAAATTTGAACTCCTGACTTCAGGCCCAGCACACTATCCACTGTGCCACCTGGCTGCCCTATATTATTGTTACAATTGAAAAAATTGAACAATTATTATCTCCATTCTATTTTATAGATTTAAAAAAATTGTTGCTGAAAATAAAATGACTTACTCATAGACACATACCTACTAAGAGACAGGGCTGGGACTAATCCTAATTGAGGTCTCTTTCCATCAGACCTTTGCCTCCCCTCATGTCATAAAGAAAAATAGCAACCATAGTCATTTCCTGAGCAGGGGAACTGCGTGATGAAGGTGGTCTTAAGGAAGATTCATCTAGTAGTGCTCTTCATGATGATCTAAAGGGCTTTGAGGGAGTTAGAATGCTTCTGCCCTAAAAGCAGAATATGTAATAGAGGCCTGGATGAGGGTAGTGTCAGTGAGAATTTTGAGGAAAGGATAAGCCTCTTGAATTAGAAACAGGTCATGATGACAACTGGCTAAAGGGGATAAAAGTGAAGGAAGAAGCAATGATGACTCTCCAGGGTTTCAGTTCTGAAAGAATGAAATAATCTCTGTCATGGACAAGGATGGAGCGATTTGGAGATAGATAGATAGATAGATAGAGTGAATGAATGAATGAACAAACAAACAAATAAATAACAAAAGTTTGGAGAAGCATCTAGTTTTCTGAAGGCAAATGATTTCAGTTTTGATACCTTGCATTTAAAGTGGTAACAAGATTGAACCAAATGGAATTAATCTATAAGCAATCATAGAGGATTGATGAGATGGTCATTGGGACATAGAATCATAACAGCACAAATTGAGAACTTTCATTGATTGGGTGTTTCCTGAGAGGCAGAAAATTTTAAAAGAAGAGGACCACCATGCAGACATCCATAGAGACAAGAAAACTAGCTGGGGTTAAAGCTGGAATGAGAAGGAAGTGGACATATTTGGGGCAAGGCTAACATGGTGCTCCCAAAACCAAGCATCTCAGCAGAATCCTATCAGCCTCAGAGCCAGTGGTGCTCAGGGTCTCTCCCCAAGAGGCATTAGCAAATCTCCAGGGCTGGAGTAAACAATGAGAGGTAGTCACAAGCAAGGAGATGCTATATAAATCTCAAAGATGCTTGCATACTTCATCTATTGGGGGATAAAAATAATATAATACCTTAGGAAATTGTAGGAATGGGTGAAAGCTCTTTGTATATGGAAGGATGAGAACGATTCTGTTTTTGCTTTTTCCCTTATATCTACCTTGACTTTTTTTTCTTTTTGGAGGAGGGAAGGCAAGGCAATTGGGGTTAAGTGACTTGCCCAAGGTCACACAACTAATAAACGTCAAGTATCTGAGGCCAGATTTGAACTCAGGTCCTCCTGACTTCAGGTCCAGTGTTCTATTCACTGTACCACCTAACTACCCCTACCCTGACTTTGGGGGGAGAATAAATTTAGAACAGGATTACAAGTGAGAGGTCATAGTAAGTTGGAAATGAATATTTTGCAACTGATGCCACCCTCCTGAATTTTCTCAGAAATTGAAGTTTTACCTTGTTAAATTTACATTCTTCTTTTTGTATTTTGTAAAGCATCAGGGTCACATCCCAAAGTAATAATTATCAAAATTCCTTTCTACTAGCTAAAAAATAGAAAAATTCTTCAATGGAGGAGACTACTTGAATAACATACCCAGAATCAACCAATTCTAGTAGCCTAATTTTTGTTAAACCATTATTTTCTTTGATACCTTTTGTCCTTTTGTTTCTCAAGATGAATTTTGTTTTTAGTTTTGTTTATTTCTCCCTTCTTCCATGATCCAATTTTCTCATGTCTACTACCATCCTAGCAGTTATATATTAAGCCAATCTGAAGTAAAGTCATAACCAAAGAAAAGAAATCTGTAGGAATATTTCCTGGAAGAAATCAGTTGTGAAAAGGGTTTTGAAGAAAGAGAAAGATCTGGAATGACAGGACGGTAGAAAAGTCATTTAGTTCAAATAGGTTTTGAGGAGAAAAATTATACAGTCAGAAACAAATAAATTGCTGGAGAGTTGGCAGATATATTTGAGAAATGTGAACAATGATTACCATACATTTTAAAAACAAGGATCTCTGACTTTCTGAAGAAAAAAGCAAATTACCGAAATACATCAGAGGACTATGAGCTACTCAAAATGAAACTGGCAAATAATTCTAATTATATACAATTTTCATCAGAATCAAGTAAAAGAGCTCCCCTAAAACTATATCTTATAAAGTAAACCAGAATAGAGGAAGTTCTGTCTGGTTTGATGCAGTATTTTGTCACGGGTTCATTCGTTCTGCTCCATTATGTTCCCCATCCAGAGAGACAACCACCTCAGCAGTCTCTCCTCCAATCTTCTATTTCCCTTTTCATTGTATAATCATATCAGTCACTCAGGCATCTTTTTCTCCATCTATAGAGTATCACTCAAATTTCCTTTGGGACACCTTTTTTTCTAGGAAAATTAATAAATGATTTTCAGATTAGAGAGCAGATTTGAGGATGTTCAGTATATTTTCCTTAGAGAAAAATTATCTCAAAATGTGAAAATTTTGCTCACCTACCATTTTAAGGTCCACTGAAAACTGCCTAGGTGTTGTCACAGAGTCAGCATTTTTGCCTATTTTTATGCATAAACTATAATCATCAGAATGGGTTTCTTACAAGCTTTGCATTTTTCCTCCAAACTTAATTTCCTTTTAAATGTTCCAAAAATCAATAAGTCCTAGTTTTCTTTCTTTTCCCTTTCCCCATTTACTTATATGTTAAGACTAAAACTAACTTATACATAATTAGAAGTTAGAATAAATGGGAAGAGAAAGTCATGATTTACATTGGCAACAGAATCAGTTTAATCACACTATGAAGACAGAAAATATAGGATTACATTTACTACAATGGCTTTTTCTGATTGTTGGAGCATTAAACAAAAAAAAAAACCAAATAAGCATAGTTTGAAAAATGCTGATTTATGAACAACTCATATTTAAAAGAGACATGAAATTGAGATTGTATTGTTCATATTAAATTTATCATTAAAAAGGCAGAAATTAGCTAAGTACAAACTGAGTCAGGTTTTGTAAATTCAAATCTCCCTACTAGGTTTGCAAAGGAACAAAAATTAGGTTTTTCCCAATAACCTACAATGATTCACATTGTTCTTTGTAGGGGATTACTTATATCATTTAGAACAGGATTTGTTTTTTTTTAAGTAAATCCTAGAAAATGTCAATGAGAGATAAGAACCAGTGATAAGTTAATTGTACTATCCTCTGAAATGATCAGAATATGTCTGGGGCATTGATTTCAAGGCTGAGCCACATTTCATGAAAGACAGAAATAAGTTAGAGGACATTCTGACCACAACTAGAATGAGGGATTTCAATATCATGTGAGATGAAGATCTGAAGAAATAAGAGTTCTTCAGCCTGATAGAGAAGACAAAGGGAGACATGAAAGTTATCTTTGAATAGCTGAAGGGCTTTCCCAGAAAGAAGAATTTCAGTTGTTCTATTTGACTCCAGAGGGTAGAACACTGTGCATTTGTAGAAGGGCCAAAGAGGTAGACTGACTTCCTTAGACCTAGAACTATTCCACAATAAAATGGACTAAAGAGCTTTAGGAAGTGGGTTTCCCCTTAGAAGTCTTCAGACAAAGGTTAGATGATCATTTGTCAGGCATGCTGGGGGGATTCTTGTTCTAGAACCAATGGTCTAGAAAGCTTCTAAGGTCCCTTCCATCTCTGAAAGTCTATGCTGCTATGTTTTATTTTTAAAAATAATAATAAAAGGAAACCCAAAGAACTCTCGCATTTTCGTTGCCGTGGAGTATCCTCCCGTAATCTCCTTTACAAATGGGCTCTGTGGCCTAGCGCCCCCTTCCCCCGAGCCAGGTCACCGGTGATCGTCCGCCGCAGCCCACTGCCTGACAGGGGCTGCTCGGGAGCCGCCACTAAGGTTTACATCATCATAAGAAGAACAAGCAATATGGCAGCAATCCCGTCCAGCGGTTCACTTGTAGCAACCCATGACTACTACCGAAGGCGTCTGGGTTCCACCTCCAGCAACAGCTCCTGTGGAAGTGCTGAGTATTCTGGGGAAGTGATCCCCCACCATCCTGGTCTTCCTAAATCAGACCCAGGCCACTGGTGGGCAAGCTTCTTCTTCAGCAAGTCGAGTCATCCATTCATGACAACTGTATTGGAATCCCCAGAGCACTCAGGAACTTTCCAGGTTGCTCATGGCACGATCACCTGTGACCTGGCTCAGGAGGCCATGAGGAAGCGGCATGTCAGCGAGCCCAGCAAGACCAGCACTGGGCCTTCTGCATGAGCAGCAGCACCCTCCTTGCTGCTCCCCCCGCTTCTGAAGTGTGCTAGGCATCA